>CAMZMU010000054.1:61281661-61963347 GCA_947311845.1 Poa pratensis
TCGCCGGCCGATTCCACCGCCGCCGAGCCGTCCCCGACCGCGCCGTTTGACTCAAACGAGCTCAGGGTGAGCGGCTGAACCTCCCTTGCCCTCTGCTTCCCCCCTCTCGCGCTCTGTGCTCCGTAGCACGCCGGCAGCCTTGCGCCGCCGTGCTCACCTTTTCCCGCTCGGTAATCCGAGTGAGATACAAATCGGATTATCCGATTTGATGCAGTACGAGTGGCGTTAGGCCTTAGCAGTTTGCTAGTCCATCTCCGGCGATCGGATTATCCGATTTTGCAAAGTTCAACTATCCGACTTCGTCCAGTACAAGTCTCAGCTCGTCCTTAGCCGTTTTCTCAAAGAGTTGTTCGATCGGATTATCCGAGTCTAGATGAATTCGGATTTTCCGATTTTTGTCAGTACCGAAAATTTTAAGTCCTTAGCCAAATTCTCGAAATACACTGTTCACTCGGATTATCCGAATAATTAAATTCGGATATTCCGATTAACACAGTACAAAAAAAATCCTCTTCTAAATTTATTCCTTCTTTCTAGTTTGATTACAATTAGTTGGGTTTGTGTCGGATTTAAATTAAAAACCAAGACATGAACAAAAGAGGATTGTAAAATAATTCAAATCACTTATTTAATTTTAGAGAGTTATAAAAATAATAACTTTCATCGGTGCATTCTAAAATTGGTGTAATATACCAAAATGCTCATAAATTATGGATTAATTTGTAGCATCATTTCATGCATATCTACCTCATTTCGAGCACACGAAAACATTAAAACATTGTAGAGCAATATTTTCTCTATCGGTGAATATTTATTTCTCGCTCCCCATTTAAAAATTGGACGACCTTGCTAGAGAGCCATTTAATAAGTTAGTACCTTAATGTTGCCATGTCATCATGTTTGCGCATTGCATTTGTGAACGCATGTGTGGTGATTGATTGTTCTCTTCCGATGTTTTGTATCTCGATAGATCAAGCAACCGGGGTACCCACAATACCCCGAGGATCCGTACTATCACCCCGGTGAACAAGGCAAGCGTAATCCCCCCTCTGAGCATATCTTATCCTATTTTCCGCAATTTTTTCTCCACTATAATATTGCATGCGGTTCTAAATGTCTTTTAGCCTGGATTAGAGTATCCTACTAGTTGCATTAGAATCCTGTTGCCAATACCTGTTTTACCTTCCTATTACCATAGGTTTGTATTGTTGGCCATGGAATACTTACTATGCTATGCAAGTGCTTAGCCATGCTTAGTGAAATGCCTAGTTGTACTAGGGGTGGTGAATGCTGGAAACAGGTGATATTGTGACAGTGATGTGATGGTGGAGAATTGTGGAGATGGATAATAAAATGCTAAGAAGGTGGGGATGAGAGGCCACTGTGGTTGTGGTGTTTTGTCTCGTTCTCGCCGCCTAGGTGCGAGTTCTATACCTCTTGAACCAAGACTGAGCGTGCAACCATGCGTGAGGCCTATGCATTTGCAGGAACCCTCATAGACTAAATAACTCGAGCGGGGCTAGCCAGGGTCCTCTAGTTCGGGCTTCCATTTGCGCGTGCGTGAGTTGGTGGTGAGAATGGTATGAGGATGGTGGTGTTAGGAAAATGAGTGGCCGTGGGGGGGGTGTTGTGATCCTGGCAGTCCTGCCGCCACTGATGATCCTGGAAAGTCCTTAACGAGGGAGAAGTCGACACCGCTCCCACCCAGCCGGCTTTCCAAGGAAGAGAGCTAATGGCAGGTAATGGGCCGGACGGTACGCGTGGCAAACATTTGTACACCCCTGCAGGGTTAAATCTTTTCGAAAAGCCGTGTCCGCGGTTATGGACGAACTTGGGAAGTGAAGGTAAGATCATAGAATAACTTTAACGGAATGATTAAAAACTGGGTACTAGAGGTACCACTCACAAATGCAAGGTGAGCTTCCTCGAGGGTGATTCGGGGAGGTGCCTTTGATGAACAGGTACAGTGGTTGATGTGAGAAAGGTGATGAAAGAAAGAGTTACTTCTTACCTCTTTGAAAATATTCTGAATAGTCGATGCCTTTGAGTTATGTTTTCATAAATAAAATCAGCTTTATGCAAAACAACCATATAACTTTGAAAGCCTCATCGAGCATATATTAGCTCTTAATCTTGCGAGTTCGTCGAACTCAACGTCGTTTGTTTTGTTTCAGAGGAGGACTTCACCGACCTCGAAGGTGGGTTCTTTGTGGACGTCGACGAGTAGTCTGGGGTTCCCAGGTGGCAGCTTGGGACATCCTGGAACAGCTGGCGTTGTGATGTTTATCTGTAGGCCTCTTAGGCCATATTTGGTTCTTGTTGTTTAGAACAACCTTTTGCTTCCGCTTGATGTAATGTTGGGTCTGTGACCTCTGGTTGTCATTTGCTATCTTTCTCTATTATAAGAGTTGAACTATATGATTTGTGTCGTAGAGTCTGTGATGTGCCAGTTGTTCCACAAGTCTTGATCTCTCTATTATGCATTGAGGGTTGTGCCTGTGTTAAGGCATCAATCGGGGTGTTGCGTTGTTGGTGTTGTCCGAGCAACGCCTGCCAAAGGTTTTGGCCGGGGATTGGTAAACCCGTAACCTCCGGTTGTATCGCTTAACCGGTGACACACAGCATCACTGTATAGTCGGGTCGGGGCGCCACAAGTTGGTATCAGAGCAGTACTGCCTGTAGGAAACCCTTCTACTGGTCGATGTTGAGTCTAGTGTTTGTGAAAATATTTTAACCTAAAAATGAGTTGTGAAAACCATCTTAGGATTCTTTTTACTCCTTATCTGGTTACCCTCTAATCTCGGAGCAATCTTACCTCAATTTGAGTTTAAAGGTTTTACTTCTCACCTGTTACTTCAAAATTAGAAACGGGGTGGGTTCGACCTTTAGTGTTATGTGTCACGTTGCTCCCGCTGCGTTGCAATCCAAATCAACTCAGATGTTTCTACCAATCAATCTTTTGATCCTTTCTTTGGGTTTTAACCCACGGACTTGAACATAAGGTCCCGGATTGTGTCAACTAGAGTGTGTTAAGTTGTGATTTCTTAACTCTCACTAGTAGCACATGATGCTGATCTTTGACCCAAGTTCTATCTTGTTGTTTTCCTTCTCGCAAAGTATTATCGTCCCTAGTCTGTGTACTTGTGTAGACGCTAATGCTATTGTTCGACCATTCGGAGAAAGATACTAACGTGTCATTGTCAAATCTCCAGAATGGCTCGAGGAGGTCGTGGAGGCCGTGGTGGTCGCGGTAACCACAATGATGATGAGGATGATCTGCCGCCACCACCCTCGATGGCTGAGGTCTTGATGGCCATTGAGGAGAACCGTGGGCGCAATGAGCGCTTGCTTGAGCAGTTGGTGCAGCAGAATGCACGGAGGAACGAGTGCAACACTCTCACGAGTTCCTGCGCTCGCAGCCACCCACCTTTGCTGATGCTAAGGAGCCACTGGAAGCTGATGATTGGCTTCGTGCTTTGGAGCGCAAGTTCTCCGCGCTGCATGTCCCATTGGCTGAGCAAGTCAACTTTGCCACCTCTCTTGGTTGGTGCTGCTGGCTGTTGGTGGGAAAGCCATGTGGCTTTGTTTCCAGCCAACCATGTCTTCACCTGGGCTGATTCCGCACTGCCTTCCGAGCGGAGTACATTCCCAGCCGATCATGGACTTGAAGAGGAGGGAGTTCCTGGATTTGCAACAGGGACGGATGGACCTCCGCACTTATGGTCGTGAGTTCAACCATCTTCTCGTTACGCCCCAAGGGACGTGACCAATGATGCTGACAAGCAAGAGCTGTTCCGCAAGGGTCTGAATCCGCAGCTCCGCTATGAGCTATTGCCCTTCAGGTTCCAGACCTATCAGGAGCTGTTCAACCAGGCTTTCACTCTTGAGCAAGGAAGAAAGGAACTTGAAGCTTCCAAGAGGCCCGCACATGGGGACCACCAGAGTTCCTCGGGTTCTGAGAGCAAGAAGCGCAGGGTGTTTGTCCCTACAGCGCCGTACCTCGTGCTCCATTCATGCCGAGCCAGGATACAGGCCACCTCCTCCGCGCCCACTACTTCGACACTTGGGATAGGCGGAAGTGGGTACCGTCCTATGCTACCTGCTCCACCTGGAGTCACTTGCTACACCTGTGGCCAGGCTGGTCACTACTCCAGGGAGTGCCCCCAGAAGGCACCTCTCGCGATAACTCCTGCACGAGCCCCTGCCACTCCAACTGGCAAGGCTGGACCTATGGTGCGTGGTCGCCTGAACCACATCTCTGCTGAAGAAGCTGAAGAGACCCCGGCGTTCTCATGGGTGAGTTACGAATCAACGGCAATACAGCTACAGTTTTGTTTGACTCTGGAGCATCGCATTCATTCATATCCATAGCGTTTGCAAAAGAGCACAAAATACCGTTCGAGAAAATGAGCCGTCCCTTGGTGATCGCTACTCCTGGTTCCAAATGGCAAACCGATGGGGTTACTCCTGAGGTCCAGATTAATATAGGTTCCTTGTCCTTTCCTTATGCCTTGGTAGCCCTGAAGTCCAAAGGCATTGATGTCATACTGGGCATGAACTGGCTAGCCAAATACCAGGCTAATCTCGACTGTGCCGCCAAGACCATTACTGTGATGCTCCTTCCGGTGACATTGTGGAGTATTGGCCTGCAACATCAATACCTCCGTCCGCCATCGTACCCGCTCACCTGAGATTCTCCTTTGCTTTATGGAAGGCGAATCCCTCGGAAATCCAGGACATACACGTGGTGTGTGACTTCCCGGATGTGTTCCCGGAAGAGTTGCCTGGCATGCCTCCTGATCGAAGTGTGGAGTTTGTCATAGAGCTACTTCCCGGTACCGCTCCAATTTCCAAGAAGCCCTACCGTATGCCGGTGGAAGAGTTGGCCTGTTGAAAGAGCAAATTGATCAGCTGTTAGCTAAGGAGTTCATCCAGCCTAGCAGTTCACCTTGGAGTTGTCCGGTACTCTTTGTGAAGAAGAGGGATTCTACCGTGCCTCGGTTAGTCTCTGACTATCGACCGTTGAATGCGGTGACAATCAAGAACAAGTATCCTATTCCTCGCATCAATGATCTGTTGGATCAATTGGCTGGTGCAACGGTATTCTCCAAGATGGATCTGAGGTCAGGCTACCATCAGATAAAAATCAGAAAGGAGGATATTCCAAAGACGGCTTTGTTACTCGATATGGCTCATATGAGTACACCGTCATGTCCTTTGATCTCACAAATGCTCCAGCTACTTTTATGAGGCTCATGAACTCCATCTTCATGGATTATCTTGATAAGTTTGTCGTCATTTACATTGATGACATCCTCATCTATTCTAAGACCAATGAAGAGCATGAGGAACATCTTCGTTTGGTTCTGACAAGACTTCGAGAACACCGCCTCTATGCCAAGTTCTCCAAGTGTGAGTTTTGGTTGGATAATCTCATCTTCCTTGGTCATGTGATATCCGCTGATGGTGTGGCTGTCATTCCCGACAAGATTCAGTCCATTCTGGATTGGAAAACTCCAATGTCAGTCAAGGACATCCGTAGCTTTCTCGGATTGGCAGGTTATTACCGCCGATTTATCGAAGGTTTCTCCAAGATAGCCAAGGCCCTGACTGACCTCCTCAAGAAGGATAAAAGTTTGTATGGTCGGCCGAAGCTGAAGAGAGTTTCCAAACACTGAAAGCCAAGCTCACGTCTGCTCCTGTGCTTGTCCTGCCGGACACCAGCAAGGATTTCGTCGTCTTCTGTGACGCCTCTCTACAAGGCATGGGTTGTGTATTGATGCAAGATGGCCATGTGGTTGCATATGCTTCTCGCCAATTGAAGCCGCATGAGCTCAACTACCCAACTCATGATCTAGAACTTGCCGCAGTGGTCTATGCTTTGAAGCAATGGAGACCATACCTGTTTGGTAACCGTTGTGAGATCTTCTCGGATCACAAGAGTCTGAAGTACCTCTTCACCCAGCCGGATTTAAATCTCAGGCAAAGGCGTTGGTTGGAGTTAATCACGGACTACAATGTGAGTCTGAACTATCAACCCGGCAAAGCAAACGTCGTGGCTGACGCGCTAAGTCGGAAGCCCTATTGCAACAATCTGATGATTGAAGAGGCCCAACCTGCCCTCTATGAAGAGTTTGCCCGTTTGAACCTGGAAATTGTTCCTTCCGGCTACCTTGCAAATCTGGAGATCAAATCTACTCTTGTGGACCAGATTAAGGATGCGCAGAAGCGTGACAAGGGTATTCTGAAAATCAAGGAGAACATTGCTAGCGGGAAGGCCAAATGCTTTTCTGTCAATGAATCTGGAGTTGTGTATTTTGGTGATCGCTTGGTAGTGCCAAAGAAACGAAAATTGAGGGAGTTGATCCTCCAAGAAGCTCATGAATCCCTCTCTCTATTCATCCCGGTAGTACCAAGATGTACCAAGACCTTCGACCGCTATTCTGGTGGACTCGTATGAAACGGGAAATTGCTAGGTATGTTGCTGGATGCGATACTGTCGACGGGTAAAGGCTGAACATCAAAGGCCTGCCGGCACTCTTCACCCTATTGCTATCCCGAGTGGAAATGGGATGAAATTGGTATGGATTTCATTACTGGTCTGCCGAAGTCTCCAAAGGGACATGATGCCATCTGGGTCATCATCGACTATCAAAAGTGGCTCACTTCCTCCCAGTTCGTGTTGACATTACAGCTGCCAAGTTGGCAGACCTGTATACCTCGCGTATTGTCGTCCTTCACGGCATTCCCAAGAAGATAATTTCTGATCGTGGAAGCCTATTCACCTCCAAGTTTTGGACTAGTTTCCAAAATGCCATGGGAACCCGTCTTAACTTCAGCACCGCTTTCCATCCCCAGACTGATGGTCAGACCGAGAGAGTGAACCAAGTTTTGGAAGACATGCTTAGGGCATGTGTAATCTCTTTCGGTAAGGATTGGGAAAAGTATCTCCCTTTCGCGGAGTTCTCCTACAACAACAGCTATCAAGCTAGTCTGGGCATGGCTCCATTTGAGGTTCTCTATGGAAGAAAATGCCGCACTCCTCTAAATTGGTCTGAGACCGGAGAGAGAGCACTCTTTGGTCCAGATATAATTAATGAAGCTGAGGAGAAGGTTCGAATCATAAGAGAGAATCTGAAGATTGCTCAGTCTAGGCAGAAGAGCTACTATGATAAGCATCATCAGGAGATTCACTATGAAATTGGTGATAAGGCTTATCTCCGTGTCTCTCCCCTCCGTGGCGTTCGCCGCTTCGGAATAAAAGGGAAATTGGCCCTCGCTATGTCGGCCCTTTCACCGTTCTGGCCAAGCGAGGAGATCTTTCTTATAAGTTGGAGTTGCCGGTAAAATTTCCAAATGTGCATGATGTGTTTCATGTCTCCCAACTCCGCCGTTGTTTCAAGGATCCTATCCATGGGGTCAATCATGAGGAGCTAGATCTACAAGAAGACCTCACTTATCGTGAGCATCCTATCCGTGTCTTGGACGAAGCTGAAAGAAAGACCCGTAACAAGACCACCAAGTTCCTCAAAGTGCAGTGGTCTCATCATTCCGAGGAAGAAGCGACTTGGGAACGAGAGTCTAGTCTTCGTGAGGAGTATCCCGACTTCTTTACGCAATCTTAGAATCTCGGGACGAGATTCCTGTAAGGAGGGTAGAATTGTAACAGCCCCAAAATTTGAGTACCAAATTTTCACTTTTGTGTTCATTGCATCTTGGCATGCATTCATCATGGCATCCATTTAAATTGCTAAACCACACACAATACTTACTTCTTTGCTATGTTAAAACCATAATGCCAACTTGTCCCAAACAAATTTCACAACAAGGAAGACACTCAATCTTGCAAACAAAATTACTTGGACATCTTATATTTGTCCAGGAGGGTCCAAGTGCTCAAATAAATATTTTGACTTGCTTCAAATCCTAAAAGGAAATTTATTTGGATATTCTTAAAAATGCCTTAAGTAACTCTCTATTTTATTCACCAAGCAAATGGACTCCAATTGCTTTAAAATTTTTATGGGAGGTTGCCCAAGGCACAAGGAGGCTACACAAAAATTTGCACAATTTTTGGAAATGTTAAAGTGACCCAGGTAATTCAGAAACTATGCAGCCAGAACTGAAAAGGACCAATCTGTGATGTTTTCAAAACTTCCAGGGACCAAAATGTAAAACTCTCATCTCTCTCTCTCACCTCCCGTTTTTCCGCGAGCGCCATGGCACCGTGGCGTGCTCTGCGAGCACGCCGTGCCCAGGGCCCCTTCTCCTCCCCTCCTCCCCCTCACAAGGAGGACAAGCACCGGGGCCCCCTCTTCTCCCCTTCTCCCGTGCTCAGCCCTCCCCTGTTCCTCTCCCCACGCGCACGCGACAAGCCGCCATGGCCGCCGCCGCCGTAGCCCGCCGATCCCCGCGGCCGTAGCCCACCTCGAGCACCGACGCCTGGGGGAATCGGTTCGCCGTGTCGTGTTCTTCCTCCCCACCGAAGGAATCGACCGGGGGCTCCAAGAATCGCCGTCGCCGCCCCGTTCCTCTCCACCACCGCCGCCGCGTCACCGCTGCTTCGCCGGCCGATTCCACCGCCGCCGAGCCGTCCCGACCGCGCCGTTTGCTCAAACGAGCTCAGGGTGAGCGGCTGAACCTCCTTGCCCTCTGCTTCCCCCCTCTCGCGCTCTGTGCTGCCGTAGCACGCCGGCAGCCTTGCGCCGCCGTGCTCACCTTTTCCCGCTCGGATAATCCGAGTGAGATACAAATCGGATTATCCGATTTGATGCAGTACCGAGTGGCGTTAGGTCCTTAGCAGTTTTGCTAGTCCATCTCCGGCGATCGGATTATCCGATTTTGCAAAGTTCAGACTATCCGACTTCGTCCAGTACAAGTCTCAGCTCGGTCCTTAGCCGTTTTCTCAAAGAGTTGGTTCGATCGGATTATCCGAGTCTAGATGAATTCGGATTTTCCGATTTTTGTCAGTACCGAAAATTTTAAGTCCTTAGCCAAATTCTCGAAATACACTGTTCACTCGGATTATCCGAATTAATTAAATTCGGATATTCCGATTTAACACAGTACAAAAAAAATCCTCTCTTCTAAATTTATTCCTTCTTTCTAGTTTGATTACAATTAGTTGGGTTTGTGTCGGATTTAAATTAAAAACAAGACATGAACAAAAGAGGATTGTAAAATAATTCAAATCACTTATTTAATTTTAGAGAGTTATAAAAATAATAACTTTCATCGGTGCATTCTAAAATTGGTGTAATATACCAAAATGCTCATAAATTATGGATTAATTTGTAGCATCATTTCATGCATATCTACCTCATTTCGAGCACACGAAAACATTAAAAACATTGTAGAGCAATATTTTCTCTATCGGTGAATATTTATTTCTCGCTCCCCATTTAAAAATTGGACGACCTTGCTAGAGAGCATTTAATAAGTTTAGTACCTTAATGTTGCCATGTCATCATGTTTGCGCATTGCATTTGTGAACGCATGTGTGGTGATTGATTGTTCTCTTCCGATGTTTTGTATCTCGATAGATCAAGCAACCGGGGGTACCCCACAATACCCCGAGGATCCGTACTATCACCCCGGTGAACAAGGCAAGCGTAATCCCCCCTCTGAGCATATCTTATCCTATTTTCCGCAATTATTTTCTCCACTATAATATTGCATGCGGTTCTAAATGTCTTTAGCCTGGATTAGAGTATCCTACTAGTTGCATTAGAATCCTGTTGCCATACCTGTTTTACCTTCCTATTACCATAGGTTTGTATTGTTGGCCATGGAATACTTACTATGCTATGCAAGTGCTTAGCCATGCTTAGTGAAATGCCTAGTTGTACTAGGGGTGGTGAATGCTGGAAACAGGTGATAACTTGTGACAGTGATGTTGATGGTGGAGAATTGTGGAGATGGATAATAAAATGCTAAGAAGGTGGGGATGAGAGGCCACTGTGGTCGTGGTGTTTTGTCTCGTTCTCGCCGCCTAGGTGCGAGTTCTATACCTCTTGAACCAAGACTGAGCGTGCAACCATGCGTGAGGCCTATGCTTTTGCAGGAACCCTCATAGACTAAATAACTCGAGCGGGGCTAGCCAGGGTCCTCTAGTTCGGGCTTCCATTTGCGCGTGCGTGAGTTGGTGGCTGAGAATGGTATGAGGATGGTGGTGTTAGGAAAATGAGTGGCCGTGGGGCGGGGTGTTGTGATCCTGGCAGTCCTGCCGCCACTGATGATCCTGGAAAGTCCTTAACGAGGGAGAAGTCGACACCGCTCCCACCCAGCCGGCTTTCCAAGGAAGAGAGCTAATGCGCAGGTAATGGGCCGGACGGTACGCGTGGCAAACATTTGTACACCCCTGCAGGGTTAAATCTTTTCGAAAAGCCGTGTCCGCGGTTATGGACGAACTTGGGAAGTGAAGGTAAGATCATAGAATAACTTTAACGGAATGATTAAAAACTGGGTACTAGAGGTACCACTCACAAATGCAAGGTGAGCTTCCTCGAGGGTGATTCGGGGAGGTGCCTTTGATGAACAGGTACAGTGGTTGATGTGGAGAAAGGTGATGAGAGAAGGAGTTACTTCTTATCTCTTTTGAAAATATTCTGTTTAGTCGATGCCTTTGAGTTAGGTTTTCATAAATAAAATCAGCTTTATGCAAAACAACCATCTAACCTTGAAAGCCCCATCGAGCATATATTAGCTCTTAATCTTGCGAGTTCGTCGAACTCAACGTCGTTTGCTTATTTTCAGGAGAGGATTTCACCGACCTCGAAGGTGGGTTCTTTGTGGACGTCGACGAGTAGTCTGGGGTTCCCAGGTGGCAGCTTGGGACATCCTGGAACAGCTGGCGTTGTGATGTTTATCTGTAGGCCTCTTAGGCCATATGTTGGTTCTTGTTGTTTAGAACAACCTTTTTCGCTTCCGCTTGATGTAATGTTGGGTCTGTGACCTCTGGTTGTCTTTTGCTATCTTTCTCTATTATAAGAGTTGAACTATATGATTTTGTGTCGTAGAGTCTGTGATGTGCCAGTTGTTCCACAAGTCTTGATCTCTCTATTATGCATTGAGGGTTGTGCCCGTGTTAAGGCATCACTCGGGGTGTTGCGTTGTTGGTGTGTGGTGTACCCAGCAACGCCTGCCAAAGGTTTTGGCCGGGGATTGGTAAACCCGTAACCTCCGTTTGTATCGCTTAACCGGTGACACACAGCATCACTGTATAGTAGTCGGGTCGGGGCGCCACACTCTTAGATCCAGCTGAGATCACAGGAGTAGAACTTTGGGTGGAATTCCACAGTACGACGACGCACTGCGGTATAGCTTTAGTGGGAGAGAGAAAGAAAAGCGGGCGGAGAATTAACTCAGGCCGGCATATACAAATTAATTGTATTTTCAGATGTATTTAAAACAATTAATATGCCTTTATTTATATGGGGGGAGCAGGGCTGCCAGAGCACCTGGCTCCCCAATGTGGGACTAAAGGAGAGGAGTAGCAGAGGCAGCACCGGCCGGCCAAGCCTGGCCGTGCGTGCGTGCGTGGTGGCCATGGGCCCCATGCTGTCCCATGTGCCCCACCCCATGCATGGTGCGGCCCCACATGGGCCCCACCTTGGGATTTGGCCCATTAAGTGGTCTGCACATATTTTTCTCCTTTTTTTATTAATATTAAATCAATAAAATATATATATAATTCATAATTAATATATTTGTATATATTTAATCTCCCTTGACTCCGAAACAATTTGCGGACCACCCGAACTTCCTTCAGACATTCCCGGAACTCTTCCGATACTACCAAAACCTTTCCGGATTATTTCTCTCTCCCTATTTCTATTATTCCAATAAATCCAAACGATCTCCATGTGTCGGCAAGACCTTAAGTGTGTTACCCTACGGTTCGAGAACACTCCAGACATGGTCGAGACCTTTGCTCGCCAATGACCGCCGGGGAGACCTGGATGCCTGTGACGGTCCCTGTGCATTCTACGAATATCATCTTTGAACCATAAACATGATATTCATTCCTTTTGTTCCTTCGATACTACCCTAGTCCGAGATATGATCGTGAACATCCGATGTTCTGTTTTATCTCGTTATCGACAAGGGTTAATTAACTCGTTCTGTGATATTACATCCCCATGACCTAGTCATACGCTGCGCAGCTTTTCAGATGTAATCTCACCGAGTGGGCCCAGAGTATCTTTCCATCACGAGGATGAAAAAATCCCGCTCTTGATCCGTATGCCTCAACATACCCTTTTGTGATCCACAAGATACACCTTTATAGTCACCCATTTATGGACTGATGATTGATGCACTTAAAGTATCCTCCGGGGTAGCAATTAATACGATCTCACGGTCTGAGGAATAAGCTATCATATTTCTTTCCTATTGCAAATGATGAACATTGTGATACGATCCTATTGCAATACTTTGTTGGGTATGTCCACCACCTTATTCTACTAATAAGATGACCTCATTGTCAACCGACGTGACTGTCCATGACCGGGAAATCTCGATCAACAGTTGCCCAATGAACTAGTTTTATAGAGGCTTACTAGGGACTCTGGTTTGTCTATATATCACACGTGTATTAACAATTCCGATTAATACAGTTATAGCATGATACAAAATATATTATAAACTTAATGAGATAATGCGATAAATACTCTATATTTATTTTCCTCTAGGGCATTTCTCCTTCAGCCTCCCACTTGCACTAGAGTACAAATAAACCAGCTGCATTTTACTTTAATCATATCACCTTATCATATAAGCATTTTATGATAATGCCTGCTTGTGGAAGAGTTTCTCCTTTCACGATTTGTACCATACAGAATCGTGTGTTCTTTGTGATTCAATGATACCACCTTGTTTGATATCATTCCGTTATCTTTATAACACATATACATATTTTGTGACTAAGTGAGACTTTTGTTTCCCTGAGCTTTCTCTGATTCTGTTAATCAGTCAATTGCATTGTAAACACACTTAGTTCTAAAACTTCCTACGACCTTTTACCCTCCATTGACCTAGGACAGTCATTTCCACAACACTTGTTGGTTTTACTGTTTTCTATAAATTCTAAATTTATAGATCCTAAACTTATTTTTTTAGTTTCTGTTAAACTATGGAGGATACATTTCTTCTTCCAGTAAATTCTAAAATTTACTCGGATAAGTGTTCTTCTCGCAAGAACATGGGTTACACTTCATCGAGCACATAATATGGTTCCCATATGATGCCTATTATCACAACATTATAATAGGTCAACATATCTTATAACCACTATTATCGTGTACTAAATATTTTAATTAGATTTCCAAGGACCTTTCCTTTGGTTTTATTCCATTCTGACCTTTCAGAATCCAATCTTGATGAAAACATCTCGACCTTCTATTTAAACTTCATGTTCTATCTTTATAGACACAAACGTTTAAATCATATCACAACTTCATCTTAATTCTAATTAATTCTACTAGTCATCAACCCGTGCATCTGCACGGGCTAGTTACTTTTTGAAACGTAAAAACACAATATAATAGCCAATATTATAGATCCAATTCTTTTACTGATATGAATGGTTTTGGCATACACTTATAAATTAGAGTATGATAATATGAAAATAAACATAAGCTTCGTAGAGTAAAGTAAAAAAGAATCATACATGGACATGCAAATACGCCTTAGAAAACTTATAGCCTGTATACTTGCAAAGAGCCAAAGAATAGAGTCTATAGATTTATGACTTCATTTAAAATTAAAGCAGACTTTGTTCTTCCATATTATATCTGACATATCGGCTCCAATGGTCGTAAGCCCACGGCCGCCTCCTCCTTCTCGATCTTGCAGGTGCGATTTTACGACGCCATGTCTCTCCTCCTGGTCCAGCATGGCCCCGTGGGCACACTCGGTCGTGCTGTCCTCTGCATATCTTAGCTGGCTCGACCGCATCATCCTGCTCTTCTTGACTACGGAGAGGGTTGGACGCCTGGATCGTCCATGATCGTCCCTCCTAGCAGAGAAGCTGATCTATACCTAGCACGCTGCCAAAAAAATATTTCTACTCCCGCATCCTCCTTCGAATCGCCGACTAATCCCTACAGCAGCAGCTCTTTCTCATCCTCTACCTAACAGCATCGCAGCTCCATGTGGTCCTTAAAATGGAAGTTCAATGGGAGCCACAATCGAAGTGCAATGAGCCACGGTCATGTCCAGCCTCTCGCCGATCCACTTCTTCTCTCAGCTTTGAATCTCCTCTGATATTACCATATAATATCGATGTAATAATGTATCTATGGCATGAACTCTGACTGGTCCGTGGAACTATAGTGATTTTTTTTTAGATAGGAACTATAGTGAGTTAATAACCAATAAAATCTTATTCCAGTGAACATAAAGGAAAGACTAACCGATTGTTAACTACAGTGGTGCATCATAAAACTAAGTTGTAGCAGCCACCTCATGCAGACAGTACCAGATGGATAACAAAAGAAAAAATCAATAGAGAAAACCGAAACCTTCCAATATAATAGACAAAAGCTAATTGTTTTTTAATATGTCATAAATTCAGATTATTTTTTGCAGAAGATACTGTTCTTAATTATTAAAATGTGTAAAACTATATTATGTATACATTTCAGTGCAATTCTAGCTACGGAAAGCACATGCTAAAGAGATATTATGGTTGGATCGTGGGGGTAGCAATTAAAGGCATTCCTGTCCTTTTTTGACGGAATATCAGTGTTGTTTAGGCCAACAAAATTCATATTGGTCCATTGCATGTATCTGGAAACACTTGATTAGATTACTTTTTAGCACTGGTTATAGTATTTTATTGATAAATAATAGTTGAATATTCTCGGTAAATTTCCTTGCCCTAGAATTTAAGGTTTGAAAAGTCTGTAAGTAGTAATTCGCTTAACACCGAAATTACCTTGCCCAACAACAATAAATAAGGAGGAACAAGCTGAAGGGAAAGAATTGGAAAAGAGTGGAGAAAAAATAGGTTGTAGTGTACCTGTACGTGCTTCTCTTTCGGCTAGATAGACATACTGATTGGCGTAGGTTTTCTTTCAAGTTAATTACAGGCTTACAGCAAGGTCCATCTCCCGCAGCTCGCTGGGGATATTTGTTGATCAAGCTGACCCTTCCGATCGAGTCTATTACTAATCTCCATCGGTCGGACGTACCCGCGATCCGGTGCATCGGACATGCATGGCGATGAAGTTGGTACGCATCGGACATGCATGGTGATGAAGTTGGTACGACCAGCCTTGTTTGCCGGCCGCCGGCAACAGCAGACACATGCGCTGTAGAGACCTTCTCAAAGCCATCGATCCGGCTACATATCCATCACGCATCGGGGATGCATCTTGTTACGTCCTGCCTTCTCAAACAGATCAAAGCCAATGCAGTGGTGAAGATACAGATTGGGACGTCCTGCCTTATCGGACGGCCGCCGGCGACCGCATGAACACGTTCGTTGTGGCCAAGATATGGCTTGGGACGTCCCTGGTTTGTCGGACGGACTCAGCTATGAGGATGTGGCGGCGTCGCCGGTAGAGGAGAAGGATGAGGAGGAACGGCCTTGAAGGTCTCTCGACGACGCGCTTGTGCCTCGGTGGGTTAGGATCGGCGGAGGATCAGAATCTGCTAGTTCTAGGGATAGGATTTGTTTGAATCCTGGGAGAGGTCGCTAGTTAAGAAGGCGTGGACGTGGGATATAATGCGAGGACTCTTCTATTTCATTCCACGGCTGTAGATAAGTAATTGTGGAGATCCGATGGTTAATTTTCTTAACTGCTGAGGATTAACGTGGAGCTTCCTTTGGTGCCTCCAATTAGTAAATATAAGATTGATACTATCCATGATATGTCATTTACATACAAGGATCTTATTTTAAGCTCCCACTCAAAATGTCAATTACATATGAAGCTTTATTAAACTTTCACAAAAATGTCAATCACATTTTTATCCTATTAAGCTCCCACTCAAAAAGTCACTCAAATCAAATTTGAGTAAACTAATTCGACTCCCACTTAAATTATTAAAATCATAATTTCTTTCGATATTTTGGTCAGACCAAAATCATTGATCATTTATCAATTCGAGTTCCAATACGATATAACAGTATTCTACTAATACGTATCCCACAGACTTAAGCATGTCTACATTTATGTAGTCAACAATTTTGATTTTGTTCAAGACACTTTTCTTGACAAAATTTGCTTCTATGTCTTTCTTATAGTTCCATTTCTTTCATATAACATTTTATATGATGATTAAGTAATCTTATTCACTTAATAAGATTTAGAGTAACATTTACTGTTTTAATCTTTTAAATGTAACTCGGGATTTAGGACTCCCAGTCTTTAATCGTATTTTTTGATATTCTCTTGATTTTCTTTGTAGTTCGAAGGTGTATCTTGTTCTGTTAACATGATCTAAATTATGAATATTAATCTGTGACCTGACAGAAAATAATCATAATGTATAACACCTCTACAAACGCTTCTTATTTGAAAATACAATGATCTTTTATCATCAAATTTTCATTTCCATTTGTAGAGATATTCTTTTCGAAACAATTTCCGATATTCTACTTTATGGAACAAGGTCAAATACCTCATTTTAAGCTTCTATTTTATTCCACTAACCTTTATTCAAAAATCTTATTTTCTCTTAAATCACCCAGCCAACAATACAAGTTTTGCTTCTGTTGGTTTTGGTTTACAGAATACACTCTCATACCTAATATGAGTATTCTACAAAGAACTATTCGTGTACAGTTTTGTATTATCATATAAAACTTTTACACCACGACACTCACTGTCGATTACACGAATTATCAGTGAAAACTTATTTCTAAAGTGGATGTCGACTATAAATATTATTCTAACTTATTAGGAGATATTATTTGAGACCACACTTTATCTAAAATAGAGTATGATTATAATACTTCATATATCATTATATCTGGTATTATAATTTGTGGAACAAAATTTCACAAGTCCTTTTAAGTTGTAACCACAATTCAAAAATACTGTCCTGTTTGATCGAATCATGTGGATCTAATTTCTATCCACCTTTCTTCTGAAAATCCCCTTTGATCTTTTATCAAATTATTTTCAGACTCATGTTTCTTTTAGCAAATACATTTATTTACTTAGAATCATAGAAAATTTCAAAACAATGATGTTCACCACTTATTTAATTTAATAATCATGTAGTATGACTTTCAATTAATTTCCTCTTATATTGACATTTCAATATCTAATTTAATCAATTCGGCATATGTAACTTAAATAGATCGAAGCATCTATATTTCTTACATTGCTTTTATGATTAAATTCGGTGGTGTTTGTTCTTGAAACAATATCATTTGATCTTTGGACATTTTAATTTTATTATTCCTAGTTTATAAATGTATACCGGGTTATCATTCAAATATTGTAATCGAGATGTGATCGCAAGAAAAACTTTATTCATGATATAAAACAACTGACTTGTTCCATGACATAAAACAACTAATTTGCTCTATTACATATATGAATAACTTGTCTTGTAACATTCAAGACACTAAACAAAATCACACTCTCACTATTACAAAATCTCTTTATCAAAAACTACTAATGATAACTATAATGATAACTTGAGGACGTGAACACCACTGGCCATCAACTCCTTTGCTTGCCATCACTTGCGCACCGTCACATCATAGTCCTTCGCATACTTGTGATAATCAGGACCTGTTTCATAAACAGAATAAGTATGAAATACTTTTCATCAAGTATCATAAGAGTACATTTATAACTTTGTATATCAAATATACCTGTAGCGTCGAAGATTTCTCCTTCGATGTGTTCAACCTTTACAGATCTGAACTGGCTTATGAACTGGAAGAAAGTGATCGTATCTCTCTCTACGGCATAGCCACGGATATGTTTCTCATAGCTTGGAGGTAGTGACATCAACACAGCAGCTATCGCACATGAATCCGCCATCCAGAAGTCGTAGACATTTGTAAGCTTCAAGTAAATGTCATACATTTTCTTCAAATGAGTTTCCAAACAGGTGTGTTCCTCCATCTGGAGTGAATGGAACTTCTTCAGCTATCTGTAGTGCTCATACTTAATTTCATCTATAAAAAGTGCTTTGATCGAATCTATCATGTCGTAAGGTTCCATGTGTTGAAACTGAGCTTTCAGCGCAGGTGCTAAGCTTGTGGACATGACGACTTGCACTTCTATGAAAATGTCACGACGCTGGTGAAACTTCTCATCTTCTTCTTCGCTAGCGGAATCTCCTGGTTTCTGTCCTAATCCTTGTTCAGTAACATAGAGTATATTATTGTGTATGAGGGCTTCTCTCAATTTCTTGTACCAATAGATGAAGTTGGATCCATCAGCCAAAAGGGGTCGACCTCTAAGGAAGTAACCGAAGTAGAACTTGTCGTTTGGGTAAAGAACCATCTACAGATATAATCGCAAAGTTCGTAAGGCTAAGTTTACAAAATATTGAGCTTAGTTTATAATCAAATTATTAAACATACTCCACTAAGATTATTATCCCTAAAATCATCTCAGCGATTACACGATCCTAATTCATTGTACTACCCCCGATCGTCACAGCCGGCAGCACAGCTTCAAAGGTGGACATCGTAATGTCGATCACAACAATCATGTGACTCATGCTCGATCTTTCGATCTTCCCGTGTTCCGAGGCTATGTCTGTACATACTAGGCTCGCCAAACAAACCTCGGTGTTTTTGCGTGTGCAACATGGCTTACACCCACTGTATGCGAACGACGAAATGTACGACACCCGATCGTCACGACCTGCCTCATAACGTAGAACTTCCTTGGTGGTGCACACTGAGGGAGAACAAAATTTTGGGTATTTTATTAGGGATCATCCTATTATAGCTACCGTCGTATATCTTATATATAAGCAATCAATAGGATACACACACAACAACACAAAATCTAATAATGTAATGAAGTGCGATATGACATGGTGATACGTGCATTTTATATCATCATTTATACAACTTTTAGTATCATATTAGAATGTTATTTGCATTGTTATATCATTGTTTTTACATGTTTTAGATGATTTATGGGACTTTCATACAAAGTCCCTATTTTTGGTATTTAATTTCTGGGAGGCAGAAAACCTCCTTTTTCTTGTTTTAATGTTTCAGGAGCTACAGGGACTCAAATAATAAAAGGAAAATACCAGCTGGTTTTTCATCGGGAGAAAGGCAGAGGGAAGAAGACCGAAGAGAGGAGAGCCACGAGGCCCAAAAGGGGTGGGCCCACGCGGCCCAAGTACCTGGCCGCGTGGGACCCACTAAGTGGGGCCTCGGGCACCTCCTCGCCTGGGGCTTTTTATCGACGCCTTCGTCCTCCCCGAAAAGTTACGCCCTAATTTTTCCAAGTCCATCCGAGGCCGCGGCGGCGGCGAAACTCCTGATTCCCTCCGAGGGGGATCAGATCCTGCTGCTCCGGAGCTCCGGAGAAGGGGGAAATCATCGTCATCGTCATCACCTCTCCTCCTTGGCGTGGGAGGAGGCCTCTACATCATCACCATCACCAAGACCAGCACCATCTCCATCATCATCTCCGTGATCCACTCCGTTCCCCTCGTAGTTTGAGAGTTGCTATACCCTAGATACTTGTCTTGTGCTACTATTCATGTTTGTGATTGAGTACTTGTCATTATTTGGTGGTGAAGTTATATTTTCAGATTGTGTTGTACCACTTATGCCACTGAATATTATCATGTTTGCACGTTGTGAGTAGTTCCCATATGTTCCTGAGGGCATAGGATGAATTGGCAATGATTTATATATAACATGTGTTGGTATTTTGTCAAGAGTTTATCTTTTATGTGATTCTATGATGGTGTTGTGCGAACGTCGACTGCACAACACTTCACCTATATGGGCTCATAGGAGAACACCGTAGTATAATGAATTGAGGGAGACTTGGGAGGACATGTAAACCTGGGACCGAATCATGAAGTTATATTATGAGGGTATTAGTATCGGGGACCTTAGAGTGTAATGCTATGGTGGGACTTTATGTCTTAATAATTCTTGTGCAGTCATTTACTTGGCCACATGATCCATCATAAGGGGTTGTAGTTTATTTATTTAGCTATACCTAATAATGGCTCCGTCCAAAGAAGATTAAAACTTGACAAGATATTCAACGTGTTGTTTAATAAATCTCTATGCCTAGCAATATCCATGCCGCCCTCGGGAACGTTTTCCACATATAAGTTACACATCACTTGAGCTTGTCCTCTTGCACATAAGAGGATTGGGCTTTCTCTCTTTGAGAGCTTTGACTTGCTACTGTTTATTTTCTGCATTGCAACTATACAACCAAAAATACCAAAAACACTTGCATCTTTTATTGTTTTATTTATCAATCTTGCTAACCAATACCTTCAGCTCCTCGTGGGTTCGACAACCTTTTCTAATTGAAAGGTACTACAATTGATCTCCTGCACTTGGGAGTCATCAAGACACTTTTCTGGCGCCGTTGCCGGGGAGCGTAGCGCTATTGGTAAGAAGTTTGGTAAGGAAACTTGAAAGCTGAATTTTATTTACTGTTATCTCATTGTTACTATGGCATTTATGAATCGTGCCTCGCTGCATCTTGCTCTATATGACAGTGCTTATGCCACTACTCCTAAAGTGGTTGAAACTACTGTGTCTGAGATACCTAAAGTGGGATTTAAAATTCCCGTTGGTCATGTTAAAAGAGTTATGAAAAATCCATTTACAGGTGATGGAACTAAGTCTGCACGTGAACACATGGAGTTAATTGAAGACATATGTGGTTTATTTAGACTTCCTGGTATTTCTGAAGATCAGGTAAAAAGGAAGTTATTATATTTGTCTTTATCTGGTAATGCTCGTGATTGGTACAGGTCTCTTGATGAAGAGGTTGCTATTGAATGGAATATCTTGAGGAAGGTTTTCTTTCTTAAATATTTTACTCCTAAAGAAGCTTATGAGAACCGCTGCTATATATTTAATTTCTGGCCACATCTGGGAGAGAGTATTACTCAAGCTTGGGGGAGGTTAAAGGAACTCCTTCGCAAGAATCCTTGTCATGATCTTACAAGGAAACTTATATTGATAAACTTTTATGTGAGGCTACCGTCGAAGCACAAGGAAATTCTGGATAATTCATCTGGTGGAAGTTTTACTAATAATACTGAAGAAGAAGCATGGAATTTATTGGAGACTATTTCTGAAAATACTAGTCATTGGGATCTTGATAAAGGTAATGAGCCTATTTTGATTATGGATATTCATGTGTAGAGAACTTCTCTACTTCTATGTTGTTTAAAAATCTGAGTGATACTTTTAATCTTGATCCTTATGTTATAATTGAGATAGCTAAAGGTTTTGCTGAGCATATCTGTGTTCCTCAAAGTGGTTTTGAAGTTTATGTTGAACCTGTTAAACAATCTATTGTTGTTCCTAAAGTTATTAAACAGGCAGAACCAGTGTCATCTGTGACAATTGAGAGTATGTTGAACCACCTCCATATCCAAACCAAGTTAAGGAGAATTTACTTATTGCTGTTACTAACAAGAGTAAAAGAAGATGTTCTCAGCCTTATGAACAGGTGGAAGTCAACAGTCAAATTTCAATTATCAAACAATTAAATGAAGAAGACCCTGTTGATGTTTATTTATGTGAAGATGCTACTAAGGTCATCAAAGGTAATTCGGCCAAAGTTGGTAAACCTGTTATATCATGCTCTATTGGGACTTCAAGTTATCATGGTCTATGTGATATTGGAGCAAGTATTAGTGTCATTCCATATTCTCTTTATCTTGAAATCAAGCCTGATATTGATCCTATCATTATGGAAGAGACAGGTATGACAATTCAACTTGCTAATAAAGATTATATTAGTCCATTTGGAATTGTTAGAGATGTTGAAGTATTGGTTGGCAAAATAAAATATCCTGCTGATTTTATTGTGCTTGGTTGTCCTCAAGATTCTTTTTGTCCTATCATTTTTGGTAGACCTTTCTTAAACACTGTTGGTGCTGAAATTAATTTGCCTAAAGAGAAAGTGTTTATTAAATGTGCTGGTGAAAAACTTGAGTTCAACTTTTCCAAATTTGCTGATAAACATGTTGTGAAAGAGCCAATTTCTGAAGATATAATTGAAACTCTTGCACATATAGCTGTAGCTTCAACAGATGTTGTAGAACGTTATATGCTTAATCAAGATGAACCATTTAATGATGAGGAAAAGGATGCTTTAGAACAAATATTATGGCAACAACCACCACAATTACAATTGCATATCCCACCTGATAATTTAGGAGTGCTACCACCACCTAAAGGGGATCCTAGCTTTGAATTAAACCTTTGCCTACAAATCTGAAATATGCATATTTGGATGAGAAGAGCATATATCCTGTCATTATTAGTGCTAACCTTTCAGCTGAAGAAGAAGAGAAATTACTTGATGTGCTTAAAGCTCACCGACCAGCCATTGGATACTCTCTTGATGATCTTAAAGGTATAAGCCCAGCTCTATGTATGCATAAAATTAATTTGGAAGAGGATGCAAAACCTGTTGTTGATTATCAACGCCGTCTCCATCCAAAAATGAAGGAAGTGGTAAGGAAAGAGGTAATAAGACTTATTGAAGCTGGTATCATTTATCCCATAGCTGATAGTAAGTGGGTTAGTCCTGTTCATTGTGTTCCTAAAAAGGGTGGAATGACTGTTGTTCCAAATGATGAGGATGAACTTGTGGCTCAACGTACTGTTGTTGGTTATAGGATGTGTATTGATTTCAGGAAGTTAAATAAAGCAACTCGTAAAGATCATTACCCATTGCCATTTATTGATCAAATGTTAGAAAGGTTATCTAAACACTCTCACTTTTTTATTTAGATGGTTATTCAGGTTTCTCACAAATTCCAGTCCATAAGGATGATCAAGAAAAGACCACTTTTACTTGCCCATATGGTACATTTGCTTATAGGAGAATGCCATTCGGTTATGTAATGCTCCTGCTACTTTTCAAAGATGCATGAATGCTATATTTGCTGATTATATTGAAAAGATAATGGAAGTCTTTATGGATGATTTTTCTGTGTATGGTACTTCCTTCGATAATTGCTTGTTCAACCTTAACAAAGTTTTGCAGCGTTGTGAAGACCAACACTTAGTTTTAAACTGGGAGAAGTGTCACTTCATGGTTACTGAAGGTATTGTTCTTGGGCATAAGATTTCTGGAAAGGAATAGAAGTTGACCCAGCAAAGATAGAAGCTATTGAAAAGCTGCCATACCCAAGGGACATCAAAGGTATAAGAAGTTTTCTTGGGCATGCAGGTTTTTATCGTAGGTTTATTAAAGATTTCTCCAAAATATCAAAACCCTAACCAATCTTTTGCAAAAGGATGTTCCTTTCTCTTTTAATGATGATTGCATTGAGTCCTTTAATATTTTGAAGAATGCTTTAATAAGTGCTCCTATTATTCAACCTCCTGATTGGAAATTGCCTTTTGAAATTATGTGTGATGCTAGTGATTATGCAGTTGGGGCTGTTTTGGGCCAACGTGTTGATAAGAAACTGAATGTCATTTATTATGCTAGTAGAACACTTGATGCTGCTCAAAGGAATTATGCCACAACTGAAAAAGAATTTTTAGCAGTGCTATTTGCTTGTGACAAGTTTAGACCTTATATTACTGATTCGAAAGTCACATTGCATACTGATCATTCTGCCATTAAATACTTAATGCATAAGAAAGATGCTAAGCCTAGATTAATAAGATGGGTACTTCTATTGCAAGAATTTGATTTACACATTGTTGATAGGAAAGGGGAAGATAATCAAGTAGCTGATCATCTTTCTAGAATGGAAAATATACCTGATGATCCTATTCCTATTAATGATAGCTTTGTTAATGAACAACTTGCAATTGTTAATGTTTCTAGTGCTAAAGTTGCATCACCATGGTTTGCCAACTATGCAAATTTTATTGTTGGTAAGGTTCTACCTCCACACTTCACTTTTCAACAAAGAAAGAAATTCTTTTATGATCTTAGACATTATTTTTGGGATGATCCTTTCCTTTATAAGAAAAGTGTGGATGGTATTATTAGACGTTGTGTACCTGAGCATGAACAACAGGCTATTATAAGAGATTGTCATGACAGTCCTTATGGAGGGCATCATGCAGGAGATCGTACAGGTGCAAAGGTATTACAATCTGGTTTCTATTGGCCTACTTTATTTAAGGATTGTGCTGAATATGTTAAATCTTGTGATAAATGTCAAAGAGTAGGAAATATTGGTAGGAGAAATGAAATGCCTATGAATTATTCTTTGCCACTTGAGCCATTTGATGTTTGGGGCTTTGACTTTATGGGCCTTTCCCAGAGTCAAAGACAAAGCATACTCATTTTTGGTTGCAGTGGATTATGTTACAAAGTGGGTGGAAGCAATTCCAACCAAGAGTGCAGATCATGCCACAGCAATGACGATGCTCAAGGACATCATTTTCCCCAGGTTTGGTGTTCCTAGGTTTTTAATTACTGATGGTGGTTCTCATTTCTTGCATGGTATTCTTAGAAAAACATTGGCAAAATATGATGTTAACCATAGAATTGCATCTCCCTATCACCCTCAAACAAGTGGACAAGTTGAATTAAGTAATAGGGAAATTAAACTCATTTTGGAGAAGACAGTGAATAAGTCTAGATCTGATTGGCCAACTAAAATTAATGATGCATTATGGGCTTATAGAACTGCTTTTAAAAATCCTATGGGAATGTCTCCTTATAGAATGGTTTATGGAAAAGCTTGTCATTTACCTGTTGAATTAGAACATAATGCTAGATGGGCTATTAAACAATTGAACTTTGATTTTAAGACTGTGGAGAGAAGAGAATTCTTGATTTAAACCTACTTGATGAATGGAGAAACGAAGCTTATGAAAGTGCTAGAATGTTTAAAGAGAAAGTTAAAATTTGGCATGACAAGAAAATTAAGAGAAAAGAATTCAAAGTAGGTGATCAAGTTTTATTGTACAATTCTCGTTTCAAGTTTTCTGCAGGAAAGTTAGCTTCAAAGTGGCAGGGACCATTAGTGATACAGGAGGTGTACCGTTCAGGAGCTATCCGTCTTCACGGTGATATGAAAGGTAAACCTCATGTAGTCAATGGACAACGCCTTAAACATTATATTGCAGGAAGAGCTTCATCGGAAAGGTGGAGGAGTTGAATTTAAAGACACCGGAGGAGGTAATTGCGAAGAATTTTGCAGTTTCAGAAACCCAAAATCAATAATAGGTAACTTTTGTGTTGGAAAGTTTCTCGGAATTGCGTAAAATTTTACGGAAGTCATTTTTTATGGAAATTAACGTGTGGGACAAGAAAACTGGACGAAGCGGAGACCCGAGGAAGGAAACAAGGGGTCCCACGCGGCCAGAATCTTGGGCCGCGTGGGACCACTCCTTTTGCCCCTCGGAGTCCCGTTCCGTCTCGTTTTCGACTCCGACGCTTCGTCTTGACCTAAAACCGTCAATATATACCCCTTTTCGTTGATCTAATCTCGCACCGAGCGTTCTCGAGCGATCTTTGCTTTTGCTGTTTCTGCCTGTCAGGTTTTTAGCTATGTCTTCGGGAGACTCCTTCCAATGCTCCTCCATGGATGATGATGATGAACTCGAGGGCAACAGCCCCACGTCCATATGGAGAAGGAATAGGAAGAGGAAGGACTACTCGGATGATGAAGACTACAAGCCCGACGAGGAGGAGATGGAGAAGGAGGAAGCGGAAGAGAAAGAATACAAGCCCTTCGTCGACATCGCACCTATTGCAACAGCACCACCTTCTCCTATCTCCGTTGCTGGTGTGAGGGTGAACGTGTCTCTTGGAAACAAGAGGCAGACGGCGCATGAGCACAGGAGGGAAGGCTCCTAGGCACGCACTTGCTAGCAAAAACGTGGTTTCTACTCTTATTGACAGGGAATTCAAGCGTGCCACCCAAGAGAACTATCCTGGTGAATGGGATCGTAAGATCCCTAATGTTAAAGTACCAAGCCCGGAGTGGAAGCCTTGCAAGGAGACGGTGGAGAAGAATCTCATGGAAAAACTGGGAGAAGCTGCAAGGGAGTTTGAAAAAGCCTACAACCTTATGATGAGCATTGTTGGAAAACTTGAAGATAATTATTATGAAGACAAGAAGAAGAGAAGAAGTGGTTCTAGCAAGACGTCAAGCTTGGGGGAGTTCCACCTAGTCTTTATCTCTACTAGTTTATCATATCTATCTAGTCATGGTGTGTTTTGCTTTTATCGTTTAGTTATCAATATCTCTTAGGCGTGTGTGAGCTCATGGAGCATTATCATGTATCTCTATCTTGTGGTTTATCAATGAATATGAAAGTATGGTGTCATCCATGATTCCCTTGTTTGGAGATTTATGGGTAACACTCATGCAAATGAGCGTGGCATATTTAGAAGTTTCAGTCACATCTTGCCTTGAACCTAATTAACTTGAGTGTGTTGGATAATTGTAGAATCACCCCATTATAAAATGAGTAAAGAGAATGGTTAGTTCTATGGACACTCATGCATGCATTTAGATGGTCAACTTTCTCCCTCTTGCTAGCCCAAAAATTCCAACAAGTAAAAACTTGTTTCCAACACCTTCAACCAAAGTTTTTCCAGTGAGTCCACCATATCTACCTATTAGCTTTATGCTATTCCGAGTATGTTTATCATGATATTTGTGTTATCTATACCTCTGAATTAAAATGCTTATGTTATTGATTGTTATGGGAAAAGTTGGTTATATAGCTCTCTCGAACTTG
Source organism: Poa pratensis (assembly GCA_947311845.1). Classification (NCBI taxonomy): domain Eukaryota; kingdom Viridiplantae; phylum Streptophyta; class Magnoliopsida; order Poales; family Poaceae; genus Poa; species Poa pratensis. Next base: position 61,308,537 of record CAMZMU010000054.1, read on the forward strand.
ATGCACACTTTACTTTATTGCATAATAAAAATGACCCATTGTGATTAAAATTATGATGTTGTGGGCTTGACAAATGTCTTTGGTTGAGAGTTAGCTCATATGTGCTGTCACATGGCAAGCTTTCAACATTGCACATCATTCATTTAGTTGATATCATGTACTTTTGTTTATGGATGCTTACCATGGGTGAAATAAATGAAAATGAAGTGAGTTTAAATGAGTTTGTATAAATGGTTAGAGAGACGCCTGGGCCGCTAATCTAAGCCATGCATCATTCATGGTGGAAATTTACTTACATGCTATGGTGAACCTTCTGTGATACACCTTACAATAAAAAGCTATCCAATGGTAAATAAAAAGGGTGTTGAGATTGTTCATTATGTTTGTTTGTCTTGTCATTTTGATATGGGCTTGTTCCATATCCTGGGACAAGAGGTACCCCAGTTGACGCTCTTAATGATACTATTATTACTTACAATGATATTTAACTTGAACTTGCTTTGTTTTCCAAGTTGAGTAACACATGGAGTAGGTACTTGTATTCAAGGGGCATGAGACTTTCAACCTGTACTTTGTCAAGCACATTACTCATATTTGCTTTCACTTTAAACTTAATCATTCAAGATGCTATGATAGGGGAATGAGAGCTTGACACCAAGGATTACCATATTACAATCATTGACTTAAGTAGAGAAGTTCAGAAGTTAGATGAAACTTATTCATGCTTTACCTCTACTCATATATATATCTTTCCAAAGTGTCCACCTTTTATATTCAGATTTTCATCAATACTCTATGGCCATTATAGAGCAAAAGCATGTGAAAAATAGTATGATTCAATTGTCCAACATACAATGGTTATTTGCTTTCAAAAGTAAGGGTGATTGCTAGAGCTTCTACTTATGTTGCCCTCATGTGTATGAGTTTTAGTTCATTAATCTTACATTGCAACTGAATATGATGATGATACAATGCTCGTATTTATTTATCAACCATAAGTCCATTGATGCATGTAATGATCTATGTCCTTACTTACTCGAGGACGAGTAAAGGTTTAAGCTTGGGGGAGTTGATACGTGCATTTTATATCATCATTTATACAACTTTTAGTATCATATTAGAATGTTATTTGCATTGTTATATCATTGTTTTTGCATGTTTTAGATGATTTATGGGACTTTCATACAAAGTCCCTATTTTTGGTATTTAATTTCTGGGAGGCAGAAAACCTCCTTTTTCTTGTTTTTAATGTTTCAGGAGCTACAGGACTCAAATAATAAAAGGGAAAATACACAGCTGGTTTTTCGTCGAGAGAAAGGCAGAGGGAAGAAGACCGAAGAGAGGAGAGCCACGAGGCCCAAAAGGGGTGGGCCCACGCGGCCCAAGTACCTGGCCGTGGGACCCACTAAGTGGGGCCTCGGGCACCTCCTCGCCTGGGGCTTTTTATCGACGCCTTCGTCCTCCCCGAAAAGTTACGCCCTAATTTTTCCAAGTCCATCCGAGGCCGCGGCGGCGGCGAAACTCCTGATTCCCTCCGAGGGGGATCAGATCCTGCTGCTCCGGAGCTCCGGAGAAGGGGGAAATCATCGTCATCGTCATCACCTCTCCTCCTTGGCGTGGGAGGAGGCCTCTACATCATCACCATCACCAAGACCAGCACCATCTCCATCATCATCTCCGTGATCCACTCCGTTCCCCTCGTAGTTTGAGAGTTGCTATACCCTAGATACTTGTCTTGTGCTACTATTCATGTTTGTGATTGAGTACTTGTCATTATTTGGTGGTGAAGTTATATTTTCAGATTGTGTTGTACCACTTATGCCACTGAATATTATCATGTTTGCACGTTGTGAGTAGTTCCCATATGTTCCTGAGGGCATAGGATGAATTGGCAATGATTTATATATAACATGTGTTGGTATTTTGTCAAGAGTTTATCTTTTATGTGATTCTATGATGGTGTTGTGCGAACGTCGACTGCACAACACTTCACCTATATGGGCTCATAGGAGAACACCGTAGTATAATGAATTGAGGGAGACTTGGGAGGACATGTAAACCTGGGACCGAATCATGAAGTTATATTATGAGGGTATTAGTATCGGGACCTTAGAGTGTAATGCTATGGTGGGACTTTATGTCTTAATAATTCTTGTGCAGTCATTTACTTGGCCACATGATCCATCATAAGGGGTTGTAGTTTATTTATTTAGCTATACCTAATAATGGCTCCGTCCAAAGAAGATTAAAACTTGACAAGATATTCAACGTGTTGTTTAATAAATCTCTATGCCTAGCAATATCCATGCCGCCCTCGGGAACGTTTTCCACATATAAGTTACACATCACTTGAGCTTGTCCTCTTGCACATAAGAGGATTGGGCTTTCTCTCTTTGAGAGCTTTGACTTGCTACTGTTTATTTTCTGCATTGCAACTATACAACCAAAAATACCAAAAACACTTGCATCTTTTATTGTTTTATTTATCAATCTTGCTAACCAATACCTTCAGCTCCTCGTGGGTTCGACAACCTTTTCTAATTGAAAGGTACTACAATTGATCTCCTGCACTTGGGAGTCATCACATGGTCGTGTGTCTGGACCTCCACAGCGTCGCGCGCCTGAACCTTCATGGCGCCATGCGCCTGGACCTCGCACCCCGGCATGGCTCCGAGTCTACGGTACCTCCTTTGCCTCCGATAGTTCGAACAATTCAAAAACTTACCGTAACCATGTCATATTAAAATGCCTCTGCAAAACAAAGTTAGACGCTTCTACCTTTATTTAGTTTTGCAAGTTTTACGTGGCTTCTAAGGCTTTCGTGAGAGAACCGTTCCCTACCTACGAACTTGTACCACAACGTCGATCAAACAATTGCATGTTGAATATCCCTTTCGGGCCCTCCATTGAAAATGCTCTAGACCATCTAAAGAGAGAGAGACAGACACCCGCCAGCCGCATATATGGTTCAAGCCATATGTCAGTTGCGGAACCAGTCTCGCGTAAGCGTACGCTTAAGGTCGGTCCGGGCCACTTCATCAACTTAATGCCGACGGCAAATAGCAAGTGCACGCGAGAGGGTAGCAAATATAAGAGAAACGCCCTCATGTTCAACACGAGTTCTAACCGTATCAGCAAAACTACGCATAGATCGGCTCTGATACCACTGAAGGGTTCGTAGCAGAAAACAATAATTTTTCTAACTAGCGAATACCAAAAACATAGCCAGGATCTATCTATCTAGTAATGCGGTAACGAAGCGGAACATCGATAACATACCCTTGTAGATCGATAAGCGGGAATTACGCTCCCGCACAAGCGTTGCCGAAGTAGACGACGTAGCCGACCTCGAGGTCGCAAAGAACTTGACGCGACGAAGATGAAGACCAGCGCGACGATGACGCCTCCGGCGCCCCAAGTGTGGCGCCTCCGAGTACTCACACACGTATGGAGCTTGACGACAACCCCCGGTCTCTCAGATCCAGCTGAGATCGCAGGAGTAGAACTTTGGGTGGAATTCCGCAGTACGACGGCGCACTGCGGTATAGCTTTAGTGGGAGAGAGAAAGAAAAGCGGGCAGAGAATTAACTCAGGCCGGCATATACAAATTAATTGTATTTTCAGATGTATTTAAAACAATTAATATGCCTTTCTTTATATAGGGGGAGCAGGGCCGCCAGAGCACCTGGCTCCCCAATGTGGGACTAAAGGAGAGGAGTAGCAGAGGCAGCACCGGCCGGCCAAGCCTGGCCGTGCGTGCGTGCGTGGTGGCCATGGGCCCCATGCTGGCCCATGTGCCCCACCCCATGCATGGTGCAGCCCCCACATGGACCCACCTTGGGATTTGGCACACTAAGTGGTCTGCACATATTTTTCTCCTTTTTTATTAATATTAAATCAATATAAAAATATATATAATTCACAATTAATATATTTGTATATTATTTAATCTCCCGTGACTCCGAAACAATTTGCGGACCACCCGAACTTCCTTCGGACATTCCCGGAACTCTTCCGATACTACCGAAACCTTTCCGGATTATTTCTCTCTCCCTATTTATATTATTCCAATAAATCCAAACGATCTCCATGTGTCGGCAAGACCTTAAGCGTGTTACCCTACGGTTCGAGAACACTCCAGACATGGTCGAGACCCTTCGCTCGCCAATGACCGCCAGGGAGACCTGGATGCCTGTGACGGTCCCTGTGCATTCTACGAATATCGTCGTTGAACCATAAACATGATATTCATTCCTTTTGTTCCTTCGATACTACCCTAGTCCGAGATATGATCGTGAACATCCAATGTTATGTTTTATCTCGTTACCGACAAGGGTAAATTAACTCGTTTTGTGATATTACATCCCCGTGACCTAGTCATACGCTGCGCAGTTTTTCAGATGTAATCTCACCGAGTGGGCCCAGAGTATCTTTCCATCACGAGGATGAACAAATCCCGCTCTTGATCCGTATGCCTCAACATACCCTTTTGTGATCCACAAGATACACCTTTATAGTCACCCATTTATGGACTGACGATTGATGCACTTAGAGTATCCTCCGGGCAACAATTAATACGATCTCACGGTCTGAGGAATAAGCTATCATATTTCTTTCCTATTGCAAATGATGAACATTGTGATACGAGCCTATTGCAATACTTTGTTGGGTATGTTCACCACCTTATTCTACTAATAAGATGACCTCATTGTCAACCGACGTGACTGTCCATGACCGGGAAATCTCGATCAACAGTTGCCCAATGAACTAGTTTTATAGAGGCTTACTAGGGACTCTGGTTTGTCTATATATCACACGTGTATTAACAATTCCGATTAATACAATTATAGCATGATACAAAACATATTATAAACTTAATGAGATAATGCGATAAATACTCTATATTTATTTTCCTCTAGGGCATTTCTCCTTCACTTACGTACATGATACCAATGATATCTCGAGATTGAGACAATGTGCTCTAGTGTGATCAAACCATTCGATCATAACACATATAATTCTCGTACCAATATCATTCTATTTTCTCATTCCGTATTTATATTGTCCCGTGATAAATCACGCTGTGTCTGGCCAGACGATTGGGTGACAATAATAATACTGAGATGGCCTAGAGGATGTATCTCTCCATCGACTAGAGGTGTAAGTGCCATTCTTGAATAATCTCTGTTCCAATACATTACTCTAGTTCACGCCCAAAAGCTACCGTTATGGTCCCCAGTTACGGCCGGATGTTAGGTAACAATCAAAGCATGAGTGTCGAATAAGCGGTCACCAGATATTCTCATAGCAAAGGAATATAGCTAATGATAACTAAACATATGATCAATTGCTACCTTCATCGTTGACGATTAGTCTCCTAACAAGATCATACAGTGGGTCGGTTCAGTACTATTATCATTCCGATAATAAACTCCTATAGTTGTGCGACTTATACAAAGTCCATGATATGGAAAACATGATCATCAAACAACAAGATAGGCTACTGATGCATGTAAAATGCATACATGAACTTTGCATTATATTACTTATATTTCAATCATATTTGCATCATATAAGGGTTATATCATTGTTTTATATTGATTTTGGGAATATTTCACAGTTCCCTATTTTTCTGGAATTAACCCTGCACTGGCAGAAAACCCTATTTTCTATATTTTGATGTTTCAGGGACCCAAACGACGTCCAAATGACCTAATATTTTGCGGGGATCATTTTTTGGAAGGAACAAAGCGTAGGAGCGAAGGAAGCGAAAAAATGGAAACCCGAGGGCCAAAAGAGGTGGGCCCACGTGGCCAGATTCCTTGGCCGCGTGGGACCCCCTATCCTGGGCCCCGAGCCTCCGATGTCGTCGATCTTCATCCCTGTGCCTTCGTCTTGACCTAAAAATGACTATAAAAATAGTCCCCTGACGGCTTTCGGAAGGGAGCGCCGCAGAAACACAAAACCACGAAACAGTAGACCTGGAGCTGCAGATTGGAGGGGGAAAACTCCGGCGGGGCGCTGCCGGGGTGGTCTCCATCTTCTCCAACATCTCCACCATCATCACCATGATGAAGGGGGAGTAGTCCACCCCCTGGACTTTGGGTTTGTGGTGGTAACTTGATCTAATCTCTCTATGTATGATCATTGTTGAAGTCCATATGATGTGCCTTGCATAATTATGGATCTATCTATGTAATTCATATGGTGGATATTGTGGTATGAGATGATATTTGTTATGCATTTACCGTTGTGTTGGATCTTTTATGACTTGTCATACTTTGGGGATATTCTATGATGCATGTGATGGTTCGATTTATGCATAATGCCTTGTTTATCCATGTCATGAGGTGATTGACACCACCAAGTGTAGATAGATGAGAGAGATGTGGTCATGCACACGAAATATGAATCATTGCACTAGTGTTTAGAATATTGTCCATTATGAAGTATGATGTATGTAGGTACGGGATGGCCGATGTGACAACGGCATATGTATTGAGTGACACAATACAGCCCAACATCCTTTATCTGGGGGTAAAAAGGAAGAAGTATGATGTGGGAGTGACAACAAACCACGCTAGCCTTACGAGGGTGACCTAGCAACACAAATGATTATTTTCTTTCAACTATGTGTTTTAGGACATGTAGCCGTCATAGAAGTTTACCATTAAAGCATGACAATTGTGTGTACTTTTTATCTATAAATGATAATCACCATAGATGGGAGAGAGGATTAAGTGAACCCATGAACCCATGTCCATTGTTCCTATAAGAGAAAACCTTTGTCTTGTCCTCTTGCATTGAAGAGGATTGGGACACTTTTATATTCTTGTTTTGTTACATTAAACTTCCATCCATTAAATCAACCATCTTGTTCTTTAAACTTGTTTAGTGCATAATCAACTAAAACTTGTGACACTTTAGTTGTAGGGAATAGATAACTTTTCCTTCTTGCTCCTGTGGATCGATACCCTACTTCCACATTGAGAGGTGCTACAGTGATCCCCTGCTCTTGGGGGTTATCAAGTACTTTTCTGGCGCCGTTGCCGGGGAGCGTAGCGCTAAAGTTTTTATTCTCGTGTGTGCTAGTCATTAGATTTATTTTCAGTTATGCATTTCTTTTTGTTTGTTTTACATCTTGCAATCATCTAAGCTTGGGGAGGTTTTCCTCTTTAACTTGTTTGGTTGTGAGTTTTTCTTAGATTTACTTTCAGCTTTGCATTCACTTTATCCATATATCAAAAACCCAAAAAAAAATTAGAAAATGGAAAACTATTATGAAAACGCCATGATAGCTGCTGAATTTAGAAAATCAAATGAAGGAAAAAGATTAGGAGGCTACATAGAGCTTCTAAATAAAATTGCTAGTGGGCTGCTTAATTATCATGAGGAAGAAATTTGTTGCTCTGAATACTTTAGACACTTTGAATTCCAATGCCCTTCCAATAAAGAACATGTTATTGCAACTTATAATGCATGGAATTATGCCCACTTAGGGATGGAAGAAGTAGAGCATTGTTATTTTTATGGCAGCCTATGAATTATACACATTCATTGATGAACATGAAACCTGCCCTATAGCTTCTCAATTTAAAGTTTTGATTGCCACTATCCTTGATCTCTGCATAGTTGAATTTAATGAAAATATCTATGTTGTTGACACAAGGAAGAGAGCTGCCCAAGAAAGCTCTAATATTTTGCAGGAAGAAGATGACAAAAGCCTAAGCTTGGGGATGCCCATGCAGCCCCAAGAGGAGGACAATGAAGAGCAAAAGGATGAAGGAAATGATGAACTAGAGGAGGAAGCAAATGAGGCGCCACCTCCATCATCCACATATGAGGTTGAAAATCAAACTCAAACTTTTATTGATGATGATATTTATGATAGATTTTCTTTTTATGATCTGATGATGATGAGGAAGATCAACCTATGCTTAATGAGAACATCATTGATAATTATTTTAAAGATAATGAGGAATATGGGTTGGATATGTTTTATGATAAATCATTAGATGACCCACCTTGTGACATAATACTACCTGTGGAAGGGGTTGATGAAATTAAAATTGCTAATAATAATGAACCTTATGATGATTCTACATTTAAACAAGATATCAATATGCACACTTCTTTTAATGATTCACATAATGGCTGGGTGCAAAACGCCTTAGGAGAAGATGATTCTACTATTGCTCCTACTATACCCAATTCACTATATGATAGTACTCTAGATGATGGTCCTAATTTACTTGATAAATCTCCACACTTAGAAATAGTTACTACTTTATGTGGGAACACAAATAGTGATGGGGTAATCTCTAGTTGTAATGACACTCCTATTCCTGCTAGTCCTACATTTTTCTTGAGCTCTCCCATTCACACCTTAGAGGAGAAGTTTTGATATGTTGAAAAATACTTATGTGGGCTGAAATCATCTTGCACTAATAACCATTACACCCACAACAATAATGTTTATGATGTTTCTTGCAATTATTTTGAAAGAGGAAAGCATGCTAATGAATTCCATAACAAAATCAATGACCCTCTTTATGTCCCTAAAGTATCTAAGTTGCATGATCCACATAGTTATATTGATGAATTTGCTTCTAGTGATTGCAACTACTATGAAAGAGGAGGTGACAAGTGCCCTCCTTATGCTTGTGAAAATTATAGGTTGTACACATCAACTGGTAATATGCGTGGTTATACTTTTGTGTGATGTGATTCATTCATCTATAAAATGCCCATGCATAGGAAGAAAGTGAGACTTCGTTGCCATTGTTTCCATATCTTGTGTTGCTTTTTGCCATGCTTTGACTTGATCATTATCTTGATTGGCATGAGCACACCTTGGGACCTTGGTATTTAGTTGCCATTTTACTCCATAGTAATAAAGTTTTCATCTTAGTGTTTAATAGAGTCTAAATAAAGTGCCAAGTTTTACCCGTTTTGGTTTGAAAAAGTTGCTATTTGTATTCGGAGATTTTAATCCAGCACGAATCTGTGCACGGTATGATTTTTCATTTCTATTCTGTAACTCCGAATGAGCTGAAATTTGAACTGTAATTGCAACTTTTCATCCTATGTAAGCATGAATTGTTTCAGATTTTTTTGACGTATTTAAGTAGGGTAGAAAAATGCGTTTTGCTGCTGCTATTTTTCTGGACAGATTCTGTCCCATTTTGTTTGATGCATTCTTTGAACTTTTAACTTGAATCTTTTTATCCAATTGAGTTTATAAGTAGGCATACAACATTATATAATTTTTGGACATGTTTCACATTTTTGTTTAAGTATTTTATGCAGCAAGCAATTCATTTGTCTATCACTACTAATGTCACCCCACAGAAAAGAGATGGGAGAAACGGTGTTTTGAAGTTTTTTCACAGGGATTAGAGGAGATGCACCAAGAGTTATCCAAGGATGGTGAAGACCATAAGCTTGGGGATGTGAAGACAACCCCATTGGACCAACACACCCTCGGTTTGCACACGTCTAACTTCTGTTTTTCGATCAATGCACTTTATCGTATAAACTTGGAGCGTCTTTTATTTTTGTTATTTCGGTTTGGTTTTTATTTGTGAGACCACCACTTTTCATTTATGTTATGAGAGAGCAACTGGAAATTTGGGTTGAATTAAGTTGGGTGCTATTAAAAAGATTGGGAAAGGGATGTTTGAGTTGATTCAAAAAGATACATATAGTTGCATGATTCATGTGCTTTTTAATGAGTATTAATTTGCAAGTGTTTTATCAAGAGCTATCTTTTATTCATGTTTTGATGCTGAATGTTACTTTACTTTGTTTAACATGGATTGATTAGTTCTATGGACACTTATGCATGCATTTAGACGGTCAACTTTCTCCCTTTTGCTAGCCCAAAAATTCCAACAAGTAAAAACTTCTATTCCAACACCTTCAACCAAAGTTTTCCAGTGAGTCCACCATATCTACCTATTATCTTAATGCTATTCCGAGTATGTTTATCATGTTATATTGTATTATCTATGTTTCCAAATTAAAATGATTATGTTATTGATTGTTATGGGAAAGTTGGTTAAAAAGCTCTCACGAACTTGATGCACACTTTACTTTTATTGCACTTAATAAACATGAACCATTGTGATTAAAATTATGAAGTTGTATGCTTGACAAGAGTCTTGGTTGGGAGTTAGCTCATATGTGCTGTCACATGGCAAGTTTTCAACGTGCTCTTAATTATATTTAGTTGATATCATGTACTTTTGTTTATGGATGCTTATCATGGTGCCAAATAAATGCGGAAACTTAGTAAGTTTGAGGAGTTTGTATAAATGGCTAGAGAGACGCCTGGGCCGCTAACCTAAGCCACGCATCATTCATGGTGGAAATTTACAGCGTACCAAAGTGAACATTTAGTGTTGCACGTCATAATAAAAAGCTATACAAATAGTAAATAAAAGAGTGCTGAGATTGTTCATTGTCTGTTTGTCTTGTCATTTTGACATGGGCTAGTTTCCATGTCCTGAGGCAAGAGGTACCCCAGTTGACGCTCTTGATGACGCTATTATATTACTTACAATGACTTTAACTTGAACTTGCTTTGTGGCCCGAGTTGAGTAACACCGTGGTGTAGGTACTCGTATTCACGGGGCATGAGGCATTCAACCCATACTTTGTCAAGCACACTACTTATATTTGCTTTCACTTTAAACTTTAACCATTCAAGATGCTATGATAGGGGTAATGAGAGCTCCACACCAATGGATACCACATTGCAAACATTAACTTAAGTAGAAGCATTTGGAAGCTTGATGAAACTTATTCATGTCTTACCTCTACTTATTTATATATCTTTCCAAAGTGTCCACCTTTTATATTCAGATTTACAAGAATACTCTATGACCATTATAGGATGTTTTTACTTTTTATTATGCATACATTTGGTCCATAGTACTTTCTTCTATGTTACACTTTTTATATTCAGATTTACAAGAATACTCTATGACCATTATAGGATGTTTTTACTTTTTATTATGCATACATTTGGTCCATAGTACTTTCTTCTATGTTACACTTTGTGAATTATCATTGAACATCCTTACATTGAATATTTGATATCACTTCATAATCTATCATGTATATTGCTATTCCTTTGAAGAATGAATCATTTGACTCTATGTAGCAATAGTAATCATCTTTGATACCCATTGATAATTTTATAGTATTAAAAAGCAAAGTCCATGTTAGTTTTATCACCTTCATACTCGAGGACGAGTATAGGTTAAGCTTGAGAATGTTGATGCATGTAAAATGCATACATGAACTTTGCATTATATTACTTATATTTCAATCATATTTGCATCATATAAGGGTTATATCATTGTTTTATATTGATTTTGGGAATATTTCACAGTTTCCCTATTTTTCTGGAATTAACCCTGCACTGGCAGAAAACCCTATTTTCTATATTTTGATGTTTCAGGGACCCAAACAACGTCCAAATGACCTAATATTTTGCGGGGATCATTTTTTGGAAGGAACAAAGCGTAGGAGCGAAGGAAGCGAAAAAATGGAAACCCGAGGGCCAAAAGAGGTGGGCCCATGCGGCCAGATTCCTTAGCCGTGTGGGACCCCCTATCCTGGGCCTCGAGCCTCCGATGCCGTCGATCTTCGTCCCCGTGCCTTCGTCTTGACCTAAAAACGACTATAAAAATAGTCCCCCAACGGCTTTCGGAAGGGAGCGTCGCAGAAACACAAAACCACGAAACAGAAGACCTGGAGCTGCAGATTGAAGGGGGAAAACTCCGCCGGGGCGCTGCCGGGGTGGTCTCCATCTTCTGCAACATCTCCACCATCATCACCATGATGAAGGGGGAGTAGTCCACCCCCTGGAATTTGGGTTTGTGGTGGTAACTTGATCTAATCTCTCTATGTATGATCATTGTTGAAGTCCATATGATATGCCTTGCATAAGTATGGATCTATCTATGTAATTCCTATGGTGGATATTGTTGTTATGCATTTACCGTTGTGTTGGATCTTTTATGACTTGTCATACTTTGAAGATATTCTATGATGCATGTGATGGTTCGATTTATGCATAATGCCTTGTTTATCCATGTCATGAGGTGATTGACACCACCAAGTGTAGATAGATGAGAGAGATGTGGTCATGCACACGAAATATGAATCATTGCATTAGTGTTTAGAATATTGTCCAGTATGAAGTATGATGTATGTAGGTACGGGATGGCCGATGTGACAACGGCATATGTATTGAGTGACACAATACAGCCCAACATCCTTTATCTGGGGGTAAAAAGGAAGAAGTATGATGTGGGAGTGACAACAAACCACGCTAGCCTTATGAGGTGACCTAGCAACACAAATGATTATTTTATTTCAACTATGTGTTTTAGGACATGTAGCCATCATAGAAGTTTACCATTAAAGCATGACAATTGTGTGTACTTTTTATCTATAAAATGATAATCACCATAGATGGAGAGAGAGGATGAAGTGAACCCATGAACCCATGTCCATTGTTCCTATAAGAGAAAACATTTGTCTTGTCCTCTTGTATTGAAGAGGATTGGGACACTTTTACATTCTTGTTTTGTTACATTAAACTTCCATCCATTAAATCAACCATCTTGTTCTTTAAACTTGTTTAGTGCATAATCAACTAAAACTTGTGACACTTTAGTTGTAGGGAATAGATAACTTTTCCTTCTTGCTCCTGCGGATCGATACCCTACTTCCACATTGAGAGGTGCTACAGTGATCCCCTGCTCTTGGGGGTTATCAGCTACACTTAGAGACAAGACCAGGAATACTTTTAATTGTTCGTATCTCTACACCTGTATTGGAGGTTTTCCTCTTGAACACGTTGTATTTGCTATCCAAGTGCCCAATACAGTTATATCATAAAGATATAAACATTAATAATAAACTTGGAGATAAATAATAACTAAATTATTATTGTCTCTAGGGCATATCTCCAACAGTCTCCCACTTGCACTAGAAACAATAATGATTCTAGTTAGCATGATGACATGACACAAATGGAACTAAGGTGCCACATACGCTTTCGCATGCGCTCTGAGAGTGTGTCCAAAACTTTGATCCAACCAAAGTACATAAACTTGTTTAACTCCTCACATGTCAAACTTGACAATGTAAGTCGGATATATTAGGAATTGGATATCGGCCTATCCGGTTCCGTAGTAGCATTAATAATATCAGGCGTCTCTGAATGATATTATCATACCGTCTATTGAAACCTCACCAAGTCAATGACTTATCCAATAACCTGCTTATCATGATGTCTCACATCAATGATGCAACTATCCCTAATTGAAAATCTATTTATGTTGTAGAATCCACACATAATATACTTTGTGATTTGATAAAATCAAAACACCAAATATTTATCAATTGAAAATTGCATTTATCAGATTAAATCAATTAAGATCTGATTTCATAATTCCACTACAAATACGTATATGAGGAACTTCTCAATATACACTATTTGAAGCTTTACAAAATCAACTAAGTCGTCATACATTTGAACATCACTATCGGGTTCTTTTATCAAACCTTCAGGATCAATTACACCTTTAATTAACTGCCTTTATGAGAAAACTTTCATCAAGTATTTCTCTTACACTGCCTGTGACTAAATGAAATTTAGCACTTTGGAAACTTCCTGGCTTAATGCACTATATATAGCAATGAGATAAGCAAAATCACATTAAATATGATTTGATCTTATTCATCTCTATTCGCTCATCATTGACTACGAAGGTCAATGTGTCTTGCAAATATCACGCTATGAATTCTTGATCAAATTTCTTTGACTCAAGACACAATTCGAATTACCTTTCAGAATTGTACTTAGCACATTCATACTCATGTTTATTAAATTCTATCATATAGAGAAAACTTTAATAAGACACTTTCCGACCTTTATTTAAAACTCTTTTAAATCCACACAAGATATACCTTTTTGAATTCAGCCTAACCTTATTCAACAAATATAATATCAGCTCCCACTGTCTTTTAAGTCCCTTCGATTTATATAATGAAAAGAATAAAATTCTTGATTCATTAATACGACCGACTTCGAACACTCATAATAATAATTATCTAGATTATTCTCATAATCCAAATGAATTATTCTTAGCAATCACTTTTGCTATTTTAGTCCAACAACAGTGTTGAGCAATTGATATGATAAGTTTTGCAACTTCACACTATCATTTATTCGTCCTTGATAAAACAATTTTAATCAAGACTAGCTCTATGAATATTAAATATTCACATCTGTCCTTTCTTTATGAAATATTCATGCCCCGTGATTTCACATCACGTCCAAACTACTCTCAAGATAAATCTTGGAGCTACATGAATTTTTCTTGAACTCCTTTATGACATATACCGTCATTTATGAGTATTCCTTATTCTGCTTGTAATATGTTTTGCTTTTAATCATGTTCCTGGACATTTTAATAATTCAACCACTAGGTGATTAAATCATCAAAATTCCTCACACAATTATTATCTTTAATACTTAATTCGAATCATGTATAACTCACATGTATTCGTGGACAAAGTAATGATATGGAAACATTTGCATGTTGCCCTCTCATTCTAACACTTGTCCAAAGACTCACAGTCTTAATTTAGTATTTTGATTTCCACTCCCTCTTCATGAGAAGACACTTTTCTCCAATTCTAAAGTCAACAAGCTTTTTGAATTATGTGTGGAAAACAACTGCCAATATAATACTTTGGACTTTACCTTTATGCAAAACATTTATTCAATTCAAATCCATACTTAGATTCACAATTGAAAACATAGAACTCTCTATCAAAATAACTCTAAGTTATAATTGATATAGGTCCCCTGAATACAAACAAAATAATCTATTTACTTTAGTGGGTAATTTGGAATTCTCTTTCACATCACATCAGAACAAGACCCTTTTGTTTTAATCATTATAACATTTCTTTTTAATCTTTATCTTGCAAAAGATTTTATTACCATGATAATTTCGAGTTACCAAAATTCATCATGAGCAATATGACTAAGAAAACTTTCTTTCGTCAACAATGTTATAATAATTTGTTAAGTCCTTTTAAATTCATCAAACACTTTTGATTCCTTTATTTTGATTCTCACACTCTCCCACTGAATTATATCAAATATTGAAACTTCAATAATTTCATTAACTCTATTTCATTAATATGCAACTTCATATTAAATCTTCAATAGAATTGAATTAATGGGTAGATTCCACTCCTTTATGTAATTTTAGAAATCTACTAGTGCCTAGCACTTTGCCAATTTCGAATTTTACCAAATGCCCAACATTTTGTGGATTTCGATTTTCAGTAAATGCCAAGCACTTTATGAATTTCGAATTTCACCAAGTGACTAGCACTTTGTGATCTTAGTTTTATCCATTTAATTTACAGATAACTTTAAGAGTCTCAAAGAGAACCGACAAAAAGTATAACTCCAAAATCAAAGATTAAACTAACTTTAATTATTACTCAAAAACTTTCAAGTAATGTCTTGAATCAAAACAATCAAAGACTTAACAAACAAAACTTTAATGACATATTATAATAAAGAAGATTATCAAAACCGAATTCACAAAATGTGAATTCACTCACATACTTTTTAATTCGAACATAGCCTTGTTCCAGAAATATAAAATATTCATTACAAAATGATCGAACTGAAAATAACTCTTATTTAAAGTCCTAGTGTAAATTCTCCTTCATTAACTTGGAATGTAGAGATGAAGTAGTGGTCATGGCGCCATAGGTGCCACCTTCTTCCACTTCCTCTTCCTCTTTCCACCTCTCTTGCCTCTTTTCCTTTTCATACTGCGATCATGCAACATGAAAATTTCAGTATTAAATACCAAAATATATTCGAGCCGAGAATATGTCAATAACTTGTGTATAACTCTTATACCTTTTGTGGACTCGCCACTAGTCTTGTAAGAAGGATGTTGTCATCAAATGATGCACATAGATATCCAACTCAGCTGACAAGAGCATTTCGAAGACTTCCTTGACTGTCTTCTCCACTCCCATCATTTCATAACAAGCCACGAAAGCATAGTAATATGATGGTAGTGATCTCAGAAGTGTGTCACCGCTTTATTCTATGGAACTGGTTGCCCAATGTCCTCAAGCTTCCTTAGTATCTTGCAGAACTTAGCCTTGTGCTCCCTCATCGAGCCTCCACTCGAGAGTTTGCAAGCTCTAAGTTCCCCATTGAATTTGAAGTTAGCAAGACATAACTGGTATGCGAACTGAGCTTTCAAAGCTTCCATGAGACAAAAGGGGCGATAGTATGGATAACTGTCGCTAAGCTCAAGACTCATCTTGTCTAGCATAACCAAACCCGCTTGATACTCATCTTCCCCATAGGAGAATAGTCATCTTCTCCTTCTGGAACAGGAGTGTCTAGAATAAGCTCTAGCTCGCGCCTCCTGAGATTTTCTCTCAGCCCGTGAAGCCAATCCGCAAAGATCACGCTTCCCGCAGTCAATTTTCCTAACAACTCATCTTCATGCACTTTTTCAACGGGATCCTTTTTCTACAACAAAAAAGTTTATTCAGACTAATAGTTTATTATCAATTTTAATGCACTACTTTGACTCAATTAAATTGAACCTAAGATATGCTCCCACTAAGCCCAATAATCCTCGTGATTGGCGCTAAGTGATTCAGGACCCGATAATTCGATGAAACAATCATGGATACATGGCTTGCCACGTGAACGACCGGTAATCACTATGCTAGTTGTAGTAGCTACAACTCTTGTTCGTCTTTCGACGTGCGTGTTCCCACTACAAGAAATATGCTAACCTATAACCTTTTGATAGTGACCCTGAAAATATTGGTCATAGATCTATGGCCATTTTGTATCATTTGGTCACTCGCTGTTTTGAAGGGTCTAAACCCGAAAATATAACGACCAAATCTGTCTGAAAGGTCATAATCTTCTTACACGAATTGGTCATAATGCAAATAACATTAATTTAATGTATTTTTCCTACCCGATTACGACCAATTTAAATGGTCATTCGCATTAGTTGACAGCCAACTCAGCAGTCTCGCCTACGTGTCACTGCTTAGGTGTCATTTTTTCTTACGTGTCACTCTGACTGGACAGCCAACTCAGCGGTCTCGCCTACGTGTCAGTGTTTAGGTGTCATTTTCGTCTACGTGCCACTCTTACATGTAGGACCCACTGTCAGGAGTAGCACACACAATGACCGGTGGGACCCGCCCAGCCCAACCGACATGTGGGATCCGTGCTGCCATGTGGGACCCACCGTGCGATCCGTGGGACCCGCCATGCGGGACCCACCGTGCTGCAATGTGGGACCCACCATGTGACCATCCTGCTGCCATGTGGGACCCACGCATAAGCAAATGAATATTTGGAACAAAATGTGGAGATGGGGACTCGAACCCACAACCTCCCTCCCATCCCAGGAGCAAATAACCACCAGGGCGCTTGTACGTGTGTGTCATACAAGTGCTCTGGACCGCTTTAAGCAATGCACGAATAGCTGGGCTTGGGCCTTAGTGGGCGAGGCCACCTTTTTTTTTTGCTTTTCCTATGTCGAGTGGGCTGTTTCGAGTGGGCCGTCCGGCCTGGTTCGGCTGCGCTGCTGGGCTAGGCCGGGTTGGCTCGGCTGATACCTTTTTTTTCTTTTCATTTATTCTTTTTTGTTTTCTTTAATAACTTTTGATTTTGAACCCCAATTTTTACCAAATAAAATTTGAATTTTTTTAATGATGTACTCTGTCATTGTATACTATTACAGACTGTTTTTATTCAAAATAAAATACGAAGGTTTTCCATTTATTTGATTTTTTTTAAAATTTCGTATGCCGGTTTCAATATACGGTCAACTCGGGGGACATGACCGTTCGTAGCTAGGGGTTAAATCTCGCGAAACTTTTGTTGTATCTCTGATGAAATAGGTACTTGTGTACCTAAATATGATTTTTGAAATAATTCATGAGAAAACTACGAGGGACCTGTAGTTCAAATTTGACCCCGTTCCAGCTGAATCGACATGAATTTGTCTTCTTTACGAGTGGTAGATGGAAACGGTTTGACACGCGACCATTTGGTTATTTGTAAATTCAATGTGGTCTAGTATTTTCAAATAATTTAGCGCTCCTATTTTACGACATATTTTTGGTAGTTGATTCACAAAATAACTCATTTTTCGCATTCGGAAATAGAAAAATGATTTTTTCGTGAATGGAAAATGAAAAGTTTCTTCGGCAACATTGTTCACGGTTCCAAGATACACGTTTGTGCCTAATGATGCTGCTGGAACGGTTCATAACTTTGTATGCCAGGACTTCAAGACAACCAACTGATGATGCTGCTGGAACGGTTCGCACCCGCCTCCCAAACCCTTGGCACGCAATACTCATGGAAACATGGCGTACGGCGACAAGCATCTGGTTTGACGGTGCCACAGTTGGATGAACACGATCTCATTGATATTTTACTTGAGGATTCAACCTAATAAACGACTACTTGTGCAATCAAGGTGCAAACAACAAAGGATAAACATCACAGGCAATTAATAATAATTCATGTGCTTTAGTATAGCCTTTGTTATTCTCTGGAAGTTCTTGGCGCTCGTCCTTGAGGATCACCATCTTCAAAATTCCCGGTTACAACAAAATCCCCGAGGGAAAATTGCCGTAGCCAAGAACTCGCCAAGTACTCGACTCCAGCATCACCACCGGCGCCTCCTCCCGGTCCTCGCGATGAACTCTTCTTCGCTTATTTGTCGATGACGAACTCGATCAATTGTGTTGGCATTGGCCATCTTGTCAAAACACCGCAACAAATAGCTATACCAAAACACATGCACACAATCCTGCAAAACCAAGTTAGACGGAACTAACGTTTGTTTGCAAGTTTTACGTGGCCCTGTAGGATCTACGGAAGAACCGTCACTACCTACGAACTGAAGCACGTTTAGGCTAGTTGCTAGATTAACTTTGCGGGGTGAGTGAGATCCCAACATTACAAAAACGTTACGAACCCCACTCTAAATGATCACATGTGCGCGTGACCCCCGTGAGGCGTCCAACCCTCATGCCCTGTCCATTATACAACAACGTCCACAACTATAGGTATAGACCCGAAGCTACTGAAGCACTTTGTTGGCGCCGATGGGCATACTAGGAGCAGCCGGAAGGTCCACGGATTGCCAAAAGTTCGTAAGATCTTGCCTATGCCGCGATGGAATATGAAGTATAACTTATTGGGAAGCAACTAAAATAAACTTAATGCAAGAACCATGCAATGCTCGCACCAACATGTGCTCTAGATCAAATCATATCTACACATAGATCGGCTCTGATATCACTATTGGGTTGCGGGTAAAACTTTAAAAATTTCCGTAACATTGCCGCCAAGATCTATCTATGAAGATATGATGCACCCCATAATGCTAGATCTAGAATACTTACAAACACCGTTGCGGAAGATCTTGTGTTTGTCTAAGTAGATGTCGGTGTAGCCTGATGAATCTCACGTCCACGCCGGGAGGTGAGATTGTTGCCGGTTTGTCGTCGAGGTACTGCTTGCACAGCCCGCTCTAACAGTATCCACACGTACACCGCGCCAACCCGCCGAGCACGTTCGCCGCCTAGAGCTACTAGCACCGACGAAGAGAGACAGCCTTTCGGCATAGTTTAGGTGGTAGATCTAATCAACTAGATTAGATCTATATGAGATAATTAGAGACGTCTAATTCTCAACTCATGAGATCTACTAGAAAGAGAGAGATTTGCACCGAGCAATTGTTGTGTGTTTCAACCCATGGGGGTTGTGGTGTTTATATAGTAGGCCAAAGGGGAGGGGTGCTTGGACAAGGGGAAAACTTCCCCTAGTCCAACTCGGTTTGGACAAGGGGAAGTTTCCCCTTGCCCAATTCGGCTAGGGTGGAGGAGTTGGAGTAGGACTCCAACTCCCCCCCCCCCACGGCCTCTAGCACCGCCGCCGCCGGGTGGGGCCCGCCCTGGGTCGCACCGACCCAGGCGGGTGGGGCCTACCTAGTTCGGCCGCCACCGCCGCCTATCGCCTCCCCCCATGGGCCGATTGGCCCATTAGGGTTTCGGCTGAGGGGGGAAGTCCCCCCTCCCCACTCGGCTTGCCCACCCGCCCTCTTGGGGTGCGGCTGCCCTGTGGGCCCCATGGGCCCACTCGGAAGCCCCCTATTGGTGGGCTCCAAATAAATATATTTATTTAATATTTTCCATAATTATTTATTAATTAAATAAATTAATATCTAATTAAATAATGTTTTGTCTAATTAATTCTAATTTGAATATTTCCTTTTACAGAATATTTCACTGAATTAATTACTTATCATATAAAACACTTTCATATGATCCGGAACACCCAGTGTCCGCTGACAAATACTCCGGATAAATATTTCCCTCCTATATAAACCTTCGGATTAAATCCGCTGATGACAGAAACCATTCCTTATCACCCCGGGACATTTAGATGTCTGCCTTCTCTCTAAATCAAACCACGATCTCATTACCACTTATACTACAACTTTATTCTCTCAATAAATGGTCGACTCACAGCTTAAGTGTGTGACCCGAAAGATTCAGTAAACACAAAGACATGTCCAGGAGCTTACCAGACAATAACCAGCATTAGGACCTAGACGGCCGTACTGGCTCCCTTGTGTTTATGAGTGAACGACGGAACCTTTGTGTTACTCATTACGCCAATCCCCTTACGTACATGATACCAATGATATCTCGAGATTGAGACAATGTGCTCTAGTGTGATCAAACCATTCGATCATAACACATATAATTCTCGTACCAATATCATTCTCTTTTCCCATTCCGTATTTATATTGTTCCTTGATAAATCACGCTGTGTCTGGCCAGACAATTGGGTGACAATAATAATGCTGAGATGGCCTAGAGGATGTATCTCTCCATCGACTGGAGGAGTAAGTGCCATTCTTGAAAAATCTCTGTTCTAATACATTACTCTAGTTCATGCCCAAAAGCTACCATTATGGTCCCCAGTTACGGCCGGACGTTAGGTAACAATCAAAGCATGAGTGTCGAATAAGCGGTCACCATATATTCTCATAGCAAAGGAATATAGCTAATGATATCTAAACATATGATCAATTGCTACCTTCATCGTAGACGATTAGTCTCCTAGCAAGATCATACAGTGGATCGGTTCAGTACTATTATCATTCCGATAATAAACTCCTATAGTTGTGCGACTTATACAAAGTCCATGATCAGGAAACATGATCATCAAACAACAAGATAGGCTAGTCTTAGAGACAAGACCAGGAACACTTTTCCTTGTTCGTATCTCTACACCTGTATTGGAGGTTTTCCTCTTGAACACGTTGTATTTGCTATCCAAGTGCCCAATACAGTTATAGCATAAAGATATAAACATTAATAATAAACTTGGAGATAAATAATAACTAAATTATTATTGTCTCTAGGGCATATCTCCAACAGCCACAAGACGTAGTTACAGAAGCAATGCTCGCTTACACTAAACATGACGCAGGGATGCTAAAAGCCGCTGATACAATAAGTGCCAATCAAATGGCACATGGCTGACAGTAAAGACACAGCAAGCCTCTCTCTCAAAACGCATAATACAACGAACATCAGAGACAGCGATAGTCACAGCTGACTGAACAGACTCTATAAGTTACCATATAGTCGTAGCTGTAGTCTCGAACGATGAAACCATATATTTCCTGCAAAAACCTGATGGCCTTCATAGCAGCTTGGTCATAGGCAACACTCCAAAAAAAACTGCCTCTGCCCTAGCACGACAACAAAGTCGTCAGGGAGTTCAAGTTCAACCCCGGCAAGCACCGACCCGTCCTCAGTCACCTCACATACATAAAACAAAGCTCGCAATGCACAACGTGCTGCAATGTTTTCTAAAATAGGCAAAACGAACGAAACAACAGCCTGTGAAGAATTGCAACAATAAAGAATAAGAAAAAAACACAACAACGAACACAACACAACACACGGAAATATTCCGCAACATAAGAACATAGTAAGCAATCTAACAAACAAACACAAAGAACAAAAACATAAACAAGCGTAGACAAAAGCATGAGGATCAAACCATGAGAACTCTTCGTGACGGCAACCGTAAAATTCGTTTGCAGACCAACAGGAGCTATCGCAAGCTGAAAAAAAATAGGAAAGTGGAAAGATCAGTGACTCCATAATAATAAACACTTACTAAAACTAGATCACAGCACATCCAGAAAACAACTGAAGCTGCAGAAGGTAGAGCATCAGCTATATGTGGGGACCCCGGACTAGCTGTCCGAAATACCCGATTATGCTTAACACAACGATCCCGTGATCAGTCTGTCGTTGCACATAATCCGAATTGGATACCAAAGTTTACATCCATTACAGTGCCGAAATAAAAGTCTTACATAAATGGTCATTTAGACCAAGTCTTACATAGGTGCCTTCATGGGCCAAACCAAAATATCAGCGGAAGCTACGGCGTAGTAGACATCACATCCTAACGATGACAACCCGACAGGCAGCTGACTTGTGGAGAGCCTTAGTTGGCGTAGAAGTCACCATACTCCTGCTCGGCGTAGTGCTCCTCCTCGTAGTCTGGCTAGGTCAATAGCCAGGGACGAAACCAATATGAGTACATTTGAATGTACTCGCAAACTACCCCAACATGAGTATGCACTAGTTTTATTTTAGTTGACAACTTTTATTTATTTTAAACATCTCTATATCTTTATTGAAAAAGGTAAGAAGAGTTTTATAACTATCTTTAAAAGAAACCAACATCTCATTTGTTCTCCAAAACTCCTCCTGTTTCTGACCATGGCTCACCATGGTCCATCTATTTCAACAACTCATATCACCCCATGTGGGTATAGCTGTGAAACACCATCTCCAATTCAGTTTCTTTTTAAACTTAAAAACTTTTCCAAAAACTTGCACATGGTCAAAGTAGGGCCTCCCAACTGTCCATATCCGAGGACTCGGCTATTCGAATAGTTTTACACTCTGCAGAGGTAGCACGCTTTTCCCACATCCATCCGGCAACTCATCGTGTCCGCCACGTCTCGCCATACAGGGTGTATGCGAAGTAAGCCGCCGACCATAGCCTGTCCTTTGCTCATGCTAGTATAGGATCCTTCCCATATGACACTTCCAACACACTTAACCCAGCCCTTCGGAATCTAAGTGTGAGGACTCATAGGTTTTGTCCGGCGGTTTATGGTGGAACCTTCAATCCTCCTCCTTATCTTTCATAGAGTTTGAGCGAGGACCCGGGTCAGGGGTAGACCAACACACTATCCCCTCATGCATGACGGAGTCATCTCCGTCGATGAGGTATCCAGTACTAATATGAGCAAACTATATGGCTAAGCCTTTTCCCATATGTGGTGGATGTGGTCGCACAGGGTATCGGATGGTTGACGTAAGTACAAGGACACACTGTGCATTTTTCATAAACATCATCATTTTCCTCTTCTCCATTCCAACACCGACATCTCGGTATTTCATAATCTCACAAGTAATTTCAAAGGAGTTTTGAACTAAACATAATTGTTTTTCCCATCCTATAATTTGATATAACTATCTTATATTTCTACATAGGTGGCAAAATAATTTCCATATACTTTTGAAATGGGTTTTATAAATCTTGCCTTGAGAGTAAAACATGTTATGAAAGTAGATGCATATGTTTGTAGTGCAAGCTCAGAGAATAGCTTGCCTTGCTTGGCAAAGTGATCTTGCTCTTGTTCTTCAATTTCAGCAAACTCTCCTTCCTCGATATATCCGTCAACGTTTTCGTCTAATTAATAACAAACAATGCAAACAATCACTAAGCTATACAAGCAATCATCTCAACACAACAATCAAGAACATCACACATAGCTACTGCACACATCAAACCATACAATTTGGTTTCAAAATATTTGAATTAAACATCATTTATTTATGTTCAACATTATGGCAGAAACTTGTGGAACATGTTTAATTCAAACTTGAGTTCTGTTGGTCACAAAAATACAAACTAAAATTCTATGGAAGCTACTGATGTGTAGAAGACAACACAATTTGATTTGGTTCAATTGGAGTTACTAAACTCCCTACACATTTGTTTGAATCCAGAAGCTTAATAATCAAGTTTTGGCTACCATATTTCTGTTGCTTCAAAAATTAAATCCTTTTAGGGGTAACTAAACATGACTAAATGTGACCTAACAAAATTGGTCCTAATTCATTTGGGTTTACCAATTAACATATTTAAATGTTTGAGTGCAGAAGGGTGTTTAAACTTAAACTTTGTACCAAACAAATCCTACTGCACAATTAATTCTATCAAAATTAGGGAAGCTAATACATGCAGTACTAAGCTAACAAAATTGGTTTGGAATTATTTGGACTAACAGAGTATCAGAAACAAACAAGTTTAGATTTTAAACCTTCTGTGGTATTTTTAATAATACTTTTTAAATATTTATCTAAATGAGTTGAATCCAATTGGGTTGGTTAAACAATTTCATAAGCTTTCCAGAGCAATTGGATTTGATTTATTTGGATGTCTAGATCTCGAGTTATTGAATTTTGAAGTTGATGCCAGTACTGTTTTTCCAGAGAAAAAGAATTAGAAAATCTAACTGTTCTGGATAAAGTTGAGAAACCTGACAGGTGGGGCCTACAGGTCAGTGACTCAGTGTGCACGAAGGAAATGATTAAAACACTGACGGGTGGGGTCCACTTGTCTGTCTAACATCTACAGCGAAGCGGTACGTTGCCGTTGGATCTAGATCCAACGGCTCTCAGAGCCCGCGAACGGCGACGACCATTTCTGGGCGGCGCCGCCGCGCCGGCGGCACGGTGATGATCGGAAACTCACCTAGAGGGCTCGGATGGTCGCGGAGATGAAGCAGATCGACGGCGGAGGCTCGGGGAAGGCGATGGGGCGAGTGGCAGTTGCTGGGGAAGCTTCTGTCGACGGCGGCGATGTCGCGCACTTCCTCGGCGACGGGCAGCAACTCCGGCGGAGCTTCGGGGTCGCGTCCGTGCACTAAAAAGAGGGAAAAGAGGCTCGGGTGAGTGCTGTGTCCACAAGGAAGAGCGTAGAGGCCAGAGAGAAGAGAATGGGAGGGTGTGGCGTTGCGGCGATGCTCGACCTTGACGGCGGCGACGGGTGCGGCAGTGCACGGCCCTCTGGCGGTGCACAGACCAAATTGGAGCGAGGGAGAGATCGAGGGAGGGGTGTGGAGTTTCAGTGAGGTCTCGGGGTGGCTTTATAGGCTCGGGGCGGTCCATGGTGGTCGAGGTCCACGGCGGCGACCATGGCGCGTCTACGGCGATCAAATCCTCGATTACGCGGCGAGGGTGCAGAGGCTCGTGGCGGCTTGGTGCTTAACGGGGTCCGGACACGTTCTAGAAGCGTCTAGAGGAGCTGTGCGTGTCGGGGAGCAGAGAGGGGGGCCTAATTGCTCGGCGCCGTCCAAGTCCTCCGCGGCGGCCGTCGGGGAACAGCGGCGTAACTGCGACGGGAGAGGGCTCCGTTTTTCTTCCCTGCGGTGCAGAGAGCGCAGAGGCACGGCGAGCGCTGCAGGGGGGGTCCGGGCGGCGAAGAAAATGGCGACGAAGGCGGTGGCGACACGGCGATGGTCGTCGGGGCTGGAGTCGACGACCTTTTTGCAGAAAACCCCCTACTTCTTCTTTTTCTTTATTTTTCAGTTTCTTTTTAATATCAGTAGGTTTTCTAGGATTTAATTAGGGCACTTAAACATTTTAGAAAAATTTGCAAATAATTGTGGGGCCTCCCATAACATGTAGAAGCTCCACAAAAATTGGCATTGCAAAATAAAATGTTTTGCAACATTTTCTTTCATAGTACTTTGTTTATGTTATTTTAATTTATTTCAATTTGTTTTTATTTTAGAATTTTAAAACTAGTTCAAAAATAATATTTGAGAGGGGAAAGTGGTAGGAACAAAATGGGGAGTGTTTACATTACATCTCCACTGACTTTGGTTTGAAAATAATTGAGTTTGTCACTTGAGATTTTTAAGTGACAACTTGTCACTTTTATTTTCTTGCTTTGATTTTTATTTTGTTTTCTTTCTTACTAGTGTTCACTAGAGCAAACACTCACACAAACAGCAAGAACAACAACTCAAGTAACAAGAAGCAATTAACATACAATAAACAACAAAAGTTTTTGTTGGCTCTCATTTTTGGAATATAATCCTGATAATAATTTTGGGATGTTACAATCCTTCCCCCCTTAAAATAAATCTCGTCCCGAGATTTGCTAGGCTTGGGTTAAGGAGGTCTGGGAATTCGCTTCTAAGATAATCTTCGCGTTCCCAAGTTGCTTCTTCTTCAGAGTGGTTAGTCCACTGGACTTTGTAAAACTTGATCGCACGTCTTCGGGTAACACGAACATCTTCTTCGAGAATTTTGAGGGGTCTCTCACGATAAGTCAGGTCTTGGTTCAGGTCGATGGAGAGGTGGTCGATGTTTTTGAAAACATCAGGCTGGTCAGGAACTTCAAGACACTTCCGGAGCAAGGAAATGTGGAAGACATCATGATAATCTCCTAACTCCTGGGGTAACTCCAGCTGATAGGATACTTCTCCTCGACGAGCAATGACCTTGAAGGGTCCAATATACCTTGGCGCTAATTTTCCTTTGACATGGAAACGCTGCATTCCTTTGAGGGGTGTCACTCGGAGATAAACATAATCTCCGACGTGAAGGTGAGGTCACGGCGCTTGGTGTCAGCATAACTCTTCTGACGGGATTGGGCAGTTTTGAGGCGTTCACGAATAAGCTGAACTTGCTCTTCAGCTTCACGGAGGGTATCTGGTCCGAACAATTTGCTTCTCCGGTATCGGACCAATTCAGGGGTGTACGACACTTCTTGCCGTAAAGGGCTTCAAAAGGGGCCATTTGCAGACTAGACTGATAACTGTTGTTGTACGAGAACTCTGCAAACGGAAGACAATCTTCCCACTTGGAACCATAGGATAGAACACATGCGCGAAGCATGTCCTCCAATATCTGGTTCACTCGCTCAGTTGGCCATCGGTCTGGGGATGATAAGCTGTGCTAAAGGCTAACTTGGTTCCGAGGGCTTCATGAAGGGATTTCCAGAATCTTGAGGTGAATTGCGTGCCTCTATCAGATACAATCTTCTTAGGCACACCATGCAGGCTCACTATTCTGGAAATATACAGGTCTGCTAACTGAGCTCCGATAGTGGTCTTGACAGGAAAAATGGGCAACCTTGGTCAGTCGATCAACGATGACCCAGATTGAATCATGGCCTCGGTTGGATCTTGGAAGTCCGGTAATAAAATCCATTCCAATCTCATCCCACTTCCACTCGGGAATTTTCAAAGGTTGAAGCAATCCAGCGGGTCGCTGATGTTCAGCCTTAACTCGCTGGCAGATGTCACACTTGGCTACGAATGAACCAATCTCTCGCTTCATTCCATGCCACCAAAATCTTTCTCGAAGGTCTTGGTACATTTTGGTTCCGCCGGGGTGGATTGAATAAGGGGTCTCATGGGCCTCCTTCAGGATTAACTCCTTAAGTTCCGTGACATTGGGCACACAGATACGGTCATTGAATTTCAGCACTCCTTCAGCATCTTCGGTAAAACCGGGTGCTTTGCCGAGGGAAATCTTCTTCCTAATTCCCTCTATGCTTTCATGACCTTTCTGGGCTTCTTTGATTTGATCCATCAGGGTTGGGGTTAACTCTAATTGGCGAGATAACCATGGCTAACAAGCTCTAGTCCAAAATCTTGGAACTCTTTGAACAAGGCTGGCTGTTCGGCTTGGATCAGGGCATTCAGGGTGCAAGGTTTGCGACTAAGGGCATCGGCAACTACATTAGCCTTTCCAGGGTGATAATGGATTCCAATATCATAATCCTTGATTAATTCCATCCATCTCCTCTGTCGCAGGTTCAGATCTTTCTGGGTGAAAATATACTTCAAGCTTTTGTGATCTGTATAGACCTCGCAGCGATGTCCCGCAAGATAGGGACGCCACTTCTTAAGAGCAAGAACAACAGCAGCTAACTCCAAGTCATGGGTTGGGTAATTCTCTTCATGCGGTCGCAACTGCCGGGACAGGTACGACACAACTTTGCCTTCTTGCATCAGAACGCAACCAAGTCCGAGGCGTGATGCATCGCAATACACGTCGAAACTCTGGGTGACGTCTGGCATGATCAGGATTGGGGCTGAGGTTAGTCTCTTCTTCAGTTCTTGGAAACTATCCTCACACTTCTGAGTCCATTCAAATTTCTTGTCCTTCTTCAACAGTTGGGTCAGGGTTTGGCTATACTGGAAAATCCTTCAACGAACTTGCGGTAATAACCGGCAAGTCCGAGAAAGCTTCGGATTTCAAAACATTGGTTGGGGATAACCAGTCGATAATGGCTTGATCTTCTCTGGGTCAACAGAAATTCCTCCGGCAGACACAACATGTCCGAGAAATGCCACTTCACTGAGCCAAAACTCACACTTGCTAAGCTTGGCATACAGCTGGTGCTCTCGGAGGTCTCCAAAACTAGACGCAGGTGTTCAGCATGCTCTTCTTCGGTCTTGGAATAAATAAGGATGTCATCAAGGAAAACTACCACGAACTTGTCGAGGTACTCCATGAAAATCTTGTTCATGAGATTCATGAAATAGGCTGGGGCATTGGTCAGACCAAAAGACATCACGGTGTATTCAAACAACCGTAACGAGTGGTGAAGGCGGTCTTGGGAATGTCTGTCTCTCGGATCTTCAACTGATGGTATCCTGTCCGAAGATCGATCTTGGAAAAGACTCGGGCTCCGTTCATTTGATCGAACAGATCCTCGATCTTGGGAAGAGGATACTTATTTTTAATGGTCACGTCATTCAGCTTGCGATAATCCACACACAGGCGTGTGGTACCGTCTCTCTTGTCCACAAATATAATGGGTGATCCCCAAGGTGAAGCACTTGGGCGAACAAGTCCTTTGCTGAGCATATCTGCCAATTGCTTCTTCAACTCAACCAGCTCTTCCGGATTCATCCGATAAGGTCTTTGGGATATAGGGGGGTTCCTGGGATAAGCTCAATTATGAACTCAATTTCCCGGTCTGGCGGCATACCAGGCAATTCTTCTGGGAAAACATCCTTGAACAGGTGAACAACACGGATCTCATCTAGGGCAGGTCGAGCTATGCTCTCATGGCAGCCTGGGTGAGATTGACTAGTTTCAGACACATACTCCACTTCTACTTCTTTGTCGGTGGTGATGGATACAGCTCTTCTGGCACAGTCAATTCGACCATGGTACTTGGCTAACCAATTCATACCGAGTATAACATCGATGCCTTGGGTTCCCAGAACAATTAAGTTAACTGGAAACTTTTCTCCTTTGATCTCAAGGGGTACATCGGAGCAAAACATCTTGGTCTCTACGGTGGATTCTGGGATTTGGATGACCATGGGTTTGGGTAAGAGGCTCTCAACTAAACCTCCCTTAGCAACAAATTCTTGGGTAACAAATGAATGGGTAGCACCAGAATCAAACAGAACAGTTGCAGGTACTGAGTTGACAAGGAACGTACCCAGCACAACATCCGGAGCATCCTGAGCTTCTTCAGCATTGATGTGGTGCAGACGACCCTTGGCAACAGCAGCATTTCCGCGGGGTGCGGCATTCTTGCCATTTCCATTTCCATTGCGGCCTTGACCATTGTTCTGTGCCGGCGCATTGGGGCGCTGGACATTCCTCTTGGGATTGGGACATTCTTTGGAGTAGTGACCCTTGTTGCCGCATTCAAAGCAGATCACATTGGGATTGGGGTTGAAGTTGTTGAAGTTTCCTCCGGGACGGTTATTGTCATTGGGGCGGTTGAAGTTGTTTGGGCGGTTAGGGTAATTGGGGCGTGGAGCTTGGGGTGGACGATAGGCAGGCCTGGTGTTCTGCTGAAAGATACGAGGTTTCTGGCTGCTCGAACCTTCCTGAGCATTCATCCTCCTCTTGCGACCTTCATACATAGACTTGCGCTTGGTCTCCAGCTGGATGGCTTTGTCCACAAGTGACTCCAGATCACGGAAGTCATGGATAACCAAGCACACTGCAGTTCATCATGAGTCCACTCATGAAACGCTCCATCTTCTTCTCTTCTTTGTCGGTGTCATCAGGAGCATACCGAGATAAGTCGGTAAACTCCAGATAACCGACCACATCTCTACTTCCCTGCCTCAGTTTGCGGAACTCATCCTTCTTCCTCTCAATAAGTCCGTAAGGAATATGCTTCTTGCGGAACTTCTCCTGGAACTCAGCCCAGTTGATGACATGACCAGCTGGCTGGAGAGTCTTGGTAGTTTCCCACCAAGCTCTTGCAGGTCCAGCGAGATAGTGGGTTGCATACAACACTTTCTCATTTTCTCCCACAGCAGCAACTTCAAGATTATTGTCGATGGTGCGAAGCCAATCATCGGCTTCTAGTGGGTGAAGTCCCTTGGAGTAGGTGGGTGGGTTGGTCTTCTGAAAATCGCCTAAGGTAGATCGCTGGTTCTCATTGCCATTGCCATTACCACCGTTGTTGTTGTTGTTGTTGTTGTTATAGCGGCTGCGAGTTGTTGCAGGCAACGAGATGAGCTGGCGCTCTGCCGGGCATTTTCACGTTCCTCCATGATAAGCGCGAGAAGTTGGGCGGGGGTTGGGTCCGGTGGTGGTGGTGCTGATCCTGATCCTCCGTATTGTCGCGACGGGGCGGCATCCTGAAGCACACCGGGTATAAGAGGCAAGGCAAGAAAAGTTCGACTAAGGGAAAAGACGATCTCTCAAGTGGTTGATTAATTTAAGAGTTATATGAAAATATTTCACACAGATTTAAACAAGACAAACATACTTATATTTCACAAACATCACATCAAGGAGTTCACACAACATCAAGCTTACAACTCAAGCTTACAACATCACCTTACATCTAGGATACATAACATCTGGTTTCCAAAAGAACCACTACTACGACTCGACTAGCTATAGGGGGTCAACCTAATCCTGCGGTAGTGATCAAGTCACTCGCCTACTGAGGTGGAACCTCCAGCTCTAACACGTCAGCATCTGACTGGTAGGCTGGCTCCTCGGGATCCTCCTCCTCGTCCTCGAGAACTGCTCGAGTGGCTCCTCCTCCTCGTCAACTAACTCCTCCTCATCCTCCTCCTCACAGTCCATCTCCTCCACGAAGTCATCATCGTCACTGAGGAAAGCGTCGTTCTCCTTGCGGAGATCCTCGCCCTCCTCCTCCATCTCGTCAGTATGGTGCTCTAGATCCTCAATCAGCCCGTCCTGCTCTGCCACCTTCGTGCGGAGCTTCACGATAGTCTTCCTCAGCTGGGCCCTCTTCCTGAGAAGAGCAACCTTCTCCACCATCAGCTTCATCTCGTTCTCGCGAAGCTCAACGAGCGACTCGCGGTCGAAGTGGAGCTGAATCCTAGTGCGCAACAGATCATCCTGAGTGCACTGAAGTAAGATCTCCATGTCCATGATGTAGCTCCCAAACATCGGGTGGTAAGGTGAAGGAGTAGGGTGTCCATCACAGTTGCGCCTCCCGTAGAACCGGAAACGGGAGTCTACTAACTCCGCCTTGTGCTCCTCACAAAGTCGGGCTAGCATCCTCTGTGTAGCAGTACAGAGACCATCAACCCAGGTGGCCTCCTTGGTGGTGAAGATGAGCGTCCTGGAACTGGGAGACTTGATGTTCCTGCGAACTGACGACCTGATGAGCCAGCTCAGCCTTCCGACACCGTGAACATCAATCTGAGCTCCCTCAAACTCTGGAGCGGGGCGACCTAACAGCTTGGTCAACTCGAACAAGTCCCTCTCAAACGTCAACTTGCTGTCCTTCTCCAGCTGAACGAACTCGGTCCAATGGAGTGCCATCTACAAATTTTTAAGCAAAATTTTAAGTTAGTTAGGTGACAAGTGTATCAAAATTTTAATATAGTAGGGCAACAAGTGAGTCAAATTTTTAAGCTTAATGAGAGGTGTGCACAATTTTAAAGATAAGAGGTGTGCACACTCCAAAAAAAACTGCCTCTGCCCTAGCACGACAACAAAGTCGTCAGGGAGTTCAAGTTCAACCCCGGCAAGCACCGACCCGTCTCAGTCACCTCACATACATAAAACAAAGCTCGCAATGCACAACGTGCTGCAATGTTTTCTAAAATAGGCAAAACGAACGAAACAACAGCCTGTGAAGAATTGCAACAATAAAGAATAAGAAAAAAACACAACAACGAACACAACACAACACACGGAAATATTCCGCAACATAAGAACATAGTAAGCAATCTAACAAACAAACACAAAGAACAAAAACATAAACAAGCGTAGACAAAAGCATGAGGATCAAACCATGAGAACTCTTCGTGACGGCAACCGTAAAATTCGTTTGCAGACCAACAGGAGCTATCGCAAGCTGAAAAAAAATAGGAAAGTGGAAAGATCAGTGACTCCATAATAATAAACACTTACTAAAACTAGATCACAGCACATCCAGAAAACAACTGAAGCTGCAGAAGGTAAAGCATCAGCTATATGTGGGGACCCCGGACTAGCTGTCCGAAATACCCGATTATGCTTAACACAACGATCCCGTGATCAGTCTGTCGTTGCACATAATCCGAATTGGATACCAAAGTTTACATCCATTACAGTGCCGAAATAAAAGTCTTACATAAATGGTCATTTAGACCAAGTCTTACATAGGTGCCTTCATGGGCCAAACCAAAATATCAGCGGAAGCTACGGCGTAGTAGACATCACATCCTAACGATGACAACCCGACAGGCAGCTGACTTGTGGAGAGCCTTAGTTGGCGTAGAAGTCACCATACTCCTGCTCGGCGTAGTGCTCCTCCTCGTAGTCTGGCTAGGTCAATAGCCAGGGACGAAACCAATATGAGTACATTTGAATGTACTCGCAAACTACCCCAACATGAGTATGCACTAGTTTTATTTTAGTTGACAACTTTTATTTATTTTAAACATCTCTATATCTTTATTGAAAAAGGTAAGAAGAGTTTTATAACTATCTTTAAAAGAAACCAACATCTCATTTGTTCTCCAAAACTCCTCCTGTTTCTGACCATGGCTCACCATGGTCCATCTATTTCAACAACTCATATCACCCCATGTGGGTATAGCTGTGAAACACCATCTCCAATTCAGTTTCTTTTTAAACTTAAAAACTTTTCCAAAAACTTGCACATGGTCAAAGTAGGGCCTCCCAACTGTCCATATCCGAGGACTCGGCTATTCGAATAGTTTTACACTCTGCAGAGGTAGCACGCTTTTCCCACATCCATCCGGCAACTCATCGTGTCCGCCACGTCTCGCCATACAGGGTGTATGCGAAGTAAGCCGCCGACCATAGCCTGTCCTTTGCTCATGCTAGTATAGGATCCTTCCCATATGACACTTCCAACACACTTAACCCAGCCCTTCGGAATCTAAGTGTGAGGACTCATAGGTTTTGTCCGGCGGTTTATGGTGGAACCTTCAATCCTCCTCCTTATCTTTCATAGAGTTTGAGCGAGGACCCGGGTCAGGGGTAGACCAACACACTATCCCCTCATGCATGACGGAGTCATCTCCGTCGATGAGGTATCCAGTACTAATATGAGCAAACTATATGGCTAAGCCTTTTCCCATATGTGGTGGATGTGGTCGCACAGGGTATCGGATGGTTGACGTAAGTACAAGGACACACTGTGCATTTTTCATAAACATCATCATTTTCCTCTTCTCCATTCCAACACCGACATCTCGGTATTTCATAATCTCACAAGTAATTTCAAAGGAGTTTTGAACTAAACATAATTGTTTTTCCCATCCTATAATTTGATAT
The DNA here is from genome assembly GCA_947311845.1 of Poa pratensis. Lineage (NCBI taxonomy): Eukaryota > Viridiplantae > Streptophyta > Magnoliopsida > Poales > Poaceae > Poa > Poa pratensis. The sequence continues at coordinate 61,342,536 of CAMZMU010000054.1, forward strand.
AACTATCTTATATTTCTACATAGGTGGCAAAATAATTTCCATATACTTTTGAAATGGGTTTTATAAATCTTGCCTTGAGAGTAAAACATGTTATGAAAGTAGATGCATATGTTTGTAGTGCAAGCTCAGAGAATAGCTTGCCTTGCTTGGCAAAGTGATCTTGCTCTTGTTCTTCAATTTCAGCAAACTCTCCTTCCTCGATATATCCGTCAACGTTTTCGTCTAATTAATAACAAACAATGCAAACAATCACTAAGCTATACAAGCAATCATCTCAACACAACAATCAAGAACATCACACATAGCTACTGCACACATCAAACCATACAATTTGGTTTCAAAATATTTGGATTAAACATCATTTATTTATGTTCAACATTATGGCAGAAACTTGTGGAACATGTTTAATTCAATAACTTGAGTTCTGTTGGTCACAAAAATACAAACTAAAATTCTATGAAAGCTACTGATGTGTAGAAGACAACACAATTTGATTTGGTTCAATTGGAGTTACTAAACTCCCTACACATTTGTTTGAATCCAGAAGCTTAATAATCAAGTTTTGGCTACCATTATTCTGTTGCTTCAAAAATTAAATCCTTTTAGGGGTAACTAAACATGACTAAATGTGACCTAACAAAATTGGTCCTAATTCATTTGGGTTTACCAATTAACATATTTAAATGTTTGAGTGCAGAAGGGTGTTTAAACTTAAACTTTGTACCAAACAAATCCTACAGCACAATTAATTCTATCAAAATTAGGGAAGCTAATACATTGCAGTACTAAGCTAACAAAATTGGTTTGGAATTATTTGGACTAACAGAGTATCAGAAACAAACAAGTTTAGATTTTAAACCTTCTGTGGTATTTTTAATAATACTTTTTAAATATTTATCTAAATGAGTTGAATCCAATTGGGTTGGTTAAACAATTTCATAAGCTTTCCAGAGCAATTGGATTTGATTTATTTGGATGTCTAGATCTCGAGTTATTGAATTTTGAAGTTGATGCCAGTACTGTTTTTCCAGAGAAAAAGAATTAGAAAATCTAACTGTTCTGGATAAAGTTGAGAAACCTGACAGGTGGGGCCTACAGGTCAGTGACTCAGTGTGCACGAAGGAAATGATTAAAACACTGACGGGTGGGGTCCACTTGTCTGTCTAACATCTACAGCGAAGCGGTACGTTGCCGTTGGATCTAGATCCAACGGCTCTCAGAGCCCGCGAACGGCGACGACCATTTCTGGGCGGCGCCGCCGCGCCGGCGGCACGGTGATGATCGGAAACTCACCTAGAGGGCTCGGATGGTCGCGGAGATGAAGCAGATCGACGGCGGAGGCTCGGGGAAGGCGATGGGGCGAGTGGCAGTTGCTGGGGAAGCTTCTGTCGACGGCGGCGATGTCGCGCACTTCCTCGGCGACGGGCAGCAACTCCGGCGGAGCTTCGGGGTCGCGTCCGTGCACTAAAAAGAGGGAAAAGAGGCTCGGGTGAGTGCTGTGTCCACAAGGAAGAGCGTAGAGGCCAGAGAGAAGAGAATGGGAGGGTGTGGCGTTGCGGCGATGCTCGACCTTGACGGCGGCGACGGGTGCGGCAGTGCACGGCCCTCTGGCGGTGCACAGACCAAATTGGAGCGAGGGAGAGATCGAGGGAGGGGTGTGGAGTTTCAGTGAGGTCTCGGGGTGGCTTTATAGGCTCGGGGCGGTCCATGGTGGTCGAGGTCCACGGCGGCGACCATGGCGCGTCTACGGCGATCAAATCCTCGATTACGCGGCGAGGGTGCAGAGGCTCGTGGCGGCTTGGTGCTTAACGGGGTCCGGACACGTTCTAGAAGCGTCTAGAGGAGCTGTGCGTGTCGGGGAGCAGAGAGGGGGGCCTAATTGCTCGGCGCCGTCCAAGTCCTCCGCGGCGGCCGTCGGGGAACAGCGGCGTAACTGCGACGGGAGAGGGCTCCGTTTTTCTTCCCTGCGGTGCAGAGAGCGCAGAGGCACGGCGAGCGCTGCAGGGGGGGTCCGGGCGGCGAAGAAAATGGCGACGAAGGCGGTGGCGACACGGCGATGGTCGTCGGGGCTGGAGTCGACGACCTTTTTGCAGAAAACCCCCTACTTCTTCTTTTTCTTTATTTTTCAGTTTCTTTTTAATATCAGTAGGTTTTCTAGGATTTAATTAGGGCACTTAAACATTTTAGAAAAATTTGCAAATAATTGTGGGGCCTCCCCATAACATGTAGAAGCTCCACAAAAATTGGCATTGCACATAGTACTTTGTTTATGTTATTTTAATTTATTTCAATTTGTTTTTATTTTAGAATTTTAAAACTAGTTCAAAAATAATATTTGAGAGGGGAAAGTGGTAGGAACAAAATGGGGAGTGTTTACATTACATCTCCACTGACTTTGGTTTGAAAAATAATTGAGTTTGTCACTTTGAGATTTTTAAGTGACAACTTGTCACTTTTATTTTCTTGCTTTGATTTTTTTTTATTTTGTTTTCTTTCTTTCTTACTAGTGTTCACTAGAGCAAACACTCACACAAACAGCAAGAACAACAACTCAAGTAACAAGAAGCAATTAACATACAATAAACAACAAAAAGTTTTTGTTGGCTCTCATTTTTGGAATATAATCCTGATAATAATTTTGGGATGTTACACTATATATCTGGACCAAACGCAGCAACACGCAGCCTCTCTCACAAAAGAAAGAGCACCCTCGAAAAAAACGAGCTCGAGGACAGAGAATCTATAAGAAGGTTACTCCCCAATCTTCAAGAAATATCCTGAAAAGGGAGATCCATGTAATACGTAAAAAACTGAAGCTGCGTTCAGGAGTACGCACGTAAAAGTGAAGGAAATTGCACCGTTTTATTCCATAAACAAATAGACAAACTATAGTCCAGAACAGCGGCAATATCCTCAACCAAAGGCAGCAACATGCAATCCTCTCAGAAACGTAAGAAGACCGCCGACCCCGTGAATCACGTTCGATTGTCAGTAACCTCATACAGATGAACCAACTGTCTCAACGCAGAACGCGCCGGAAGGTTCTTTAAAATAGTCATCCTGTGAAGCAGCGCTAGTACAATAATAAGAACACGAAATAAAAGCACACGAACACAACACACGGAAATATATATTCCGCACCGTACGAGCAAGGTGATTAAGCCAGCAAGCAATATCAAGGAATGCAGTTGTATAAAGGTACATACAAAAGGGAAAGAAAATAAACCTTCCGAGGATCAGAGGAAAGTATTCTTCCTGACAGGAACCTCACCAAGCAGCCGCAGCAATCCTTTAAACCTGAAAAAATTCAGAAGACGCGTCGAGTGAGACCAAACAGGGCGCTCGCACGCGTGTCTACAAGCAAAAACACAAACCCAAAACAACAGCAGACATCGCAACCTAGTTGGATTCAAAGAACAACATTACGTGTGTACCATTGAGCAGAGGTCCCCTCTGAACGGAAGGCAGCAACAGATCCAGAAGAACCGGACAACGGCAATCTATAATAAGCAAAGGAAAGAATCAAGTCAGCACAATAACAGTAACAGACTCTGCCCGTAGAGCAAAGTTGCCCTGACAACTAAAGGCAGCAACAGATCCAGAAGAACAAGACAGTGGAGATCTACAATAAGCACAGGAAAGACTGGAATGAGCAACATCACAGTTACATGAACGGTACGACGAAGGATTCGGAAAACAACATCACCTGTACCGACGAGCAAGAGGAACACTCTGTGAGAACAGCAACAACGACAACAATGGCGATCTATAGTAAGCACAGGAAATACTAGAATAAGCAACGGAGCCCAAACAAAAGAAGAGAAAGCTGCACCGCACCTCAATCGGATAGATCCATCAGGACAGCTGAGAAGAGACCGAAGCCGGTAGAGCAACGGTAAACTGAGATGGCCGGTGAGAGAAGCAAATGGCGCCGCCGCGGAACAGAGGAAACAAAGCGGAAAGAACGGCGCAGCCTCCTCGACCGAAGCCCACCCAAGAAGGGCCCACGGCATGGGGCGATGTAAGGACCCACACGTCAGCAACGGAAACGAAGGCGGTTTGCGCGGTTTGCGCGCTCGGTACCCACACCACGCGCACGGGCCCGCATAAACGCCGCCCCACCCGTCATCGACCTCCCGGGATGTTACTATTCACTCAAACGGGTGAAAAATGTCCTGGACCGTATCGGACGACCAGCATCGCGCCACGACAGCGTTTTCACTGCTCCAAAACGCATCGGACGGCCCGCGGGCGTCGCTCGCTCGCAGGGGGCGTGAGAAGCCGGGTAGGCTAGCGCCCTTTATAGGAGTAATGGCAGCTCTCCTGCCGTTATTAAAAAAAATGCTTTGGGCTCTGCTTCCTTGAGGGGCCCTTTGACTTGTTAGGCTGCCCATAATTACCGATGGATCAATGGATCGCGGGTTCCCCGGTCCCTGGGGCCTGGGAGGTCGCCTTGGCTGACCTGGGCCAGGAATGGCCCTGCTCACTTGGGTGTACAACTATCTGCATCTGATACCATCTCTGTGAATTGCTGAATTATCTGGCTCGGGAAGGATTCAAAGAAATGCTTGAAAGAATGTTTGTGTGTGTGTGCGCGCGCGCGTGTGTTAAGTGGTTATTTACTTCTGTTTATGGATACACAAATTACAGAAGTATTAATCTCCAGTCTACCTCAATGACACTTGTGTGCAAGAAAATTGATGCGACTTTCTGTTTCTGTTGTAGCTTCTAGCTTGTTCTTCCTTTTTTGGATTTTCCAAATGGCACTACAAGCATTACATACCGCAAACAGTTTCCAGTACTACGGTAGCAAACCTTCGAAACCGACAATAAAAATGGAAAATTGGTGTGGGAAATTCCCAGTTTCCTTCCTTTTTACTACCCATTCAAGCACAGCTGCATGTTATGTTACAGTATTCCATTAGAGCAGCCAATGTAAGTCAGTGAGATCTTTACCTCTGCAATATAACTGCTTGTTAAGAATCCATGACCACTTGTTGCTTGGGGTTGTCTCTAAAGCATCCACATTATTTTAAGACGCCTCTACAGCCATTTCTCAGATCTCATATTATACATGAAATGTACTCCTGGGAGGGTGGCAAAAAAACTCTTTCCACTATTCTATGTTTTATCTCGCATTACTCGCGTATGCTGTGATAGTGTAATTCGAGCCATTCAAGAAGTGAAAATATACCGTATGAGCACTCACTGAGTTTCTCTTGGATGCCACTGTGGTTTCCTTAGAAGGAATATTCAAACAAGAGTCACGTACTTTTGGATTCAGCACGACCTGTCAACAGCAATTAGTCCGCTAATGGAAAAAGCAGATACTTCAGTTCCCACTTAGAAATGATATGGCCATGGTTATCACAAAGATAAAACAAACGATTCATCTGATGGAAAAATGAAGGGAAGGAAATATAATGATATGATTCACTGATACATACCTCAAGAATGTCTTGAACTTTCCCTCCAGCACTTCACGTGCAGCTGATGGTTACCAGAATTCATATACGAGCAGTAATCTTACCAATGTATGTAGTTATGCATAGAACCTTACCAATATATGTAAACATGTACATCATTATTCTCCTTGGAACCATAATTTAGTTCCCTACTTCTGGTCGTATAAACCCATGTTTGGTAATGGTACTAAATTTCACATGCTAAATTTGATGAGCCTATGCAAGTCTGTTCGCCTGTGGTTTATGGAGAGATGAGGTACTGTACATTTAGGACAATACCAAAAAAAACATAATAGTACTGATAAATGAAGACTTAGTTGCGAAGGCAGCAAAATATTCTGACATTAGCACCCCGAAAACAGTAAAAAAATCTTAAGAGGGCTCACAACGGAAATGACGATAAACAATCCCCCACGAGTTTCTGAGCCAACATACACATCTTTAAATGCTGACCTCAACCCGACCAAATTACAAGCATAGTCATCTATTTGTAATTAATTCAAGATATATATCATGATGAACTAACCAGCAAAAGTCCCATCTACTCAGTAATTTTCCAGATACTACTTCCTCGTGTATTTTTGAGGAATCATCGATAAGTCCACGAGGGTTGTTGATCTCCAGAAGACGGCCAAAAGTTGCTAATGCATCATAAAATTTACGGATCCTGAGATATCCCCTTACTGCAGAAACATCAGACTCTCTGAAGTTGGCCTTCTCTACAATTAGTTCGATAGCACTTGTGAGGTAATCATCCATACCCAGGTTCAGTAGACCTTCAGCTAGCATACGGAATGATGAAAACTCTGGTATGAAACCCTTATCCACCATCTCTACCAGAAAATCAAAAGCTTCTTTAATAGGGCCTCCACCACGACAGAGACCACGGAAAACAATCTTGTATGTGAAAGCATCAGGAGGCTCACCAACTTCTGTCATCTCCCTGAAAAGATTCAGGGCATCTCTGACATTATTTCCTCTAAATAGAGACTGAATCATAGGGTTGTAGGCTTTTGGAGTGGGCCTCATCCCTTTCATTCGCATGCCTCTAAGAAGCTTCAAAGCAGCTTGAGTTCGACGAGCCTTGCATAGACCATTAATGAGTGTTCCGTATGTAACAACATCAACTTCAAATCCATTTGCGGTCATAGTTTGTAAAACATCAGCAGCTTTGTTTATGTTCCCTTGCTTGCAGTAATGTGTTAGAATAGAGTTGTAAGTGATATTATTAGGTTGCAACCCTTCACTTATCATTTGCTCAATAAGTTCTGCTGCATCGTCAATCCTTTCGGCTCTGCACAAACCATCAACAAGCGTATTGAATGTGATTGCATTCCTTTCAATACCTGTTAGATCCATGTGATCAAAAAGCTCTTCCGCTTCTTCTATTCTCATTTTCTTGCACAACCCATCAATTATAGTATTATATGTCACTGTGCTCCGAGGACAACCACTAACTTCCATCTCCTTCAACAAATCCAAGGCTTTGGCAAGCTTCCTGATGAGCACAGGTTGTCAATCAATATATTGTATGTAACTTCATCAGGGGTGCATCCGCTGCTCTTCATCTCTTCAAACAATCGAACAGCAAGATGAGGATCCCCGACCTTGCAAAGAGCATTTATCAAAATATTGAAAGTATAAACATTTGGAGAGACTCCCTTGACGGTAAGATCGCGTGCAAGGTCCAAGGCTTCCTCAAGTCGATTCTCTGTGCACAAGGCAACAATGAGTGTATTGAAGGTGGTAGTGTCAGGCAAACAACCACTATCGACCATCTGATATATATTCCGTTAGCCTCTTCAAGTTGACCATTTTTACACAAGCAGTTTACAACAGTATTGTAGGTAAAAACATCTGGAGCGCTGCCCTCCTGAAGCATCAAATCCATGACTTTCAGGGCATGATCGACATGCCCATTTTGGCACAAACCATTAACAAACGTATTGAATGTGGCCTGATCGGGTTCAAAACCATCTGCAATCTCTTGTTGTATATAACCGAGAGCATCCTCCACTCTTCCCAGCTTGCAGTAGCCGTTAATCAAAACATTGACTGTTACACTTGTTGGTGGACATCCCATTTCTGACATCCGTGACTTCAACCTAAGTGCGGCTTCGATGCTCCCCTCTTCAACAAACCCTTGCATCAATGTAGTGAATGTCATCTCATCAGGCGCCACACAGTGGCTAGACATCTCCTCCATCATCAGAACTGCAGTCCTGACCTGCTGGACTCGGCACAATGTACTGATCACTGTGTTGAAAGTGACAAGGTCAGGTTTGATACCCCAATTGGTCATCTGCGTATACGCCGACTCAAGGAGCTTAATCTTACTCCCCTCTGCAAGCACATTGAGAAGGTGATTGAACACCACTGTGCTTTCCTGAATGCCAAACATGTCAAGCTGGTTCAGGACCAAGTCGACGGCATCATCAAACATCTGCAGCCGCGCATAGCTCTCTATGAACGACCGCACCACGCCCACTTTAACCTCATGCCCTTCCCGCCGCATCTCCCTGACGAGCACCTTCATCAGGTCGAAAGCGCCGGCCGTCCCGAGCTTTCCGATGATCTCCTCATAGACGTCGCAGCTCGGAGCAAAGTCGTCCCGCGCGAGCGCCGAGTTAAGCATCCGGAGCGCCGCCTCGGGGTCCGGCTGCTCGCGCAGGGCGGTTAGAAGCCCTTCTTGGCCGGGGGCCGCGGACGCCCGGAAACGGGGGCTCCGCCACCGCGGTGGCCGCGCCGGGGGGGCGACATTGGACGACCAAGGGGTCGCCTGCAGTGACGCGCGGGGGTGGGAAGCTAGTTGCATTGCGAAGGACATTGTGGCAATACCACAAGCATTTGGTGGGCGCGAAGTGGGGCAAGAAGGACAGGCAGCAGATGGGGCGGAAGAGAAGCAAATTGCTCCCTTTGGGAGAAGCAGAGGAGAAGGCGAACTGAAGCAAGAGGAGTTGCAGGCTCGTAGCTTCAGGCGGACGGAGGAAGAAACGAGGGGGCAGTGCGGTGGACGGGCAGACGGTGAAGGAGGAAGGGGATAGGGGAGGGAAGTTAACCTCATCCTGTCTACCACCTTCCCCCTCCAATCTACACCTGTCTGAAACCCGCTTTATAAATAAATTAATAAGCCACAAGCAAAACTATACAAACCATCAAGTACGAAAAGAAAAATAAGAGCAGTCCCTAGGACAACAACATAAATAAGTCGAACAACAAGATACAGGGGGTGGGGGTGGGTGGGTGTGTGTGGGGGTGGGGGGAGAGGGGGTGGGGAGCCCAGCGGCTAAACGGTGAAGATTGTCGAGCATGTCATCTAACCGTCCTTGTTCCGCTGCCTACATAGCGGATGCCACTGCTGTAAAAAAAAGTCTGGAATTTAAACATAGCGTCAGAAACACGTCGAAAAAACACCCGCTCAATCCCCATTTTATTGTGGATAGTCCAAAAACAAAACATGTCAACGCAGCGGAGACCAAGCATAAGATGTGTCGCCTCCTCTCGGTCTAGTTCGCCTAGATTTCCAAGAACTTGCTAAGGTCTGGGGCCTCCCAATCCGGCCCCAACGCCTCGTAACGAAGATTCATGGAAACCGGATAGCGGGACAAGTGTACAAGGATGTGGGGATCTCGTCTTGGGATCCCACAATATGGGGCATAATCCATCCCATGGATCAATCCACACCTTTGGATCTGGATCAAGTGGCAACAAATACCATGGTCGAAAAAATATAGTACTATGTTATTTGTACCAGATGATATGATATTTCGTACAAGAAATGAAAGATGGAGTAGCGATACGAAAAGTTTGAGACAATACAAGTTGTTGTCCTCAAGGCCAGAAGAAAATTATCCTTTGGAATTGTAATGATACTATTATTTGATTAACGCAATCACTTTACCCCGCAAAAAGGCCATGATGTCCCAATTGTTTTGATTTTGGGCAATCCTCTTATGTCCTTGCTGCCAATGTGTGCATATCCTCGCTAGAGCATGTTGAACCAAAGTCCCACTGTTGTGGTGCAACCGGTGCTATGGATGTTAAAAATATGCTCTATAAATTTTCAAACCGGAAATAATTTGGCACGTAGGTACTCTGCACATTTGACATGTCACAAAATTTCATATTCAAAATTGTTCTGCAACTCGAGAAACAAGAAAGTCAAATTATATATGAATAGTAGTTGTTCCGAATCGGGCCACAAATTTGGCCCCTTAACATAATCAGTGTTGAATTTGTTGTTTTTATTTCTCAAACTATGTTTCGACTAGGTTTAATTTTTTTTTGTAAGAGTTAGATGTACATTAAATTATTTTCAAGGAGATTTATTGAGAGACCATTGCCGTGAAGGTGGGCAACAAGGATGACATTCGTGCGGACACTATCAACCTTATGTACAACACTGACACTGGGCGTCAAGAAGATCCCGGCCCGAGAGTCCGTCCGCTCGGGTTATACTAGTAGAGTGGGCATTGTTGACGCCCTCGTCATGATGGACGAGTTAGGGCATCTCTAGCCGTCCCCCACCCCCCGCATAGACCCCCAAGACCCCTTTCTTGCACGGGTGGACGAAAAAGCGCTGAAATTCTCCCAGTCGCCCCCAGAAGCCCAATTAGTGCCGGATTTGGACGAAACTTCATCCGGCGCTCCCAAGCCAACCCAGCCCATTGGGGGTCAGCTGGGGGCGCCGGTGGAAGGAAAAGTGAGTGTGGGCCAGCTCTGTCGATGAGACATCACACTTTCCCCACCGAGACTCGCCCTCCCGAGCTACCTTTCACTCGCCGCAATGTCGCCGCCGGTACCACCCCCTACCCTCCGCCGCAAACTAGCTGCTCGGAAGGCACTACCCCACTCCTCCTCGCTGCCGGCACCACCCATCTCCCCTCCGCCGTGAACTAGCCGCAAAGAAGATCCGCGGGCAGCTTCGCGCCCACGAGGTGTTTGGCGTTTTGTCTGCTCAGCCATGGACTCCGACGACGAGGAGCTGCTCGCTGTTCTGCTGGAAATGCATCAGCAACCGCAGACTGATCTGGTGGAGCACATGTGGGGGCACAAAGGCAACAACGCCTAATTTGATGTGTTGTAATTTGTGTTTCAAAACTTGTTAAATTATGAACTTGCTTTGTTGAACTATTTGTAGGCAACATATCTGGTGAATCCGGTCACTATCGTGTATCCGTGCATCCCGTCGTGTTCAGCCCCACGATCAAAATCCTAGCGAGTTAGCTGAGTCTGCGTCCATTTTTCCTAAACACGCCTGCTCTCCACGGCTCCACCCCTACTCGAAATTAAGATTTTTTTAGAAAACCCCCTGGGCGCTGGACTAACCGCGCTCACGTTGATGCGATCTCGGCGACGGCCGGTGAACCCTAGACGAACGCCGGACGCTTTCTCTTCTCCGACGCTGATCGGGTGTCCAACGCAGCCGTCCTGTGCACGTTGGTGCGATCCCGCGTCATCTAGCAGCTATCCCATGCACGCATATAAATTCCTATTCGTATAATCGTATCCCAATCTCACGTATTGTTGAACGCTAGTGTAGCATCGGGCAAGCTTTGATCAGGTGGCAATCAATCAGGAGCAAGCAGCAAGTGCCATGGAATCAGTACCAATCAGCAACACCACAAGTTTCAGGTAACACAAAAGAAGATCCAGTCCTTCCGTATATTATTAAGCGTGTGAAGTCTTAACAGTGTAGCAGCGTGTGCAGTCATATGGAGCCAACCAACAACTTGCAAATGCATATGAATGAGCTAGAGTTTAGCACACCCAAAAAGAATGAATATATACCAATAGCTGTAAGTTTTATTACTCAGCAGTTTGCACACAAAAAGTATGTTAATCATTTTTTATTGAGCTATGCATGAAGGTTCTTATCACGATTAATTTTGATGCGTAGGATTCATCTTTTACACCTGAATGTGATGAACATTTGAAGCCTAAAGTAGGTAGGATATTTGAGGGACTTGAGGCCGTCGCGGAATTCTACAAGTCATATGCACATCATGTGGGTTTTGGAGTACGTGTCGGGCAACAGAAGAAGACAGAGAATCAGTTATTCGGGCTAAAATATTTATGTGTAATAGAGAAGGATTTAGGTCCAAAAATAGTGAGGATCGAGATCGCTGAACCCTTCAAGAAAAGACGTAAGAAAACAGATACAAGATGTGGTTGTGATGCCCATATCTTTGTCAAACTATGTGGATGATGGTTTACATGTTGATGTACCAAAGTCATGTACAGGATGATGGTTTGTGAAGGATGCCAAGACATGAAAATAGAATGAGCTAATAAGATAAATTTGTTTCATGTACTGAATTCATGTAATGAATGAGAATGTGTGTTTTTGTACAGTACGTTTATTTTCTGTTGTCAATATAGCTTCCTATTATTTCCTGTAACTTGGTGTGTGGTGAATGGAGTAGCAGGCTAGACCTTCAGGTTTTGGTATTGAGCTATTTTAGTATCAGTCAATTCTTGGTTTCTATGATCTGTGCCTATATAGTGGCAAACTATCAAGCACGGTTGCATTCAAAATATAAACATCACCATGTTTGTTGTCCAGTAATTTTATCTCGATCATAAATTCGATCACAATTGCCAGAGTATATCCTCATGCCAGCTTGTTAAATAGCTGCAGCAGGCAGCAGGCTGGGATCGTAGCTACCACTAAACTCAAAACAGAACAAAGTTGTGCCCAGGCATCGTCACAATTCAAAGAGAGAAGTTTATTCATGAACATAAAACTGTGGTTACAATCAGTTACAGCAGCATACACCACCTATACCTGTTTCTAATGTACGTCCATATGCCATTGCCTGCATCCTAGGCGGCGAAACCATTCAGCCATAATATTGACATCAGAACAAAGCCTGATCAAGTGCAAACCATCCAGCCATGCCATTGCCAACTTCCTAGGCGTAGGCGCTGGAACAATCTTGCAGAAATCAACTAGCAGACCATCACTTGACCAACATAATTCATCGGAATCTGCAGTTCAGTTGGTTAAAATATTCAGTTAAGACGGTGGCGCAGGCACACCCCTCCGACCCTTTTCCTCTCGCTACAGTAGCGAAGAGGCGATTTGTTGGACCTCTCCCGCGAAACCACTGAGCGCGGCGGCGATCCGCGGGATTTCCTCGCCTCCGGCGGCTGCTCCGGCAGCGGGAGGCGGGGGAATCTCCGGATCCCGTCTTGTATATAGTAGGTTTGGTAGGAGGCCTAGCCGGCGGCGCCCTGGAGGTGGAGGTGCGGTCGGTGGTGGTTTTGGCGGCGGCGTGCTTCCCCCTTGTTGCAGGTGTCCTTCGGAGGCCGCGACGGCGCGCTCGTCTAGCTGGAGCTCGCGGATCTACGGATCTCTCGAGGCTCCAGGCCCCTGCGCTCGGATAGCGGGTCGGCGCCGCGGATCTGGTGTGCGGGGATTTTGGTCTCCGGGCTGTTTCGCCGCTGCGTCGCCGCTTGCTCCGGCGGTGGTGCAGAGCTCGGGTGGCGGTGTGTTGGAGCTGGATGCGTGGGAGTGTGCAGGGATGGTGCGCTCCTTCGTCGACGACCTTGGTGGGCTGGCGGAAGATGGACGGAGCTGTCTTCTTCGTCTCCGGCGCGAGGCGAGGATGGTGGCCTGGCGGCGGCTCAGCGCCGATGCTCCTTCAGCGGTTAGATTCCGGCGAGTTCGTCTGCGTCGGATGGATCTTGCGGCTCTACAACTGGTTTGGCTGAGTTTCTTCCTCGGGTGTGTGGTGTGCGTGGTGGTGCCAGGATCGCCGGGTGTGGAGTGTTCTGTTCTTGAGTTCGTGTGTGCGTGTTCTTCAGTTCTTTGATCCTGTACACGGCTCCCTATCAAAAAAAAAAATTCAGTTAAGACCATTAAAAAACATTCAGTTAAATATCACGAATGCAAAAGCAATTGGGCAGAGTTGGGATGAAATCAAAATAGTATGTTGAATGGAAGATATGGACGACTTGATTCATGGAGATGCGGAGGTCTTCCTTCGCGGGCCCGCCGTTGAGATCATCACCTGCAGAGGCGACGGGACGCTGCCAGGCTTGAACCTTAGCGCCTCCTCCAGCAGCAGATCACGGTCAGCGCCGGCGATGGCGCAGAGGGTCTTAGGCTACCTGCGCCAGTGTAGGGTCTTGCGGAGTATGGCAAAGGCGGCGCCGGCCTTGGAGCTCGTGCGGGAAGCTCATGCCCTTGTCAGGCCGCAGGGGAAAACAGGCCATTAGCCTGGGTGGTGTTTCGTGGATTGGAGAGTTAGGGGGATTTTCGCAAAGAGCGATGTTGGTTAAGTGTGGAAGCGGGCATGTAAATGCAAATATTTTTCAACTCAAATCGCAAGGCACATGATCTAGATCGCTCGGCCAGAAACCAACGGATGCACGGATACACGATAATGACCGGATTCACAGGATATGTTGCCCTATTTGTATGTTAAACTATTTGTGTATTGATTTATATGTTAAACTATGTGAGAAAAATTATGTTTATGTGAATATTTGTGTGAATGCTGGGGCGGAATCGCCGGCTGGGGGTGCGGCTGGGAATCGGCGACCCCCAGCACGAGCACCGATGTCCCCCCCGGCCCATCTTAGCGCCGGAAACTCGCCTGGGGGCGCGCACAGCTAGAGATGCTCTAAGAAAACCGAGGCAGCCGTCAAACTTATACACGTTGTCAAATGAGTACTATAGACTTACCGTGGCATAACTTGCTGAAAATACATCAAAATTCCAAAAATACCGAATATGATTTATGGAAAATCCAATTAATATGTCGATATATTCCCACTGCAATTGTTCATTTCGTTAGGCACTGACGTATAAATAAACCACGAATAATCTCAGCTTGAGAAATTTAACGCCTGGACTAATGGGCAGAGACGGGCAGAGACAAAAAGGAAAATCTTCAGCACCAGCATTCATAAGCACAAAAATGCGCTAGGTCACTTATATTAAATCTCAAAGCATGGCTCAAATATCACAGTTCAGCCTCCGTCAAACACAACTCAATGATTTCCACGTTATATCGGATTCTTGGCGCAACATAATCAGCTCCACTAACGAATAGGGTGGTACTGTCCTGGTGTTACTCGTTTTGGAGGAAGTTTGCGAAGGATGAATAGGACAAGGGCAGAGGGCAGTATCTCTGTCAACTGTGGAGGGCATACACGTATCAGAATACTACAAGTTGTGGAAATATGAAGGCAGTTGACTATAATGTACTTACCATGTAGTAAAAGAAATCGAGGATTGGATGATTCAAAACCTCGAGAGATAGATCAGTATCAAATGACGACACTGCCACCTATAACCAAAATAAACACCAAAGGTAAATTTATGAACTTAAACCGGTGAAAAGAAAAATGACAGGTGTATTACCCTATACTGGGTTTGTCAACTATATAGGCTGTTAAGGGTATACGATATACAGCCGAACCTAGAAAACTAAACTCACTTCATGAAACGTTCTAGCTTATTCATTTATTATTACTCCCTGCAGTAAACAGAAGCATGTCGTTCTGGGAAAACTTGAGTTACTGATACACTTACAAATATTTGAACTGGATAAAAGATCATACAGGTGTTTCTCAGGAAGTACTTGCAGAATATTATGATTTGGTTGGGAGACTGAGTAAATACAAAAATGAATATTTTTGTGAACTCTAGGGAGATCATACTACTTTGGCCAGACTGGTCTTGAACAGCCCAACAACCCCGTCAAATTGCACTGCCCTGATTCCTCACGGCTGGTAGTGGCATGGTTCCCTCATTATGCTACTAGGTGCGGAGCTCAGGCAACCATTGTGTTCTAACCTATTGCCTTGTTTAATTTCAAGGGTGACATTTCGGCACATAGGGTATTTGCTAAACATAATTAAATTCCGCTTAGTATTGAACAAACTAGATTGAATCCAACTTTTGTTTAATTTATTACAAACTTTGCACTGGCAATATTTTAAAAAATACACAAAACCAGATAAAACATGAAGAGCTTAAGCAAACCATATGTGTACTAACTGTCGCCTGATCTAATTTTAAGGGAGGCATTTAGGTGTATTTTCTGAACAGAGTCAAATTCTATTTGGTATTTGACAATAATGATTTTAATTGTAGTTTGGCAAATTCAATATAAATTTATGCGCTAGAAAAATTATAATATGCATAGAACATGGAACCAGGAACTCAAACATACACTAGAGAAAATGACATACTGAACACTCGATATTATCTGATGATTTTATATCTCATGTTCGACAAGTGTTTACTGCTTCAATGTTAAAAAAATGCAAATGAGCTGCGCAAAAAGCACGAAGTGAGTATACTCACCACAATGCATCTAATCAGAAAGCAGGTAAAGCAAATCCCTGTCACGGTTCCAACCTGACAGACAATTAATAAAAGCAAAGTTAGCACATTCAGTTACCAACACAAGAACAACTTAAGATATATTCGAAAAAAAAGGACAGATCACAGATCAACTAAGTACACTCATGCATTTGTAAGTATGACGTCATCAACAATTACTGGGATATATCAGCATTCAGGTAATAGGTCCTGTGGAAGCTTGTTCCGCATAACAGCTTACGAACAAGCGAGTAAATATGTAAATGTTACAGATAAAAACTGTCAGAACCTCATAAAGCTTTTTTCTGCGGCCCTTTGATTCGATAGGGAAGCGCCTCAGCATGAAGAACAGCCTAAGCAAATTGGAAAGAAAACACACCTTACAAATATATCAATCACACAAGGTCCCACAATGTGCAAAACAAATTAAACAGCAAGCTACCTTCCACCGTATACTAAGAAGCCCAGAAGAGCTATAAAGGATACAGCTGCAGATAAAGAAAATACCATCAACAAACTATTAATAATAAAAAAGGGATTTTTCTGCGAAAAGGAGAGAAATTACCTGATATAAATAGTTTACACGCAAGCTCAACTAGAGGATTGTCATTTATCCCAAGGTATATCCAAATGCAAACCTGTAGACATCTTGTATTGTATAGTGGTCAAATACGTAAAAGATTATATAGATTATGAACATATTAGATACATGAAATAAATTTGCTGAGTGTACAAGAGTAATTCAACAGATCTGAGCATGCTTTAACAATGGTCCATGGAACATAACAATCTTCAAAAAAAAATTACAAATAATTGAAATGCCTGGCTAGGTAAAAACCGACCTGAATTACATAAATGAAGATATTAACGGCGGCGTATATAATCCTCAGATTACCCGTGGGCAGATTCTTAGCCTGAAATGAATATAGGGAAAAAAGTAACTCAATGAGTTCTTAGATCAAAGTTTTTGAAAGAAAAAATAGAGATAATTTTTAGATAGCACCTGATGGTATATTTCTGCCCAGAACAGAACAAGCAATGTGTACGTTGAGAAAAATAAAAGACCAGGAAGCTCGAATAACACCAAAGTATACACCTGTTGAAACATAACGCTGGGTTAAGCAATCAAACTACAAGACCAATGTAGAAAGTTGGGTGAAATTCAATTTACATAAATTTCTCATAACTGAATAGTACAAACTGCCATAAAAAAGCTCAATAATCTTTAGAATTCAGACCAGTCAGCTTAGGTGAATGGTTCTTACTTTACTTTGAAACAGGAATACATGTGCATGAAGTCCAAATACGACAGCACGGACTGCAAGAGGCACCCATAATTAGTGACAGCAAATCTCAATGGAGACAAGTATACTAACAGGACAGCGAATTACCCCCATTTACGATGAAGTTCATGAGATGGAAAACCTTCTGTGTAGTCCAACCAAATTCAGGCACCCGCAACTGAATTCTGATTAATTGAACCTGTATAAAGGAAGAGTGTGTGCGGACATAATCAAGGAGTGGAAAATGGATCAAAAACTGAATTTAGTGGCATAACATCAACAACATTTCATTGAATCAATAGGAATAAAGAGCATTTTTCCAAACAAAAACTAAATACGAACTCAACATTCTAAAAAAACAAGGCTACTAGCGCAAATTTAAAAAAAATGCTTGTACAAAAGTAGTTATCATAAATTCCACTCTTCAGTGTGAACATGACTTTTTAAGAAGTAATGCAACTTTTTCTGAATATGAGTGGGAAATTATTGGTTCAGTTGGTAGCTGTTCTTTCATTATTCGCAGCGAACATTATAGTCTCAAGCTTCTTCTAATCAAAGACTCTCCAGACACTAACAGGTTAGTAAGTTGATTAGCTTCAACTTTAGACTGGAACATTATCGAAGCTCCGTGGCAACAAAACCTTGTGTCAAAAACATTATCCGAGGATCAAACAATAGCAAGGCGTTGTATACTTGACAATGTCCGCCATGAGGTTTTCGTTCAATGTGGAGCTTCAATAAATTAAAGAGAAATCAGATTGAGTCAAGCAAGCTTCGGCACCATGGTCTGTGATGGATGGAGAATGAGCGAACAAATAAATTTGCCAATTCTTAGGCATTGGTTCCAGCAGCCACGACTGCATGCAAGGCATGAAACATGAACATTGGAAACATCCAAAACGACTTTTTATCGTCCTCAAATGGATCTCCATATTGTAGGAGATCATCCGCTGGTTACAGGTTTGGGGCTGTTGCAATACAGGCAGAGAGTACAATGAGGAATAGCAAGTATTATATTAGATTTCCTTGTTTAAAAGATATAGCCATTTAGGTAGTGTAAGATTTCCTAGTTTAAAAGTGTTTCAGTTCCTTGCTGAGCACGAGTTTGAAGCTAGATTTAGAAAAGACGAGGATACTATGAAAGGAGACGATTATAGTTCACGAACTAAGTATTATTATGCTCATCTTGATCTTCTAATATCTTCATAGTTTCTCTTATCTCTCCCTGCTACCACTACCATCTATCTAGTGCCCCCAAAAAAATCCCAACATCTAAAAATTGTATATTGTTGTGACAGTGATGCACAAACCACATTAGTATGTGTTAAAGCAACATAAGTATTGCTTATGCACTATTTGAGGGTGCCTCACGAGCTGAGGTAGTTCCAGTGGAGATGCTCAAGCCATAGTGGTAGCAATACTATACGGCATTTTTGGAGCAACCACTGTTATTGCACCACTCAAGGCTAGCACTAGAACATGGCTTGATGATGATAGAACACAAGGAATGACAAGCAACAAAGGATCAGCCCAAAGACATGGATTTGCCCTGCCTGCAGTTATGGCATTGGTGGCGTTGCAATGTACTTGAAGTAAGCCGTAAATCACATGTATTATAGAGATTTGTTATAATGTGCACTAGGTATTTCTTTTAGCAGGGATATTAGGGGGTGATTGGTTTCCTGGGTTACATGAGCCAGCTAGGCCAACATAGACTCCAAGGCATGCTAACTCAGTGGTAAGTACATGATTACTTTGGTGATTAGCAAAGTATTTTCAAGGATAAAGGTATATTAAGAATTAGTAATGTATTGCGTTAAAAATAGAATTCGTAATGCATTTTTAATTGTAGTGGATATTTCAGTTCCATCCTTTATCCTGGCTCGACTAACCAGCTCTGGCTTAGTCTATTCTCTATCCTAGTGAGCTAGGTTGAGATTATACAAGCAAAGCCATTACCCCCTGACAGTCAGAGAAAGAAAGCATTTGGCTTCAGAATGACAATACTTTGAGAGACAGGCGATAATTAATACGTAAACTGGATATCGCAATAATATGGGTACAGAATGGCTTAGCATATCTCATGGGCAGCAGCGGAACAGGAACATGGTCTGAGGCAGCTTGGGGCTCCCTCTGGCATGAGCGTTTACAACAGTTGGCCTGCGTTTATATCCTTGCTCTTAGATGACCAACCTGATAGATTCTGAAATTGGTGGTTGCCAGGTTTATACTCCACACGTGTATTTGTTCATGTTTTCAGCCCCTTTTAGTTATTACTACACCTCTTCCTTTCCGAATTTGGCATAGCACACATAATTTTGTCGCTGATCTTCCTCCGCCAGACAGCGCACGCTAACATACGAAGTTTTGATGGTCTCTCCGGGCACAGTAACAGTTTAGAGTGATCACAGCACATTTACAAATTACCATGTTATTACTAACTGGGGTGCCGTGCCAGTGCTATTCAACCCATAATTCAAAAGGAAATACAGGTGGGCTTGCTTTCGTGAGTAGGTGGGTTTTGTTAAGGCAAACAACGCTATGTAGCAACAGTCGATTTCAAACAACGACACCCTGCAAAAAAAGGGAATGCCACCCAAAAGAACGGGCTTTTGGAGCAGAAACTCTACCAATCCCAGTCTACGAATCATCCCGACCGCCCATTTTTTTTACACATGAAAGATTCAGATCGAGCAGTCAAACTTAACCCAACGCCGGCGCATTCCGAATGGGGATTAGCGGTTCTGCGGGTGTGAGAATGGTCGAGTGGTATATACCAGGGCGACGGCGGAGACGAGAGCGTAGGCGGCGGATAGGGAGAAGAAGGCGCCGTCCTGCCACTCCGGCGAGCCGTTCACCTCCTCCCACCAGCCCCCCAGCGCCAACGCGACAGCTCCCGCCGCGGCCGCGGCCATTTCAGGCGACGGCAACGCCGGCAGGACGAAGCGCCCAGCTTCCGCATCTGCCTCCCTCTCTCTCTCTTATCTCGTCCTGTTCTTGCGTGAGCGGGAGCTCTTGTGAGAGAGAGTCAGAGGGGAAACGGAGCAGGAAGGAGGACGCGGCGGCGGAGGACCCAGTCAGTGAAGCCATCGTCTGGGCACAAGGCGGACAGGTGGGCTCGCAGAGCTCTGGTCCCACCTGTCAGTGTGAATTTGCTCACCTGCCTCTCGTCTCGTGCGGCTGCTGCATGAGGACGTGTCAGTCTCAACTGTAAACGTACGTTCCCTATTGGACAGCTCTTTATCTAGGCTAGAAAAAAAAATTGGGCATTTGATCACGCAACCACAAATCTGGCGATAATTGTCTCCAACCTCTTGTAATTGTGAGTGATGATTTTTCGGGATTTCATTTGTTTCAGCCATAAACCGCTTCCTTGCAAGCCAAAGTTCCTTCCCGTCTCAAGTGAACTGAAGGTGATTCACCGATTTCGAAGGGTGAAATTGACGTGCTTAACGTTTCGTTGATGATCTATTGTCGAGAATAAACTTGCAATCCTTTGAATCCACTAGATCCCCTTGGACGAAAAAAAATTCAAGTCGCGCTATTATTCTTTATTTTTAGAAAACAGACACATTATTATTCAATGTGTGTTATTTGTTCACTAACTAACACATGGAACCTTCTTGATCAGCCCAAGATGGTAAAACAGATGCACATATGTGCCGACCACACTCATCCATCTTCTAGAAGGACGTAATGTGGGCAACTAAAGCTGTACAACTAGGATATAAATGGCAAATAGGTGATGGGAGGTCAATCCACTTCTCGGAGGATGTTTGGTTTGGCAATTCCACTCTTACAACCCAGTTTTTGGACCTTTACTTTATTTGCGACCAACAAACTCAGACTGTAGTTCATCTATGGGATGGGGTTGAGCTTAAATGCTCTTTTACTGAGTCTTTGCTGATCCAATGGCAAGAGCTGCTAGAGATTGCTAGGAGTATTTCTTTTGCTGGAGAAACTGACCAACTCTTGTGGAAATATGAATCAAAAGGTGTATACTCCTTGAAAACCCTATATGCTATAGTTAACTTTCGTGGAGTTAAACCTGTGTACCTGCCTTCGGTGTGGGAGATTAAAATACCACCCAGATTGCAAATCTTCCTGTGGTTTTTTCTCACAAATAAAATTATGACAACCTATGGAAAAGAGGTATGCCCAAACCTATGGAATGCTGCCTCAGCAAAGAATTTGAATCTGTTGCACATTTGTTGTTTGATTGTATTGTTGCTTGCCAATTGTGGACCGCAGTCGAGGATTTCTTTGGTGTAGTAATCTCTTATTTCTACTCTCTAGCTTCTAAATGGCTTTGCAGTAAGAAGTACTTGCAATTGGACATTCTTTTTTCAGCTGTTTTGTGGAGCTTGTGGAACAATAGGGACAATATTGTGTTTAACAGCTGGTTAAATCTTAAACAGGTCTGGCAGCTGGTCCTATTTCATCTAAGAAACTGAAAACTTCCTTTCAAGAACCAAACATGGCCACAGGTGGACAAGTTCATGCTTCTGTTGACAAGCAAGCTCAAGGCACCGCTGGAGATCATGTCGGTCTGACTTACAAATCCTTCGGCTGGGCTACATCTTGGGAGACGGTGGGAACCAACGCCAAACATGGAGGGAGAGCATCCATGGCATAGCTCGCTGCGCACCCTGAAGAGGCAGACAACATCCATGTGATCATCGATTGAGTTGCTGATGTGGTGCCTTTGGAGCGAGTGTGCTCTTGGGGAGGCGTGTGTTCCCTTTGCAACAAAAGTACTCTAGTTTTTAGCTAGCTGTTGGCTGTTTTATTGTTAAAATTTACCTTCTAAGTCTGTTGTGCTCAGACTTCGATCGTTAGAAAGCCTTTTATTTCCCTGTTTGGAAACATGTAACTTGTACTATGTGGTTTCGTTTTCAATGAAAATGGAGCCGGGGGTGCTCCCCTGTTAGTCTAAAAAAATGCACATATGTGCCTTGAGAATGTCACGACAACATCACAAGAAGAAGAAGAAGAAGAAGAAGAAGAAGAAGAAGAAGAAGAAGAAGAAGAAGAAGAAGAAGAAGAAGAAGAAGAAGAGTGCAACGACAATTAATCAACATCACAGAATGTGTTTTTATCCCTCGAAACATAAGAATAAAATCCGAACATTTTATTTCATGACTTTCGGTTTGGCGTTTCCGGAGAGTGAATTTCCAACACCGCAAGGATAAAATAGCCGACAAACTCCCCAGTGGATTGGGAGTGTTTTCTGAAGGCGAGTACAATCAAGGGGTGTTTCTTTCCAACATTTTCCGAAGGATACAACAGAAAGAATTACTGGTATGGGATGGTGACCCCTCGGGGTTTATCTTACATGATGTAATAAACAATGTAACTGTTTCATCCACTGAATATAGCACCACTAGCAATCTTTAAAAAAAATGGCCGGCAGATCCGCTATTGTCACGACCTTAATTTCTCAAAGGAACAATTGAGAATGGTTGGATTGCAAAAATCAAGTTGTCCATCGTTCTCCCACATGGAGCAATTCGACAAAATCAAGAAGGAAGCGAAACTTTGGGTTACCGCGGTGCAAACAGTTGAGTGAAATCATGTCGGGAGAGTAGACCGGTTGTATTTTTATTTTGGCTTTCGCCTTCTTATTAAACTCCTTTAGTAGATTTGAGCAAAACTTTTACCTGGGTTTAAAAAAATTCAATTCACGAGTACTAACAATACTGCCACAGCAACACACAAGACAGACGTGCAGCCAGCTAGACCAGGAGCAGCGACGGCCTCCCTCTCCCCATGGTGAACCCTCGCGTGCCGTCGGGCATCCTCGGCCCCTGCGACGGCGCGTGCCGGGTGCTCATCAGGGACTCCAAATGCGCGACTGCGGCTCCGGGATGCGGCGGCGCGGCGGTGGTGGCGTGCGGCCTCCCCCGCCCTCTTCCCCATGGCCCTGCTGTGTCGGCTCGCTGATGGGTTTCAGCTACCGATCGTCGAAGCACCGCGCGCACCCGAAGCCCCTTCCTCCAGTTGCGCTCGTCGTTCAACTTGTCCACCTGGTGTAACAATGAATTTCAGTGCCATAGGTAACTACTGGAAAAAGAAATCCATCACCTTTTTACATGGCAAAAAGTTTATGAAAATGGCGAAGAGTAACTTACTGCCTTCTCGGCTTGCTGTGCGCTCTCATACTCTATAAGTGCATGCAACTTCAGTACATGAAAAGAAACACACGAGATCAGGACCGACATTTAGATGTAAGCATGGTTGCAAATTTGGAACCAAAATGTGTACTTTGTTCGCACCTTGTTACAAACTAGTGTATCAGGCTTTGAAGACCTTGCAGTGCTAGGCTCTTGCGGATGACATATTCTGATGTTCTTCACGCTGTTCGGTACCAAACTAGAGTTAAAGATGTTACTATGTCAAAAGGTTACTATATGACAACAGAATCCAAGGAGCGTATTCAGACCTTCCGACCGTACCGAAGATCTTCTCAAGGCGGTTTCTGGTTGAATCCCCAGGTAAATTCTCCGCGATAATCATTCGAGACTGTTAATTCGAGACTGCATGGTTAAAATGTACACTTGGCAACAGCTGAGTTATCGATATGAAAAAGTGTTGTCAAGCTTAATGCTTGCTACTTCACTACTGACCTGCAACTCTTCTTTGTGTCGCTCGGTGAATGGCTGTGCCCAGCGCACTTTCTTGCCGTCCTCGCTGACAACCTGCAACAAAATAAACTTGTAGCATAGGTAGCAGCAATATGAGAGCACAAGAAGCGCAGGTAGAAGCCACTTACAAGCTTTTCCGATGTTCCAAGGGACTTAACAAGCAGTTGGCTTGTTACCCCCATAGCCTTGATCTTCTTCCAGGATGAAATGATAGACATTGGAACTGCCCAAAACATTGAAACAAATGCAGTTTCTGTTACAAACCATTTTCCAGTCTACAGGGTCATCTATTTTTATTGGGCAAGTATTCAGGCATAGTGAGTAGTTTTATGTCTGCAGGTATATATACTTCTCGTAATCATGGCTTATGGGATCAGAGAACCAACTGGTTTCACTCACCATAACCCTCAGGGTCTCTGTTCATGATCTTCACCAAGAAATCATTTGCGATCAAATTCGTGTCGCTGAATTGATACTCAACCTGCGGAAGAGCACAGCAAGACTTCTAAGAACATAGGAACAAACATATGTCCACAAGACATTTATGTCCAGTTATATGAAGGACAATCTGGTAGGCTAATGCAGAAATCCTAAGACCAATAACTAGTTGTACTAAAATTAGGAAGATAAGTCCCTTCAAATTTTTGTTCGTTTTACATAAAACTTTGCAGGGATTAGGAAATATAATACTCACTCCGATCCATGTTAATTCTAAATCGGATGTATCTAGACATGTTTTAGTGCTAGATACATCCGATTTATGATAATTAATATGGGTCAGAGAGAGTACTATCTAGTTGACGAGTCCTGATTACTAGTTTTAATATCTAAAAGACTGGCTAAATAGTGAGTCCTCTCATGGAGAAAAAAGAAACAAAAAAAAATTGAGAGTCCTGATCACTGCAAAATTATTATTTTTCATCTTAGGATCGATTATGCACTACCGAACTGAATAACCAAACATAACACTATTAATATTTGATGTAATATATATCAACAGCAAATCGTTAAAACAGAATCTGTTATCATCAGTATGTGATAAATCAGAAATCGTATGATGATGTGGTCATGTGGATCCTAATGAAAGTTGGTGCCGCGGAAGGAAACAAAATGTGCAGTGCAAAATCAGGACATATATCAATCATCTCTGCCCTGGAAACCTGTTTGATAATCTTGTGCGCAATGTCGGCCAGAGTTGCCCCTTTGGGCTGCACACTGCCGCCAGCAGCTCCGCCGATATCGACGTGGGCGAGATCAGGCGCCGAAAAGAACGTCGGCTCCGGCTCGCCGAAGAAGCTCCAGTCCACGGCTAGCCCAATGCTGCCACCGGCGTTAGAAAGCTGCACGAATGGTGAGAAGTAGCCGGCGGCCGTCAGCGGGCTGGACATCGGTACGAACTCCGGTGCGTGCACGTTGAACTTGAACCGCGTCGAGCACTCGCCGCTGCACGGCCCCGACGTCGACGATGACGAGCCCGAGCTGTCCCTGCTCTCTTGCGCCATGTCATATACGATGCGTTGGTGTATGACACAGATTTGTCCACACCAGAACCGGATCATATGTAGTGTTTCAGCGCGTTTGACCACTTCTCTCTGAGGACATTGTGAGGCCAGAGTGTTTCTTTGCGCAGCTTTTTTCGCGGCAGTCTGTAAGTGGCACTCAGTCCGTTAGTGTGGGCTTGGGAGGGGCCGCGGTTGACCGTCAGGGGCATGATTGGATTGCTAGTTGAAGGTGAAAAAATAAAGAAAATAAATAAATGTGTCTCATTTAAAAAAAAAATGTGTCTCACCTTTTTCCATAGGCCTTGGAATTTCAAGTGGTATAGAAATCTATACTCTTAGCGTATGCCCAAATTTCAATCAGAGACAGACCTTGAACTTTGGTACCTTAAAATTAAGTTATACTCGGAAAACTACAATTTGCAACTAGGAACGAGTGCAACTAATTGCAAAATATTCGTCCCAGTGTATGCATAATTTTCAGTCGGGGGGAATCAACTACCAAGTCCTCCAAATCATGTACGAATTTGAATGCAAAACACAAAAAATTAAATAGTGAAATAACCACACCCCTAATTTAAAATTAGAAATGTCCCGCGTAGTATATCAACATTAGTGCTAGGATATACCGAACAAGCCGTCAAACTTGCGTGTTCCATGATCATGTTAGTTACTATTGTTGAGCAAGGTATCACTCGGCACTACTAACTACTGAAAGTGCATGTGCCCTCATGTGTGGTTTTGGTAATTAATGACAATCTCTATGGACTAATGTTTTCATTGAGATATTTTATAGATCTTGTCCATGGAAAAAGATTGGAGTTCATGTGTTGGACTCTAGAAGTTTATATGATGACCAAGGTTCTATCCAAGAGTTTATATGAAGAATGGTCATCTAGAGTTGAGCTTATTGCAAGAGTGGCTTGGAAAAGGAGATTGAGTGAAAATTCATGTTTATCTCCAAGCCATCATATATGTCAAGAAAAGAAGATGAAGTGCAAGTGGATACATGAAGATGGAGCTAAGCAAGGCTCTCCCATAACGGAGTATGGGGATTATTTGAAGAAGTCTTCATCAAGCATGTGCTAGCAAGCACAATCAAGAAAGGTGTTCCAACTTGAGGGAGTCAAGATCGTCTTCATCTAGCTCAAGTAGAATGCGCAAGACAAAGGTATAATCTTGATAGGTTTTCTATTTTACCGGTCTCATGGTGTTAGTGTGAGACCGGGTTATAGATAGACGGCGTACTATCAAGAGGGCTCTCAAGTGAGTAACTTGATCGCATCTTTGTGGAGAGCTCAAACCTTTTCATACTTGGCATTTCATCTTTCTTGGTTGTTATTTGGCTTTTATCCATGTGAGAATTTAGAGCTTGTGTTCATCTCCATACCAAGCTCTAGTTCATCAAAAACGGATTTCGTATGCATATCTTGTTGCGTTTTTTATGTTGGAGGTTTTACCGGCTTATCTTTTCTAGAGAGGTCAAACTCTCTCCTTGTGGTTTCCTCCTCACATGATGGAATATGATGTGTATATGCATGATCTTGTAGGGCTTGTGATTATCTACTAAACAAGGCTAAGATCATAGAAAACAGAGTCTTGATGAAAAACTTGTTGGTTTCTTGGTGGTGGAGGATTTACCGGTTGTTCTTTAATAGAAAGGTTTTACCTTTCATCATTTGGTTTTATCCTCCCTTGTTGAACAATGATGTTTCTCTGCATCATCTTGTAAAGCTCGTTGTGGTGATTTCAACGAGCCCAAGAACATCAAAAATGGAGTTCGTATGCGAAAGTTTTGTCCGTTTTGGTGTCGTTAATTTCTGAAGTTTCTGGTGGCCGGCCTCGGGCACCAAGGCCGGCCCTCTCTGGTCGTTGGCCAGCCTTTAGGCCAGCCTTGCCGGCTACAACGCCGGGCCCCCGCAGGAAGGCTGTATACCCCTTCAAACGGTCTTTTTCCCCACCCTATAAAAGGGGTTGTCTTCTACCTTTAGAGGGTGTCCCTTGATACGTCTCAAACGTATCTATAATTTTTCATGTTGCATGCTTGTTTTATATCAAATGTCACATGTTTCTTCTAAAGTTTATATCATTTTATGACATTTATTGGACTAACCTATTAATCTAGTGCCCAGTGCCAGTTTCTGTCTGTTTTGTCTGTTTATTGCAAAACTGCACAAAATGGAAGTGCTCGGAATTGGATGAAAATTTACGTGATTTATTTCCAGCACAAATAAGCCACGGAGCCAGAGACCATCTGCAGATGGGCCCCACAGCCGGCACGTGACCTCATGGCGTGGCCAGGTACTACCCTGCGCGTGGGCCCGCTTGCCCCACCAGAGTACCGCCTTACGCCGCCACTTCGCCTATAAAATCACTCGTGACCTAAAAACACGAGAACACCGAAACTTTTCCCAGATTCGACTCCGAGGTCCGCCGCCACCAAAAAACCCTAATTCAGGGGACAGAAGTCTCTGTTCCGGGACCCTGCCGGGACGGGGAAGTGCCCCCAGAGCCATCTTCATCGCCGTTGCTGCTTCCCATGATGAGGAGGGAGTAGTTCTTCATCGAGGCTACCGGTAGCTATGTGGTTATCTCTCTCTCCCATGTGTGATCTTTATGTGATCACGAGCATTGTAATCTAGTTGAATTCATAGATGTTTCCCCTTCATTATGTTATGGATATGCTACTCAATTGGTTTTATCATTATAATTTCCGGAGTCATTATTGAGAACACAAAGCCTTGTTGACAGTGCGGGTGGCGTGTGTGACTCTACTAGGATAATAGATTAGAGGGATATTTACCATGAGTTGTTCTTTGTGTTGGATGTCATTGTGAAATCATTGTGTTTGTTTACTCAGACTTTAAAGTGTGCTTTTGTAGCCCTACGTAGTAGTAATGATGTTCGTTATCCAGCAGAAAATAGTTCCGAGTAGCACCTAAGTTGCATATTGAAGAGGAAGTATTTATATGTGTTCAGTTATATTATTATTGTTGAGAGTGACCACTAGTGAAAGTATGATCCCTAGGCCTTGTTTCCAAGCATCGAGACACCGTTTATTTCCAGTTCTGCTGCATGTTCGGTCGCTGCCATTTTTATCACAGACTACATATACCACTTGTTAATATCCATATCACCTGCATTTTACTATCTCTTCGCCGAACTAGTGCACCTATACATCTGACAAGTGTATTAGGTGTGTTGGGGACACAAGAGACTCTTGTATCTTAATTGCAGGGTTGCTTGAGAGGGATATCTTTGACCTCTACCTCCCTGAGTTCGATAAACCTTGGTTACTCACTTAAGGGAAATTTGCTGCTGTTCTATAAACCTCTGCACTTGGAGGCCCAACACTGTCTACAAGAATAGAAGTTATAGTAGACATCAAGGTCTTTTCTGGCGCCGTTGCCGGGGAGGTAAGGTAAACGGTACTCATATCTTCTGGCTACTAAGCTATTTTCTAGCACTATTGCCGGCGTGTGAGTGCTTGAAGGTATTTCCTTTAGATCCTGCAGTTATATCTTTTTGTTTCTTGTTTTTATTTCACTAGTTAGGCTTAATGGAAAACAACAAAAAAATAGAGATCTTTATGAAATTTATCTTGAGTTAGGACATGATGTTTTTTAAGAGAAAATTAAAAAACCTATGGAACTTTATTTGCAAGATAGTGACAATGTTATTAGCATGAATTATTTGAACACCATTATTGCTAATGCTATGGAAAATTCTAAGCTTGGGGAAGCTGGTTCTGATGAATATGATATTTTTAGTCCCCCAAGCTTTGAGGAGAAAATTTGCTTTGATGATACTTTGCCTCCAATTTATGATGATTATAATGATAGTGGTATTTTGGTGCCATCTACTATGGAGGATAAAGTTTATTATGATTATACCATGCCTACAATTTCTGATGATTACAATGATGGCTGTGATAGTTTTACTCCCACTATTACTAATGGAATTGATTATGCTTATGTGGAGAGTAATGATACTTTTATGCATGTGGATCATGATAAGAATGCTTTATGTGATAGCTATATTGTTGAGTTTGTTCATGATGCTACTGAATATTATTTTGAGAGGGAAAATATGGTTATAAATTTTTTCATGTTATTAAATTCCTCTCTTTATGTTGAAAGTTTTGAATTTGCACTTGTTTTACCTTCCTATGCTATTCATTTTGTGCTTCATTATTTATTTTATTACAAGATTCCTTTGCATAGGAAGTGGTTAGACTTAAATGTGTTTGATATTTGATTCTTGATTCTCTCTTATATTCAACTCTTATATTTATGAGAGCATCATTAAAATTGTCATGCCTAGCTAAAAGGTTTTAAAGAAAAGCGCTTGTGGGAGACAACCCATGTTATTTTTGCTTTCTGTTTTCTTTTGCTTTTGTTGAGTCAAGGATGTTGTTACCTCTGTAACACCTCCTTTGTATCTTTTTGTTTTCGTTTTTGTGCCAAGAAAAGCCTCTAATGGCAAGAAAGTGTTAAAACTGAGTTTTCTGCCAGAAACAGATTTTCTGCGCTTCACTGTACGAAATTCCAAAAAATCACGGTACGTGATATTGATCTGTAATTTTTTTGCAGAAGCCTCAGGTTTATATCAATCTTTTGTTAGTCTATCATTTTCTGATTTGAGTTACGTAAGTGCCTCGAAAAAATTCATCTTTACGGACTGTTCTGTTTTTGACAGATTCTGTCTTTATTTTGCATTGCTTCTTATACGAATTTTCTTTGTGGTTTCTTTTTGTGGAAAGGTGCTACAAAGACCTGGTATACAGTAGCTAATGTTAGAATGAGTTCTTGCAATGTGTCATTACGAAACAAAGTGGATTAAATGTTTTGAGTACTAACCCTCTAATGAAGTTTATGAAAGTTTTGTGTGAAGGAAGTTTTCAAGTATTAGGAGAGAAGAATGATAAAAGAAGATCAAGAAAGAGAAGAGTTAAGCTTGGGGAGGCTCCCCTGGACCTCCCCAACATATTTCAAGAAGACTCAAGCGTCTAAGCTTGGGGATGCCTTGCATCCCCTTCTTCATCGATAAATTATCAGGTCATCTCTAGTGAACTATATTTTTATTTCTTCACATATTATGCGCTATTCTTGGAGCGTCTTGTGTGTTTTATTTTCAGTTTTGTTTTTATTTTGTTCTCTGGTCACTACAATGCTTGATCACAACATTCTTGTTTGGGAGAGACACGCTTCGCTTTTTCATATAATACTCCTGTTCTTCACTTATACTTGTTGAGTATTCTGTTTTTACTCTGTTTAGCTTCTAGCTCTTGGTTTTCATGTATCTCTTGTTCAGAGCTATTAGTTCTTTTATAGAAAGTACTCTCTTGCTTCACTTATATTTGTTTGGAGAGTTGCTTGGTTAATGTGTTGGTTCATAAAATGATTACATAGTCTTGTAGATCATTTGTCTTGAGTAACTTGATACTTGTCAATTGTTTTGAGTTATCAAGTAAGTAATGTTTAAACTTGTGTATCATGTAAGTAAGGCTCATTAGTGAAGAACTACCGTAAAGCTTGTAGTTATTCGATTTGTCATATTTGCTAGTTTCAAAGTCTAGATATTTTCTGGTTAAAAGGATGTTTTGGTTAACAAGGAAGACAGTGTGGAGTCTTATAATTCTTCTTATATGTTCATCATATGGTTCTTTTTGTACCGGTTGGCGTTATGTGTTTGCTTAAATAACCTTGCTAGCCCAAACTCTGTACTAAGCGGAATGCTGCTTGTGCATCCAAAACCTTGATCCAAAATCCATGCCATCTGTGTCCACCATACCTACCTATATGTGGTATTTTCCTGCCACTCCAAGTAAATTTGTCATGTGCTACCTTTAAACTATTCAAAATTGTTACTACTCCTTTTTGTGTCCCTGTTTATACCAGCTCATGAGGAAGTGGTAGATGGTCTTTATTACACTTGTCAAACAGACTTTACGCCAGACTAGCAGCTTACATCTGCTTATCTATAATTTTGCAAAAAGGCTGGCAAAGGGGTGCCCAGTCCCAATTAATTTACAACTTTAACCGCTACTTCTCTTCACATTGTTCCTGAGCAATCAGTTAAACATCTGCATGTGTAAACCAAAGAGAAAGAGGGATGATCTGCTTGCTGCAGAAATAACGTTCCTCATGGGAGCCGCTCTTGTAAAGTCTGGTTGGCATGGGTAATACTGTATTGTCTATTACCATTCGTTGACCATTAGCATACACCTCTCAAAATATATTTTTACTCTCTATATGATTTCAAAAACTAAAAAGCTCTAGCACATGATATAATCCCTGCTTCCCTCTGCGAAGGGCCTTTCTTTTACTTTTATGTTGAGTCAGTTTTCCTACTCCTTTCTATCCTCCACAGGCAAACACTAGTGTCAACTTTGGTACAAGAATTGTTATATGTTAGCATATTAGACTTATTATACTACTTTGTGTTGACAATATCCATGAGATAAATATGTTGAAAGTTGAAGCAAATGCTGAAACTTAAATCTTCCCTTTGTGTTGGTCAAACACTTTTGATTGAAAAATATTGCTTGGTGAGCTAACTTTTATGTCAAATTCTTATAGCTCCTTGTCTCCAAAGTACTATTCATGAAAAGTTTTACTTGTATGATGCATCTTGATTGCTCATTGATTACTTTATAGCAACTATAGATAATTGATTTGGATCACTTCATTCAGTTCATGTGCTTTACATTACTATTTGATCAAGATTATGTTGGTAGCATGTCACTTCAAAAAATATCTTTTGTTATCGTTTACCTACTCGAGGACGAGTAGGAACTAAGCTTGGGGATGCTTAATACGTCTCAAACGTATCTATAATTTTTGATGTTCCATGCTTGTTTTATATCAAATGTCACATGTTTCTTCTAAAGTTTATATCATTTTATGACATTTATTGGACTAACCTATTAACCTAGTGCCTAGTGCCAGTTTCTATCTGTTTTGTCTGTTTATTGCAGAAAAGGCCAAAAATGGAAGTGCTCGAATTGGATAAAAATTTACGTGATTTATTTCCAGCACAAATAAGCCACGGAGCCAGAAGACCAGCTGCAGATGGGCCCCACAGCCGGCACGTGACCTCACGGCCGGCCAGGTACTACCTCGCGCCGTGGGCCCGCTTGCCCCACCAGAGTACCTCCTTACGCCGCCTCTTCGCCTATAAAATCACTCGTGACCTAAAAACGCGAGAACACCGAAGACTTTTCCCAGATTCGACTCGAGCTCCGCCGCCACCAAAAACCCTAATTCGGGGACAGAAGTCTCTGTTCCGGGACCCTGCCGGGACGGGGAAGTGCCCCCGGAGCCATCTTCATCGCCGTTGCTGCTTCCCATGATGAGGAGGGAGTAGTTCTTCATCGAGGCTGAGGGCTCTACCGGTAGCTATGTGGTTTATCTCTCTCTCCCATGGTGTGATCTTTATGTGATCATGAGCATTGTAATCTAGTTGAATTCATAGATGTTTCCCCTTCATTATGTTATGGATATGCTACTCAATTGGTTTTATCATTATAATTTCCGGAGTCATTGTTGAGAACACAAAGCCTTGGTGATAGTGCGGGTGGCGTGTGTGACTCTACCAGGATAATAGATTAGAGGGATATTTACCATGAGTTGTTCTTTGTGTTGGATGTCATTGTGAAATCATGGTGTTTGTTTACTCAGACTTTAAGGTGTGCTTTTGTAGCCCTACGTAGTAGTAATGATGTTCGTTATCCAGCAGAAGAATAGTTCTGAGTAGCACCTAAGTTGCATATTGAAGAGGAAGTATTTATATGTGTTCAGTTATATTATTATTGTTGAGAGTGACCACTAGTGAAAGTATGATCCCTAGGCCTTGTTTCCAAGCATCGAGACACCGTTTATTTCCAGTTCTGCTGCATGTTCGCTCACTGCCATTTTTATCACAGACTACATATATCACTTGTTAATATCCATATCACCTGCATTTTACTATCTCTTCGCCGAAC
The DNA here is from genome assembly GCA_947311845.1 of Poa pratensis. Classification (NCBI taxonomy): domain Eukaryota; kingdom Viridiplantae; phylum Streptophyta; class Magnoliopsida; order Poales; family Poaceae; genus Poa; species Poa pratensis. Next base: position 61,375,753 of record CAMZMU010000054.1, read on the forward strand.
TAGTGCACCTATACATCTGACAAGTGTATTAGGTGTGTTGGGGACACAAGAACTTCTTGTATCTTAATTGCAGGGTTGCTTGAGAGGGATATCTTTGACCTCTACCTCTCTGAGTTCGATAAACCTTGGGTTACTCACTTAAGGGACATTTGCTGATGTTCTACAAACCTCTGCACTTGGAGGCCCAACACTGTCTACAAGAATAGAAGTTATAGTAGACATCATCCCTTGAGCACGTTTTTTATCCCTCTCTCTCCTCCATTGTTGACCTTGGAAAAGCTTGCCTTCCTCTCAATCCCTCACATGATTCTTGCATATCTTTGAGTTAAAAGTGAGAGGAGATCTAGATCTACATTTCTACCAATCCATCTCTCCTCTAAGTGAGGTGAACCCTTTGGATCTAGATCTTGGAGTTCCATTTGTTGAGTTCTTCTTTGTTGTTCCTCTCTTCTCCCCCCATAAGCATTAGTTGCTTTTGGTGGGATTTGAGAGTGAATGATTTGAGCACCTGTGCTCTTGCCATTGCATTGTAGATCGGTTTGAGAATAGGGTGAGGCCATTTGTGGCGTCTTGAGTTTGAAACTCACACCCCTCCAACGAGACGTACTCCCGTAAAAAGGAGGAACTCGGGAATACATCATCGTTTCCGCGTGCCTCTATACCCGAGGTATTTACTTATGCACTTTACATTGTGATAGCCTTCGTGCTTGAAGTCTTATATATTGCTATCACTTTGTTGCTTGTCTTGCTTAGCATAAATTGTTGGTGCACATAGGTGAGCCTAGTTTATTTAGATTGTTGGCTTGTTAATTTAAACATCTAGTTATTCCGCAATTATCAAACTAAACCGAAAAAGTTTTAAATCGCCTATTCACCCCCCCCCCCCCTCTAGGCGACATCCTTGTCCTTTCAACTACATTAGCGGATTCGGTGACAAAGCTATACAAGAAGTATCTTAGTCATGTTTGTTTTTTTCTCATCTATTTTCAAATATACTCGATGTGTACTCTAGTTTGACACCACCATGTGTATTTTCAATGCATAAAATTCAAGCATATTCAACTCCACAATTTCAAACACCACAATTCAAATTCATTTTTTGAACATGAAACTAAAAAACCCTTTCCGCGACATGCAAATTTCACAAATAGCTCATCCAACATAACCAAAGCATAGTCTGCCGAAAAGCATCACCAAAGTCACCTATGAAGCCACCATTACTATCTCCACTTTAGCTGCTACTACCACGATACCGGTTGGGGTCCTGATCTTCTTGATTTGACCAAACTCAAGAATACAAAGACCTGAGCAAGTTGGCTAGATGCTTCGACATTCTAACTTTTCTCTTTTCGTACGAGAGTTCCTCTCTAAACCTAGCGCCGCCACCATCTCTGTCTCCACCATAGATTGGTTCTCCCTCCTCCGACCGGCCTTGCCGGTGTCGGGTGGGGAATCCGATCTATGAGTGGAGTTCTTGATAGAAGTAGTGTTTCAATAGATTAGTTAGGTTTTTTTGTAGCCTTCTTCTTCATCAATGGAGATGTCATCGTCTACAATAAGTAATCTTCGGTACTCCGTTCGACGACGAGATCTCCTTTCTGACGTCAATGGTGATTTTGGAAGATTAAATTTGTCTAGGTATGGTCCTTCAGATCTTGCTTCGCCAGATCGGTTTTGGATTTTTTCTCATGGTTGCCGCGAGGAGGAATTGTCCTCGCAATATCTGTCCCAGCAGCCACGTCCTCGACAATGGTGATTCGTACTCTCAGCTCCCAGGGACGTCGACCAGCCAGTTCGGTCGTTTTTCCCTAAAATACCGGTGTGGCTACTCTTGTCGATGTTGGTTGATTACTTTAATGGCTGTGTGCGTGCACATAGCCTTGGCATTGCGGCTCAAAATTAAAATTATGGGAGAACCCTCGTTGATATTTACAGGTGTGTGGTTTGGTATCATTGTCAGTTTTCGGTGGCAGCATTCAGAAAAATACAAGATTGTGTCATGAAAAAGGAAAGAGTTTGAAGATTTCAAAGATTCGCTTGTTTCTTTTAGACTTTATTTTGTAATCGTTGTAGTCAGCTCATGTATCTATACAATGTACTATTTGCTATTATAAATATATATGGTATTGATTGTAAAAAAAAGAAGACCTACAAGTTAAATGGATAACTAACGTGAGTCAAAGGAACATAGGATCCATACAGACACCAATGCGATGGCGGATAGATCGCCACAATGGAAGCCTACTCACTCTTAAGAAACCTTTTTCTCATTGGCGGAGCTATAAAAATATTTGAGCGTGGGTGAGCCGCAAGCTAAAAATGTTATTTGGTGCTTTTCTACGAATACCTTCATTTGGAGATTTGAAAATATACATATTCAGGTCCAAATTTTTATCATTTTTGTGTAATCCAGAATACAAAGTATTTGAATTGATATTTTGGAAATTTGTGGAATACACCATTGTCTACATCCAGGATATGTCTCAATTTTTTTTGAAAACTCGTAAATTTATTTTTCGATATTTTTAAACATCAGGGAACACGAATTCTCCTCTCTAAAGCCTTTTAAAACAACTTTTAATTATCGCAGTTTACACATTCATTTGGACGCCTGAACAATCCGAACAAACTATTCCTAGCATGAGACGAGCATCGCTCGGTACATGTTTCAGTTTCAGCCCCGGACTTCTGCTGCGCCCGCTCTTCAGTGCCATCGCTTCCCATCGGCCGCCCAATGCCCGCGCCGCTCGCCGCCTCGTGGCGCCGGCATGCCTCCGCCGCGGCGTCCTCCTCCACTCCCAGAACCCTCCTCTTGCTCCTCCCGGTTCTCGTCCTCCTCCTCTTCGTCCTCTCCAGAGCCCAGATCTCACCTTCTCCCCCATCACTACCGCCCCTGCCCCACCCAACTTCCCCGCGCACCTCCGCCCCTTCGACTGCTACGCCTCGCCGCAGGCCTCGCCGGTGTTCGCCAGCCTCGTGGAGGGCGTGCCCCGCCCCTTCTTCTACTCCCTCGCCGACATGGGCTCTCTCCCCGACCGCCCGCACAAGAACATCGCCCGCCTCCTCAAGGGCAAGCGTTTCCGCAAGCCCGACATCTCTGAGACCGTCCAAGAGCTGCTCGCGGGGAAGCTAGGGAGGGCTTCCGGTGGGGTGGTTGTGGACGTGGGGGCCAATGTCGGGATGGCGGCTTTCGCGGCGGCCGTGATGGGGTTTCGGGTCGTCGCGTTTGAGCCGGTCTTCGAGAACCTGCAGCGGATTTGCGATGGGATGTACCTGAACCGGGTGCAGGACCAGGTGGTGGTGTATCATGCTGCAGCGTCTGATCGAGTTGGGAACATCACAATGCATAAGGTATCTTGACTGGTTCAGCTTGCTATAACTGTATGTTTGAAAGCTTACCAATTGCGTTGGCCGTATATTGGATTGTAGTAGTAGTAGATATGTATTGATTGAGATATACCTCTGGAAGCATTAGAGAGTAGAGCTATTCCCATTGATTCGACACAATGAATGAAAACTCGGATCGCGTTAGTTCGCTGACTAGCCTAAATGCCTATTACTTAGGTAAATCTACAGATCAAAATGGTTCGGGATACATAAAACAAATCCTAAGTTATGATGTGAGCCACATTCCTGCATCACTAGACGCAAGACAGTGCAAAAGAATGCTTCAGTACTCTAGCCAATGCATTATTCTTGAAAGGATCATGAATACTCATATTAGTTTTGCTGGTCTATTATGTTATCTGGAGAAAGTTCCTAGGTTGTGATTCTCATCTTACTTAAGTCTGAATGTTATCTTCTTCCTTGACATATTATTTCACCATTGGATTTGGGTTAATCATGGTCTGCCATTGCTATTCTTTCTAAATGGAGCATGAAAAATGTTTTAAGCTTAACTAAGTTGCATAGGCATACATTTCATACTGCTATACCAAATCTGGCAAGTTTATCAGTGGACATGGGTACCGGGTTGGCATGAAAAAGTTGCCCAGGCGCATGCTACTAGTGTCTTTTAAAGTATCAGATTAACCTGCGTGTTAAAGGAGTGTGTTATTCACACTTTGACATTTGTCAAAATTTGAGTTACTTGACTCACTAAGCTCATGAATACATGATGGGTATGCAATAACCAATACTTTTAAACTTTTTCCTGCAACCAACAGATGTAGAAAAAAATAATTGACCAGTTAATAAGGGAACTTGCCGAAAACAGACCATTTCCGAGGTAGTTCTAACTTTCTGGTTTGCCTATTGCACTTCTGGTTCATGCTGATTAAAGTTCAGACTATTCCGTTGAACCATAAGTGAACTCATGAATTCACTGTCACTGTCATATATGTGTAAATGCACATTTGCAAATTAGTCTGACTTGTGCCTTCATATTAAAAAGTCGCTTGTCCTGGAAATCTCAGATTGCTTTCTCTTGTTCAGTTGATATTTTCTTTGTGCTTTCTCGGCGGCTTACTGTGAGTATTATGGTAACCCTAGGTTATCGGAAGACTTGACAACAGTGCTATATCTGCAACTGGTGCGAAGTTAGCATTCAAATCTAATGAAGAAATTGCTGTGGAGGTTGCAACAATTCCATTGGATGAAGTCATTCCTGATGCAGAGCATGTGGTTCTGATCAAAATTGATGTTCAAGGTTGGGAGTATCATGTACTGAGAGGTGCATCAAAGTTGCTGTCAAGGAGGAAAGGTGAAGCTCCCTACCTTATATATGAAGAAGACGAACGCCTGCTGCAGGCGAGCAACAGCAGTGCACAAGAGATAAGGGCATTTCTTGGTAGTGTTGGTTACAACCACTGTACACAGCGTGGCACGGATGCTCACTGTACAAAAGAATAGGCCATAATTCTTTGCCTGGTGGTTAGACGCCCCTAACTTGGGGATACATAGGACAGTCAAAATAGGATATCCTGAACTTTAAGTTTCCCCTTTTCTCAGGCAGCAGATCACAGGTCCAGATTCTTCATCCATATAGATTTTCTCCCTAATTCCACAGTTTATGTTTATTTCTTGTAGGTTAGTTTGTTGATTGCTGGATCTCTTAACATCGCATGCCACAGATGCTTTTTCTAATGATAGTTTCATAGTTTGGCATATGCTTGTTTTGATTCACTTTATGTTTGTACTGTTAATCTTAATGGATATCCCCTCGAAGTAATGAAACTTCTGTGCTCCTGATGGAAAATCTATGATACTTGCTAAACATTCGAACTGGCCTCTACTGTGTCTTCGCTATGGGGAGCCCTCAAATGCAGTCGCAGTTTCTCTTGGATGGGGTTTGTTTGCATTTTGCGAAACCTGTACACATCTTGTTAATAGAAGTTTAATAACCATTAATTTATTCCAACTCTGTTATCTGTTTGTCATGTCCGTAAGGCTTGGCGGAGGCAACTCTCTGAGCTTCTTTCACAATGCTTCGGTTTCCTCCGGTGAGGCGGTGAATGGAAGAATGCTATCTGTTCATGTGCCATTGGCATGGGGACACCAGTCATAGAAACAAACTCGGAACAATCGACAAGACAAACATCGAAAGCTAGGCGACAGATGACATCATCCAGTCCGTAGTGCACCATGTACTCCTTCAGTGATCTCAGAAGTATCCTACAATGCTGTGCAAAATTAGCAACTCTCATGTAATTCAAGCAAAAGTAGGGCACGAAGTTAAATTCTCCCTCGACATCATCTTGTTGGAGTAAACCGTAAGGAACAAGTTTATAGCAACAACCCTAACACGCTAAAATAATATAATTTGTTGCTAGGAAGTTCCGTTGCTTGTTTGTCCTGCTATATATAGGTACAGAGCATGGCGTATAGCATTTTACTTCAGTATGTGTTTTCCTATTATGAAGCTTTCTTATGCTATAGTCTGTTGGGCAAATTAGTTTTCCAGTCAACAGTTCACTTGCGTTCTAAAGCATGTAATACCGTTGAAGTTCAGTATATCATGTAATAATAGTTTCTTCAAATGAATAATATACAGCAAGCTGGATATATTTGCTGCAATCAGGTTTTTTTTTTGTAATGCAGTATACTTTCCTCCCTTGTATTGTGCATGATTGATTGCCATGTAGTCGCAGTTTAATATTCTTGTGCTCGATACTTGTGGGCGCATACAACTGAGAACATGATTTTCTCCCAGAAATTATATTTAGTAGATGTTAGAGCTCATTTAGAGTTTAAATTTCAAGAGGACTCTTCTCTTTTTTCCATTCACTTGGTATACTTTCTAATATGTTCATGGCTGATAGGTGTACATATTTGCTGGATCCTTGCTCTCTATGTAAGCTATATATTTATAGTGTGATTCTACACACACTTATGTGTAGTTTGCACTTATTATGTTCATTCCTAACATCCCTCATGCATTTTTGGATGAGGATGATTATGGAGCTGAGGAAATTTATTTTGAATCTCATGATGAAAGCGTCCCTCTGAGGTCGCCAACAGCAGGGAATATCTTTTCTGGGCCATCTCATCGATTTTTCCATTTGATTGTACTGTAGGCCTAAAGAAAAGAAAAGAAAAGAAAAGAAAGGTTTGATTTCCCTTGTAATTTTCGAAAAATTGGTAGTGTCTTGGGGATACTTTTATACATCTAAATATCTCAGACGTTTCTGAATGTGGATCGATGCATGCCATTATTAACAACAACTGCACTTCTTCGATATAACATTTGGTTACTACCTTGTCTAGGATCAAAGGGTATTTGCGTCTAGCTTGGAATAAGTATTCAATTTTTTCCTGGTGGTAATCTGTAATGAGTTGCTATGCTGTTGTTGGATTTTTCAATTTGACTGTTTCTAATGAGGTATGGGTTGGTTTGGCTTTTCTTATAATATATAAGTTAGTCTACAACTTTGTCTCAGATTCTTACTGAAGAATTACAAGTCATGGCTCTTTCTTAATCTTGGGCAAGAAATTGCTAAAACATTATACATATTGAGCTTTTTTAAGCGCGAATAAGATTAGTGGTAATGTGGAACTTCAGATGACAAGTGTATTACATTACAAGAAACATGATTGTGTGCACAAGAATATAAGTTGTTTGACCTAATCTCAAGATATTTCTTTTATGATCTCTGGCTTAGCAGAAGGCACAGTTCGTGCTTGGTCGATGGTAAGGTAGACTGCAGTTGAGCTAGAAATACCACCAATTTTACAGCCATGGAGATACTTTCAGTACTCATGGCCTGTTACTTTCTTCTTCCTTTATATTCTGAGGTTTTGAGCTTAAGCAGAAGAACGCTAATCCCATGAAAGTTTAGGGAGATTACCCAGTTTTCACAATATAAAGACAGCTGATCATAACCTGTCCATAACAGGCTTGCCAAGAGGTCCCTTCCAATTTCGACAAGCTTATTTCACAGCGCTTGCAAGATTTTTTTTCTTAAGCTTACGCCTGGAGCACTACTCCAGGCCGCTCTCCCCATTGCAGTGCGTAGATTACAGTTGATCTTTTGGAGCTGTTGCTGCTTTGTGGATGTAGAATTGTAGATGTCACTGAGCTAAATGGCCTTGCGATGCAACACTGTCAAATGCTATCTGGACACAAGTACTCTTTTTTAGTACATTGGCTTTGTCTTTAAGGCCGATTGATCAAAAACTATTATTAGTCCATATGCTCGCAATCCATGCCCAATCCTTAGAATTTCAAACCAAATGACAGGTCCTGGTCTTATCAACAGGTCTCTAATTAGCAAATTATCATTTAGAAAGGCTGCACTGCCCTTACCTGGGACACGATTACTAAAGTGGTACGTGTGATCTTCAAAAAAAAAAAACTTGTGCGTACATGAATTTGTTGCTTACCATTCTGTAAGGTTTGTATTCAGCAGCTTAGAATGCATGTGCAAACAAACCGGATAGTTTTAGGGCCTATTTGGTTGCTCGCATGGTCTTTGGGGACTTTGCATCTGTGGCCCCACTGGGCCTGGCTCTAGAGAAACGCGAGCTGGGCCATGTTGTGCATTTAGTTTGGTTGTCAACAATGTGCTAGCCAGGCCCGTTCGGCTGGATGCAAATTTTTCAAGTGCTCGTGTTTGGATGCCCAGATTGGTGTTTACAGACACAAACGAGTGTGTTTGGTTGCCTAGATTGTTTGTTGTTCCACTTACCTTGCATGACCTACTGGTGAGCTTACCAGCCCACTGAGTTTAGAAGGTTCAGGGTTTATGGATCATACACACTTACGACTGCCACAAATACACAATGACGACGATCAGGACGAGGATGATGAAGTCTTTGATGCCGCCACATGGAATCAGTGCTCCACCTTTGCCCTTAGTACCTTTGCTTCCTCCAGCGTTGCTTCCTCCAGCTTTGCTTGATCCGGCTATGTTTGACCCTGCTATGCTTTGATCTTCGAGAGGGAACTCTTCTTGCTGGGACATGTAGAAAGCATCCTGTGCCTCCCTGAGAGTCTCGAACCTTTCGCAGCAGTTGTTGGGGTACTTGTAAAGCTGAGTCGAGCAAGCATTCCAGGTTGTATAGATTCCTGGAGTGTGGCCTTTGAAAACCATATACCACTGCAACAAAGAACATGAACATTAGCAAAGCATGGTCAGTTAAGCAAGAACTTGCAAAAGTACCAACACATGATCATTAAAGCAACATAAGCAAAGCATGCATTGATTCATCAAAATACAAGCAACATTAGTGTTCGCTGCCTAGCTAGTATGGTGTTATCCTACCACCACATCAAAAGAGGGTGTCATACTACCACCACAAGTTCATCGTGTGAGGGGTTAGCTTATGTACCACCTCAAGCACCCAAAATATACAGGCCATAAGTAGTTTTGTTGTCCTAGCAACTCAAAATATACATGTCATAAGTAGTTTTGTTCTCCTAGCTACCCAAAATATACATCATGTCATCATGATCATCATCATCTAGCATGCTTGCACCACCGCCACCTCCAACTTCCTGCAGTGCTTGTTGAGGAAGTTCTGGAGCCAGAGCAGACGGTGGTCCTCGGCCATCAGAACGAAGCCAAAGCCTTGCGCCTTGTTGTCCAGGAGGTGGCCAAGAGCAGCCATCTTGGCGGTGTCACTGAATGTTCCCTTTGCGCTCATCACAGCCTCGTAGAGGCCGGGGTGCACGTCCACAGGCACACTGTCCCTGATGGCGGATGCCACCTCCCTGACGGCCTCCGTCATGCTGGTGAAGACGAGCACCTCCTCATCGACCAAGGCACCCCTCTTCCTCTTCTTCTCCCCTCTCTCAGGAACCTTGGATGCATGATCATCAGCCTTGGCGCCTCGGGCACATAAGTATCAACATTGATGGTGTCCGACTCCTGCGTGTCAAGATCATCAGGCGTACCAAGAGGCTCAGATGACCCCATGGCATGCCTTCCAGTGGCCAGACCGAAGGAGAAGATGGTCTGCATCTGAGTGTAGTTCTGAATAGGATTGTTAAGGAACTCATCGTCCTTGGGGTGATCCTACGGACGAAAAACAGTTTCACAGTTAGCAGTTAGCAGTGTTTTGACACATGAGAGAATTAGACAGTTAGGGCAATGTATAACACAAGGCTAACCATGATGTGGCCCTTCAAGTGCTCCGCCTCCAAGATGATGATGTGAGTGTCCTCATCCCAGAGTGCACCACTCAGGTCCTTCAGCTTTGACACCTTGATCCACCTCACTCTCCACTTCCTCAGGTGCTTGTAGATCTGAGCAGGGGTGACCTCCTGGCCTGAGAACTCAAAAACCAGCTTGGCAACTGCGTTTAGATGCACCTCCTTAAACCCCTTGTCAGTCCTCACCCCATTGGCGATGAGCTCGCACATCTTGTTGAGCACGAATGTGGACATAAATGGAGGCCACTTCATGGTAGTGCCCATCTTGCTCTTCTTGGTCTTGCCCTCCTGACCAAGAGAAGGCGTGACCAGCTAGGAAGGCATCATGGTCACCTCAAACCTCTCCATTGGTTTGTACTCCGGCAGCTCATCCGGTTGCGAGTCCGGGACAAGAGAAAGAGCGAGTTGGCTCTCCCCTTCGAGCAGGGCCTGGCTAAAATCATCGACGGACAGGTCCTACAACGGTGACAAGCAAGATATGGGTGCATCACTAACCACAGATCTACCAAAACAAACACGAACTGAAGCAAATGGACATGTCCTACAATGGTGACGAAGCAAGATATGGGTGCATCACTAACCTCAGACCTACCAAATCGACAAACGAACACGAACAACGACATGCTTACATCAAATCTAGACTACAAACATGCTCAGACAACATCATGGCCTAAAAATCTACTCCATAAGCTCAGATCTAAAGTACAAGTCGTAGGGTTCGATTGTGCTTACCGGCATCGTAGCGTGAGCGGTGGCGAGGTGGACGAAGAAGCGCTCCGCCGCCGGCCGACCACCGTGGACCGGAGTGAAGGAGGCGCCGCTTACCTGGTCGTCCTGGATGAATCTGGTCTCGGACGGAGAGCTCGAAATGGGGGGAAATGGTGGCGGGAGCTGGGCGGTGAGAAGAGAGGGGTGAAATAGGGGAGGCAAAACTTGGGCGGTGAGCGAAATTTCTCCCGCCACCATTTTCGCGTGCGCGCGCGTGTGCGCCTGTGGCCGCGCGCCATCTCTCCCCGCCTGCACGAGCTCGGCTCCACGTTCCCCATTTTGCCTTGCGGGAGGGTGGCTCTGCGGAAACGGTGGAATCGGGCGTTCCTCGCGGGCCTGGCCCCGAGTTCTTTAAGGTTCGTGCTCGTGCAGGCACGCGGAACGGGCCAGGGAACCAAACAGGCCGAAACAGAGGTGAAAAGCCACGTTCCTATGGGCCGTGGGCAACCAAACACGCCCTTAGGCATATCACCCTGCAAAACAGTTGTATGAAGTTGGACACTAAATGCCTTAACCTTCTGATCCCTTTCCTCCTCCATCCTGATCGCACCGGGTTCCTCTACGCCAACCCCACATACCCCCCCCCCCCCCCCCCCCCCCCCCCCCCCCACACACACACCCTTATTGTTTTCAAGCTTGATTCTCTCGGGAAGCCTTCTACTCCAAAAAAAAAAGACAAAAAGACAGTGAGAGCTGCTTTTCATTTTAGGAAGCCTTTCTCCATTAGTTTGGACGCGCTGGTTCTCATCCTTCACGCCAAAGGTGCTTTTCAGTTTGATGGAGACACCAGATTAAGAGCATCATCAACTTTGCTTGGATTCACTGTCATTGTGATCTTCGTCAAGGTGACCCTTTTCTCCTTTTAACTTCCACAAAAAGTGCGCCCATACACGTGGTCCTGCTTTAGCCACGAGTAACTGGTTTAGGCGAGTAACTGGTTTAGGCTGTCCAGTGGCCTCATCTTCTCAAACCTTCCCTTGTCAACTTATAAGATTCATGCCTCCGACTTTGCTTCTATCGTCTCCAAAGGTGATATGCACCTTGTTGGTTGGCGAGGTAACTCAACGCCCATTGGTGGGCGCCTCATGCTCATTCACTATGTGCCCCTCCTCTTATTGTGCCCATCTTATCCTTCCAAAAGGGCCCTTGATGTCATTGGCAAGCGAAGTATGGCTCTTCTTTGGAAAGAGGAGGACACCCGCAATGGCGGCAAATGTAAAGTTGTCTAGCCCAAGGTTTGATCACCCAAGTCCAAGGGTGGGATCGATGTCTTATGCTCTCCACCCAAAACAGTGATTTTCTCTCCAAGTTTCTGAATGAGCTCCAGTCCGCTACCCCTTAAGCATGTTGGTTTCGTCGCTTCTCATGTCTCAATTTGTCTCTCCACGGTTCTTCCTAGGGCATGACTTTCTCGTTGCTTCCGTGACTCTCCCACGTGTCCACTTTCGAGGTTAGGTCCATTGGTCGTCGGGGGCATTATCCTCAACTATCTTGAATGTGATTCATCACGCCTTAATTCATTTACTAACAAAGCCATATCGATACAGATTCCCATGCCAATTATTTTAGGCATTTGCAGATTGATGAACATACACACAATGTTTGGAGGAACGTTGCTCCAAAAAGACACATGATTTTGAACTTGTTAATTTAGCAACAATATATTAGGAACGTTCGCTTTCATCCTCGCCTACATGACCGTTATGGGCATCAACTGAAGATGCCGAGCACATGTTGCTCCACTTTCCGCGGGCGCGAGAGATTTGGATGCCCCCTCCCGCGTGAGCACTACCCTTTTCGAAGCTCTACTGAAGACCCATGGGATTCATTCTCCGATAATTATGCCAAAAAATGCAATTGTTCATAACTATATTTGGAAGCGTTGAAACACGCTGGTCTTCAATGGGATCAACGAGCCAGTTCTTATGGTTACTCTTTCGTTGCGTGGTCATCTTTTGATTTTGTCTGTTTTTTTTTTGAAACTCTCGTTGTTGTAAGGCTCCAACTATAAAGGCATAAATCACTTCTTACTTTTTTTTTGTGTAACTCATATGAACCGTCTTGAATCCGCTGCCTCTGATCCTCTTGTTTCTCCTTTGCTCGTTGTAATGTGACTCCATAATATTCCATGTTGAAATCAAAGTTAAGGATGTTTTAGAGAAAGTATATTAAAGTTTAAATATCATATTTTTGATGAGTTGGAGGAGTGAGGAGAGAAAAAACAGTAGAAACATGTTGTAGATTTTTTGTGTGGGGAAAGCGGTTGTAAACTAATAGGCAGTTGTAGCACGAGCTTAAAAAACTTTGAGAGAATGTGAGATGATCCATGTATTAGTAAAATGATAAATCTTTATAACTACTCGCTCCGTTTTTTAATATAAGATGTTTTAGATGTTACACATATTGTCTGCATGCATACTAAAATGAGTGAACATATAAAGTAAAATGTGTCTATGTACATTTGTGTGTATGTGAATGTGGACAAAAGGTAAAACATCTTATATTAAAAAACGGTAAATCTAATCAGCAGGCGCCTGCTGGTTGGCGAAAATCGACGCAGCTCCGCTAGCCGTTCGATCACGTACGGACGGACGAGATTCAATCGGAACGAGAAGTTGCCCGCGGCGGCCACGTCGCGCTCGCGTCATTTGGATAAGGTTGTCTTCCCGCGAGCCCATCGCGTCTCCCCGCGCGACAGGCCGCCCCGCCCGCTCCGGCCTCCTCCCCCGTCTCTCCACGCGCCGCCGCCCGCCTTTCCACCCGCTGTCGGGACGACCTCCCCAGCCGGACGACCATTTCACGGGGTGGCTCACATGCCTCCGGCGGGGATTCACCGCATGCGACCTGGCCGCAGCCATCGACTCCGAGCTGGAGCCGGATCTCACGCTCTTCCGCCGGGCCTCCTACCTCGCCGCCCTCAACGCCGCCGCCTCCGGCAAGCGCCGTCTCCGCAGAGAACCTCATCCACGACGTCCTCGCGCGGTACAGACCCGAAGCCCATCTTTCTCATCTGATATGCCAAGCCCTGAGCTCCGGCCTCAAGCCCCTGCTTCAAACCGAAGCTCCTCCCATCGAAGGTACAGACCCGAAGCCTCTTTCTCATCTGTCTTTTCCCCACGGCTTTGGTCTCTCCTGCAACTCCCTCTCAGTATTCTAAGCTGTTCTGTTTCATCTTCTTCTCCAACCTTATTTAGTTGTGGTCCGATAGTGAATTCTTCTTGGAGGCTCCATCTCGTTTTTTCTCATCCTTAATTATGGGGGCTAGCTAGGCACGAGATCGATGTGATGCAGCCTATTACTTAGGATTACCATGTTGGATACATACATATGTATATTTTTGTGGAGCACGGTGATAGAGGTGTGCTAGTTGGTATCACAGTAAGCACATCTCCCCTAACTCCATGGGTGAATAGGCCGTTGCACCAGACACGGTGGTTCCCGGCAGGCCAGAGGCCACTAGCTGAGATCATCGCTGAGCCTTAATCTTCCCTCTCTCTAATGGTTTGTATCTTAGAATCATGAGAAGGCCAAGGATGTAACTGATCATAAAATCCTATCCTCTTGTAAGTGTTAAGTAAAAAGGCAAAGCCTCAAACTCTTTGATGCTCCTTTTACTGGGTGTTGTTTCACCGTCCCTTCGTATTTGTGTCATGGTTGCAGGTTGCCGTCATCAAAAGAAGCTGTTTAATTGTGCGCTGGAGAGGATGACCAACAGGTCTAACAGGGCCTGCTGAAATTCTCTTTGGTTGCTATTGTTTTCATCGATTTTGACTACATTGCCTTTTGTTTCAGTGGTTTTGTGAAGATGATCTGTAGGATGACTGGATGAGAGCTCGTGGTGGACGACTGGTGCCGGTCGAGTGATGGTGCCTGGTGTGGACGAGGTGTCCAACCGGCGACCTCCCCAGCAGGATGACCATTTCACGGGGTGGCTCATGTAGTCATGTGCCTCCGGCGGGGATTCACCTCGTGCGACCTGGCGGCAGCCATCGTCTCCGAGATGGAGCCTGATCTCGCGCTCTTCCGCTGGGCCTCCTACCTCGCCGCCCTCAACGCCACCGCCTCCGGCAAGCGCCGTCGCTACAGAGAACCTCATCCACGACGTCCTAGCGCGGGCCTACGCCCACGACCACCAGCTGCTCAACGCCTGCCTCTTCTGCTCTTCCCCATCGCCATCAATTAGTTCCAGGATCCCATTAGTTATGGGCCTGTGTCTAACAGTCTGTGATGATTACGTAATTTATCATTCTAGTAATGTTTTGGATAACTCCAACGAGATGCTTTGTATTGATGTTCTGAAGTTTTCTGTGAGTATTTGAGATGCTTTGTACTGATGTTCTGAATTTTTCAGTGAGCATTTGGTTACTATTGTTGCATTGATGTTTCAGCTGAGTGTAGATTTCTGTAGATGACAATTTTAATGTTGAATTTTTCGGTGAGTATTTGAGATGCTAGTTGATGTTTGCATCTTTGGCCGTCGGTCTTGTTGTGTGTGTGCTAGTTGATGTTTGCACCTTCGGTCGTCTGCCTTGCCGTCCCTTCTGCCAAGCTGGTCGTGCGTCATTTTGATCTATCCGACCACCCACCCTGACGCCTCTCCAACCTTTTGATCGTCATCGTGCCTCGCCAAAGGTACCTTCGTCATTTCCCCAATCGAAGGCACCTGCCGCTTAGTCGCATCCTATATAAAATATCTCTCTCCTAACTATGTTGGTTCTAACAAGGCAAAAAAATGTGTTCTTGTCCATCCTAAACTGATGGAGTTACCCATCGAGTAGTGATAAAGTTACCTATGTATTCATAACATAGTTATCCACCATGAAATCGATTTAGTTATCCTACTCTCGTCGTTCTCCGTAATAGTTACCCACGCTAAACTGATGGAGTTACCCATCCAGTAGTGATAAAATTTACCCATGCATTCTTAACGTAGTTATCCACCACGAAATCGATTTAGTTACCCAACTCTCTCCATTCTCCGTAATAGTTACCCACCCTAAACTGATTGAGTTACCCATCCAGTAATGATAAAGTTATCATGCATTCATAACGTAGTTATCCACCACGAAATTAATTTAGTTACTCTACTCTCTCCTTTCTCGTAAATATTACCCACCCTAAACCGTGGATTTATCCATCCAGTAATGACAAAGTTACCCACATTCATAACGTAGTCATCCACCACGAAATCGATTTAGTACCTACTTTCTTCGTACTCCGTATTTTTTACCCACCCTAAACTGATGGAGTTACCTATGCAGTAGTGATAAAGTTACCAATGCAATCATAACGTAGATATCCACCACTAAATTGATTTAGTTACACTAATCTATCTGTTCGCCGTAATAGTTACCAACCTAAAAATAATGGAGTTACCACCCAGTACTGATATAGTTACCCATGTGTTTTCATTTGTAGTTATCCACCACGAAATCGTTATAGTTACCGTACTCTCTCGGTAATATTTACCACCCAATACTGATTGAGTTACCACCTAGTAATGATAAATTGACCCATGTGTTTTCATGTGTAGTTATCCACCACGAAATCTTTAGTTACCCTACTCTCTCGGTAATAGTTACCCCTAATACTGATAGATTTACCCACCCAGTACTGATAAAGTTACCCATATGTTTTCATGGTGTAGTTATCAACCATGAAATCAGTGTTGTTACCATACTATCTCGCTAATAGTTACCCACTCAATACTGATAGAGTTACCCACCTAGTAATGATAAAGTTACCCATGTGTTCATGATATAGTTATCTATGACGAAATCGATTTAATTACCCTACTCGGTAATACTTACCCACCAAGTACTGATAAAATTATCAACCTGTTACTGATAAAGTTCCCACCTATTACGGATGGAGTTACCCACCCAGTACCCATGGAGTTTACCCACCTAGTACTGATAAAGTTATCCATGTGTTTATGATATAGTTACCCACCCTGTACTGATAAAGTTATCCACCATGTACCGATAGAGTTACCCATGTGTTCATGATATAGTTATCATACTACCATACTCTCTCTGTAATAGTTACCACCAAATACTGATAGAGTTACCCATCCAGTACTGATAAAGTCACCCATATGTTTTCATGGTGTAGTTATCCACCACAAAATCAATTTAGTTACCGTACTCTGTCGGTAATAGTTACCACCCCAATACTGATAAAGTTACCACCCAGTACTCATATAAGTTACTCATGTTTATCATGCCTCTTGGTAGTAGTTACCACCCAGCACTGATGGAGTTACCCACCTAACACTGATAAATTATCCATGTGTTTTCATATGTAGTTATCCATCAAAAAATCGTTATAGTTACCCTACTCTATCGGTAATAGTTACCACCAATACTGATGGATTTATCCACCCAGTACTGATAAAATTACTCACGTATTTTCATGGTGTAGTTATCCAGCACGAAATCAATGTAGTTATCATACTCTCTCGATAGTAGTTAACTACCCAATACTGATGGAGTTACCCACTCAGTACTTATGAAGTTATCCATGTGTTCATGATGTAGTTATCCACCACGAAATCGATATAGTTATCATGACATCTAAATAATAGTTACGAACACAATGCCATCTTTTTTAGGTGTAGTTGTCACTATGAAATCGACAGTTATCATCCTAATACTTATGCATGATAAATTAACCATCTCAAAGTGATGTGGTAACTTTAAAACTCGTAAAGATCTAAAAGAACAACACAAAATGGTTCTATTTCAACCTGAAAACTAATTGCTAATATGGTGGGTAACTTTAGTATTCAAGACTTGGTAACTTTTATGTTACGGGGTGGTAACTTTCGGGCAAAAAAAAAAGTTGTCGGAACATATCAACATGGGATCTAGTTTCGAAGATCTCGTCGCGACTAGTCCAACGGTGAAAACGGATTCTCAATCGATAAACGGTTAGGGCTACAAAACATTTTGAATTTTTTAATTTCGCATTTAATGCGGGATGACATCAGCTTTTTTGTTTGTTTGTGCATGCATGCAAATAAGGCCTTTTTCTCACCACGCACGCACTTAGCTAGTTGTGGCTGTCGCTCTCACTGTCCGAATTGAACTTGTTTGGGTGCGTAACAAAAATTATCCTAACACCTTACGGTTATGCCAAATGTAAGGCGCCTTACACATAGTCGTTCCCATTAAAAAAAGGGAGTAATTATTATACTGTTGGCTATTTGGTTTATATACAAACATAGGTATAGCCAGCCGTACTTGCAGTAAAAAAATAGTTAGATAATGGACATGTGGTAGACTGACAGCAGATGCAGACGTGCACACAAAATCGGCGTAGTAGCTTTTAGCTTACCGGAAGGAAATTAATGGAGCTTAAACCCAACATAGAGGACGGCAGCCCTGGAAGACCGGAGCGAGAGGTTGGGGGAGGAAATGGAGCAGCTGTTGGGAGCTCGGCAGCAGCAGCAGCAGCCCCATCGATCCCTCTCCCCGAGGACCCCGACCCGCCCGCATCTCCAGCACATCCCCTCCAACAGGTTCCGGGATCACCACCACCAGCCCCACGCCGCTCTCAAGATCCTCCGAATCACCCCGCCCTTCTTCCTCCTCCTCCTCGCCGCCGTCTACCTCCTCGCCTCCTTCACCATCCTCTCCGCGCCCGCGCCCTCGCTCCGCCCCGCCAAGAACCCCAACAGGCTCATCATCCCCATGGCCGCGCCATCGCCGCCGCCCTCCCCAGAGCTGTTTGAGCTCGACAATGGCAGGATTCGCGCCAGGATCACCAATGTCGGCGCCACCGTGACCTCGCTGCTCGTCCCGGATAAGAATGGTGCGTTTGCGGACTGATTCGTTGTTTCTTTCTTTTTTGTCTCTCCTTGTAGTAATAATTGCCATTCTGTGTGCTTCCGCAGAGGTTCTTGCTGATGTGGTGCTTGGATTCGACTCCCTGGATCCGTATCTGGTTAGTCCTTGATTTTTTTTCCTTTGGATTTGCAAAGATCAATTTGAGTATCTCGGTGCATTCTCGGAGATCTCTCCGCGATTAGGTACTGTTTGAGGGCCGGGAAGGGGATATTTCTTGCTTTCTGAATTTTGGAAGTCAACTAGCCTAGTGGCCTTGTAATATTCTTTAAGTAAGCTGATGTGTCAGAAACCTTCCTGTTTTTCATGTCTCGTTGCTAAGTGATGATAGGATTAATGATCATTTTTTAAAAAATTCCTTTTTCTTGCGGCAGATCATCTATTTATTCATGTGTTGAATTGTCTAGAGGTTGCGACTTCAGGTTACAAATTTAAATGCTACTTGAATTCACCCGAGCTGTAGTGACAGGTTATTAGATGATGATTAGTTTTCGTAATGACAATCATGGAAGTACTATTTAGTCTCAAAGAGTGACATACAAATGTGCCTTTCTATAATCTTGTCTTTTCATCAAACAATGCGCATGGTTTCTAAACTTAAAAACCTTTCAACTCAAAGGTATCTAATCGAAACATCTCTTAGGTATTTAAGATCTAAGCGTTGACATCTCAATTGAATTGTACATTAGAATTAAATATTAGAGTAAAGAAGACAAGAGTTAAGGTGCAACTAGAATGAAGGCAAAAGATGATGGGCCAAGGACACTTTTTTCCTTTGGTATTATACACGTCAAAACTTCCTTGTCACATAATACTTGCTTGCGATCAGTTAGTGACATCATCCACCACTGTAACCCTTTAGCAGTAATAAATCATATCATATTAGGCAAATTCTAGAATACGAGTACCATTTTTCAATGAACTTCACTATTCCTTCTATTAATTATACATTGGTGGTGGCAGCATTACTTTTCATTGTATGCTTATAGAACAGTAATTTAAAGCTCGAGATTCAAAGTATGGAACACTCACTGAGTTTGCTCTGAGCTTGAGTTCGAGTTCACCAAACTGTTAAACTTTTTGCATGTGTTTTTGTTAAAAGCCTGCCTTGTTCAGGCTTTAGGCATTATTCAATCGCAACATGTGTTGGTGTTCTAGCACTTACACAACCAAAAGATCGTGCTGTGCCACATGTTACACTTCAGTTTTTTTGTCTGAACTGCAGTTTACCTATTTTCTCTGCCCAGCTGGCTGCTAGTTATCAGGCAGAATTAGCAACCTGACACATAGGTTTTTCTGTTTGCTTGATGATGAAACCAAGGAAATTGTATGTTGCTGTGGTAGAACTGTATTCCCAGAGCTTACCCACTGTCCTTTTCAAGCACCTAAAACTTAGCTCCAATTTCTAGAGCTTATGTTCTTCTGGTTCAGGTTGACTCCTTTGCAAGTGATGTAATCTTAACTGGAATTTCTTGATCGCTGTGTGGTGTCATATTCTCCGACTTACGGTGAAAAAAAAGAACACAGAAATGCTAACAGTATTTATTTAGATAGTTTACTTGATTCTAGGTTTAAGTTTTCTGAGAAAAGTAACACAATTTATTTGCTTGAGATCTCTGGCATGCCGTCATGTTTCTTGTTCATCCATTTAATGACGATAATAACTGCATCATAAGATGACTACTTGTATCTCTGAGCTTAACTGTCCTTTTCCCTTATCGTTTCTAAGCTTTCTTTTGCCAATGTCTCAAGTATAGTGTCTACTGTCTAGTGACGTTACTGAAGTACAATCTGGATATGCTGTCAGGACATTTTGTCTTCCTTAATGACAACAAATATTAGGTTTCATGGTTTTGGTTGGACTCCTGTTGTCATCTGTCATCTAAGTGAGTTATATCTGCAATAAGAGGAGATTCGTGATTTTTTTCTCGTTGCTACTTCTATTACAGTATTTAATTGAGACAGTTGGAAGTTACAATTTCCAAAACTTAGTGGAATCTTTTTTGAGATTCAAAATTTCTGCATTCATCTTTTTCTGTGCATCAGTATACCATTTCTTCCTTGTAAATTTAGTGTTTTGAGTGAGTTTCCCATTTAGCCTGGCCTAGTGCTTCTTATTTGTATGATGATTATACATACCTATATATCAGTGTAATTATTGCTGATGGTTTGAGCTCTCTCTTAACTCAGAATGGCACGTCGCCTTACTTTGGCTGCATTGTCGGGCGAGTCGCAAATAGAATCAAGGATGGAAAGTTTACTTTAAATGGCGTGCAGCATAGTTTGGCTATCAACAGTCCACCAAATACTCTTCATGGTAAGACATATGAGGTCTGAGTTGTTACATTGCATAAATGTATTAAATTACTGTATAATCTATCCATATATATATAGGTAAATTAACAGATGTATAAGTAATGGTCTGCCATATGTATATATCAGAGCTTCCTACATATATATATATTTCTGCCATATGTATACAGGCATAAGTAATGGTCTGGTCACAGATTGCTTATAGCTACCCTTCTACCGACCACTGATTAGAAGTGTGTACGATGGTGATATTTCTGCCAAAGGATTTAGTAATCAATAAGGAAAAGAATATTTTGTGTTGTACATACCTGAATTTTAAGGAGACGACATAGGAACATGAACAGAATGTCACTGATCCAGAGCTAATGGGGGTAATTAGATTCACCTTGAAAACAATAGCTACTACTTTACTTAGATGGTTTATTTAAATTTAAGTTTTCAAATTATGAGTTTGGACCAACAAAATCAGGATCCAAATGTTTAGTTTGCGCTTAAATGGAAAGGATGAGCAAGAGGATCACTTTTACCTTTTAATATGCTACTATTGTCTTATATGGAATAGGAAAACGGTATGTTGCTTTCAGGAGAGATGGCTTTTATAGGAAGGGAGAGTCTACCAAATTCATTAATGAGGAAGAAAGAAAAACATACAAAGAGTGCTAACTAAGGCAAACATGTGAGCTAAAATGCAATTCCAGAAATCACATTATGCCAGAATAAGACGACAACTAAGAAACATCACTTAATGTGAGGCAATTTTCACCAGCATTGACCATAGTTAAAGAGAATTGGAGGGAGAAGAACCATGCCAACCTTTTGTTTTTAATTTATGTAGTTAACATATCCGTTAGATTGGCTTGGTTTTATTCTAAAACAGTATGTAGTATATTCTCATGTACTCTGTTTTATTATAATAGATATTTTTCTGTCACTCAACCAGTAAATTAGTATGATATCCCTACTTTTATATACTAAAATACTGGAGCGGTAAAAATGTGTTCGCATTTGCACACAACCTTGCTTGGTTTTGGAACTCAAGAGCTGAATAACAAAAAATGCAGCTTCATGGGTCGCAAACGAATGCAGTTTGATTGGTGCCTTTCTTTGTAAGTTTGACGTGTATGCTTGAATTTCAGACTCCCATGTTATAATCTTGTTTAGCCATGCTTGGTTCATAAGCATGCCCGACTTGACCCTGATTTCATCCAGTTGAAAGCAATCAAAAACAGCTATGTGGTACAGTTGTCCAGATGATGTTCTGCCCTTTTACCCAGTCTAACTGCCAGTTCTATCTGTCTCTGTAGTAGATGGTGCCACCGTAGGCTGTAGTATTGTCAATTTTGATGGTTCTTCATGCAGGATGCAGCAACTATAATTGAATTTGGAACAGTGCAAGAACGTGTAATCCTTCAATCCCATTAGTCCATCTGTTGTGTCAAGCATTTGTGGCAGTATCGCTCAAGGAGAATGGCTTATCTGAATATGCACTCTGCAAAGCCAATTTGTTTCCTTTTAGCATGGTCAATATGATCACAAATGCACATGCATACATGCATAGCGAAAAAGACAATAGCTACTTGTGCTATTACATATCTAATGTCGTGCGATATCCAATTTTTAGGTGGATTTAAAGGGTTTGACAAAGTTATATGGCAAGTCACTGAATATAACAAAGGGAAGACACCATCAATCACCTTCAGGTACTACAGTAAAGATGGAGAAGAAGGTAACCATTACAACTAACTCCCATCCAACAGTTAACTATATGAACAGTGAAACACTATGACTTGACGGATTTCTCTTCTTCAAAGAACAGGTTTCCCAGGTGATGTTTCTGTTACTGCCAGGTATTCTCTTCTACCAAGCATGGCGCTGAAGCTGGAGATGGAGGCTGTGCCTTTGAACAAAGCCACGCCCATCAGTTTAGCACAACACACATACTGGAATCTGGCAGGCCACAACTCAGGAATGTGCTTGCACATTCTATCCAGATTCAGGGATCTCAAATAACTCCAGTAGATCAAACCTCAACACCCACAGGCGAGTTTATGCCAGTGACTGGCACGCCCTTTGACTTTCGGACGGAGAATGAGATTGGCGCCAAGATTGCTCAAGTCCCTGGTGGTTACGACCACAACTATGTGCTTGATTCTGGCGTTGTGAAGTCAGGCTTGCAGCACGTGGCCAAGTTGACAGACCCTTCAAGCCTACGGGTCCTAAACATTTGGGCAGATGCTCCTGGAGTGCAGTTCTACACTGGTAATTTTGTTAGTGGTGTAGTGGGTAAAGGAGGTGCAGTCTATGGAAAGCACGCCGGCCTCTGCCTCGAGACACAAGGCTTTCCAAATGCCGTCAACCAACCTAATTTTCCATCAGTGGTTGTTCATCCCGTGAGAAGTACATGCATACAATGCTGTTTGACTTCTCTACTAAGTGAAGCAGCTCGTGTAGAGACACACCCTTTTTTGCCTTTTTTCTTTTTCTTGTCTGTAGTTATGAACTGCAATGTAGCAGTAGTTGTTTTGATATCTGACAGGGTTAGTGTAACAAAATTAGGGAGGAAAGGAGCAAATGTTAATCAGTATAGATAGTTCTTGTGACTGCGTAACTGTTGTGAATTGGTGAAACTTATATGCATTAGCAAATTCTAGCATGGAGTAGGTAAGGAAAGAGGCACAGAAGAAACAGTATGGCAATAAAACGTAAAAGTATTATGTTTGGATTATTGCCATGCTTAAAATTACGCTTCTGCTTGGAGAATCATGTAAGATGCAACTCCTGGAGCATTTGTAATCCTCTTACGCATTTGTCATGCGTGACTGGTATAATATGGACTTGGCTTGGCTGGGTTTGGGCAGCATGAAGCCGTGCAATAAGTTGTTCTGTACATGACAATTGGGTATTTCAGTTGGTCGATAATATTAAACTTTTGTTGGTTTGCATCCTCAGTTAGTTGTACCCTTTCTTATAAGAATATGGGTGCAAAAGAGAGAGCTACAAGAATATAGAAAAATCGCAGGAATTGTCTTTTGAATCGATCACATTAAAGGTGCCATGATCCGATGCGCAATAGTGGAAAAAGCAGGTTTGAGTAGAATGTTTGAAAACTTGAAATTCTTTTAGGATTTGAGGCATTTGAAAACAATCCATAAGAATACAGTCCATGTGATCTGAATGGTTTTTATAGGGAAAAAGTTCACAGGAACTATTTTTGTTTAAAATATCATGTAGAAGTTGTACGATCCAATTTCCAAAGTGGACCTAAATGACAGTTGAAGCGAAGCCTTTGTATAATTCACTTGAAGATAACTTGTAACTGCTTTGATCTGGCACTGTCGAATCAACAGCACAGAAATCTGATTTTGATGCCACTGTCAGGTGCACCACTGCCGCTCAATCCAGCACTTCGCTTTGGTAGAGAAGCACTTGACCTGAGCTAAATCAGCAGGATGACCACCATTTTTTGCATCGGAAAATTACAGTTAAAACCTCACAAATTGCCACCAAGATGGATGTACTTTTGTTTCGAGCACATCAAACACTAAAATGCTCGGCCCGTAAAGATGAAATTCCACTGAACAGAGGCGTTACATATACAGACAGTATCAATAAGGATAGAATGAGCATGCATACAGGACCCCAGATCTCTGATACGAAATGCAGCATCGATGCACTGTAATATATCCTCTGCACCCAGTTAATCTTGAGGCTCGCTCAGATGCCGGTACCGGAACCTGGGCGGCTGCCTGCTACCGGAGGCCACCGCAACCGCCACCTCCGCCGACGAGCACATGGTTGGCAAGAACGCCCCGCCCTTCTTCCGCGCCTTGCTCCGGGTCCCTCCATTTGCAGCTGCCTTGCTCTTGCTGCTGCTCTTCTTCTCGGCGCCCGTGCCTTCCGTGGTCCTGAAGTACTCGATCTCTCGGCACACCAGCGAGCCGATGGTGCCCTGTGCGCCGACCTCCACCGGCGCCGGCGACGCCATGCCGGAGGGCGGGTGCTGCTATCTGTGGCTACTTACTACTTGCTCTTAAGCAGGGAGGTCCGAGCTGATGTGTTGAAGAGATAGATAAGAGGCCGCGTGGTGTGGCTGCCTGAACTGAAGGCTGGCAGTATGCGACGAGTCCCTCGATCGGCTCGCTGACGGCAGTAAAATCGGAGGTCGTGATGAGCTTTGTTGTGATGCTTGTCATGTTGCTTCCTTTTGCGGAGAGAGCTTTTGCATGCATGCGCTGTCGAGTGCAGGTTGTTGGCTGCATGCCATTCGAGCTCTTGTGACCTCTGAGCTTCATCAGTGTGGGTCTCTGGCTTTGGGCAGGTGGACTGGAGTGGAGTCTCTGGCTGGTTATGCGTGTCTTGTACTCTCTCCGGCCACCTACGACGACCAAACTTTGCGTGGGCGTGCCGTCGGGAGAAGCCACATCGACCTCCCGCGCGTCGGCATGCCGTTTAAAGCATTAAAGCATATCAATCTGCACTTAGTCGCAATTACATCGAGCCGAACCACAACGTTGAGTTGTACGACTATGCTAGGCTACGAATCAAGGTTTTGGTCGAGCATTCATGAGAAGCGACGTCAATATCATTCACACTCAGACTGGTGTGGAGCATGACTTCATTGACTTCTCACGTGATATCAACGTCCTCTCACAGTATTACTGTAAGACGTGGCACGATACGATACCGACAACAGCATCGACCGCGTCCGATGGTAGAGACTGAATCGACACATCACATCAGATCACTATTGTGATCCTGCAAAACCATTGTGTCCTCGGTGGGCTTCCTCCGGTCCTGGAAATACAGCCTATACCGGTGACCTCACCTACGACGACCCCTACAACCGCGCATACGGTTTTGGCAAACCGTTGTGTGCTCGGTGGGATTCCTCCTGTCTTGACAAAATCGGTGGACTCACCTACAACCGTGTTCTCTGACATCCATAAGACGACCGCGACTATACTTCTCAAGGTGCAAAACGTTCTCGATTGCAGATCTGTCATACACATAGCGCATTTTTTGCGACTCCGACGATAGTAGCTACACCGTGTATGGTGAGTACTACAACGAACACGACTATAATGACTTGCTACCACAGTCTCGACATCAAAGGCAACGTCACTCATCGGTAACAGGCGTCCACAACACTCTCACTGAGACTTTGGGAGGGAAGATATGAGATACATGGAAGGCACGGAAAGATGACACGATCACCGCCCTAAGTGACTAACCATGCATCACAGACACAGTTGATGATGATGAAACAAAGAAGACGGCGAAAACGCAAGACTTCAAATCTAGTTGCAATCATCAGCTTTGCTCCCGCTGCGACACAAGGGAATGTTAGAATACATGTACGGCGTAGAAACAGACTATGATATTCCTAGTCATGGTATTCTTGAGCTATATAAATATAGTGAACAAGAGTTAGTCCTTGTTTATTAGGGGTGTAATTTAATCCCAAGTGGATTGGGAATTGGAGGGGATTAAGTGAAATCCTCCCTTTCACCCAGTCCTATAGAACAATCTTCCATCCCAATCCACTATTGCGGTGTAGTGTTTCCCGTTTACACTAAAATAAAGGGGATGCGAACGATATCTTGGAATTATCCCATCTAAAACCAGATTTATAATGCACTTCAATCTTTTGAATACACTGAGATTCATCTCGTTTACACTTCAATCTATTGTGGATTCATCTCGTTTTCTCACTTCAAATTAATAGCTTCACGGTGACGGAACCGACTATAAGCACAAAAACTACCCCGCACTAGACAACTGGCATACATCAAGAAACAAGGATTTGTGAGTCGCCAAGAAATCTGTTAGAAATGTTTGAAACGGAATATTGTGATCTCTTTGATCACGAATAGTTATATGAAAAAAGTGGGGTTCCAAAATGGGCACGAAATGCGCAAACCGGAACTGCTGGAGGAACAAATTTTCAATAGTATAACATGAGCTTCTAGAATATATCGCCCTTAGGAAAATGTATTTGATTGTAGGGTTTATTCCAAAGCAAATATGTCCGCGAGATCGGATTCTGCTGAGGGCATCCATTGAAGGTTGGCAGCTAGGACAATTATCACGACATGTAAAGTCTAAGGTTCTGTCAACTAGGCCTCTGTGCCACTTGTGTTTCGACGGAGCCTAGCTTTCTTAACAGGCCGGTTTGTATCAGTCAGAGTCCAATTGGGTTAGGAATCTGATGCGGCCATTTCATATAGTGTTTTTATATTACGTTATTACTACATAGAGGTTGGGATTTCTGCATCGATTAGGTTAGGAGTCTGAGTACAAAGGAAGTCAAAATATTAAAGAGGAATTCCATATATGGTATTTTTACCAAGTATGGTATGAAATATGCTGATTAGGAGCACTCAATACCTTACTTGTGGAAAAACAATTCGCTGGAAATAAAGAAGGAGAGAAAAGCAACACGGAAGAAACATAGGAGATAACGACCATCGATACGGTCACGCCCAACCATATCGATGACCATATCGCCTAGAGGACGACCGCCTCATCCAGTACCTTAACCTTGTGGCCTCGGATCTCCAATGAGATGAGCAGAGCAGCCGCCCCACCACGAAAATAGTCCAAAAAACCTAGCCTCAGAAAGGGATCTGGAGGGGGAATCAGCAGATGGCTGCCACCATCTTCACTGTTGCGATTCAGAAGGCCAAGGCATCCATCTCCATCATCACCAGCACCATCTCTTTCATCTACATCAAAGAATCCCTCCTCCATCTCGTTATAATTCCCGAACTTAGTTGTGGATTTGCACGTGTACTCGTACCATTGTTCATCTTTCATCCATATCATTAATATGATAATGTCTTGTGCTTTCATGTGTGATTAGTTTCATTTATTCTTGGGAAAGTGGGGAAACCCTAGTTTTATTATTATGAGATGAGATAAAAATTATATGGTTTAATACCGGTTGTCATGTGGTAATCGTCTACTTGCGTATATCGTGCGAATGTCGACGACACAATATTTGCTTTCAGGACTGAAGTAGTTGTTTGTGTTAATGCAAGAATTGAGTGGTTAACGTTCCACATACTCAAACAGGGCAAACTTGATACCCTCTCTCTAGTGGGTTGCCACTTGTCAGTGTGTTAACATGAGAGTAACGGAGATCCACAGATCCCCTCTCCACATCCATGGGGTAAACCCTTAATTGCTAGTGGGTTGGTCCGTTCAGCTGGGTACCCTACCGACCTAGCAGTGGTTGCGAGGGGTGTGTTAGCCTGACAGACTCTGGACACGTCTTTACTTGGGGCTACGCCCCTACGTGAATTAGTTCTATATTGAAGAATATAAACTATCTCCGCTCTAAAAAATATATTAGGGTGGAACAAATGCTTCCTGAGAACGCCTTAGCCTTATTGCAGTTTCCATAACCATCACCGTTTGTTTTCTCTGTCACTTTTAGTATTGTCTTTTACTTTTTCTTTAATCACCAACAACACAACAATATCTTTTTCACACGCTTGCTTGCTTTGGATCAAAATAAGTTACAGGTACAATTATTTTAATAATCAAATGCGAAGCTAAAGACCATTTCCTCAGCTCATTGTGGTTCGATAACTCCTATTTCGAAACTAGCTATAACAACATGTGCACTTGCAGGCATCAGAATCGCAATAGGTTTCGGTTTGGGGTATGTCCAACCAACGTTGGCCTCCTATATAAAGGAGCTGGTGGATAGGGTTTTAGAGAGCTAAAAAGTATGTAGAACCTGAAGTTCAAGGTTGCCATCGTCCCTAGGGATCGGCGTGTATGACGGTGTCTCGAACGTTCGTCTAGTTATCCAATAAATTGAGGCACAAAGGGTCTTGAGTCTGTCAACGATTGTAGTGCGTTGCTAGAAGGTCCTTGAAATTGTGAAAGGTTGTCGACCTTAATGAGAGGCATGAGGTTTATCTCCAGGGTTCTAGCCGGAATTCGTTCCAAGTTCTTCAGTTTGCATGGATTAATTGATCTCGGGATTAGAAGAATAGTTACCGGTTGGTTCTTGCTGTGAAAGATTGACCCAAGTCATCCGTAGCATCTTGGTATCAGAGCACCAAGTTGATCACCGAGAGGTTCGTTCAGTTGATGAGCTGGCAAGGATTTGTATCTTGGCGCATTGAGGAAGCAAGTCGATGAGTTGGCATGGAGTTTCAGCTCGGCAAGTTGAGGAGGAAATTGGCGAGATTTGCAGGGTTTGCATCTCGGCGAATTGGAAAGGAAGGCTGAAGAGGCGTCCGTACCAATAGCTAGGTCTCCTGTCACGTGTGTCTGCCATGGCACAGGTTTGGACAGTTTTCACTGTCGGTCGGCGTTTTCTGGTCGTTTCGATTCGGTTTCCTGCCGCATCACGGTATGCTATGTTTTCCTTCCGTGTTAGGGTTTTGTTCCGTTTCCTGTCGTGAGACGGATCGGATTGGTGGAAGGATTGAAGGAAGGATAAAGAGATACAAGTTTGAACACTGCATCTGTGGATTTTTAGTTTATTTGGATCCTTGGTGTGCAGGAGTTTGTTCTGTTGTGTGTGGAATGATTTGCGTGGTTCGTTTAAACGTTGCAGTCCGAAGGATTGTCTGTTTCAACCAGGTTGGTGGTGCAAACGTGGAGGGCGCCAAGAACAAGTTGAGCTAGCAAAGAGGGAGGATGTGTTGTGGTAGGCCAGCAATACTTGCAGATGAAGAAGAAGTGTGGCTAAGTCGTAGATTTGATGCCACACACACTCGAGAAGACCTTCCGGCGTTGAGGACAATGCCTCTCTAAAAAGGGGAGAATGATGAGGGCATCCATTGTAAGTTGGCAGCTAGGACAATTATCACGATATGTAAAGTCTAAGGTTATGTCAACTAGGCATGCGTGCCACTTGTGTTTCGACCGAGCCTAGCTTTCTTAACAGGCCGGTTTGTATCGGTCGGATTCCAATTAGGTTAGGAGTCGTAATAGGTTTTGGTTTGGGGTCTGTCCAACCAACGTTGGCCTTCTATATAAAGGAGCTGGCGGCTAGGGTTTGAGAGACTTGAAAAATATGTAGAACTTGAAGTTCAAGATTATGACGACGTCTCGGGTTCGTCTAGTTATCCAATAAATTGAGACGCAAAGGGTTTTGAGTATGTCAAAAATTCTAGTGCGTTGCTGGAAGGCCCTTGAATCCGTCAAGGCTTGTTGAGCTTGGCGAGAGGCGTGAGGTTTATCTCCACACTGCTAGCTGGAATTCGTTCCAAGTTCTTCAGGTTGGCATGGATTGATACCGTGATTAAGAAGAATGGTTATCGGTTGATTCTTGCGGTGAAAGATCGGGCTAAATCATCCATGTCAGATTCGCTCGTCCTTTTCTGTTATTCAGGACCAAGATGTTTCTTTTTCGGATAGGCCCTGACTGTTTGTGTGCCTGGCGAATCGGGCGGTTTAGCACCGAGAAGGTCAGACATGCACAAAGCACAACACCTTGCTGCCCCGCACATCGTCAAGCCTCCAAAGCATCAGACATGCCTTCTAGCTTTTGCCATCACTCAACATTATCCAGATAGCAGTCCACGGTAACCATAACAAGCCTTAAGTTGAGTCGAGGCCCTCCCCCATAAGAAACTGCTTATGCTCATAGACAACATGCAGTTAAATCACTATACGCCTCGGTGAAGCACATTTGAATTGTTCATTCTTTTACATGGCGAACACATTAGAAGTCCACGTGCAAGCAGAAAACAACAATAATCACTGGAATTACAATGCGGATGCACAACAACATATGCCGTGGAGTTACAAGCAGGATATAATTCGTCTACTCTTTCTTTGGTGATATATGGTTGCCGCCGGTAGCGATTTTGAATAGATAGAATGCAGACATCAGAGCACTGCAAGGGTGCACAGATTAGCTCAGTCAAAAGACAAATACTGTGTTTACAAGAGGCAGTAGTTGCAAAATTGTGTGTAATCCAGTGGGGAGTTTGCAATTGAATAAAAAGAAAAGGAGATTACCTGAGACCAGCAACAACACCAGCTGGCATTATCTTTGAAGTTTCAAGGTATCGTTGCCCCATAACAAAGGTCAAGGCCAGCGCGCAAACTGTTCCACACCAAAAGAATTGCAGTCAGAACACAAACAACAAGCTCAATGACTCATGGTTCATGCAAGGCCACAAGAGGAGATTGGTTTCCTATCATAAGTTTCCTCCTTAAACCTATGGTGAAGATTCCTTTATTTTCAGGAATTAACAGTTGATGCTTAATATACCAGACTAAGTGGTGACCTATGTTCAAGTCGTAATAACAAACAGTGCTGCAGTCAAAGTTGATATATATGATGATATGGTCAAATACATTCCAATACAGATGCATTACTCAAAAACACAAAGCTAGTTCATTGGGATATAAAACTCCCATCTCAAACAAAAACTAAATAGAGTATGTGCACATAACACTGCAGAAATCTTAAACTACTTTGCGAATGAGTCTGTAAGCTCTTAGTGATAAGTAACCGTTCACATTAATGTGGATATAAATGTTTTTATTCTTTTTTTCACGAAAAAGCAAAAAGATGACAATAAAAGTCAGAAGGATCAATGTCAATAAGCTAGCACCCACGGCTACATGAGAATATGAGATAAAAGATATCGCAGGTTACAGCTACGCAGTAACATAATTAACAGCGGCCACTAGGTATCCCCAACTCTGGGCCCCAAGAAAATGTGCAACTCATTGGACCAAGGGGCCATCAGTGCCCTCCTTACCACTAAGGTTACACTAATGCAATTAACTGCAGCTCTGAAGGGGATAATTACAGCAATGAATTCTTTTATAACATACAGAAACTATTCCAATGCTAGCAACAAGTGTCCTTGGCATGCCTACATCCAAATGCTACTATGCTGCAAAATTTAACCCACATGCAAACTATTTGTTGGAATTGGTGTCAAATATGTGTATAGGGCTACAGTTAGACTTGGTATTAGTTAGACTTGGAGTCAAACACATGTAGTCAGGTGTAATATAAAAAGGCACCGCGGATGAGCCAAAATAAACTAGACATAGCTGGTAGGCTAAACACCAAGATCACGAGAGGGATGGTCCGGGCGGCCTTACCGAGGTGACCGGACTGGCCATGGCATGGTGATCAAGATGGTATCGACAGTCTTTGTCGTCAGATGTATTATGTCGATTTGATACATGGCGAGGAGTGCCCATAGTCATGCCCTAAGACTGTAGACGTTCGCACTGAACCTTGTTAACAAAATAATCTTGCCACCTACTTCTCAGTAATGGTTTCATCGCGATAATTCCTAATAGTATGCCCATGGCGTATGTACCCACAATATGTTCTTCAATAACACAATTACGATTAAAGAACTCCGTGCTCCGAAAGAAGCAGATGAGCACACGAAATCGCTTCTCGCAGTGGGTGCTCTAGAGCATCAGGAACACAAACAGGACAGGGGTGATCCAGCGCATGAGAAGCATGTTACACTCGCCATTTTCATACATGAAAAAGTAGCAATGGTGTGGATTCCTGCGATGAACATATGCATATCCTTCGGTAACAACAAAGAGGGATGTTCGTGTGACACTAATTTGCACTAGCACCAGAACAGAATTCTTTAGTGACTAGTCCCACTCCTACGCCTACGAGAAAATAAAAAACAGAATCCTGACCAAATGAAAATTAGAACCCACCGTCATAATTTATCAATTCTCAATGGTATGATCCCAACACATACAGTAGAAACGATCAAAATTGGCAGCGTAATCTCACAATGTGCAGCTTCCCCTTTCTTTTATTTTCTGATGAAGTAGTAGAAAGCAAAAATGTGCGGTAGAGGAAAGGATGCGGAGCGTACGTGTCTCGAGGGCGAGGGCGAGGTAGGAGTTGCGGCGTTTCTCGAAAGCCTTGAGGCTGACGAAGCCCGCGAGGAGGAGGAGCCCGCCTACGCCGGCGCCGCCGGCCAGGGAGGCGGTGCTGCCGCGGCGGAGGTAGCCGAGCAGGCCGCCGGCCAGGACCGCAAACCCGTAGGGGATCGTGAAGCAGAAGTCGTGCATCTCGGAAGCGCCCCGGTGTGAGATCTCTCTCTCTCTCTCTCGCGCGCCGCTGAGATCTTGGGAAAAGCTTTCTCTTTTCCTTCTTTCTTCCTCCTCTGGCTCGGTCGTCGACTTGTGCGCCAAGAGGGAGGAGCCGGTGTGGTGGCTGACACGGAGGGGTGATTTGGTCAATTTGGTGGCCGGAAAACGTGTGTCGTCCACTCGCCACGCCCGTAAAGCCTACCATGTTCGCCGGCGAAATGTAGGGGTGGGCATAAAAACCGAAGACCGAAAACCGAAACCGAAAAGACCGAGACCGAAACCGAAATGACCGAGACCGAAAAAACCGTTAAAAGTTTGGGTAGCAAATTAGAAAAGACCGAAATTAGATCAGAAATTCGGTCATCACTTATAAATAACCCGAATAGACCGAAAGACCGATTTTATTTTATTTTGAGTGAATTACGCACGGAAGCAGCCGGATTTGTGTGCCAGCCCAGCTTATGTGTACATCTAGTCTATAGGTCAACTACTAAACCAAGTATATCATCTAGTCTCTAGGCTCAACAACTGAGTATCCCAGCCCAGCGTACTGTAAATTCTCCCGTGCGCGAGAGACTAGTCAATCGCTTCTCACTTTCCCAGTCCCAGGCGCTGATTCCACTTCTTGCGTCCTATATTTTGGTCTATTTGGTCATGACCGAAGACCGGACCGAATAGACCGAAGAACAGAAAACCGAAAAGACCGAATTTATTACGGGTATCATTTCTGGATAACCGAAATTGTTAAAGACCGGAAAGACCGAACCGAACTAACCGAAAAGACCGAACGCCCACCCTTAGCGAAATGCTTTTAAAATTTCCGGTGGCGGCGAACACCGAGTAGGCGAGTAGTTACCTAACACGATGACGAATTTCTCTAGAATAAGTAATTGATCCAGAAGCTGCGACATTGTCATGGATCAAAGCTTAGGGCGTGTTTGGTAGACTGGGTGAGCGGAGAAAATCTCTTCCCATCCAGTTTTCAGTTGTTTGTTAGCCTGGGTTGCCAATCTGGGCCGTGCCGACTTGATGCGAAAAAGTGCTCTCAGCCTGCCCGGGTTGTGAAGCTCAAATCGAGCTTCACAAGCGAGCCTGGGCGAGCTGATGCAGAAAATTTCCCACGCGTGGGACCCATGGGCCGTCGCGCCGCTCGCCCCGCTCGAAACCCGTCGGGCATTTGCCCCCCGTTTCCCTCTCTCTCGCTCACGACCTCGTCGCTCTCGTCGCCGTTCCGCAGCACCGCCCCGCTCGCGCCCAGATTCGAGCCCCGCCTCGCCCAGCTCCGCCCAGCGCCGCCCCGCCGCCCTGCCTCGCCCTGTACCACGCCTCCCCTGTGAATCCTGATAGCTCTCATGATCGAAACGGAGCCGCATCGAGGAGCTCGATCTTGCGTTGAGGATGGAGGCGTAGAAGTCGTCGACGCCCAGCACGCCCACATCCCAGCGCTGCCGTTTGCCGCCAGCTCCTAGCTCCCCCGCGAACTGCCTCGACGGAGCACGGCCGCCACAGGAACCGCCCTCCATGGAGGAGCCAAAGCTCCACCGCTCCCCAGCGCCATGGAGGAAGCTCCTCGCGCCACCCAGATCGCTCCGCCACCTTCGGAGGACCACCATGGTCGCCTCCTCGCTCCGCCACGGAGCTGCCCAAGCGTCGGAGACGAGCTAGCCGACGCTCCCGTGCGCCAGCCCATGATTGGGAATTTCAGAGGACCCGATTGGTTTTTTTTGTTTCGGTCCAGGGTCCTATGTGTAAGATTGTGGACCTATTTGTAATATCGTTTTCTGGACACTATTCTCAATGCATACACCCTACCAAACAACATCTCACTCCAGCTTGTCTCAGTCCATACAGGCCACCAAACAGAGAAGAAAATCTCAGGCCAACCCGGCCCATATGAGCATGTCTCACTTGGGAAAGGTTTGGTGAGGTGATACAACCTACCAAACACACCCTTAATGATGTCCACAATTGACATGGATTGAAGCTTTCCATTAGATTATCCTTGTATATGCAACTCTTTGGTTGAGCTCGGTGGCTTCCCACGAACCTCTAAAATACAGAATTTCTCGATAAATGTAAGAAAGTCGATACCACGAGGTGTTATAGCACCTTCCAGATTCTAAGTTAAGTGTTTCTTTAGCTCAATAGTGGATTTTCATTCCCTATTAGTGAGTGTGGGCGTTAGGCCGTCCTTAACGCTCCATCGTGGACCTTTTTAGATATCCATGTAGGATGTTTGTTTATATATGTGGAACCCTATTTAATGAGAAAGATAGTAGAACCGGCTCTTGCCATGACTATGACAGCGTACTCAAGCACCGGCCAACACCTGGAGGAGGAGATAATAAATGGCCAACTAAAATGTTGTTGTCTCTTGCAACGTGACGATGTGGAAACCTTTTGGATACGTCAAAACCGTTTCGCACTAAGGATGGCCTTACGAGTAATGACGATGAGAAAAACTCCATCGTTTTGAGTTGTGGTGTTAGTTATGAGTCATGACATGTAGCTACGACTCATCAGATTCTTTGTCGAAACCAGTATGGTGGTTTGTGGTGGTACCAATGAGAATTTATCTCAAAATGAGTGGCTTTCAAAATAAAAAGATGGCTATGTTAGAAGGTTTTCCCAAATATGGTGGTTTTAATAAGTTGCTCATTGTTATACGTTTGTTTGGCCTTTTTGAGCTGCAAGTTTTTTGAAAGGTTTAACGTAGATCCAAAACTTAACAAGATCGACCTACCAATACGGATCGAGTGGGACAAAGAAGATTAGTGGTGGTATTTTTTTCATCTTTAGCAACTTGATGTTTTAATGTTGGTATCATTCAGGTTTTTGTCCTCTGATCCGCTTAATCACACATCCATCATGATATTTTTTATATTGTTGACTGGTTTTACATGGTAAGGATGATATTCTACTGATACGGGCATAAAGATTTGCTAGATTATGATTAGGCACTTTTATCGAGATAAGAGGTATGTATCCATGGTACGAGTGTGCCATGTCGCCACATCGAAGCAAGACTATGCAATTTTCATCTTCATTAGAAACAAAAATATATAATATACAATGAATCATATCTTAAGTTATCTCTACCATTTAATGTTTGCATGCTCTAAAAACAATGTGTGTGAGTAAAAGAAGACATCTCATCCAATGGAGAAAATATCTTGTCATTTTTTACTAAGAGGTCACCTTTTAGCTAAGAGAAGACTAATCTTTTATTTTGGGCTTTCTCTCTTCCCTCATCAATTATCTTACGTGGCATTGGTAAGACATGACCGTTGTACATGCATGTGTGGTGGTACAAATCTATATGCCGATGCATGGGCGGATGAGTACATGGGTGTACATTATTTTGAGGAAAAAACTTTGCTGATGTATAATGAGCATATGCATGACAATACACATCATATAATCTTCATGTTTGACTTTGTTTTTAGCGTTGTACACCCTTTATCTGAAATTTAGCTCCACCACTGTGCCGATGGTGTGTTTGGTGTTTACAAAAATCCACAGGAGAAAATTGGTGATTAGCATTCTCGTTTGCTCAGTTTCATCATTTCAAAACAAGTCACCAACAAATGGAAGCCTCGTATAGCCGTGAAGGTGGGGAACAAATCTTCCTGTGTCCTCAGCCACTCATTTGCATCAGCGAGCTTTCCATGTGTTCAGAGCTCATTTTGAGTTACTCCACCTCGCAAAAATGGCAATCGTCTGGAATTCTTTCGGAATAGTTTTTCCAATCCAAATATGGCATCGGTTCCTTGCAATAGCAGAGAACAGTTCGGAGTTCAAAACCGCCGCCAATTCTTCCATTTTTATACATCCAAAACCCTTCCGTAAAAGGATCCCCTTCCAAAACCCTAGACTCTCAAACCGTCAGACAGCCGCCATCCCCCGCAACCAAGCCACAGCCCCCACCTCGCTCCCCATGGCGGCGAGCGACCCGCCCCGCCGGGAGCCTGGCCAGCGCCGCCCCATGTGCGCCGTCTGCACGAAGCCCCTCCGCGTCTGCCTCTGCGGCCGCCTCCGCCGCCCGCCGCTCGACACCACCGTCGGCGTCACCGTGCTGCAGCACACCATGGAGGTCAACCATCCGCTCAGCTCCATCCGCGTCGCCCGCCTCGGCTTCCGCAACCTCGCCGTCACCCAGGTTACTGACATCAACCACCGGGCCACCTTCATCCTCAGGACCCTCGACGGCGCCTCCATGGCCTCGAATCTAGGAGGCGGAGAAACTGATGATGCCGCCGCCCAAACCGGAAATCATACCAATGGATTTGGGCCATGTGAAGGCAAAGGATTGGATTTTACAGTGTCTTGTGATTCTGAAAATATGGCCATCAATCCTTGCCTTCAGTTGGGTCAGCAAAATGCCCATATTGCAATTTCTGGGCAAGTTGGTGGTGAAGGACTAGAAAATGGGAAGCTAAGCAATGGTGTTCTCGGTAATTTGGATCGAGAAGTTGGCCGTGTTGGATGTGACTCTAATGGTGATGAGGGTGGAGATTTTGAAAGGCCAGTCTTGGCAGTAAATCAGTTGGAAAGCTCTGTAGGTGAAGGCCAGAACAGGAGTGTTGCAGGCATGACAAACGAGGTAAATGATGATCTCCCTCACCTTTGGTAGAAAATAGCTCTGTTAGTAGTACATGCACTGAAAATATTGAAGTTAGTGCTGCTATTGGGAAAGGTTGGACTGTGGAAACCATGGAGAAGTGCTCTATTGCTTACACAGAAAAAGAACTCAGGATCGACATTGAGCGTGGTGTGAAGCCCAAAATCAGATGGTTGACTAAAGGTTCTGTGGGTAAAGGAGCTGTCTTGAACGGTTTTACCGTCATGAAAATACAAAAGAAGAAGTCCAAACTTACTGGTGAAGTGTCGGAGTTCGAGGAATTTTCCATCACCATACCGCCACACGCAGCTCTTCTATTTCCATGCCAGCGTGCAATCAGCATTGATGCTTCAGATTGTCAGGTGAAGCATCTGATCGTGTTGGATGGCACCTGGGCAAAGGCACAACGGATGTACCATGAAAACCCATGGCTACAACTTCTGCCACACGTGATGCTAGAATCGGATAGGGTTAGCCTGTATAGTGAGGTGAGGCATGAACCGAAGCCTGGGTGCTTGTCGACCATTGAAAGCATAGTTGTTGCCATGAAGAAACTTGGAGAGGATGAGAAGGGATTGGACGATGTTCTGGCTGTTTTCGAGTCCATGATCGTTGACCAGCGGCGTTGCAAGGATGAGAATTGGAAACCAAAATTGAAGTAGTATTGGCCCCTATTGTGTTGTGATCTAATTTTTATTTGACAACTTCTGGCTGCATTGTAAGCCCAGATGTTCTCTAAATCATTATTCCATACTGAGCGTTTAAATTGGATAGTATGTTTTGGGTGGTGTTTTTGTTTCCCACCACTTTCAGAGCTGTAAGGATGGATGCATACTATCAAGCTTGTTTTAAATGTAACTCATTTTTCCGTTAACCACTGAGCTGGCGCTTATGATTGCTCAGAACAAGATGATGATGCTTGTTACTCCCTCCGTTCTTAAATATAAGATGTTTTAGGTATTGACTAGATGCGAACTGAAATAAGTGAACATATACAGTAAAACGTGTCAAGATACATCTAAATACATGTGAATCTAGAAAAGGCATAAAACATCTTATATTTAGGAACGAAGGGAGTGCTTGCAATGGTGCATGGTTTTGTTCCTTGTTTCTTAGCAACTAGGTGAAAATATCACTTCAATTGTGGCTAAAAACTTAGTCATCACCATTGTGTTTGGGTGTTTTCTCAGTAACTTGTGACCGAATCCACATACTAGTGGAACATCAAGCAAATTCGTAGGTGCCATATAAAAAAGTGTCAGTTGCTTATAGTGAATAAGTTTTTCTTGATCCGATCTACAAACTGCCAAGCATTTGTATTTATTTTTATGCGGGGAGAATCAAAGCATATATTGCCCATATTCCGTTTCGTGCCTGCAAGAGATTATATCATGTACTGTATTATCACCAACTCTCCACATCTTGCTTCTTGCCACCAAATTTTCATCTCACACAATTTCCACTGGCTTCATATCTCACAGTTTGTAAGAAATGTGGTCTCTGTTAAATATTCATTTGAGTAAAAATATTAATAAAGAAACTGTGAAACATGTGCATATCGGTACTCACATTCAGGTGTACAAGGTCTTCACGAATTACTGAAAATTGTCATATCCACTCAGCTTCACCGTATGAGTTATACAGAGAAGGGTTACATAAGAATATATGATACAAACATCTCTTGATTAACCAGTATACTACAATATACAGCAAAAAACTCATCAGATCTGATGGTTTAGCGAACAGACTTACACACATATATACGGGACAATGCAAGCACCTCTAAGACTATGTTACTGAACCATATGATTATGTAGCTGTTCTCAAGGAGACCTCAGTATTTTCCTGAACTCGAGGCTACTGTCCTGTATGCACCGTGAACCAGACAGTGAAGTTATCCACACGTCATCTGTTCTTACTGGTTCTTCATCATCATTCCTGTGCCATGTCCAGTGAGCATGCGTGGAGTTAACAATCTTCAGCTCGCCGTGCCCGAAGCTTGCTTCCCGAAAGACCGACCAAAATGGTTTCGGATTACGGTACCTGAAGAGGCCAAGATAAATATAGTGTCACTAAAGTGATTACGACTCAGATGCATTAACCACGAAGATGGAAGAAAGGTACCTGTGGGCCAAGCCTTCCCTGTTTCCACCATCCCCGATAGTTATATGAACAGCACCACATGGATCAAGTCCACCCTTGTAGACTCGCTCCTGTACAGACAGTGAAATGATAATATGAGGAATTGTACGTAAATGAGCTACAAAGTCGGAGGCTCAAATTTGAATTTTTTTGCAGTTAAGGGATCTGCAAGGAGACATACCGAACGTTCATAGGCGTGCACATGACCTGCAATTACAATATCTACATGAGCAGCATATAGCAAATGCTCCATCGCACCCATCATACTGTCACCTTCACCCTGATGAGCGAAGTTGCTATTATACCATGGCACATGCAACAGCACAATGAGCCATGAAGTCCTCTTTCTATCTATATTAGCAAGATCAGCCTGTAAAGCAGAAAAAGGAGGTCTTCTATCAGCAAAAATGACTAGAAAGGGTTTACACTTTACTTATATGACATCTTCTTAATGTAAAGATGAATAAATACACAGCCAGAAATTGACAATAGTTACCAAACAAAATTAAGTAAAACAGTACAAGAGGGTTCTAATATATTTTTCATAAAATAAAAGGGAAACCAGAAAAAGAAAGCTATCTATCGATTCTGAGAATTTTGAATAAGCCTTCCTTGTAGTTATAAATTTAAGATAAGTAATGAGTATAAGTGCGATTACAAATGGTTATTTTTCTTTCTAGCAAAAGTACTATTAGAGGAATACTTTAATTCTTTAGGAGAATATGCCTTCTTATTCAAGATTGATGCTCAGAAACTAGCAGCAGTTGTAATGTAATATGACATGGAGTTAGGACTTAGGAGGTTATGTACCTTAAGCCAAGCATACTGCTCTGAACTCTCATCATAATCTGTATAAGAACCTAGCATTACAACATGCACCCCTGCAACGTCAAATGAGTAGTACAAATTTGACGTGGATCCACTCTCTTCGTAAGGCATCTTCCACCGTGCATTGTATGATTGGAATCCAGACTTAAAAAACGGTATGCTCTCCTTTTCATGGTTGCCTTGTGTCACCATCCAGGGCCGGGTGCTAGCAAGTGGCTGCACCAGCGTACCAAAGGAATCCCACAAATGTTGCATAAAATCAGCATAAGAAAGATCACCAGGAAGTAGAAGCATATCATGTTCACATTCCTTAATGTGGTTTAGAGTTGACGTCGTCCAACTGGTCTGCCCAAGATCACCGACAACAGCCAATGACAATGGAAACTGAGAGGGAGGTGTCTTAAGTTGAAACTCTGAACCTTGTCCTCCACATCGGTAATAGTATATCGTGTTGTCTTCGAGAGGTCCAATAACAACATGGTGGATCTTTCCCGAGCTATACATTAAGTAGCTGTAGGATGTGCTTTCTCCATGAGCTGAGGATGTGTATGTGCTGGTTTTAGTTCCATAGTCCACAACTGAAGGAACAGAGTTATCATCTGTGACCCATGTAATTCTCATGTGCTTCTCTCCAGATAGTGAAATGTGCACCTGTAACACATATTATTACATATTCAGCGATTGATGAACTTATATAATAGCAAAAAAGTGTCAACACCTCAAACACGAGTGTGAACTTCGTAAAAATAATGCAGGACTTATATAATGGCAAAAAAGTGTCCACACCAAAAATATAAGTGTGAACTCCGGAAGTACAGCAAGATTACACACAGTATCTGCTACATACAACTGTGAACTTCTGGGATCACGTGGATTTAAGAAACTGAACACCGTATTATGGAATACCGATGTGAGACGGCCAAGAAAGTGAATCCAGGACGGTTCCGTACTGTTTTCAAAGCCCAAGTTATATTGTACAGTTTGCTAAATATAGAACATTAAGATTTGCTAGATATATTCAAAGCTGAATTTGCATATATTTTGTAAGGAGGGCATGGGGTTGAAAGCCTGATGGTTTCCAGAACTATACAGGTTCTGATGTTCGGCCCCAAAAGGAGAAATGAACCTGTCTTGGACAGGCAGATTAAATATTCTAATAATCTAATAGCCTAGCATGTACTGCATCTGACCGTTATTTTTCTGTTTACGGCAAATAAGAGAACAACACTATCCATAAACTGACATTATGAAAACCTAACAGTCAGACTCCAACTGATCATGCACAGCTAAGTGCCAATTACTGTTTAACTTGATCACTCTAATAAGTAATTAGGCAGTAAGAAACTAAAAAGGAATTCCAAAATAAAGATTTCACCACTAGTTAACACATCTTGAAGTTGAACATGCTGGAGTGTGGAAGGCAAATCAGCCTATGTGGAAGGCCAAAACAGAGATAAAATACCACTAGGTGACAAGATAAAATTGAAATCGAGATGCCACCAATTTAACATAACATGCAGTATGCATACGGGACCTAATTTGTACAGCACAGATGGACGGTACTTTCAAATACTCAATAGGCACAAAAGTTCACTGAACCTCACTATCAAAATACACTATGATACAAGATTGGAATTAAGATAATTCGGGAGACGAGACGTAACGATTCCATGCCAGATCTAGTAAAGAGCAGGCATATGAACTCACTCGCCAAGCAAGTATAGAATGGAGCAAGTAAATGAACATCCAGCAAATTGTACAACTAGATATTTGAGGACAACTTGACCTTTTGTAAGACATGGGTACTCTATCAAATTTCTGGCGACTGAGACAGCGCTAAGTTAACTAAGCATAAAGGACAGGTCTAGCGGGCGCTCAGGCGCCCGACGGTAGTCTCGAGCGCTCACCTGAAAAAGGAACCGACGGTAGTCTCGAGCGCTCACCTGAAAAAGGAAGGAGCAATCCCACGTAACGTGTACTAGTACAAACCAAGTCAAGTTGTCCATTTATTTCATTCTTTGATTTCTTTTAAAAGTCGTAACTTTTGAACCAAGCATTGAAACTAAAATCCGTTTTCACGGTTAGGGTTCTCTCGACGAGTTCTTCAAAAGTAGACCTCATTTGGATACATTTCGACAAACTTTTTTTTGAAGCAACTTTTGTAGGCGATGAAGCAACTTTGGTGTGCTATGGAGCAATTTTATGTGCGACGAAAAAACTAGATTCAGGATGGCGTTAGCAACACCCTAACCAGTCTCCCCATTACGGTGTTGTAGTTGCTAACAATTGTGGACGGCCCAGCAACTTTTCTGGGCGCCGAAGCAACTTTTGTTGGCGCCCCAAACAACATTTGTAGGCGCTGAAGCAACATTTGTGGGTGCCGAACCAACTTTTCTGGCGAGGGGCGACGAAGCAACTTTTGTGTGCGCTGAAGCAACATGTGTGAGGGTCGAAGCAAGTCTTGTGGGCGCCGAAGCAACTTAGGTGGGTAAGGAAGCAAGTTTTGTGGGCGCTGAAGCAACTTATGTTCGTG
Organism: Poa pratensis; assembly: GCA_947311845.1. NCBI lineage: Eukaryota > Viridiplantae > Streptophyta > Magnoliopsida > Poales > Poaceae > Poa > Poa pratensis. The sequence goes on from CAMZMU010000054.1 coordinate 61,418,460, forward strand.
AGGAATCAACACTTGTGGGCGACGAAGCAAACTTTTGTGGGCGCCGAAGCAACTGTTATGGGGGCTGAAGCAACTTTTGTGTGCGCTGAAGCAACATTTGTGGGCGCCAAAAGCAATATTTGTGGGCGCCGAAACAACTTATGTGTAGTGTGTCACGAAGCAATTACACAACAGCTGTAAGCAACTCCACAACAGTTAAAAGCAACTCCACAACATATTGGTGGACAACTTCAAAACACGGGTAGGCAACTTCACAAAACTAGTAGGCAACTCGGATGTGCAACGACGCAACTTGACAACACCGGTAGGCATCTTCACAATATCAGAAAACTTCAAAACACGGGTAGGTAACTTCACCACACTAGAAGGCAACTCGGATGTGCAACGACACAACTCTGATGTGCAATGATGCAACTCTGATATGAAATGAAGCAACTCTGATGTGTAAGGACGCAACTTTGGTGTGCGATGAGACAACTTCACAACATAGGTAAGCAACTTTGGTGTCCGTTGAGGCAAATTCACAACAGCGGTCAGCAACTCTATCACAACTAAAGGCAACTTTTGTACGAGGCAAAGCAACTTTGATTGCGTGTTGATGCAACTTCACATCAGAGGTGAGCAACTTTGGTGTGTTGACTAAACTTCACAACAGAGGTACGCAACTCTGGTGTGCGATGAGGCAACTTCAAAACAACGGTAAGAAACAACAAAACAACTAAAAACACCTTTGGTGCGAGGCGAGACAACTTTGGTGTGCGTTGACACAACCTCACAACAGTGCCAACAACTCCATAACAACTAAAGGCAAAGCGAAGCAACTTTGGTAGGCAACGATACAATAGCAGTAGCAACTATACAAAGAGCGGTAGGCAAAAGGGTAGGAAACTTATCAACATTGGTGGCCAACTATACAACATCGGTATGCAAATTTATAACAACGGTAGGCAACTCCGTAGTAATTAAATGCAAGTTTGGAGCGAAGCAAAAAAACTTTGGTGTGCGATGAGACAACTTGACAACAACGGTAAGCAACTTTGGTGGGCGATGACGCAACTTCACAAACGAGTAAAGCAACTTTGGTACGATGCAGAATAACTTTGGTGCACGATGAGACAACTTCATAACAACGGTAAGCAACACTATAAGTAGCGGCAGACAACTATTGCATGTCGGAGGAGTTATGGAAGGCGACGCCAACATCCTTTGGACCTCCACGCCGACGAATCGAATTGCGATCAGCTAGGGTTTGCCGCGGGGCGCATCTAAGGACGAAAAGATTGACGCGGCGCAATTGAACCAAGAGAGGCGAGTCCGTAATGGAGCAACTACTTTAGATGTCGGGCAACAACAAATGACAGACCTGAGCAACTACTATGTGTTGTTAGGCAACAATCCTAAAAACACTTTACTACCAAAAACATGCTGGGCCCAATATAGAACAGTCCCTCTTTTCCCCCTCTCTCTTGTTCTCACGTCCAGCCCAACTGAGACCCATTTGCAAACTGGCCCAAGTCAATCGTCTTGTCTTCCTGAAAATGCAGCCGAAGGATGCTAAAAAGAATAGCCGAACTTCCTTTCCCTTCCATGGCCGTCTTCCTACCAAACTCGCTGCCGTCTGACAAAATTGGACCATGAAGGGGGAGGAACGCGCCGATTCCTGCCGCCGCCGGCCTCCCTCCGGCCGCGGAGGATGAGCAGAGGCGGCGGTGGTTTCTCGCCGTCGGTGGAGGATCAGGGGAGACGCAGGGGCGGTGGCCTCTCGCCGGTGGGGCGGAGCAGGAGCCAGGAGGAGAGGACGAGGGTGTGCTCGGTTTGTCTACTGGACGCGAATCTCTGCGCGCGGAAGCTATCGGACGGCCCGTCGAGTGAGCGCTCGAGGCTTCCAAATAGCGCAGCTGCGCTTTGAGGCATTTACCAAGCATAAAACAAATCATTTTGATCCTGTTTGAAGTTGACCCAAAACTAGCGAGGAACAACACCGGTGATGAAGAAACGGACATTTCTTCAACTCCAAAAACGTCACCAATCCCGTTCGAATAGACCAAATCAAGACAACGTGCAAGAAATTGGGCGGAACCAGATAGGTCACCTGCTGGGGATCGGAAGCGGAAGTGGAGGCCTTCTTCTTGCTCCAGGGGAAGAGGCCGAGGAGGGCGTTGCGCTGGCCGCCGTAGGTTCGGGCCGGCGGCCGGACGTAATCCTCTCCGACCGGAGCCCCGGAAGCGGCAGCCGCGCCACTGGCGGAAAAGGCGAGCGCGAGGAGAACCAGGAGGAGGAGGAGTGGAGGCGGCGCGGGCGCGGGCGCGGCCGCCGGAAGCCTCCTCCGCGCTGCAGCTAGGAGCATCGCAGCGCTTGCTTGTTCAGTCAGTTCTTTCTGGTTGTTGGAGCAGCGCACAGTCGTGTTCTGTTTGCGTGTGAGCGCATCGTAAAAATTTATCTAGTACAGTCATTCAGATTAAACTAATGATAACCACCGAGTTTTCTATAGATTAAAGTAATGATTCACAACTAACACTCTAACTAATGCCAAATTCCATTTTATTCCAAATTCGCTCAAATTCTTGTGTGGATCCCTCTATTTATCTCTTATAAGTCCTTGTGACTTTGTTGTCCCCCGACAATGCTGTTGATTCTAAAGCTCAAAGAATGTAATTTGGTGACGTAGAAAAACCGAAGACAAAATAAGAGACGACGACAGAAAGAGGACTTTTGACTCTCGAGATCCAGTGCTCCTGCCTTTTAAAAAATTCGAAAACGGTATTTTGAAGTTTCAAAAAATCTCCGAAAACGTGGATACATATACATGTTATCTACATATCTGCAAAGTTCCGCTCAATAATATGTTATATTGTAGGCTACACAAAAATCACAAAATCATGAATCTGAAAAGTGTGAAAAAGAACTCATTTTACTTGGTAGATTTGTGTCTTTTTTGTGCAAATCGCGTATGAAAAGATATTTCTCTGAAACTTTGGGTGTACATAGTAGACATGTAGATGTACTTGTATGATTTTTTTCAGAACTTTCTGAGATGAAGAAATGAACTTTTCAAAAAAAAAAAAAAATCGGGAGCACTGGAGTTCGGGATCAATATGTGTTTTTCGCGACAATAGAACTATAGAAGACGTGCTAGGCAAAAAAGTCACTTTGTTGGATGTTTTTAATTTTTTGAAATCAACATTAAGTTACGAAAAATTCGGAGAAAAATCACAGAGGTTGACAATGATGTACTCTAAGGTGCTGCAAATTTTCAATGCAATTTTTTTTTTTGTATTCTGGCCTATACAAAAAATGAAAACACTCCAACTCATGCCAAATTCCACTTTATTCCAATTTCGCTCAAGTTCTTGTGTGGATCCCTCTATTTATCTCTTATAACTCCTTGTGACTTTGTTGTCCCCCGACAATGATGTCAATTCTAAAGCTCAAAGAAGGTAATTTGGTGACGTAGAAAAACCGAAGTCGAAATAAGAGACAACAATAGAAAGAGAACTTTTGGCTCCCGAGATCAAGTGCTTCTGCCTTGTAAAAAAAATTCGAAAATGGTATTTCAAAGTTTCAAAAAATCCCCGGAAAAATTCGTGGATACATATACATGTCATCTACATATCTGCATAGTTTCTCTCAATAATACGTTATATTGTAGGCTACGCAAAAATCACAAAATCATGAATCTGAAAAGTGTGAAAAAGAACTCATTTTACTTGGTAGATTTGTCTTTTTTGTGTAGATCATGTTTGAAAAGATATTTCTCTAAAACTTTGGGTCGTACATAGTAGACATGTATATGTACTTGTATGATTTTTTTCAGAATTTTATGAGATGAAGAAATAAAATTTTCGAATTTTTTAAAAAACCGGGAGCACTGGAGCTCGAGATAAGTGTTTTTCGACGACAATAGAACTATAGAATACATGCTAGGCGAAAAATCACTTTGTAGGACGTTTTTAATTTTTTTGAAACCAACATTTTGAAATTTTGAAAAATTCGGAGAAAAATCATAGAGGTTGACAATAATGTACTCTAAGGTGCTGCAAAATTTCGATGCAATTTTTTTTGTGTTCTGGCCTATACAAAAATGAAAATTCCGACATATCTTAAATTTTTTGAAATTTGTACTGTTCACCACCTCAGATCTAGAAACTTGTCATTTTTACACAGCCCAACATAAACAATATGTCGCATTAAATGGTCATCGTTATGTATTTCTGGGATTATTTTTAGAATTTTTGAAACTTTAAAGTGTCATTTTTTTTAAAGCTATATCTGGCCCGTCCTACAAAACACTGTTCTCACCGTGCTAAGCGACATCTTTGATATGAAAAGGGTTGCATAGATGGCCTCTCGAAGCATCTTGTTTTTATAAGTCGTTGCATTTTTGTCATTTCTCAATATTTCTATGCATTCAAGGGTGGAATGGTGTACAATTAGTTTGAGGGGTTTTATCATTTCTGCCACTATGACCGGCCCATCTCAGTTTTGCCATTTGACCAAGCGAAATATCAACTTGCCACTCGGTTACAGCACTTCTCGGTTTTGCCTCTCTCTCTTTACACTCAGCCATGAATGGGTGAAGGAACATGTACGTGTAATGACCCCATGGTAGTCTTAAGAAAAGCAAGCAATTTGCTTAACGCCGTCCATGTATGGTGGGATCAGCACTAACAATGAAATCGGCCACGTTGTGGAGCACGTCGGCGGTCGACAAACGCATTTCAGCCACACCCCAAATCGTGATACTTTTCAGGTACATTGAATTTCTAGACCTTCATGATTTCTTCAGGAAAGTAAAAGCCGATGCCATGCGCGCACAGCCCATAGCGCATACCACATCGGTGACATATTTGCAACGATTGCGCTTTGCCTTATAACGTACTCCATTATATCATACTACTATTACGTTACAGGAAAGGCATGCATTATGGGCAGCATTTGCTGAAACTCGAAGCACGCATTACAAACCCAGATGCAGCTTCGTCGACTTCTTTGCAACTTCCGCACTTTGTCAGATTACAGGCCTAGGTACTGGGTGTATGCACATTACAAACTAAATTTTGGCTGCATCGTAAATGTTGCATTACATTTAGATTACAAACTACGTACTGATATGTTTGGATGACAAGTCGGCTCGTCACGAGCAGAGGAAAGATCCGTTAACTCCCAAGAGATCTTCTTGTTGGCTTCTGCTGATGCTGAGTAAATGCAAAAGGTTGATCCCTACTTGTTATAAGCTACCTGTGGAAATCAAGGGGTTCATGGTTTAGCTAGAGAAATCCATAACATGGAAATTCAATTAATACCAACAAACGGGGTCACAAATATTTTTACTTGGGGCTTCCAGAGACTGGTCAGATCCTGTCAGACAATAGTTCTTTTAAGAACTTGCTTTCCCAGGTAAACATCTAGGTAACCCTGCAAGACAACACATCATAGTTTTCTTTAGCCAATTGGGAAAAAAATTAGCATCAACAGAAAGAGAATAGGCAAACCACCACCTGAATGAGTCGTTCTACGCCTATTGATTCTTCCTCTGTTAAAAATGTACGGATGGCTGCTTCTGTCCGAGGTACCTTTTGGCCCAACGTGAGGGTCACTTTATCTACAGCTTTCTTCACTATAAGTTTGTGGACATCCCGGGATAAGAGGCCCTCTTCCCACAGAGGCTTTAAGATGTTTTTTATGAATTCGCCAAGGGCAAATCTGAATGTCTGAGTTGATGCGCTGCTTTCCTCAACACAGCTTACTTGTGGTGGCCCAATATGTGACTCAGAGATCTGAGCCTCGTTTGCAATCTCCCTTTCGCACACTCCTCCAGCAAATTCCTTCTTTTTGGGTTGCTTAGAGTGTTCTTCTGAGCAGCAGTGCCGCTGCAGCCTGAAAAGCTTTGGCTACCATCCTTTGGTATCGAAACGTCCCCTCCAGTAGATTCATTCTTTTCGGATTGCTTAGACTGTTCTTTCTGAACCGCAGTACCACTACAGGCTGAAAAGCTCTGACTATTATCCTGTGGTATCGAAACGTGCCCAGTTACCTGATTAATGACTTCCTCAGATGCCACATATCCTTCTTCATCTGCAGCCGTACTAGGCAAACAATTCAAGTCTGGTATTGCAAAACGTGGAGCGCTATCGGCTGGTTTTGCAACACCGGAATTTGTTATGTCAGCATCAGACTGGAGGGATATTTGTTCATTTAACGGTACTTCAAGAACTTCAGGTAACTGATAATCGTCCTCTGTTCCTTCCTGACAAATATCGTTTTCATAATCTCCCAGTTCTGAAGAAATTTGTTTATTTATTTTGCAATTCATGGTATCCAGTGGCATGTCTCTGCAATCACCTCCCTTGGAGCAATTTTTTATTTCTCGACAATCACTTCCACAGGAGCAACCAACAGGTTTCTTCGGGCAACAGTTTGTGGTTCCTTTATCCAAATTTGACACACTGAATGGAGTAGTTTCACTGCCCTGATTGAAACAGTCTGACCCATGGACCTTCACATTGCAATCATGCGGCGAGCAAACAGCAACAGTTTCTTGATTCGGCAGTGTCAGACCAGTTGTCAAGCTAGCTGTTTGCTCACACAATTTGGCACCATCACCTTCTGCTCTGGCACCCAGTTTATATTTTCTCCTAGAATCGAAATCCAAATGATTGTTAATTGCTTTCTGCTGAGAAACATTTTGACGCAGACTACAATCAGGATGCAAAGCAACTGCTTGATCCACCTTGCTAGTATCTGAACCCCTGCTATGTCTAGGTTGTATCTGGCTAGTATGAGAACAGCTGTTCTGACAAGTTTGTACCATGGCATTTGGATGAGCAGTTGAGATCATATAGTATGGAGTTTTAGCCTCTTCTTTTTGCTGTGTGATTTCACCCGGATTTGGTTCTGGCAGAACCTCCAAATTGCACAACAGCCCTTGTTTGGCCAAGCTTTTGTTGCAATTGCTGCCAGTAAGGCATCTGAAGGGCTGCTCTGGATTTGTCTTAGCTCCTCCTTCAGCACGCGTTTGTAATTCATCAGGTGACGTGGCACTTTTACATTTTTCAGTGTTGTCCAATGCTGTTTCATTTTCAGCCGTGCTTTCTGAGCTCCCTGAAGGACCCACAGGTGCATTGATATTTCCATCCTCACTTTCTGAGCTACCAGAATCAGCAGACATTTTATACCTCGCAGTACCTATTTCATTGGTTTGTGCTAGTTTTTCAGCTTCAGCACCACTGTCCTTCCTTAATCTTCTTGTTCTTCTCCAAATATCCAAGCATTCACGAAGCAATTCAGATGGAGTACTATCTGACTGCTTTGTGTGCACACCCTTCTCCATATGAGTGGAGGGAAGATGCCGCAGGTTACACGTGGAAACCTCACCAGCTGTGTTACCTGTGCAATCAACAACACTGCAACGCTGGTCAGATTCTAGTTTCATGTTGCTACTTCCTTCACTCTGTTTTCGGCTATTTGATGAAGCTATGGTTTTGATGCTGTACTTAGGACTTAACACATCTGAGTTCTCATTAGACTTTGTTGAGCCACAATATGTAGCAGCTGTCAAAATATTCTTCTTCAGTTGGCAGTTCCCTTTTGCTCCACTATGACCTACTTCATCGGCTGTTTCAGCTTTTTCCTCCCGGTTATCATTTCTTATCACATCAGAACCACCACAATGTACTTCATGCAGATATGATCGCTCGTCCTGCTCTCGGATTGAGCAGAATTCTTTAGGGTGCTCCTTGCAAGTCATACGCTTCTTAGCTTTCTCTCCAGACAGCTGATCGCCATACCTTTTCTGGCGACTCTTCTTAGCTTTCGGTTCAGACAGCTGATCTCTATACCTTGCCTGTCGACGGTTCTTTCTATGTGTACTAATGCAGGACCTATATGAATTGTTTTTCTTAGAAGTCCAATTTTCCTTTGTTGTTCGTGACATCTTGCCACGATACTTACTCTGCAATTTTGGCTAATGTTCGAGTGGTCATGAAAATCCTCACCCGGAGAAAGCTCAAGTTGCGCGGGATGGATAGTGTGCAATTTATCAAATGGCTTCTTTGTGTGAGCTCGGCTTACTTCATCCCTGTGATGCGACCGACCAGCTGAGGTGTGATCAGGTTTCGACTGGTCATGAAAATCCTCACGCGAAGAAAGCTCAGGTTGCGCAGGATATATAGTGTGCAGTTTATCAAACGGCTTCTTCGTGTGAGCTCGGCTTACTTCATCCCTGTGATGCGACCGACCAGCTGAGGTGTGATCAGGTTTACTTGTAGTGCACAAACTGTCCATGTAGGCCCGATGCTGTTCTTCATCTATCTCAGAAAAATGGCTAACCGGGGAGTAAGTTGGCACATATCGGTCCTCTTGATAAGATGCATTTTGAGTGCTACTCCCCTGGTCAAACCGAAAAACATTGCCAAGGCTTACTGTTGCATGGATATGTTTACCATCTTCTGCATGATCACAACCACGATCAACAGACATGCTAGTCCTCTCAGTCCTGCATTACAAAATAAACAGTTTAAGGCCTCTTTGGGTCACAGAACTAGAAAACATAGGAGTAGGAAACACACAGGAATGAGATGTCACATACTATGGATTCCTAAAGGGTCTAGAAACATAGGAATTTTTTTAAAGACGCCTTTGGATGGTTTATTCACAGTTAGTGAATAAATGAAATTTGAAGGAATGAAATGACAGCTAAGAAAGATATATAGAGGATGCATTGAACTTCTAGAAAGAAAAATGAAACGACGTCTGAGGTCATGTTGGTTTTTGTATAAAATTGGTGTCATAGCAAAGAATTACATCGGAATTTGAGAACCTCAATTCTATGATCCAAAGGGCTTTTCTAGGGAGATTTTCTATGTACTGGAATCCTCTAAAATTCCTATTGATATCCTACTACACATGGAGGCCATTGACGAGCAGAAATAATAGTACAAAAGTACATCCCTCGATGAAAATTACTGTAGCAGCTACACAATAATCTACCTTGTCTACATTTGAACGTGTAAATCTAAACAACATGATGAGCATGACATGGAATCTATGACTTAAATTCATATGCGGATCCAAATAATAACCTGCTGAGTGCATGCACAGGGTTGTTGGCGTTTGCACCACGATGGGGTTGCTTCCATGTTGCTTGTTCTCTCTGACGAAGGGTTAACTGCTGCCAATCATATTGCTCACTGCAGTTATATCCTCCAGAACCGAGTCCAAAGGGTAGACTGTTTGAACCCATTAATTCTGCAACTATTGAAGCAAGATGACACTGACAATGCACACCCCTATATCATATAGACAGAGAAGTTATTCTATCTTCAGTTCCTGGAATCAAGCTTCCACAAGCTGTAAATTTGAGAATGAATTCAGCAAAAAAGGTACAGCGAGTGAAAGGAAAGTCTGAATTTACCATAAGAACTCGAACTTTCATGAGTAAATAGTACAAAATATGCCAATTTATCAAGGTTCGCGTGGATCACATCTAAACGGATTGTGCATGTCCGAGGGAAGGGGGCGCAATGAAATGATTGATTGTTATACCACCGACAAATTATCATTTAGCATATTATTTACCGTACATCATACTAATATGTCCATTCAAATTAAAAAAATAACCTTAACTACTAAGTTTGGATTGGTTATGGTTCATCCACACATCTACTCAAGCACAGGACCCAAATCTAATCTTTAAGCCCAGACTCCCAGCCCCAATCTAACGGCTCAATCTTTTGTAGTCCTGCGGGCCAGCTTCAATCCAGCGGGGACCGATGGTACATGTACATGCATCAGAGAGACCTTCAATCGATCTCATTCCCTCATCGGGCTGCTTGCACCTGAGAGAGACCGATGGACGGATTGGTGTTTGAGGCTGCTTCTCTTTCTTCCCTTTTGGATTGGTACGTGAATATTACATTGAGTTTTAGCATGCACATGCAGGTGTGTCATATTCGATCATGTTTATAGAGTTTGGTTGGCTGGCCGATGCCAACTGTATCGTCATCTGAAATTCAGCCATGACCGATCAAGTACTGCCTAATTGGTTTGCTAACAGCGCAACACCATGTTCGACACGTCCAACAGGTATGACGTCACGAACAACTGCACGCCTTGCGCCGTGAGCTTCCTTTGCCCCCACACTAACCTGAAGATCAGCCACCTGTGATTCCCACCGCTGGTAGACACTGGATTTATCGCAGAGGCACAGAGCTGAACTGGTTGCATGTTCCTGAATATGATCCTGCATGTCAGGCCATCTAGAGTGAGGTTGCATGTTCCGATTTCACACCGCTGCCATCCTCTCTAAAAACTTAACCACGGTAATTCTTCTCCGTCTCCAACGTGATGAGCTCCAACCACATTAGTAGATCGGCAAATTAATCGAGCAGTCATGCATATTGCCATAGCTCCTGCACTTTTTTTATCAAGATCGTGACTACCATGATAATCCTCTGGGCGATGAGCTCTGGTGGCTGCATAAATCAAGAAGTGGGCTACTTCCTCCAATTAATTGTTGTCGTGGTTTGTACTACTAGAGATCTTGTTTATAAAAGAAGATACACAAAAAGACATATATTCAGTCATCGATCAATGTCAGGTACCATGCGATTGATCTTTATTATTATAGCAGTTGATCGCCGAGACCTCGCGAGTGGCAATAGCTTGTGCCACTCGACTGTTTTTGTACGAACTGCTGAGTGCCGAACTCCACTAGTTAACTTTGATACAGTGTCACCAGCAACACATGAATGGCGATGAAGGTGGAACCGAGAGAGGGTACCAGCCAGCAACGCCGCGATGCTGGAGGTGACGGACGATATCTCGCCGGCAGAGCTAATGGAGACCTCATCAGACCTGTTAACGGGTAGGGTTGGAGGTTCAACGGAACCTAGGGCTTAGATGAAAGATTTAGGCAATGTGGCAACTACGAGAAAACATGAGCCAGAGACTAAAAGGCCGACAAGGGAGAGGTAGACTGAGCAGTGGTGATAGTTACAGGAAGAAATATGGTACATACGAAATAGAAATAGACTAGAGGCAAAACCTCGCTTTGCAGTTGTAGGTTTCTTGTCACATATTGTACCATTTTGTTTATCTATTGTCCAAACATGAGTAATTAGCTAGTTAAGTATAACTTAAATAATGTTGATGTTCTATGTTGGTTTATAGATATTAAATATACCAACAATTTATTGTAAAATAGAGAATAAAAGATTTTACAATTAAAGAAGAAAGTCAGTCAATAGATATGGAAATAATTAGTTAAAACGTCAAAGACCATTACAACGTCCGTACAAATAGGCTGTTTTTATAGCAAACTATCCACAACCAAAGCATCACTATCTAAATATAGATATCCATTGCGCAGTAAAAGCAGCGTTTGAGATCTCGCTGCCAGTTTGGATTGCAATATGAGGTGCACAGATTAGGTGTCGTGGTACAAATGGGGCGCTACATCGGTAACCCTATAAAACTGATCTGATAGTATCAAGTTAAGTTTCTCAGCTAGGCGGGTGGCCAGCGTATGTCTAGGCGGCGCGTCTGGCCTCGGTTGTCTAGGAGGCGGATAAAGACATGAACTCTTATTTCTATTGATGCAGTAAGATGTAAAGTTTTTGTGTTTTCTCAAAAAAAAAAAAACAGGTTGGAATCGCCAGCTGGAAGAAGAAACAGTAGAGGAAGAAGGCAACACTACAAGACGGATGCCGGGCTGGTGACAATGGCCTATCTGAACCAGCCCATCTCTACAATGCACTAACTATACCGGTTGAGCAGCTTCTGTCACATTAGCAATAAGCAACCAGCAGCATCAATGCCAAGTGTTGTGTTGGCGACAGCTTTTCCTCGCTCTTGTCATTTCCTACCTCACTCGAGACATGGTGACGTAATTCGGCGTTGAGGCTAGGTATGCACATCTCGTAGAGACCATAAGCACATCTCGTAGGGGTGCTGTCTTGGTCAATGCCTCCAACATAATGTAGCACTACACATGCAACACCATGCACCCGGTCTCCAAGATAGAACAGTCAAGCAAGGGGGAAGCACCGATAGTCCCCAACACAAAGTTAAGTAGTTGAACAACAGAGAAAGTGTGCACTTTGTGACCACACTAGATGGGGAGCACAGAGAAAGCATTTGCAATAAGTATCACTAATTACATACTACAGTAACAATTATTTGGGAAAACAAAAAGGGAGTTGCAATTGAGGCCAAAGAAGGCATGAGTCCCTATCTCAGGGGCACATCAAGATGCATGGCAAGAGTGATTACCTTGACCCAACCGAAGATTGTTGTTGTGTCTCGAAATTAGTCCTGGAGTACGAGGCTTCACAACAAATTAACCTGAAAATAGCAAGATCAGAACTCACAACAGGAAGATAATAAAAACTAGTAGTTCGAATCAGCGAGCGGGGAGCGGAGGTAACATCTCTTTGACTAGAATTAAGACTCTTGTTTACTACAGTATTATTTTCTCGAGCATAAACCTCGCCATCTTGGTCCACGAATTTGGTCTAGCATATTTATTACACTTGGCGGGGCCAGTTGTCGATTTCCTCCTAAACAACTACAGTAGTAGATGGTACAGAAAAAGAACCTCGATGCAGAACTCGGAACATATACAATGCAAGAAAGGAAGAAGATTTTATTCACAAGAAAGAGGACAATATAATGCAAGAACAAATCGATCTTTGAGGGAGAAAAAGAGCGGAAGCAAAGAAGCCAAAATCTGGGTACGGAGAGCGGGGAGAGAAGAGCGCAGATAAGGTTAGAGCGATCGGCGGCGCCGGCGGCAAGTAAACCTCGAAAACCCTAACCATCAAGATCGCGTCAAAGGGGAGCGAATAAAAAACCAACCGAAGCCGCTTAAAAAAGGACCGTGACGATCGCCCTTACCAGCACAATGCGACGTGCGCGGTCTTCTTCGGGGAAGAACCTGGGAGGGCGGCGCCGCCGACGCGGAGGGGGAGGCGGAGACGCCGAGGGGGGACGGTGGAGAGCAGCGAATCGAGAGAGAGAGCGAGCGCCGAAGATTCCGTTTTTCTGCCCGTTTTCCGCTGCCAAGAAAATAGGCTTCCGCGGTTCCGCCAGGAAGAGGGCTATAGGGAGAGAGAGGAGGAGGCTGCGGGAGGGCGGCGTGTGTCAGTATGTGTTGACTGTGGAGTCTCGCGTGGAGACTCGGGCCCGTATTGTCACGTCGCTGCTCGTGGCTCCGAGCAAAAAGCCGGGTTCTCTCTCGCTTTGGCCTCGCTCATCAATGGTTTGCTTGCTCGTGTGGTTTTGCTCTGCACGCCACACAACCGCATTCAATGCAGCCAACACTCTTTATCCCTACCACTATTCTATTCCATTATAATTATGAAAATGGACATAGGTCTCGTCCGAGTTTTCGCACCACGGAGTTTCGCAGCACGATGACTACAACGGCACGACGCAAACGAACGTGTGTTTTGTCCGTGTTTGGTCCGTTTGGATTAGCAAACGGACGCGAGTTCGATCCATGTTCGTCCCTTTCTGGCCACTCTACCCAACGAGCCGATGCATTGAGTTCGTTCGGACAAAGTTTTTTTATCATTTTCGGCCATTATGATCACATTGCAACAAAATAAATATATAGCAACCAAATGAACCCTAAATAAAACATAATCCCGGCCTCATCGGCCATGTCTGCATACATATCCAAAATAACACATAATTTCGGCCTCATCGGCCATGTTTTTTCGGCCATCTCGACCATAGTTCAACGCCTGACGTGGGGATAAACCCCGGGTGACTAAAGACCCACAGAAGATCCCGAGTGAAATGCGAAACCAAAGTCTGGCCGCTTCCGCCTGGCCGGCTCGGCCGAGCCCGCCTGCCCCGAGCGCAGCCGGCCTCTGCCTAGCCTATCGGAGCACAGCCGGGCGGCATGGGCAAGAGGAACTGCGGGCTCGTCATCGTCACGATTCTCAGCGACAACCAGATAACGACAAACGACGCCCGCCATATGCGACCAAGGTCAACGGCAGCAGCCGAATTCGGTTGGTCGCCAGCCAGATGACCGGCTGCCCCTCGCCCACGAATAGCAGGAGACATGGGACCGTGTCGGGCGGCACCGGGGCCATGGCCGGCTAGCCCTCCACGTCGCCTAGGCATGGGCTAAAGTGAAGCATGGCCTGACGTCCCCTACAGTGCCAAGGAGCCCCGACAGGCGGGAGACACGGGGCGCCGCCCAGCGCCGACAAGAAATCCCGAGAACCATCTACCGTGCAGACGGGGGCCGGCGTCGTCGCCTGCCTGCCCTCCACGTCGCCAAGTCTAGCCCGAACGCTCCTGCGCCGCGAGGGAGTTCAACTGTGCGAAGCGTAGCACGCTGTACTGCGGACATGCAGCGTCACGAAGAAACACCCCTGTAGCCGACATTGGCCGGCTGGCGCGGACCAGCCGGCCCCGCCTGTAAGCCAGACAGCCAGGCCTATTAGGCCTGGCTGGGTGCCCAAGTAGAAGGGGCCCGAACCACTTCTTCCTCCTCACCCCCGAATAGCTAGAGAGAGATCCGAGCCATGGAGAGCTCACCGAACAGCTCGAGGAGCAACTCTGTACTGTGTCCACCGATGATAGAGAGATCGAGCAGGAGTAGGAGTGTTACCTCCTCCGGGGGGCTCCGAACCTGGTTACTTCCCGTGTCCGCGCTCAGGCGCAATCCCTGCGGGTGCCGAAGTTGCAGAACGTTGTCCCCACTCCTATCTTAGCCATCCTGTGGCATATGCCGTGTTCCACACCACTTCATTTGGCGCCCACCGTGGGCAGATAGCAGCTTCCGGAGTCACATTCCGCCAGGGATCCCGCAGCCGTCTCGACGAGCGAGTCGCCTCCAGCCTCGTCTCGACGTTCGGCTCCATCGACTTCGTCAACGACAACGCGAACTGCTTCACCGGCTCCGCCTTCCCCGAGGATGGCACCGTCCTGCACTTCGGCGAGCACCGCGTCTACATCGCCCTCGCACCCGTCTACCCCGCCAACATCTAGCGCTGCATCGACAGTTTTCCCGAGGAGACGGTCGGCTGCGAGAGCAGCACCGAGACCTGCGTTTACGCGGAAGTTATGGTGTCCGACGTCGCGAGCACCCAGCAGCACCATGCCCCCGTCGACTCTGTCCAGGCCATGCTCCAGGGCCTGGTCACGCCCATCGCCGCCGACGCGGACCCCGCGCAGGCCACCATCCTCCTCGAACAATCACGCCAGCGCCTCCTCAGCAGCGCGCACGGCGTCGCAGCCACGCATCGCCGCATGGAAGCGCAGGTCCGCGAGTACAACTTCACCCACGGATTCACCCCCGTCGCCGTCGAGCCCAACCCACGGGGAAACGTCAGGCGCAACCTCGCCAGCGAGATGGCAGGAGGACCGGCTGCCGACGCCGAGCCAGCTGGACCAGTCGGAGCACCGCCTACTCGTCGACCCATCTACAGCTCCCCCACGAAGAACATGAAGGCAGCACGCGCCGCCGCAGCAGAACTGCCCAATCTGGAGGGGGAAGAGCTACGCGCGCAGCACCAGCGCGTCCAGGACCTCCTCGACACAGCCGATCACAAGTTTCGCCAGAACCAGGCCGCGTCCGTGATGAACTCGCCACCTCTTCCACCTCCCCCGCCTGGAGCCCCCCCCCACCCGGTGCGACTCGAGGTGACCGCCAGGCGTCGTTGCCACATGCCCAGCCCCAGCAAGCCCCCCAGCCGGGTGGAAATCGCGCGCGCAGCATCAACTCCAGACCAAGTCGCTTCAACGCGCCGGCTGCCGGTGGCGGCCAGAACTACAACTACGCGCCGGCCGCTGGCGAGGGCCAGTACAACTACCGCGACCAACCGGATGCGCGCAAGGGGACCGTCCATGACCGGCTGGGAGACCTAGGCCCGGCATACGGCCCCGACGCTCGTGATCGCCTCGACGCCCTGGAGAAATCCCGCCAGCTCGAAGAAGAGGAGGGGCGAGGTCCACCGGTGCTTCGGACCTCGCATCGCAAGAGAGCCTTTCCCGCGGAATTTCTCCCTCCCGCGCGACACGCCCAAATACAACGGAAGCACGAAGCCAGAGGACTGGCTATCCGACTACGTCACCGCCGTCTCCATCGCGGGCGGCAACAAGCGCGTAGCGGTGCGCTACGTGTCACTCATGTTGAAGGACTCAGCCCGCACATGGCTCAACAGCCTGCCGGATGGATCGATCAACTGCTGGCTGGACTTCCAGCAGGTCTTCATCAAGAACTTCTCCAGCACCTACAAGCGCCCGGCTCGCCCTCGCCAGCTAGCCAGCTGCACCCAGGGCAAAACCGAGTCCGACCGCGACTACCTGACGAAATGGTCAAGCCAGCCCAACACGTGCGAGGGAGTCCACGACATCCAGGCGGTCGGCTTCTTCATCAACGGCTGCCGGGAGGGCACGATGCTCAAGCACCGGCTGCTCCTAGACGAGCCAAAGTCCATGGCGGAGCTCATGACCATAGCAGAAAAGCCGGCTGCGATAGAGCAAGGCGGCCCGAGCAACGACAACCGAGGCGGCCGCGACAACCGCGACAACCGGGATAATGGAGGCAACCGCGACCGCCGCGACGATCGAGATCGAGACAGCCGGAAGAGAAGCGGCGCGCCAGACGGGCGGTAGGAGAACCGTGCCGTCAACGCAACCGAGGCCGGCCAACTGGCTGGCGATGACGGTGGGAACCGAAACCCCCGCCAGTGGAACAAGCCAGAAGGGCGATACGAGGACCGCCAGTGGGCGAAGCCAACATACCTGTTCGAGGACATGATGAACGGCCCGTGCCGGTACCACAGCGTCACCGGGAACCAGCCAGCCACACGACGGCGCGCTGCAGCTGGACTCTCCGTCTGCAGCGCGTAGAGGGACCGCCACAACCAGCGCAATGAGCGCCCAAGACAGCCGGCACATCTCGCGACATGTACCCCAACAAGGACGCCGCGTACGTCGTCTCCATCATCGAGCGCAACAAGCGCAGCCAGCGACTGCGCGTCGCAGAGGTGAACGCGGTCGTCCCCACCGTCCAGCAGCTGATGGACTGGGCAAACCAGCCCATCTCCTTCGGACCCGGCGACCACCCGGATATCATGCCGAATCCCAGGGGCTACAGCTTGCTCCTGGACCCCACCTTCGTCACCGATCAAGAGTTCGCCGTCACCTTCTCCCGAGTGCTCATTGACGGAGGAAGCAGCATCAACATCCTGTACAAGGACACCGCCGACAAGCTGGGGATAACCGAGGCCCGGATGAATCGCAGCCGGACGATCTTCCACGGCATCGTGCCGGGGCAGTCCTGCATACCAATCGGCACCGTCCGGCTGGACGTCATCTTCAGAGAAAAGAAAAAATTTCGCCGTGAAAGCATCTGTTTCGAGGTGGTGAACCACCGCAGCCCCTACCACGCCATCCTGGGCCGCCCGGCTCTCGCCCAATTCATGGCCGTACCCCATACGGCTACCTGAAGATGAAGCTGCCGGGCCCAGCGGCATCATCACCGTAGCCGGCGATTTCAAGCGCTCCATGGCATGCGCCTCGGCCGGCTCGAAGCTCGCCGAGTCGCTGGTAGCGGCTGAAGAGTTCAAGGAGATCAGGCGCGCCGTAGCAGCCGAGCACCCGGAAGTCCGTGCAAAGAAGCAGTCGGGCGAGACAGTTTCAGCCAAAAGACAGCAAGCAGGTCCCTGACGCAAGCAAGCCGACGGAAGTTCCTCACCATCGGCAACACCCTCAGCGACAAATAGGAAGGCGAGCTCATCGAATTCCTCCGTGAGAATCGGGACATCTTCGCATGGTCTCCAAAAGACATGCCAGGTGTACCGACGGAGTTCGCTGAGCACTCTTTACATGTCAAGCCGGATGCTAGACCGGTCAAGCAACCTCTCCGTCGCTTCGGAGAGGAGAAGAGAAGCAATCGAGAAGAAATCGCCCGGCTACTACGCGGGCTTCATCATGGAAGTGTACCACCCACTGGCTGGCCAACCAGTCCTGGTGATGAAGAAAAACAACACCTGGCGCATGTGCATCGACTACACCAGCCTCAACAAAGTGTGCCCAAGGATCCCTTCGCCTTGCCACGCATCGACCAAGTCATAGACTCCACCGCCGGCTGCGACTACCTGTCCTTCCTGGACGCGTATTCCGGCTACAACCAGATCAAGCTCCACCCGGATGACCACCTGAAGACCGCATTCATCACGCCCTTCGGAGCATTCTGCTACACGGTCATGTCGTTTGGCCTGAAAAACGCCGGCGCCACTTACCAGAGGTGCATGCAGAATGTCTGGGCGACCAGATCGGGCGCAACGCCCACGCCTACGTCGACGACATCGTCATCAAGACCAAAGAGCGCCGCACCCTCATCGACGACCTGAGAGAAACCTTCGCCAACTTGCGCCGGTTCCAGATGAAGCTGAACCCGACCAAGTGCGTTTCGGAGTACCGGCTGGCCAGCTACTCGGTTTCCTCGTCTCCGCGCGAGGGATCGAGGCCAACCCAGACAAGATCGCCGCCATCGAGGCATGGAGCGGCCAACCGGCTAAAAGACATCCAGAAGTTCGCCGGCTGCCTGGCCTCGCTGAGCCGGTTCAGCCGGCTGGGCGAAAAGGCCCTGCCCCTGTACCACCTGTTGAAGAAAACCGGCAAATTCGTCTGGACGGACGAAGCAGACGCGGCCTTCGCCGAGCTCAAGAAGGCACTGTCCGAGGCACCGGTCCTGGCGCCGCCTGCTCCAAAGGAGCCCATGCTCATGTACATCGCCGCCACCAACCGGTGCGTCAGCATCGTCCTGGTGGTGGAGCGCCAAGAGGAAGGCAAGGAGCACCCGGTCCAGCGGCCGGTCTACTACGTGAGCGAGGTCCTCTCGCAGTCGAAGCAGAACTACCCCCACTACCAGAAGCTCGTGTACGGCGTGCACATGGCGGAGAAGAAGCTGCGCCACTACTTCCAAGAGCACGTCATCACCGTGGTGAGCACGGCTCCACTCGGAGACATCATCGGCAACAAAGACGCAACCGGCCGAGTCGCCAAGTGGGCAGTCGACCTGGCCCCGCACACGGTCCTGTACCAGCCAAGAATCCATCAAGTCCCAGCTCATCGCCGATTTCATCGTCGACTGGGCGGAAACACAGTACCTGCCGCCTGTGCCCGACTCCGCGCACTGGCGGATGCACTTCGACGGCTCCAAGATGTACGAAGGCCTGGGAGCCGGAATCGTCCTCACCTCGCCCAAGGGCAACCGGCTGGAGTACGCCGTGCAGATCCACTTCAAAGCCTCCAACAACGTCGCCGAGTACGAGGCCCTCGTCCACGGCCTCAAGCTCGCCAAGGCAATGAGCATCCAGCGCATCCTGTGCTTCGGAGATTCGGATCTAGTGATCCAGCAAACTTCAGGAAATTGGGACGCCAAGGACGCCAACATGGCCTCCTACCGGTTCTTCGTGCAGCAGCTCTGCGCATGTTTCGAGGGGTGCGAATTCCACCACGTGCCCAGAGCCAACAACGAGACGGCTGACATGCTCGCCAAGCTCGGCAGCACCCGCGAGCCATTCCACCCGGCGTCTCCCTCGAGCACGTCTACAAGCCATCCATCACACCGTCACCCGACTCGGAATCCATCGTCATCCCGGGGGCTGCAAGCCCACCAGCCGACAAGCAAACTCGGGGGCTGTCCCCCCACCACGTCATTTGGACCCACCCGGCTACGAGGCGCCAGCCGCACCCATCCCCGAGCTCATCGACAAGACCAGAGCAAACCCGGGGGCTGCTCCGACACACCCGGGGGCTGCGCAGCCGATCCAAAAGCCGCCCAGCTGGCGCTAGCCGGCGTCTTCACCATCCACGAAGTTCCCTCATGGGCGCAACCATTCCTCGACTTCCTCGCACACGGCACACTCCCAGAGGAGGAGGTGCAAGCACGACAAGTTCTGCGCCGCTCCAAGGCATACACCATCATCAACAGCGAGCTCTACAAGCGCAGCGCGACAGGCGTTTTTCAGCGGTGCGTCGAGCCGGCAGAAGGGCGCCGCCTGCTAGAAGACATCCACAAGGGCGAATGCGGGCACCACGCCGCGTCCAGGTCAATCGCATCGAAGCTTTGCGCTACGGGTTCTACTGGCCGTCTGCTCTAGCTAACGCCGAGCAGATGGTCCGCGCCTGCACCGGCTGCCAGCGCTTCAGCAAGCAGAAACACACGCCGGCTGCAGCTCTGCAAACCATCCCCATCACCTGGCCATTCGCCGTCTGGGGGCTCGACATGGTCGGTCCCTTCAAGACGGCGCGAAGCGGCATGACTCACCTCCTCGTAGCGGTGGACAAGTTCACCAAGTGGATCGAGGCCAAGCCAGTCAAGAAGTGGGACGGCCAGACGGTCATCACCTTTTTCCAAGACATCATCTACCGCTACGGCTACCCACACAGATCATCACCGACAACGGCACAAACTTCGCCAAGGGCGTCTTCAAGCTTTCTGCGCGAGAAGGAATCCGGCTGGACCTCGCCTCGGTGCTCATCCCCAGTCAACGGCCAAGTGGAGAAAGCAAACGGCCTAGTCCTAGCCGAATCCGGCCCCGGCTGGTCGACCCACTCGAGCGAGCACCCGGATGCTGGATCGAAGAGCTCCCGCATGTACTCTGGAGCCTCAGGACCACCCCCAACCACTCGACGAACTACACGCCCTTCTTCCTCGTCTACGGCGCGGAAGCAGTCCTGCCGGCTGACATCGAGTTCGACTCCCCTCGAGCCATCCTCTACACGAGAAAGAAGCCAAGCGGCAAACGAAGACGGCGTGGACCTCCTCGAGGAGGCACGAGAACTGGCCTTGTCCAGATCGGCCATATACCAGCAGAATCTGCGCCGGTACCACAGCCGGAAAGTGCACCCGGTCACGTTCCGCGAAGGAGACCTAGTGCTCGGTGGATCCAAGACACCAAGGGGCTCCACAAGTGTCCTCCCCTTGGGAGGGCCCGTTCATCATCAGCAGAGCGCTGCGCAACAACGCGTACTATCTCACAGACGTACGCGAGGAGAAAAAGAACAAGCCGTTTACCCCTTACGAGGAGGGGGAACGCCCGTGGAACGCCAGCCTCCTCAGGCCGTTCTACTCCTAGAACAAGTGTAACACCCTGTTGTTTCTTTTGAGTAAAAGTTAGCACTCCGAGCGCACACTCGGGGGCTGCCGTTGTTTCAGTGTTGTTTCTTTGTTCTTCACTGTGGCTAGCCGACTACCGATCTCGCTTACGTTAGCTTAGTACCGTGCTCGACCCCGACACCTACTCTCGATCCGGCTACAGACCGCAACCCGGCTGACACGTTGGCCAGAAACCGGCTAGGGGCACACGTGAAAAGTCCATAAGAAAGAAAAAGTCTCGGCTCGCGACAGAAAAAACCGCTTTCTCGTCGCCTGCGTCCAGCCTCTCAAAGATCTCAGTACCGTGCGCCCAGCCAGCCGGCCCTCTCTTCGGATCCGGCTGCAGAGTTCAGCCGGCAAGAGCAGGGGTCGTAGAGCCGAGACACGGGAAGGGGCACGGGCGGCAAAACAAGGGCGAGCCGGCCCCTAATCGAATAAAAACCGAAGCTAAAATATGCCAACCTTTTCGATTCTAAGGACTAACGATCTAACGAAGGTTCTTTGTGTCGTTTTTTGTCGGCCTCACAAACTATCGAAGAGTCCTAGTCCAGATTCGACTCAACTGGCTACGCCAGTCGGGCCGAATCTCGGGGGCTAGTGCGCGAAAACCCGGTTGTCACGACCAGCCGGGCAAACTCTCGAAGATCCCTAGTCCAGATTCGACTCAACTGGCTATGCCAGTCGGGCCGAATATCGGGGGCTAGTGAGGGTGAACAGGCTCGATCGCCTTCACTAAGCCACAAAGAATCTCAAAGACAAAGACAATCACAAAAAGTTTTGGGCACCAACAAGATAAAGGAGACGAAGCTCCACACAAGTCACGATACAAGCACCAGAAGTCTTAGACAAGTACGCCCGGCATCCCGGGGACAAATGAAGCGAGTTCACAAAAAGCTAAGAGAAAATACAAGCTGCAACCCGGCATCCCGAGGTCTTCATTCGGCGACCTTGGAGGAGCTGGCCACGTCGCTGGTCTTGGAGCAGCCAGTTTCCTCGACGGCTTTGCCCTTGGAGTCCTTCGCCCCGTCGTCCGCCTCCTCGTCATCAGTCGGAAGAGCAGCCGGCCGATCTGGGATGAACTCCGTCAGGTCGACAAAATCGGCAATAGTGCAGGCGGCATCACGGAGGTCGGGACGCTTCTTGAGCACGTCGTAGGAGTCGTCATCCCGGAAGCCCTCCTTGAGCGGCTCCAGATCAGCACTCGGATACCAAGACTTCAGCAGCGCCACGTCCAGAGGGCCCCGCCGCGAGCCGCCGACTCCTGCAGCTCCTCCACCCTAGCCGGCGCCAGCGCAAGACGGCGAGCCAGCTCAGGCAAGACAATTGGAACTCCTTGGTCGGGCCAGACGTACCGGCAGAGCTTCCTCGCGGAATAGGACAACGCAGTGGCGTCGATCCCGAGTTGTGCCACCCGGTCCGCCACCGACGTCTCGCAGCCGGCGATGGCAGCATCGGTTGCCTCCAGTCCCAAGTGGGACAGGTGGGTCTTCGCCGCCTCCACGTTAGCAGACGAGTAATAGCCTGCAAGCCAAGCAAAAACATCAAGACAGGAGAACCAAGACAAGAGTGCAAACAGCCAAAGCTTACCGCAAACGGAAAGGTCGACCCGGCTCAGCTCCTTGCGCGCCGAGCCCTCGTCCGTCTTCAGGTGGACGACCTCCTCCTTCAGCAGGGTGACCTCCTCCTTCAGCTTCTTGATTTCCGCCTGGTCGTCCCGGCGCTGCTGGTTGTAACCCTGCTCTAGCTTCTCAAAGTTCTCCCGTGCCTCCACCGCCGCCTTCTCCACCGCCTCCTTGGCCTCGGCCAGCTTGTCCAGCTCCACCTGCGGCTCCTGCTCGCGCTTCCTGAGCCTCTCCACCTCCTTCGCCAGGTCGCTGAACTGGTAGCTAGCCAGCTTGGCACGCAGCTCCTCGTCGTTCTCTGCAAGGAAAAGAAGCATTCAGCTCCCCCATCCGGCTCCGTATGAAGAGACCGCAGCCGGTCGAAACACTTACTCTTGGCGACCTCGAGGTCCTTCTCCAGCTGCAGGACCTTCTGGTTGGACTCCTCCTAAAGTTAAGAAAGAAGAAATCAGACTCGGCTTGCGCCAGCTGTCGCAGCCGGCCCAAGATAATTCGAAAGGACTAAGCGCGAGGGCATACCTGAAGCAGCTCCAGGAAGCGGTTGAAGTCCGCAAGCTGGACCACCAGCTCCCTCCGAATCTCCAGGGCAAACTCCAGCGGGTCCCTCGGCCTCTGGGCCCCTCCCGGCGTTGGCACCAATGGAGGGATCAGCCGGTACCAGCTGCAGCTGCGAGGAGAAAGCGGCACCCTTGGCCTTCTCCCCGCCGACTCGGCCCTCTTCGTAGAGGACGGCGCGCCGACCTGCTTCGACTTCGGAGCGCCCACCGCTCCGATTCCGGCTGCCCCCGGGACGTCGCCGGCCTCTCCAACCTCGCCCCCGCCTGGCGACGGGACCACCTCGACAGCTTGGGGGCCAACCGCCTGGGCCCCATATCTTGTGCGGGGGGCTGCTCGCGCTGCTCCCCTCGTCCGCCCTCCTGCTCCCCCGCCGCCCGGACGGCCACGTCCGCTTGCGCAGCTGGCGCGGTGGCCGTCTCCGCGGCCCCGCCGATGGCCAACGACCTCGGCGCCCTAAAGAAAGCACGGTGATTCATCCACCAAGACAGTAGAAATATCAAGCAACAAGAAGCACTTACCCGCGCACGTTGGTCGGAACCCGCTTCGGCCGTTTCCGCAGCACCGGCTCCTCCTCGTCGTCCTCCTCCTCCACGCCGGTTGGAGTAGCCGGCTTCGTTCTCTTCGGGCGAGGGGCCGAGGTCGACCCCGTGGTCTCTGCACTCTCAACGCTCTCAGTGTCCGAGAGATCAATGACTTCCACATGTTTCGAGACCTCGTCAACATCAGAGCTAGAAGCAACCGGCTTACCCCGAGCAGCCGACGGAGCATTGCCCGCCTCGCCACCACCAACCGGCGCCTGGTCAGCCGACGCGTCGTCCGCCTGATCGCTCCCGGCGCGACCACCGCTTCCCCGGGCGACCTCCTCCTCACCCTCCGACTGGCCCTCCCCAGGCGCGGCCGTCTCCAGCTGGATGTTCGGCTGAAACGGGGGGCCGTTGGGCCCGTCCTCCTCAAGCTGGATCTTGAAGAGCTGCACAGCCGGCTTAGTGAGCAGCCGGCTGAAGTATACAAGAAAAGACACGAGCACAAGCAAAGACAGCGTACCTTGGGCGCCCGCTTCCTGCGCGTGTACGGCGATTTGCCGTACGTCCAGTTCGCCGCCACCCTCTCCTCCTTGGCGATGTGCCGGAGCCAACCGTTCAGGGCCTCCAGCTTCCACCTCTTCCAGGTCAGCCGGGTGGGGTCGAGGCGCCCATCCAGAAAGCAGATCTTGTGAGACCTGTGCTGTAGTGGCGCTATCCGGTTGTAGAGCCAGCAGAGGGTCGGGTCCCGGGTGGTCAGCCCGTCCTTCTTGAAGAGCTCCTCGATCCGGTCGATCATCTTGTCGACCTCCGTCTGATCGTCGAACTTCTTCAAGCCCCAGTTGTCCTTCACGGGCGCAACCGACTGGAAGGACGGCAGGCGGATGTGGTCCTCCCCTACTCTCAGGTTGCGGATGTAAAAGTACGTCCGCTGCCACTCCTTCACCGTGTCCGGCTTCTTGAAAGCTGGCAGCTTCGCCTGCGGCCGGCGATAGACGATCGCGGCCCCGCAGTCGACGGAGCCCCTCTCCTCCTTGTCGCCGATGTACCGGCTGCGGAGGTAGAGCAGCCGGCAGAAAAGCGCGAGGCTCGGCCAGATCCCGAGCCACCCCTCGCAGATGGTGGCGAAGTAGCTCAGCGAGGTGATGGAGTTGGCCCCAAAGTGGTGCGGCTGCAGGCCGAAGGTCTGGAGGAAACTCTGGAAGAACTGGCTCGCTGGCAGCGCGAGCCCACGGTCGCAGTGATCCACGAAGACCACTGCCTCGCCGGCGTGCGCGGCAGGAACCACCTCGCCGTCCGCGGCGAGGCGAACCCCCACGCGTTCCTCCGTCGACAGGAGCCCGCGCGCGCGGAGGTTCCCGATGTCCTCCATGGTGACGCGCGAGCCGCGCCATTCGCCGCCGCCCCCGTTCCCGTCGGCCATCTCTGGCTCCAGCGCGTCGGGGGAGAAGTTCTGCGGCGTCGGCGTTGAGTGGTGGTGGCCCGTGGTTGCCGCGTCCGCTATTTCCTCACGCCGGAGGGAGAGGTGCCGCGAAGACGGAGGAACCGCTTCGCCAGAGAAGAAGAAGAGAAGAGGAGCACGGAGGTTACGGCGGAGAGCTCGGGAGCGTGGAGGCGAGGGGTCGAAGAGGCGAACTCCTCTCACTGCGGCCATTGCCCCCCATTTATAGTCCACGCGTGCCCGGTAACCGCTCCCGGAGATCGCGCCGCGTGGCACGCAACCGCACGATCGTGGGCGAGATCGTGGGCGGCAGTTTATCCCGCCTCTACTACGTGGTCGCAGAAGATCCTGCCACAGGAACCGAGGCGTCGTCTCGACTGCCGGGCGACCGCCTGGCAGGCGGATGGGACGTGCCAGCATCATGTCTTACGTCATCACTAGCACCCGGCCGGCGGAGCGCCTGACGTTTCGCCTCCTCGTCCGAATGAACATCTTCAGTTCGTTGAACACGCAGAAGCCTTCCTCACCGTAACCGGCTGCATCGCTGCAACGTGTTCGGGGGCTAGTGACATGGGGATAAACCCCGGGTGCCTAAAGACCCACAGAAGATCCCGAGTGAAGCGCGAAACCAAAGTCTGGCCGCTTCCGGCTGGCCGGCTCGGCCGAGCCCGCCTGCCCCGAGCGCAGCCGGCCTCCGCCTAGCCTATCGGAGCACAGCCGGGCGGCATGGGCAAGAGGAACTGCGGGCTCGTCATTGTCACGATTCTCAGCAACAACCAGATAACGACAAACGACGCCCGCCATATGCGACCAAGGTCAACGGCAGCAGCCGAATTCGGTTGGTCGCCAGCCAGATGACCGGCTGCCCCTCGCCCACGAATAGCAGGAGACATGGGACCGTGTCGGGCGGCACCGGGGCCATGACCGGCTCGCCCTCCACGTCGCCTAGGCATGGGCTAATGTGAAGCATGGCCTGACGTCTCCTACAGTGCCAAGGAGCCCCGACAGGCGGGAGACACGGGGCGCCGCCCAGCGCCAACAAGAAATCCCGAGAGCCATCTACCGTGCAGACGGGAGCCGGCGTCGTCGCCTGCCTGTACATCGCCAAGTCTAGCCCGACCGCTCCCGCGCCGCGAGGGAGTTCAGCTAGGCGAAGCGTAGCACGCTGTACTGCGGACATGCAGCGTCACGAAGAAACACCCCTGTAGCCGACATTGGCCGGCTGGCGTGGACCAACCGGCCCCGCCTGTAAGCCAGACAGCCAGGCCTATATAAGGCTGTCTGGGTGCCCAAGTAGAAGGGGCCTGTGGGGACCCCGGACTAGCTGTCCGAAATACCCGATTATGCTTAACACAACGATCCCGTGATCAGTCTGTCGTTGCACATAATCCGAATTGGATACCAAAGTTTACATCCATTACAGCACCGAATTAAAAGTCTTACATAAATGGTCATTTAGACCAAGTTCTTACATAGGTGCCTTCATGGGCCAAACCAAAATATCAGCGGAAGCTACGGCGTAGTAGGCATCAGATTCTAACGATGACAACCCGACAGGCAGCTGACTTGTGGAGATCCTTAGTTGGCGTAGAAGTCGCCATATTCCTGCTCGGCGTAGTGTTCCTCCTCGTAGTCTGGCTAGGACAATAGCCAGGGACGAAACCAATATGAGTACATTTGAATGTACTCGCAAAACTACCCCAACATGAATATGCACTTTTATTTGTTTTAGAACATCCCTATATCTTTATTGAAAAAGGTAAGAAGAGTTTTATAACCATCTTTGAAAGAAGTCACCATCTCATTTTGTTTCTCAAAAACTCCTCCTTTTTATGACCATGGCTCACCATAATCCATTTATTCCAACAACTCATACCACTTCATTTGGTATAGCTATGTAACACCATCACCATTTCAGTTTCTTTTAAACTTAAAAGCTTTTCGAAAAACTTGCACATGGTCTAGGACAGCCTTCCAACTGTCCATATCCGAGGACTCGGCTATTCGAATAGTTTTACACTCTGCAGAGGTAGCACGCTTTTCCCCCATCCATCCGGCAACTCATCGTGTCTGCCACGTCTCGCCATACAAGGTGTATGCGAAGTAAGCCGCCGACCATAGCCTGTCCTTTGCTCATGCTAGTATAGGATCCTACCGCTACGAATTTATCATCCTTTCCATCTACACCCAGTCCAGATTCCCCGTCGGGAAACCTAAGTGTGAGGACTCGTAGTTCTGCCCGGCGAGCGAACCCTTCAATCCTCCCACCATCGTGTTAGGACCCAGGTCAGGGGTAGGTCACCAAACCATCCCCTCATGGAACGAGGTCATCCTCGTTGTTGAGGCATCCCATACTAATATGAGCAAATTATATGACTACGCCCTTTCCCATATGTGGGTAGATGTGGTCGCACATGGTATGATTGGTTGTCATAGTACTAGGACACAATGTGCATTTTTCATAAACATCACCATTCTCCACTTCTTTACTTCCACACCGACATCTCGGTATTCCATAACCACACCAGTCTTTTTAAAGGAGTTTTGAATAAACAACATTGTTTCCCATCCTAAAGTTTTATATAAGCTACTACATAGGGTGGCAAAATAATATCCATATACTTTTCGAAAAGGTTTTGTAAACCATTGCCTTAAGAGTAAATCATTTGATCAAAGTAGATGCATATGTAATTAGGTGCAAGCTCAGGGAGTAGCTTGCCTTGCTTGGCAAAGTGATCTTGCTCTTGTTCTTCGATTTCAGCAAACTCTCCTTCCTCGATATATCCGACAACGTTCTCGTCTAATTAATAAACAAACAATGCAAACAATCACTAATCTATACAAGCAATCATCTCAACACAACAATCATGAACATCACACATAGCTACTGCACACATCAAACCATACAATTTGGTTTCAAAATATTTGAATTAAACATCAATTAATTACTTCTAAATTATGGCAGAAACTTGTTGAACATGTTTAATTCAATAACTTGAGTTCTGTTGGTCACAAAAATACAAACTAAATTTCTATAGAAAGCTACTGATGTGTAGAAGACAACACAATTGAGTTTGGATTAATTTGAGTTACCAAACTTCCTACACATTTGTTTGAATTTAGAAGCTTATTGATCAAGTTTTAGCTACCAATTAAATTCTGTTGCTCCTAAAATTAAATCCTTTTAGGGGTAACTAAACATGACTAAATGTGACCTAACAAAATTGGTCCTAAATCATTTGGGTTAACCATTTAACATATTTAAATGTTTGATTGCAGAAGGGTGTTCAAACTTCAATTTCATACTAAACAATTAATACTGCACAATAATTCTACCAAAATTAGGGAAGCTAATACATGGCAGTACTAAGCTAGCAAAATTGGTTTGGAATTATTTGGACTAACAGAGTATCAGAAACAAACAAGTTTAGAATTTAAACCTTCTGTAGTATTTTTAATAATACTTTTTTATCTATTTAATTAAATGACATGAGACCAATTGGGTTGGTTAAACAATTTCATAAGCTTTCCAGAACAATTGAGTTTGATTTATTTGGATTCTTAATCTTGAGATATTGAATTTTGAAGTTAGGTCCAGTACTGTTTTTCCAGAGAAATTAAATTAGAAAAACTAGCTGTTCTGGATAATATTTAAAACACTGACAGGTGGGGCCAGCTTGCCAGCGGCTATCTACAGCGAAGCGGTACGTTGCCGTTGGATCTAGATCCAACGGCTCTCAGAGCCCGCGAACAGCGACGACCAAAATGGGTGGCGCCGCCGCGCCGGCGGCACGGTGATGGTCGGAATCTCACCTAGGGGTCTCGGGAAGGCTCGGCGAAGGCGTGGATCGACGGCGGAGGTTCGGGTAAGGCTGCTGGAAGAACTTGCGCTTGCTGGGGAGGGCTGGTTCGTCGGCGGTGAGTTCCCGGACTTCCACGGCCTTGGCAGCGGACTCCGGCGAGCTCCTGGCGACGCGTCTGTGCATGAAAACGAGGAAGAAAGAGCTCGGGTGAGTGCGGTGAGGGTGGAGAACAAGGTTCAGGGCAGAGAGGGGACAATGGTGGGGTGTGGCGTTGCGGCCTTGCTCGACCTGGACGGCGGCGACGGTTGCGGCCGTGCACGCCCTTCTGGCGGTGCACAGATCAAATTGGAGCGAGGGAGAGTGAGTGGGGGTGGTGTGGAGTTCCAGAGGGGTGCGGGGGTGGTCTTATAGGGTCGGGGCGGTCCACGATGGTCGCGGTTCACGGCGACGGCCATGGCGCGCCCGAGGTGATCGATTCCTCGATTCCGCGGCGAGGGTGCAGGGGATCGTGGCGGCGTGATGTTTACCGGGGTCCGGACGTGTTCTAGAAGCATCTAGACGAGCTGTGCGTGTCGGCGTGCAGAGAGGTGCGCCAATTTGGGACGGCGCCGTCGGAGTGACTACGGCGATGCAGAGGGGGACAGGGCGGCGATTTCGGCAACGGGGTGCTCGAGTTCGTGCAGAGGGCGCAGAGGCGACGACCGTGGACGACTGCGAGCGAGAGGGGGGCCTGGGGGGCCCGGGGAAACGGCGACGCGCGCGGCGTGCGGCGACGACATGGCGACGGAGAGGTAGCCGATGACACTTTTGCCAAAAACCCCCGGCTCCTGTGCTCTGCTCCTTTTCCTTCTTCTTTCTTCTAATTACTTTTTAGTCCTTCTGTTTAATTGCAGTAGCACTTCTTGATTTAGTTTGAGGCACTAAATCAATTTATAAAAATTTGCCAAAATTTGTGGGGCCTTCCCATAATGTGCAGAAGCTCCACAAAAATTGGCTTTGCAAAATAAAATGTTTTGAAACATTTTCTTTTATAGTGTTTCAATTATTGAATTTTGGTTTTATTTCCAACTAGCTGGGTCGCCCGCGCATTTGCGCGGCTAGGCTTTTATGAACTTTTAGCTTGGGATTTTTTTGCCAGCTTCATGACTTTAACTCACCTATTGTTTTATTTTAATTAATTCAACACTAATTGCATGTCATATAAATAGGGTACAGAGGATATGTTGTTTATATAAACTAACACACTTTACTGATTTGGTCTAAAGAACCATTATAGGTATCAAATTCATTTCGCAATAACAGGTCCGCAAGAGAATAATAAACAATTACCACTATTAATCCAATCTGAAAAGTGATTCTACACATGCAGTTCTTGGACTTCCTATCAAATTAGCGAAATCAAATATAGATGTATTTTGTTTAAACACATCCTTTAAAACAAAATTCATATAGCGCTATTCATTAGCATCACTAATACATAAAACAAATATTGCGCAGCGTAAAAACACTTGTTAAGGTCAACAAAAATCTTAAACTAACATATACTTGGACCAAAAACTAATGCACGGGTGAAAAAAAGTGTTTCCATGACCGATTCTTCAATGATTTATGTTCAGTTCAGAGAGACGAAGGTTAGGAAAAGGATCCTGCTATCCTGTATTTCAAATCCAATCTCTCGTGACCACTCCAAAAATTTCTGCAAAGATGATCTTGAGAGTCAACCATATCAGTCAGATATGGCACACGTAATTAATTAATTGATCTGTGTATATTGGTCAAATTATTCTCATAAGATTCTAATGAAGAACATATATTCAACAACTGAACCTAGAATGTATAAGACAAATACGTTTAACCGGAGGAGCGACTAAATAATTTTCCATGTAACATAAACTACAAAAGGTTGAACCGTTCTGCCTTCCACAAAGATTTATGCTGTGAGGAGCACCAAACTGATATGTACACTTATTTGGTAGCAATTATGATAATAATGAATTCTTTGGAACAATTGATTAACCTCTATACATTATGGGAAAAAGAGGGTTTCTATAGTCTCACTTGAAAATATCCGCTGACTGCCCCGTCCAAATAGGGTTGCTGGGTCTGCTCCTCGTAACAAAACTGCGTAGAGTTTACCTTGAGTCCAATTTGGAATCACTCTCCCTCACTTCTCACATGGCTGCCGTCCGCCGCATCCTTCACTTCGAATTAGTCGTTTAGTTCTGGCATTTCCTATCAAAGTAGTGAAATCAAATACAGATGTATTCGTTTGTTTCAATACACCGTAGAAATCAAATTCAGTGAGCGCTGCCATTAGCATCAATAATACAGGAAAAAGATAGGTATTGCTGCAGTGATTAAAATTACTTGCAGATGTATTCGTTTGTTTCAATACACCCTAGAAATCAAATTCAGTGAGCGCTGCCATTAGCATCAATAACACAGGAAAAAGATAGTTATGGCTGCAGTGATTAAAAGTACTTGGTAAGCTCGTTTTACAAACATAATAAACTGATATATACTTGAAGCAAAAAAAGCTGCAACGATAGTATTTCCATAGCCGATATTTTCATATTTAATGTTAAGTTCAGGAAGAGACACAACCGCCCCGATCTTAGCCAACACTACTGAAATATAGAGCAAGATTGGAAGTGATCGATCAAGCACTCACAGATATTGCGGCCGATCGGCCGGCCACACCACATGGCCGTGGATGTGATGCAGCAGTCCCTGATCAAATCGACCTGTAAGGAGTAGGGTCAGCAAACTAAAGGAATAAAAATCAATCCAAGTGATCGGCCACTACACAAAGAACCGACACTGATCATGCATGGTCGCCCTGGTACGCGTGCGCGACAGGCTTGCCCTTCAAAACTCCTTGTCATTGGCCGGAGGAGTGAGGAAATAGAGTTCATCAGTCGTTGGCCTCACGACAGCAGCTGATCGAGATCATGGTCCAGTGCACCAACGAAGACTCCGTCGTGCGCATTGTGGCAGTCGTCGTGCTCGTGCCCGGGAATCACTTGATTTCCCTGGAGAGGAGTAGATTGGACTCGTGTGCTCCAAGCCAACGGCCTCCTTTCCTTCCTCCCGCGAGTATAGGACGGGACAGCGCGGCTCTCCATCTAGTCGGCGTGGCTGGCACCTTTGGCTGAGGGAAGCAAACTGGTGTAGGCGACGTCCTTGCCCACGGCCCCGATGTCTGTGCCACCCGAGACGGCCGATCGCCTCGCTTCCTCTCGTCGATGTGGACGACCTCTCTGCTCCGACGTCCGATTCCCGTCGTGGTCGATCTGCAGCTCTTCCCGGGCCAACTTCGCCACCTCTCGCCTTGACAATGCCGTGTGGATCCAGATCAAACGATGCAATTGTCAAGGAGGAAGCTTTTGCTTTAAATACGTTTTCCTTTCCTTTTGGTGACACGGTGATTGGATGTAATTATAAACGTGAGGAAGAAGGACACTGCTGCCGAATTTGTGCGCTTTGTTATTTTTGGTCAACACGGCTGCCGACCGGATATTAGAATTTATAATCTTGGCCGTTGGTCCTTATTTGATTTTGCCTAGCTAATCTAAACCGTTGGTTGTCCTGTGTTTTAATTATATAATAGATTGAATTTTACTTTTGAATTTTAAAACTAATTTAAAATATTGTTGGAGATAGAAAAGTAATAAGGATAACATGGGAGTGTTTACATTACCACTCCTCTGAATTTTATTGTAAAGGAAAACAAATTCTCACTTGGAGAATTTATGTGACACGTCACTTTATTTTCTTGCTTTTTTTTTTTTTATTTCTCATCTTTTCTTCCTGTCTTTAATTAGAGCAAACAACATACAACTAGCAAGAAATAAACAACACAAGCAACAATATGAGTCAACACATATAATTAAGCAAAAGTTTTTGTTGGCTCTCATTTTTGGAATAATAATATTGATTAATATTTTTGGGATGTTACAATCCTTCCCCCCTTAGAATAAATCTCGTCCCGAGATTTGCTAGGCCTGGGTACTAAAGAGGTCTGGAAATTCGCTTCGAAGATATCTTCGCGTTCCCAAGTTGCTTCTTCTTCAGAGTGGTTAGTCCACTGGACTTTGTAAAACTTGATCGCACGTCTTCGGGTAACACGAACATCTTCTTCGAGAATTTTGAGGGGTCTCTCACGATAAGTCAGGTCTTGGTTCAGGTCGATGGAGAGGTGGTCGATGTTTTTGAAAACATCAGGCTGGTCAGGAACTTCAAGACACTTCCGGAGCAAGGAAATGTGGAAGACATCATGATAATCTCCTAACTCTGGGGTAACTCCAGCTGATAGGATACTTCTCCTCGACGAGCAATGACCTTGAAGGGTCCAATATACCTTGGCGCTAACTTTCCTTTGACATGGAAACGCTGCATTCCTTTGAGGGGTGTCACTCGGAGATAAACATGATCTCCGACTGAAAGTGAGGTCACGGCGCTTGGTGTCAGCATAACTCTTCTGACGGGATTGGGCAGTTTTGAGGCGTTCACGAATAAGCTGAACTTGCTCTTCAGCTTCACGGAGGGTATCTGGTCCAAACAATTTGCCTTCTCCGGTATCGGACCAATTCAGGGGTGTACGACACTTCTTGCCGTAAAGGGCTTCAAAAGGGGCCATTTGCAGACTGGACTGATAACTGTTGTTGTACGAGAACTCTGCAAACGGAAGACAATCTTCCCACTTGGAACCATAGGATAGAACACATGCACGAAGCATGTCCTCCAATATCTGGTTCACTCGCTCAGTTTGGCCATCGGTCTGGGGATGATAAGCTGTGCTAAATGCTAACTTGGTTCCGAGGGCTTCATGAAGGGATTTCCAGAATCTTGAGGTGAATTGCGTGCCTCTATCAGATACAATCTTCTTAGGCACACCATGCAGGCTTACTATTCTGGAAATATACAGGTCTGCTAACTGGGCTCCATTGTGAGTGGTTTGACGGGTATAAAATGAGCAACCTTGGTCAGTCGATCAACGATGACCCAGATTGAATCATGGCCTCGGTTGGATCTTGGAAGTCCGGTAATAAAATCCATTCCAATCTCATCCCACTTCCACTCGGGAATTTTCAAAGGTTGAAGCAATCCAGCGGGCCGCTGATGTTCAGCCTTAACTCGCTGCAGATGTCACACTTGGCTACGAAAGAACCAATCTCTCGCTTCATTCCATGCCACCAAAATCTTTCTCGAAGGTCTTGGTACATTTTGGTTCCGCCGGGGTGGATTGAATAAGGGGTCTCATGGGCCTCCTTTAGGATTAACTCCTTAAGTTCCGTGACATTGGGCACACAGATACGGTCATTGAATTTCAGCACTCCTTCAGCATCTTCGGTAAAACCGGGTGCTTTGCCGAGGGAAATCTTCTTCCTAATTCCCTCAATGCTTTCATGACCTTTTTGGGCTTCTTTGATTTGATCCATCAGGGTTGGGGTTAACTCTAAATTGGCGAGATAACCATGGCTAACAAGCTCTAGTCCAAAATCTTGGAACTCTTTGAACAAGGCTGGCTGTTCGGCTTGGATCAGGGCATTCAGGGTGCAAGGTTTGCGACTAAGGGCATCGGCAACTACATTAGCCTTTCCAGGGTGATAATGGATTCCAATATCATAATCCTTGATTAATTCCATCCATCTCCTCTGTCGCAGGTTCAATCTTCTGGGTGAAAATATACTTCAAGCTTTGTGATCCGTATAGATCTCACAGCGATGTCCCGCAAGATAGGGACGCCACTTCTTAAGAGCAAAGACTACAGCAGCTAACTCCAAGTCATGGTTGGGTAATTCTCTTCATGCGGTCGCAACTGCCGGGACAGATACGACACAACTTTGCCTTCTTGCATCAGAACGCAACCAAGTCCGAGGCGTGATGCATCGCAATACACGTCGAAACTCTGGGTGACGTCTGGCATAATAAAATTGGGGCTGAGGTTAGTCTCTTCTTCAGTTCTTGGAAACTATCCTCACATTTCTGAGTCCATTCAAATTTCTTGTCCTTCTTCAACAGTTGGGTCAGGTTTGGCTATACTGGAAAATCCTTCAACGAACTTGCGGTAATAACCGGCAAGTCCGAGAAAGCTTCGGATTTCAAAAACATTGGTTGGGGATAACCAGTCAAGAATGGCTTGTATCTTCTCAGGGTCAACAGAAATTCCTCCAGCGGATACAATATGTCCAAGAAATGCCACTTCACTGAGCCAAAACTCACACTTGCTAAGTTTGGCATACAGCTGGTGCTCTTGGAGGGTCTCCAAAACTAGACGCAGGTGTTCAGCATGCTCTTCTTCGGTCTTGGAATAAATAAGGATGTCATCAAGGAAAACTACCACGAACTTGTCGAGGTACTCCATGAAAATCTTGTTCATGAGATTCATGAAATAGGCTGGGGCATTGGTCAGACCAAAGGACATCACGGTGTATTCAAACAAACCGTAACGGGTGGTGAAGGCGGTCTTGGGAATATCTGTCTCTCGGATCTTCAACTGATGGTAACCTGTCCGAAGATCGATCTTTGAAAAGACTCGGGCTCCGTTCATTTGATCGAACAGATCCTCGATCTTGGGAAGAGGGTACTTGTTTTTAATGGTCACGTCATTCAGCTTGCGATAATCCACACACAGGCGTGTGGTACCGTCTCTCTTGTCCACAAAAATAATGGGTGATCCCCATGGTGAAGCGCTTGGGCGGACAAGACCTTTGCTTAGCATATCAGCCAACTGCTTCTTCAACTCAACCAGTTCTTCCGGATTCATCCGATAAGGCTTTTGGGATATGGGGGATGTCCCTGGGATAAGCTCAATTATGAACTCAATATCCCGGTCTGGCGGCATACCAGGCAATTCTTCTGGGAAACATCCTTGAACAGGTGAACAACACGGATCTCATCTAGGGCGGGTCGAGCTATGCTCTCATGGCATCCGGGTCTGGTCTGGCTGGTCTCAGATGCATACTCCACTTCAACTCCATCATCAGAAGTGAGAGAAACAGCTCTTCGGGCACAGTCAATACGACCGTGATACTTGGCTAACCAATCCATTCCAAGAATAACATCTATGCCTTGGTTTCCTAAGATAATTAGGTCGGCTGCAAACCTTCCTCCTCCAATTTCTATGGGGGTTTCGGAACACATCTGGTTGGTTTTGGCTAACAGTCCTGGGGTTTGTACCAACATTGGTTTGGGTAAAAGACTCCCGACTAAACCTCCCTTAGAAACAAACTCTTTGGTAATAAACGAATGGGTGGCACCAGAATCAAACAGAACAGTTGCAGGTACTGAGTTGACAAGGAACGTACCCAGCACAACATCTGGCGCTTCTTCAGCCTCTTCAGCATTGATGTGGTGCAGACGGCCTCTGACAACAGCAGCATTCCCGCGGGGTGCGGCATTCTTGCCATTACCATTTCCATTGCGGCCTTGACCATTGTTCGGTGCAGGTGCATTGGGGCGCTGGACAGGCTTCTTGGGATTGGGGCATTCTCTGGAGTAATGTCCTGGGCGCCGCATTCAAAGCAGACAACCTTGGGGCGGAGATTGAAGTTATTGAAGTTTCCTCCAGAACGGTTATTGTCATTGGGGCGGTTGAAGTTGTTTGGGCGGTTAGGGAAATTGGGGCGTGGTGCTTGGGGTGGACGATAGGCAGGCCTGGGGTTCTGCTGAAAGATACGAGGTTTCTGGCTGCTCGAACCTTCCTGAGCATTCATCCTCCTCTTGCGACCTTCATACATAGACTTGCGCTTGGTCTCCAGCTGGATGGCTTTGTCCACAAGTGACTCCAGATCACGGAAGTCATGGATAACCAGAGCACACTGCAGTTCATCATGAAGTCCACTCATGAAACGCTCCATCTTCTTCTCTTCTTTGTCGGTGTCATCAGGAGCATACCGAGATAAGTCGGTAAACTCCTCAAGATAACCGACCACATCTTACTTCCCTGCCTCAGCTTGCGGAATTCATCCTTCTTCCTCTCAATGAGTCCGTAAGGAATGTGCTTCTTGCGGAACTTCTCCTGGAACTCAGCCCAGTTGATGACATGACCAGCTGCTGGAGAGCCTTGGTAGTTTCCCACCAAGCTCTTGCAGGTCCAGCGAGATAGTGGGTTGCATACAACACTTTCTCATTTTCTCCCACAGCAGCAACTTCCAGATTGTTGTCGATGGTGCGAAGCCAATCATCGGCTCCAGTGGGTGAAGTCCCTTGGAATAGGTGGGTGGGTTGGTCTTCTGGAAATCGCCTAAGGTAGATCGCTGGTTCTCATTGCCATTGCCATTACCACCGTTGTTGTTGTTGTTATTGTTGTTGTTGTTGTTATAGCGGCTGCGAGTTGTTGCAGGGCAACGAGATGAGCCTGGCGCTCCTGCCGGGCATTTCACGTTCCTCCATGATAAGCGCGAGAAGTTGGGCGGGGGTTGGGTCCGGTGGTGGTGGTGCTGATCCTGATCCTCCGTATTGTCGCGACGGGGCGGCATCCTGAAGCACACCGGGTATAAGAGCAAGGCAAGAAAAGTTCGACTAAGGGAAAAGACGATTCTCAAGTGGTTGATTAATTTAAGATTATATGAAAATAGTTCACACAGATTTAACAAGACAAACATACTTATATTTCACAAACACATCAAGGAGTTCACAACAACATCAAGCTTACAACACCAAGCTTACAACATAGCATCTGGTTTCCAAAAGAACCACTACTTCGACTCGACTAGCGATAGGGGTCAACCTAATCCTGCGGTAGTGATCAAGTCACTCGCCTACTGAGGTGGAACCTCCAGCTCTAACACGTCAGCATCTGACTGGTAGGCTGGCTCCTCGGGATCCTCCTCCTCGTCCTCGAGAACTGCTCGAGTGGCTCCTCCTCCTCGTCAACTAACTCCTCCTCATCATCCTCCTCCTCACAGTCCATCTCCTCCACGAAGTCATCATCGTCACTGAGGAAAGCGTTGTTCTCCTTGCGGAGATCCTCGCCCTCCTCCTCCATCTCGTCAGTATGGTGCTCTAGATCCTCAATCAGTCCGTCCTGCTCTGCCACCTTCGTGCGGAGCTTCACGATAGTCTTCCTCAGCTGGGCCCTCTTCCTGAGAAGAGCAACCTTCTCCACCATCAGCTTCATCTCGTTCTCGCGAAGCTCAACGAGCGACTCGCGGTCGAAGTGAGCTGAATCCTAGTGCGCAACAGATCATCCTGAGTGCACTGAAGTAAGATCTCCATGTCCATGATGTAGCTCCCAAACATCGGGTGGTAAGGTGAAGGAGTAGGGTGTCCATCGCAGTTGCGCCTCCCGTAGAACCGGAAACGGGAGTCTACTAACTCCGCCTTGTGCTCCTCACAAAGTCGGGCTAGCATCCTCTGTGTAGCAGTACAGAGACCGTCAACCCAGGTGGCCTCCTTGGTGGTGAAGATGAGCGTCCTGGAACTGGGAGACTTGATGTTCCTGCGAACTGACGACTGATGAGCCAGCTCAGCCTTCCGACACCGTGAACATCAATCTGAGCTCCCTCAAACTCTGGAGCGGGGCGACCTAACAGCTTGGTCAACTCGAACAAGTCCCTCTCAAACGTCAACTTGCTGTCCTTCTCCAGCTGAACGAACTCGGTCCAATGGAGTGCCATCTACAATTTTTAAGCAAAATTTTAAGTTAGTTAGGTGACAAGTATATCAAAATTTTAATATAGTAGGGCAACAAGTGAGTCAAATTTTAAGCTTAATGAGAGGTGTGCAAAATTTTAGGGATACCAAGGAAAATGTAATATTTAATGGAGTAAAATTTTGCATAAGTAAGAGGATTGGAGATAAGAATTTTCGAAAATACTTCATTCCTTTCTTTTTAGAAATTCATCTTTTGTAACATTTGACAAACGACCATGCTAACTAAGGTTTCCTAAAGTCAGGATGGCTCTGATACCAAGTCTGTGGGGACCCCGGACTAGCTGTCCGAAATACCCGATTATGCTTAACACAACGATCCCGTGATCAGTCTGTCGTTGCACATAATCCGAATTGGATACCAAAGTTTACATCCATTACAGTACCGAATAAAAGTCTTACATAAATGGTCATTTAGACCAAGTTCTTACATAGGTGCCTTCATGGGCCAAACCAAAATATCAGCGGAAGCTACGGCGTAGTAGACATCATATTCTAACGATGACAACCCGACAGGCAGCTGACTTGTGGAGATCCTTAGTTGGCGTAGAAGTCGCCATATTCCTGCTCGGCGTAGTGCTCCTCCTCGTAGTCTGGCTAGGACAATAGCCAGGGACGAAACCAATATGAGTACATTTGAATGTACTCGCAAACTACCCCAACATGAGTATGCACTTTTATTTGTTTTAAACATCTCTATATCTTTATTGAAAAAGGTAAGAAGAGTTTTATAACCATCTTTGAAAGAAGTCACCATCTCATTTTGTTTCTCAAAAACTCCTCCTTTTCATGACCATGGCTCACCATAGTCCATTTATTCCAACAACTCATACCACTTCATTTGGTATAGCTGTGTAACACCATCACCATTTCAGTTTCTTTTAAACTTAAAAGCTTTTCCAAAAACTTGCACATGGTCTAGGACAGCCTCCCAACTGTCCATATCCGAGGACTCGGCTATTCGAATAGTTTTACACTCTGCAGAGGTAGCACGCTTTTCCCCATCCATCCGGCAACTCATCGTGTCTGCCACGTCTCGCCATACAAGGTGTATGCGAAGTAAGCCGCCGACCATAGCCTGTCCTTTGCTCATGCTAGTATAGGATCCTACCGCTACGAATTTATCATCCTTTCCATCAACACCCAGTCCAGATTCCCCGTCGGGAAACCTAAGTGTGAGGACTCGTAGTTCTGCCCGGCGAGCGAACCCTTCAATCCTCCCACCATCGTGTTAGGACCCAGGTCAGGGGTAGGTCACCAAACCATCCCCTCATGGAACGAGGTCATCCTCGTTGTTGAGGCATCCCATACTAATATGAGCAAATTATATGACTACGCCCTTTCCCATATGTGGGTAGATGTGGTCGCACAGGGTATGATTGGTTGTCATAGTACTAGGACACAATGTGCATTTTTCATAAACATCACCATTCTCCACTTCTTTACTTCCACACCGACATCTCGGTATTCCATAACCACACAGTCTTTTTAAAGGAGTTTTGAATAAACAACATTGTTTCCCATCCTAAAGTTTTATATAAGCTACTACATAGGGTGGCAAAATAATATCCATATACTTTTCGAAAAGGTTTTGTAAACCATTGCTTAAGAGTAAATCATTTGATCAAAGTAGATGCATATGTATTTAGGTGCAAGCTCAGGGAGTAGCTTGCCTTGCTTGGCAAAGTGATCTTGCTCTTGTTCTTCGATTCAGCAAACTCTCCTTCCTCGATATATCCGACAACGTTCTCGTCTAATTAATAAACAAACAATGCAAACAATCACTAATCTATACAAGCAATCATCTCAACACAACAATCATGAACATCACACATAGCTACTGCACACATCAAACCATACAATTTGGTTTCAAAATATTTGAATTAAACATCATTTAATTACTTCTAAATTATGGCAGAAACTTGTTGAACATGTTTAATTCAATAACTTGAGTTCTGTTGGTCACAAAAATACAAACTAAATTTCTATAGAAAGCTACTGATGTGTAGAAGACAACACAATTGAGTTTGGATTAATTTGAGTTACCAAACTCCTACACATTTGTTTGAATTCAGAAGCTTAATAATCAAGTTTTAGCTACCAATTAAATTCTGTTGCTCCTAAAATTAAATCCTTTTAGGGGTAACTAAACATGACTAAATGTGACCTAACAAAATTGGTCCTAAATCATTTGGGTTAACCATTAAACATATTTAAATGTTTGATTGCAGAAGGGTGTTCAAACTTCAATTTCATACTAAACAATTAATACTGCACAATAATTCTACCAAAATTAGGGAAGCTAATACATGGCAGTACTAAGCTAGCAAAATTGGTTTGGAATTATTTGGACTAACAGAGTATCAGAAACAAACAAGTTTAGAATTTAAACCTTCTGTACTATTTTTAATAATACTTTTTATCTATTTAATTAAATGACATGAGACCAATTGGGTTGGTTAAAAATTTCATAAGCTTTCCAGAACAATTGAGTTTGATTTATTTGGATTCCTAAATCTTGAGATATTGAATTTTGAAGTTAGGTCCAGTACTGTTTTTCCAGAGAAATTAAATTAGAAAAACTAGCTGTTCTGGATAATGTTTAAAACACTGACAGGTGGGGCCAGCTTGCCAGCGGCTATCTACAGCGAAGCGGTACGTTGCCGTTGGATCTAGATCCAACGGCTCTCAGAGCCCG
Source organism: Poa pratensis (assembly GCA_947311845.1). Classification (NCBI taxonomy): domain Eukaryota; kingdom Viridiplantae; phylum Streptophyta; class Magnoliopsida; order Poales; family Poaceae; genus Poa; species Poa pratensis. The sequence goes on from CAMZMU010000054.1 coordinate 61,459,890, forward strand.
CGAATGGCGACGACCAAAAATGGGCGGCGCCGCCGCGCCGGTGGCACGGTGATGGCCGGAATCTCACCTAGGGGGCTCGGGAAGGCTCGGCGAAGGTGTGGATCGACGGCGGAGGCTCGGGTAAGGCTGCTGGAAGAACTTGCGCTTGCTGGGGAGGGCTGGTTCGTCGGCGGTGAGTTTCCGGACTTCCACGGCCTCGGCAGCGGACTCCGGCGAGCTCCTGGCGACGCGTCTGTGCATGAAAACGAGGAAGAAAGAGCTCGGGTGAGTGCGGTGAGGGTGGAGAACAAGGTTCAGGGCAGAGAGGGGACAATGGTGGGGTGTGGCGTTGCGGCCATGCTCGACCTGGACGGCGGCGACGGTTGAGGCCGTGCACGCCCTTCTGGCGGTGCACAGATCAAATTGGAGCGAGGGAGAGTGAGTGGGGGTGGTGTGGAGTTCCAGAGGGGTGCGGGGGTGGTCTTATAGGGTCGGGGCGGTCCACGATGGTCGCGGTTCACGGCGACGGCCATGGCGCGCCCGAGGTGATCGATTCCTCGATTCCGCGGCGAGGGTGCAGGGGATCGTGGCGGCGTGATGTTTACCGGGGTCCGGACGTGTTCTAGAAGCATCTAGACGAGCTGTGCGTGTCGGCGTGCAGAGAGGTGCGCCAATTTGGGACGGCGCCATCGGAGTGACTACGGCGATGCAGAGGGGGACAGGGCGGCGATTTCGGCAACGGGGTGCTCGAGTTCGTGCAGAGGGCGCAGAGGCGACGACCGTGGACGACTGCGAGCGAGAGGGGGGCCTGGGGGGCCCGGGGAAACGGCGACGCGCACGGCGTGCGGCGACGACACGGCGACGGAGAGGTAGCCGATGACACTTTTGCCAAAACCCCCCCGGCTCCTGTGCTCTGCTCCTTTTCCTTCTTCTTTCTTCTAATTACTTTTTAGTCCTTCTGTTTAATTGCAGTAGCACTTCTTGATTTAATTTGAGGCACTAAATCAATTTATAAAAATTTGCCAAAATTTGTGGGGCCTTCCCATAATGTGCAGAAGCTCCACAAAAATTGGCTTTGCAAAATAAAATGTTTTGAAACATTTTCTTTTATAGTGTTTCAATTATTGAATTTTGGTTTTATTTCCAATTGAATTTTACTTTTGAATTTTAAAACTAATTTAAAATATTGTTGTAGATAGAAAAGTAATAAGGATAACATGGGAGTGTTTACATTACCACTCCTCTGAATTTTATTGTAAAGGAAAACAAATTCTCACTTGGAGAACTTTATGTGACACTTGTCACTTTATTTTCTTGCTTTTCTTTTTATTTTATTTCTCATCTTTTCTTCCTGTCTTTAATTAGAGCAAACAACATACAACTAGCAATAAATAAACAACACAAGCAACAATATGAGGTCAACACATATAATTAAGCAAAAGTTTTTGTTGGCTCTCATTTTTGGAATAATAATATTGATTAATATTTTTGGGATGTTACAGGGCCCGAACCACTTCTTCCTCCTCACCCCGAATAGCTAGAGAGAGATCCGAGCCATGGAGAGCTCACCGAACAGCTCGAGGAGCAACTATGTATTGTGTCCACCGATGATAGAGAGATCGAGCAGGAGTAGGAGTGTTACCTCCTCCGGGAGGGCTCCGAACCTGGGTACTTCCGTGTCCGCGCTCAGGCGCAATCCCTGTGGGTGCCAAAGTTGCTGAACGCTGTCCCCACTCCTATCTTAGCCATCCCGTGGCATATGCCGTGTTCCACACCACGTCAACGCCGGCATGCAACATTACTAAAACGACCGAGATGTGATCAATCTCGTTCCATGTAGTACCTTTGCTTCTTGCGGTAGTAGGCCTTCTTCTTAGGGGTGAAGGCCGAGAGATCCATGTCCATGATCCTGGCCTCCTCTTGGCGTAGGGCGAGATCAAGGTCCTTGCCCTTCACATCGGCCTCCTTTGCTCTTGCCTCGGCCTCCTTGGCCCTAGCCTCGGCCTCCTTGCTCTTGCATCGGCTTCCCTTGCTCTTGTCCGGGCATTTTCCTACTCGATATCGAGCTTCTTCTTCTGCAATTCAAAGTATAGTTTGGAAGCCGCCTCTCTCTCTTGGCGTTCCGTCTCTTTCCTCTCCTCCTTCTTATCACATGACTTGTCCTTTTGGGATAGGAACCCGTTCAATGTCTCTTGCAATGCAAGGGTTCTTGCATCGCGTTTCAACTCGGCCTTCGAGTTGTTCTTCCCCATTGGCCTCCCTCCCTTCTCCGATAGGTCCTCTCCCTTGGCAACTGACTCCCCACCATTTTTGATGGAGGCGTAGAGGTCCTTCCATTTCTGCTGCTCCTTGAGTACCTTGTAGCAATGGGTCAAGGTGAAGGTCTTCCCATGTTGAGCCTTGAAGGTTTCCAAAGCTTGCAAGACCTATGCATATATACAAGGTTATGGCAATCAAATTCATTGGAGGACAATATATAGGAGGCCAATGCATAAGAAGGGAAGAGGAATTACCAATTCCTTCATTCCATAGCAACTTTTTGGCCGGGCTTTAACATTTTCAACGGAGCCGCAAAACTTGCTCATCTCCCTTGTATGTCGAGTCACCTCTTTGAGATAGATGTCTCGGTCCGCTCCGTGGTTATGTTAGAGGGCGGAAGGATTCTACTTTCATTGTAGCGCTTGCTAAACCGGCTCCACTAAGCCGTCCCTTTTTGCTCCGCCCGATAATTTGGTTGGTTCCAACCTTGATCCAGGACGCACGTCCTCCTCCGGCGTGACTGAGGCGCCCTTTGGCTAATCTTTCTCTTCATGGCCGGGCTTGGGTCCCGAGCTCGTCTTGGAAAACCGACTCAATTTTGATGTTGATCACATCGGGGGCGGTCGGTGAAACTTCATCTTCTCCGACATTATACTCGTCATTGACATACACATTGTTGTCCCTGATCATGTCCTGGAGGAGGTCCTCCCTTCCTCCTCCTCGTAGTACCTAGCGTCCCCGGCGATGACCTGGGCAATTGGCCGAATAGGTTACGGCCGTGGGCGACAACTGTCGGGGCAGCTGCACGCGCGGTCACAGTCTACGGCGCCGGCGAGTGTCCGGCCAAATGTGTAGCGTGCGGGTTGAGATCAAGGGTAGGTACCTCGACGGTGGCTGGGCGCGGATTCCCTTACCTCAGGTGAAACCCGCGGCGGCATGGTTCCCGAGAGGTACCCGTACGCAGGCGAGGGTGTCGTGGCGGAAGTTCTCGACCTTGGCGGTCGAGGCGCGAGCCATTGGAGCTGGCCGCTGTAGTCACGGCCGCGGCCGCTCCGTGGGCAGGACAATTCCAATTAGGAGGAGGGCAGCGGTCGCGGCCCTGGACACGAGGTCAGATTCCTCGTCTTGGCCCTGCTGCTCGGTGGCCTTCTTGGCGGCGACGACCCTATCCTCATGTAACCTTCTTCTCTGGGCGCCCGCTTCTGGGTCTCTACGGCCCTCTGCTCTGGCGTGAGCTCCTTCTTTGGCTTCTTTGGAGCTTCGGGCGCGAAATCGAGGTCGTAGGGCTTGTCGGCGGCAGGTCCAGCGGCGGAGCCGGCGGCGGCGGCCATGGCTAGGGCTGGGTTTTGGGAGAGCAGAGGTTGTGTTGAGAATATAGGCAATTGTTCGATTAAATTAATACAAGTATAAATCATGAGCATGACGTAAACAGTGCTAATGACATACTGAAACTCTATGATATAACCATGTACTAGAGAAATAGTAGAAACATCTACAGAAATCACTAGTATGGCAGACATGCAAGTAATCAGGAGAGGGATAAACATGTACCCTCCAATGGGCCAGTTGGCCGTAGCAGCAGCGGAGGCAGCGGCGGCGGCAGCGGCAGCGTTGGAAGTCTCTTGGGCGGCGGCGGCCGCAGCAGCAGCAGTGGCGGCCGCAACAGCAGTGGCGTCCTCGTTGCTAATGCTGATGACGAAGGTGAAGCGGACGTAGTTGAAGCAGATGAAGTTGAAGCAGACGATTGGAGGCGAGCAGTCGCGTAGGAGACGCTCCCCAAAAACCTAATCGCCCCTCTCCCATACAGGATGTCGAGAGGCAGGGTTTCGGAGGCCTGCTCTCCCGTCGGCCGTGTACACGGTGGACGGGATGGGATCACCGTCGGCAGCAACAGTTAGAGGAACGATGTTGGCGGCGTGAGCAGATGTACGTGTTGTGTCTGTTGGAGAGGAGCGACCTTTCTCATATAGGCACACACGCGCAGGCGGAAGGCCAACGGAAAAGCACGTAATTAAGCGCAATCATGGGGAGAATTAAGAGACTAGAAACAGCCGTACTTACGAGCACTTAAGACAAAACGTTTCAGCTCAAATTTATTCTCCATCAACGCCATTAAGGCAAAGCGTTACCGTTGCAGCTCACATTTTTCCTGCGTAATAAAAAGATAAGCTCGGCTCGGCGAGATTCCCGCAACCGCGGCACGACGCGGCGCGTCGTGACGAGGCGAGGCATGGCGTGGCGTGGCGAGGCGAGGCGGGCAGCGGAGGAGGAGGAGGAGCGCGCGTGTGGAGCACATCCCTTCTCTTCACCACTAACACCTCATACATGTGGAAGAAGAGCTCACCTTATAAACTGGTGTACATCTCTCCCAACTAGCCATGTGGGACTAAACTCCCACCATTTGCCAAAACAACATGGGCCTTTAGGGATTTTTCTGGAATTGTTAAATGGGCTAAAAGGCCCATCCTAATAGTAATATTTCAGCAATCCCCCACCAGATCCCAAAGACCCATGATGTTGTTCTCTGTTCCAAACACTGCTTTGATATACCAGTATTTTCAGTGGAGACCTGTTAAGGTTGAGCTCCGCCTAGAACGAATAGCTACACTCCTTCACAACTAACAAGGGACTATGCCTTGAATTGTCAATTTGGCGTAAAGTAGTTTCACCAAACGTCTTACCAGTACTAGGCTGCCAAAGGCTGACCCTCGGGTGGAGCATATTAGTCACACTCCTGACCTATTCATGAACTTACTAGAGATCAACCCAATCGCATAGACTGTGACCAGCAGTCAGGCTCATATAGGTGTCGGGGGGTTGCCCGGGTAGGGCAGAGAGGTAGTGTTGGGAGCTATGAAGTGGAAAGGAAGGTCAATCCGGGTCTCACAAACCGGATCACTTGGACCGGATCATGTTTAAATGCTGGGAGAGGCCAAAAGGCATCAGGCAAAGTCTAGCCGGATCAGAGGAAGGGATCCGGCTTAACTAGCCGGGTTGTTCAGAAGCGATCCGGCTTAACCTAGCCGGGTTGGTCAGGAAGGATCCGGCAGGGCAATGTCGGATATTGCACAAGGGCCAAGTAATGTCAGTAAGTTCACGGGTCCTGCAGGTCTCCTGCCCGAGGCTCAGAAGACAGCCAGGTCGAGCCATGGGTTTTCCGGGTAGCAAGGCCCTAGGCGCTGACTCGGCTATTTCGGGAAAGGGCAGTGGCCTAGGCTCCGGTGGGCTACGCTGGCTTAAGCTCAAAGAGGAAAAGATAGACCTGCCGTTGGACTGACGATGAACTGGACTGAGTGACAGTAGCCAGAGCTTGTCCTGTTCCTCTTGTCCATGCCATTGTCATCTCCGGCCAGGGGCAAATGGTAATCCGGTTAGTGTATAAATAGACCAGCACATCCTCCAGGGCGAGGGACGACGAACAAGAAGCCTCATTTCCCCCTTGCTCCATCTTCCTCCTAGAGCTCTCACCATTGTTGCTTCATACAGCTCAAGGAGCACTCTGTACTTGTGACCATTGAGATATAAAGAGAGTAGGCTAGTGCTGCAGTAGGGGTGTTACCTCCACAAGAGGGCCCGAAGCAGGGTACATCTTGGTGTGCTTTGGTTGTTCTTGGTTTTGCTCCTTCTTGCTTGTTCTTGCGTGTTCTTCGTGGTTCTTCATGCGTGCTTCCTGAGCGCGCACACCCTCCCCGGATCCCCCAACGTCCTAGCGAGCCCCCAACTTAAGCCATCCTATGGCATCTGCCGTGACACCACCACGACAGTTGGCGCCCACCGTGGGGAAGCAGTGGCGTTGGCTGGGGTTTCCATCCGGACGGGTTCCGTCACCAGCTCCGGCGTACGCGTGCGTTCAGGGCTCGTCTGCAACTACGGCGGGTTCACCTTCATCAGCGACAACGCCGGCTGCTTCGCGGGAGGGCCACTCCCTGTGGATGGGTGCTTCATCCAGTTCGGCAGCTTCCTCACCTACGTCACCACCGAGCTTGTCCGCGAGTACCCGGCGCAGGTGCTCGTGGCCGAGGACCCTCCTTCTTTCCGCGCAGCTCTCGGACGGCGTAGCGCTCGCCCCGGGAGTAGCGTGGAGGTGATGATGACCGGACCAAGTGCTGGAGCAGGCAAAGGAGATGCCGGCAATAGCATGCCGAGGTACTGGTCACGCCAACCGATGGTGGACAGCCGGCTCGGACGGCGAAGTTCCCAAAGGAGAAACCGGATCCGGTTGGTCCACTTGGCATGTCAAGTAGGGAGGCTCCCTTAGAGGATGTCCTGGAAAAGTTGTCTCGGCCAGTGGCACCTGGGCAAACGTAGAGTCCACTATAGCTGAGTTAGAGGCAGAGCGCCTGAGGTTGCAAAGAGAAGCCCGGTTAGTGGTGGAGTCTAGGCAAGCATTTGATAGAGACATGAGAGATATAATGCTGCCAATGGTATCACCGATGGTTTCACTCCGGTAGCGCCTCACCCACGCAAAGAGCAGATTTGCGTAACAGGGGTAAGGACCTCAATGACGAGTTAGCTAGAGCCGCAAGATCGAGCTCGAGTAAGGCTACTAGTCATAGATCGGGTACAGGCAAGCCGGTGTATAGCTCCCCGGCCAAGAATCTTAGGGCTGCAGCGGCAGCGCGAGCCGAGTTGACCACATTAACCGGGGATGCTTGGCGCAAGCAGGCAGAAAGGGTCAATGAGCTGGTTGATGTGTGTAACCGGCAGAATGAGGCTTACCGGAAGCTAATCCGGACGCTGGTGGTTCTCGGGTAGTAGTGTCGGCTAAGGCGGTTAGCCAGAGATCCAAGGGGCAAGCGTCATCCCCGCATGTCGGAGCTGACCGGGCCCAAAGCGTGAATTCGGGCAAGAGCAAACAGCTGCAGGCCTATGATGCTGAGTATGCCGGCAAGCAGCTAGCTGCTCAAGGAAGAGGTGGCCAGAGCAGAAACAATGGCGGTCAAGGCAATCCGGGAGCCGGAAGGGGTAATTCGGCTGGCCGAGGTCAACCACCTCGTCCTCCTGGGCAGAATCAACCCCGGCAGGAGCAGCAAGTAATGGTGCAAGCGCAGCAGCAAGGTGGTGGCCAGGCGGGCTACCGCTATGATGATGGTAATTCGGCTATGGCGCGAGCCGGATACCAAACGTATGATAATGCACTTGCATCCAGGCTGGGACCTCGGACATTGGATCCGGATGATCAGCGTCTCAGGTTGGATAGGATTTACCAGTCCGAGAAGCTGGAAGAGCAAGGCCCACCAGGTCCTCCATGCTTTGGGCCTCGGATCATGAACGAGCCGAATGTGCCGTTGTTTCAGCTTGGCCGAATCACAAAGCCGTATAACGGCAGCACTAAGCCGCAGGATTGGCTGATAGACTATGTATCCTCGGTGCACATTGCGGGGGGCAATCGCCGATGGGCGGTCCGGTATCTCCCGCATATGTTGGAAGGGCCAGCCCGGATTTGGCTGAATAACTTACCAGAGGGTAGTATCAACTCTTGGATGGATTTGGAGCAGGCGTTTTACAGCAACTTCTCCAGCACTTACAAGAGGCCAAACCGACCTCAGCTCTTGTCTGCGTGCAGGCAGGAAGAGCGGGAGACAGACCGAGAATTTTTGACTCGGTGGAGCAACATTCGCAATTCTTGTGAAGGTGTCGTGGAGGAGCAGGCCATTTCTTGGTTTGCGCAGGGTTGCCGACATGGCACCCCGCTTTGGCAGAAGCTCCAGAGGGATATGCCAAAGACCCTGGCGGAAATGATCCGGATAGCAGATACATATGCTCTTGGCGATCCGACGCAGCCAGCGTTGGATGTGGTGGGAACAAGCAGGAGGCAACCGGTCAATAACCGAACTGGACCATTGAGGCCCAGTGACCGACATGAGTTCGGTTATAAGAGGAGAGATCCGGATTACAGATACGGTTCAGATCAGGTTGCTGCAGTAAATATGGATCATCCTGATAGCCAGAGACCAAAAAATGAGGGTCCAGCTTGGAGGCCGAATCAAGGTGCCTGGGCAAAGAAAGTGTGGGATGGACCGAGTCCACCTCTAACTTTTGAGGCAATGATAGATGGGCCTTGCCGTTATCACACAACAGACCCACGCAAGCCGGCCAATCATTCAACTCGGAATTGTAGCTGGCATCATCGCATCCAGGCGGAAGGTCAGAGAGGGCCACCTCAGAGAGGTGCTCCTAGACCGAATTTCAGGCCAAATACGCCTTTATCCGGAGCCAATGCAACCCCGGTGAACGAAGGAGCTCCAAGGCCGGCAGCCACAAAGCCGGTTAACCTGGTAAATATGGGAGGCAACAACAACAATGCTGGTCCGAGTCGGCAAGGTGGATACCCCGGAAATGATTACAAGGAGCTCATCAAAGTTATGTGGTTTTTGTGACCGAGCCAACTGACAAGAAAAGTCAGCTGCGAAGGGCGAAGGAGGTGAATGCAGTCACACCAGCAGTCCCAAAATACCTGAACTGGTCCGAGCAGGAGATCACTTGGAGCAGGGCTGATAATCCCAGGGTTATGCCAAGCCCAGGAAACTACGCTGGTGGTGGATCCGACTTTGGTTGGACCAAAGATTAATGTGAAATTCACTCGAGTCTTGGTTGACAATGGCAGTGCTATAAACATCATGTATCGGGACACAATGGTCAAGTTGGGTTATTCGCCGAATCAGTTGCAGCAGAGCAGTTGCACCTTCCATGGTATAGTACCCGGGTGTCTTGTTCCCCAATGGGTAAGATCTGGGTAGATGTGCTGTTTGGTACCAAGGACAATCACGACTTGAGAGTCTCGAATTCGAGGTGGTAGACTTGGAGAGCCCATACCATGCTCTGCTCGGCAGGCCGGCATTAGCCAAGTTCATGATATCCACTCATGTGCCTACCTCAAGATGAAGATGCCTGGCCCGAATGGTATCATCACCGTTGCGGAGATTACAAGAAGGCCATACAGTGTGCCACGGTCGGTTCCACCTTAGCCGAGTCGTTGGTGATCCAAGCTGAGAAGAGCAAGATGCATGAAGTAGTGGCGATGGCGAAGTCAGCTCAGCTCGGCGTGCTGGCTATGACCAATCCGGATGCAGGTGCAACATTTGAGGTGCCCAAGGAGACAAAGAAGATCCCCATTGACCCGGAGAATCCGGAGCGCATGGCCATCATTGGTGCCGGGTTGGGCGAGAAATAGGAAAGCGCGCTCTGTCACTTCCTCCGTGAGAATCGGGATATCTTTGCATGGTCGGCTAAGGACCTGCCTGGTGTTCCGAGGGAGTTGGCAGAGCACTCTTTATTTGTCAGGCCGGATGTGAAGCCGGTGAGGCAACCGACTCGGCGTCTTTCAGACGATCGAAGAAAAGTGGTGCTTGATGAGCTGGCTAAGCTACTTGCAGCCGGATTCATTATGGAGGTGTTGCATCCAGACTGGATATCCAATCCGGTTCTGGTAGAGAAGAAGAAGGACGAACCAGCGGTGGTCAAGGTGTGGCGTATGTGCATCGACTTCACCAACCTGAACAAGGCGTGCCCGAAGGATCCCTTTCCTTTACCTCGGATTGATCAAGTGATCGATTCTACTGCTGGGTGTGAGTTGTTGTCTTTTATTGATGCGTACTCTGGTTTTCACCAGATACCACTGAACCCCAAAGATCAAATAAAGACTGCTTTTATTACCCCGTATGGGGCGTATTGCTATCGTGTCATGTGTTTCGGTTTGAGAAATGCCGGTGCAACTTATCAGAGATGTATGCAGAAATGCTTACACTCTCAAATGGGCAAAAATGTGCAAGTGTATGTCGATGATATCGTCATCAAAACTAAAGAAAAACGCACTCTCCTCGAGGATCTCGAGGAAACATTTGTGAACTTGAGAAAGTATCGGTTAAAATTGAATCCGGATAAATGCACCTTTGGTGTCCCGGCTGGAAAGTTGCTCGGTTTCCTTGTATCGAGCCGAGGTATTGAGTGAATCCGGCTAAGATCCGAGCCATAGAAAACATGAAATTGCCTAAATGTCTAAAAGATGTACAAAAGTTCACCGGGTGTCTAGCCTCGTGAGTCGGTTTGTGAGTCGGCTAGGAGAAAAAGCCTTGCCCTTGTATCAATTGATGAAAAAGAGCACCGGGTTCACATGGACCCCGCAGGCAGATTCGGCTTTCAATGAATTAAAAAAGATGTTGTCCACTGCACCAATTTTGGCATCACCTTTGCCGAATGAGCCAATGCTACTTTACATTGCGGCCACTAACCGGGTCGTAAGTGTGGTGATAGTGGAAGCGAGAAGAGGAGGGTAAATCCGTGCAGGACCGGTGTACTATTTAAGCGAGGTGATCTCAACCTCAAAGCAAATTATCCTCACTACCAGAAGATGACATATGGTGTATACCTGGCGGCCAAGAAGTTGAAACATTACTTCCAGGAGCACCCGATCACCGTAGTATGCGAAGCTCCAATCTCGGAGATCATTGGGTGCAAAGATGCGACTGGCCGAGTTGCCAAATGGGCAATAGAAGTGTCTCCTTACACCCCGCATTATGAGAGAAGAGATGCTATCAAGTCTCAGGCTTTACCGGATTTCCTTTGTGACTGGGCCGAGATGCAGTATGAGCCACCAAGCCAGATTACAATTACTGGAAGTTGCACTTTGATGGCTCCAAAACCAAAATCGGACTGGGTGCTGGGATAGTACTCACATCACCGAAGCAAGATCAGTTGCGATATGTGTTGCAGATTCATTTCTCAGCATCAAACAATGTGGCCGAATATGAGGCACTGATCCATGGGCTTAATGTGGCTAAGGACATCGGCATCCGCCGGATAGAATGTTTTGGTGATTCAGATTTAGTGGTGCAGCAGTCTTCTGGAAATTGGGATGCCCTTGATGCCAATATGGCACTATATCGATTTCATGTCCAGAAAATTTCAGGATTTTTTGAAGGCTGCGAGTACAAGCACATACCTCGGCTGGAGAACGAAGCTGCTGATATCTGTCAAAACTCGGGTCGTCTAGGGATGCAATCCCACCCGGGATATCCTTGAATCACCTAAGGATCCCTTCAATCAAGCCTTCACCTGATTCCGAGTCAATTTTTATCCCAAAGCAAGAATCTGAAGCTGTTCCTATGAATGTTGATGTCGGGTACATTTGGGAGGACCCGGGGACTGCATGGCGAGACTCGGGGACTGCGCACCGAGACTCGGGGAATGCTACCAAATCTTAGGGAAAGGGGAAGAGAGGAAGATGGTGCTAACCGAATCTTAGGGAATGGACAGAGACTGATAGAAGAATAATGGCGGCCGAACCAGTGGAAATAGATGAGCACTTATTCCCTTTGCATCCAGTACCGGAGTGGGCTGAAGAAATCATGAAGTTCATGTCGGAGGGGAGTTTGCCAAATGATGAAACCGAAGCTAGGCGAGTGCAGAGGAGGTCCAAGGGTTACACCATCATAAACAAGGAGTTATACAAAAGGAGTGCAACCGAGGTGCTACACGTTGCGTGGAGCCAGCCGAGGGCAAGGAGATGCTCCTGGAGATACATCAAGGAGAATGTGGGCATCATTGCAGTACAAGAGCCCTGGTGGCTAAAGTATTCCGGCATGGGTTTTACTGGCCCACTGCTCATGCAGATGCAGAGGACATAGTCCGAAAATGTGAAGGATGCCAAAGGTTTGCCAAGCAGACACACCTACCCGCATCGGCGCTCAAAACAATTCCTATCACTTGGCCGTTTGCTGTGTGGTGTTTGGATATGGTGGGAGAATTCAAGCCGGCTAGGGGTAACATGACACATATGCTGGTGATGGTGGATAAGTTCACCAAGTGGATAGAGGTGAAACCGATCCGGAAAGTGGATGGTCATTCGGCTGTAACTTTCCTGAAAGAAATCATTTTGAGATACGGTTACCCCCATAGCATCATCTCGGATAATGGCACGAACTTTGCTGTGGGAGAGTTTGCCCGATTCTGCATGAATAAGGGGATCCGGTTAGACATAGCCTCAGTGGCACACCCAGAGTCCAATGGACAGGTGGAAAGATCAAATGCTTTGGTATTAGCTGGGATAAAAGCCCGGTTAATAGAACCTCTGGTAAAGACTCCGGGGTGCTGGATAGATGAGATACCATCAGTACTATGGGGTTAAGGACCACGCCGAATCGGTCAACTGGCTATACGCCATTTTTTCTGGTATATGGGGCAGAAGCAGTGCTACCCACTGACATAGAATATGATGCACCAAGGGTGACAATGTATACCGAAACCGAGGCAAAAGAGGCCCGGGAAGATGCAGTGGATCTGCTAGAGGAAGCAAGAGAATTGGCCCTATCTCGGACAGCAGTATATCAGCAGGGTCTCCGACGTTATCATAGTCGGAAGATCAGCCCTCGAGTGTTTCATGAGGAGATCTAGTACTAAGGCTGGTGCAGCGCAGCAAAGGCCGACATAAGTTATCACCTCCATGGGAGGGACCATTCATTGTGAGCAAGGCTATGCACAATGACTCGTACTACCTTGTAGACGCACAGGAACCAAGGAAGGATGGCCTGGACAGACCCGGAGAAGAAACCAAGCGACCCTGGAATGTAGCTCTGCTTCGACCCTTTTACTCTTAAGGGGCGCAATGTATGTATCTCAGTTTATCATAAATGAAATTTCGGCAATCCGAGTCTGGACTCGGGGACTGCCTCGTCCTTATGCATGTGTTTTTTATTACTGTTTTGTCCATACCGTTCATGTGTCGGATTGTTTTGAACCTCGTCCCAAAATTCAAGTAATGTATGCTGTGTTGTTGATCTCGTGACTCGACTGACAAACACCAAAATGGTAGTCAAGAGCAGAGGTGGGAATATGGGAAACATGAAAATGGACTCGGGGACTCGGTCCAAAACCGATTCGGCACATGTCGTTTACTAACCCTGTTATTTTTTTTTGTTTATGTTAGATGATTCTAAACCACAACTCGCATGTTTCAAGTATTGTATGCTATGATTCCTATCTTGTGACTCGACTGTCAAACACCTAAAAGGTAGACAAGAGCAGAGATTCGGCAAAAATAGTAAACAAGAAAACAGACTCGGGGACTCGGTTTAAGATGATCCAACATAAACTAGTCCGGATCACATTAAGCAAAATAAAAGTAGTCTCGGAAGAACTTAAATTGTATATTACATCTGCTCCCGGCATACCGGGGATTTAATGTTTTTCATTAAGATAATTCAGGAAGAAGGAGCCATGGTTGCAGGAGACTCGGTTGCAGGGATGAACTCGGATGATGGAGGAACCTCGGTTGAAAGAGGACCCTCACTTGCAGGAATAACCTTGGACGGAGAGCTTGAAGGCGGGCAGACTCGGAAACATCCGGATCAGCTGAAGTTTTGGCGGTCTTGACTAAAGCTTGCTCTGTAGTCTTAGCCGAATCAGTGGCTGGCGTCTTGGAAGTCTTGGCTGGAGTTGTTCGGCAGTCTTGCCGAGTCAGAAGCTGGTACTTTGGTGGACTTGATACGAGGTTGTTCGGCAGAGTTAGCCGAATCACCAGATTCGCCCTCAGACTCGGCGTATTCGTCAAGGGAGGCATCATCCGATTCCTCTTCTTCAGATTCTTCCCCATCCGAGTAGACCGGAGCTTCAGATCAAGATGCTTGGTGTTTGCAAATTCGGCCATAAAGTTGGCAGCTTCCTCGCGGATCTTGATCCGGTTCGGATCTGAAGCCCATGAAGAACCCTCGCGAAGGGAGCGCACTTTGGCGAGATCAATCAGCTCATACCAAGACATGATAAATAGCAAACCTGCGTCAGCACCAGCGCGGGCGGACGAAGATCTCCACTGCTTTAACCGGGTCTCGCCTGATCCAGGTCTTTGATTAGCTCGTCCGCAGACCGGACTTGCCGAGCTTCAGGAAACAAGACTCGGTGAGCTTTGAGACTTGCATTGAACAGATCAATGTGGGACTCCTTCAAAGGAGCAATCCGAGCTTTAAGTGCAGTAATGTGATCTTCGATATCCCACGTCTCTGGTAGGGGAGCTCCAGCTAACTTAGCTCTCTCAGCTCGGGCATCCCTCACAGCTTTGGCGGCTTGAAGCCGGATGCTGGTAAACTCTCCTACATTCAGATAAGCTAACACCGAATTAAACGACGTAACACGAAACGATGTGTCGGATAAGAGCAGAGGAGGAAGAGGAGATTCGGCAAACTTACGATCCATGTCTTCATTGAGGCTAGCAAGATCAGCAAGCCATTTCGCGCTGATCGCCTTGTGAGCAGCCAGATCATCTTTCGCCGCTTTAGCTTCGGCTTCAGCATCTGCAACGTGCGTTTGGATTTTCTTGTCCAATTCGGCCCGCTTCTCAAGCCCGGCTTTGAAAGTATCTCGCTCCTTCTGGATCGAGTCTTTCTCCCTCTGCAGCGTGTCCCGGTCTTTCTTGACCTTCTCCTTCACTTTTTCAACCCGGTCAAGCTCCCGCAGGAGCCGAGTCACTTCTGACTTTTCCTCCGATAAAGCGCGCTTGTGCTCCTGATCTTTCTTTTTCATCTCCTCACCTTGCGCATCGAAGGAAGCTTGGAGGGCCTGGTGCTGCAGGACTAGCTGCTTAAAGATCCGGCTGCGAGCAGTCGTGGTTTCCTGAAAGAAAAAGGGTTAATGGCGTAAAAAGAGTCTCGGGGACTGGCACCCGAGACTAGCAGCATGGAGCCAAAACGAATCTCGGGGACTGGAGGCCCGAGATTAATAAAAAGAAAGTTGACCGAATCAATTGGAAGAGAGACTCGGGGACTGGGAGTCCCACAAAATTTATGATCAAGTTTTAGAGATTCAAGCCGAATGACTTTCTTACTCGGAGGAGTATCAGTCGTTCGACCAGAATCTCGGGGACTGGGAATAGTGTAGATTGATCATAATAAAAGCAGGATTCGGCGAAGTTACCTCGAAGACCCGGTTAGCTTCAGCGACCGAGGCCTGCACAGAGTGTAGAGATTGAAACATCCGGCTAGGGCCAGCCGGATGCGGCGACGCTGAAGTGGTTGAGCCTTCGGCAAGGTCCGCAGCATTCCAAGCTTTAACAAATTGCTCTGCGGAGCCGAGGTTGTCGCCGCTCGGAGTGCGGAGATTCGGCAGAACCTGGCCACTAAGGCGGGCGCGAGTGATCGCCTCAGAGAGTTGATCATGCACCCGAGTTGCTGATGGAGCGGCGGAAACCGGCTTGCTAGCAACCATCTGCTTATCCGAGGTGGTTGGAGTTGTGCCAAAGGTGACTTGAGTCGGCTTAGGTAGAGGCGATGCGCCCGGGGTCTTGGCTGGATCTGGCTGTTTCGGTTGGTTCTGGGACGCTTGCTGTGGTGGTTTAGATACTTCCTGTTGCTGCTTCTGCTGCTTCTCGAGAGGTTTTGCTGCTGTTTCTTCTTTTCTTCTGCTGCTCTTGATTCAGAGCCTTGGGGTAGGGCGAGGATCCGGCTTAGTCAAAGACTTAGCCGAAGTCTTAGCTTTTTCCTTCTCCAACTCCTTCAGAGGGCGGGCCAAGTTGAATCTCGGGTAGGACCCGAGATTTCCTCATTCTCCAGGTCAATAACCGACTCTGGAACGAGAGTCGGCGGAGGAGTTTTGGCAGTTGTGGCACGCGCGGGAGAGGTGACAGCCTTTTCAGGAGACTGGTGCTCCATGGCCGTATCCAGTGGAGGAATGGGAGAAAGAATGGATGAATGAGTTTGCTCGGTGACGAGGACGTCACTACATAAGCAAAGTAAACAGTTAATTCGGATAGAGGTGGCTCGGATAATAGAAGGAAAGCGAATAAGTTAAGTTGGCATTACCCCTTGGTGGTAGGCATGGGCTTGAGCCGATTCGGCTTGGAGGCGGTTTTCTTCATTCTCTTGGCTTGAGGGACATCTGATCCGGACGCGTCATCACGTTTCCGAGATGTCCCTTGAGCATCCGGTTTGGCTGGAACACAAGGTGGTAACCATGAAATCGGAACAGCATCAATGGGATCTAGGATCCAGCAATCATCATCTTCATCTTCGGTGTAAATAGTCGATTGCTTACCCTTGCGGATGGGCTTGGCACGCGGAATCGGCAAATAATCGTCCGTATCCGCATCCTCTTCGCCCTCGCGCAGCGGGCTGCGATCCGGTCCCCACACTTTGGTGGAGAGATCTCCATCTTCGGTGATTTGGCGGTCGAACAGCTGCAGTATGAACAAGGCAGATATGGATTAATCCAATGGTATTTTATGAAGTATGATTGATTCGGAGAATGGTGAACAAACCTGGGGGGAAGTGCATCTCGGTGGAACGGCTCCACGCCCCACCGCCACTTGTCCGACATCTCGGTGTAGGCGATGGCGTTTACCCGTCTCTTGACGGAAGCTCTGGTGAGGTCATGTTTGCTGATCCGGGTAGGATCTAGCAAACCACTCATATGGCAAATCTTATGTCACGTTGTTGAAGAGGACTGACACGGCGGAAGACGAAGGTCCGGAGGAGATCGTCGAGAGCAGGCCCTTCTCCAGAAAATCCTCCAGAGTCTTATCTATGATTTGAAGCTCCGGAAGAGTGTCAGCCGGATCATATCTGAAGTTTAATTCGGCTGTGGGGGGCTCGATCTTGAACTCGGGCAAGTTGAGAGCATCATGGCCTTCAGCGCTCTTCACGTAGAAGAAAGACCTTTGCCATTTCCTGCAAGTATCCAGGCCAGTGATCCGGGGAAAGATGGAGCCGCCCTCGGAGTAATACTAGCCGAACCACAAGCGTCATCACTTTCGGGTCACTGCCCGGGATAGTCTGTTTACGGAGGTGGAAGTACTTCGCCCAGGCTGGTACTGTCGGCCAGAGACCGAGATATCCCTCGAGAAAGGAGGTAAAAGCCGACAGGGAGACAAAGGCGTTAGCCGGAAGGTGGTGAGGCTGCAGGCCAAAGAAATCTAGGAAAGCCCGGAAGAAGTCACTCGGGAGTCCGAATCCGCGCTCGAAATGCGCTAGAAATACAACGCGTTCACCCGGTTGGGTGATCGGTTTGAGTTCCTTCCCCGGTTTTCGGCATATAACTTCAGGTGTTATACGCCGGGTGCTCAGCAGCCATTCCAGGTCATCTGTGGTAACATCGGAACCCTCCCAACTGCCGGGAGGCAGCTTCGGCATATCCGAATCAGTCCTGCAAGAAATTGGAGATAGCCGAGTTAGGAATTCGGAATCTCTAATCCAGAACGAATCGGATAATGGCATAACCGAATCAGATGTAAGGCGATTCGGTAAAAGCTATCCCGGATAAAGTTGTCTAGTTACTGCGGAAAAGGTAATTCGGCTGGTAACTACAAACACCTTTTCGAGAATCTAGGGTTACGCGAGATCTACCGCAGCAGTAAAATAGAAGAAATCCCGAGTAAAAATATGGGGAACTGCTCGAGCGGTGGCAAGCCAAACTAGGGCCATCTAGTGCAAAACCTAGAAAGGAGATCTAGGGAATGCACTAAGGCGTGACAATGAACGCGTACACGAGTGAGTCCAGAAGAAACAGGCGCAAGTTCCCAGCGGGATATGAACTCGCTCAAGGTCGCCATGGCTGGGGATGAAGAACTTACGGTTGCAGTACGGCGAGGAAGCGACCTGGTGAAGAAACGGCGGCGCAGGGCGCGGTGCGCGGCTCTGGTGTGAGGTCTACGGCGTGGTTGACGTCTCCGGCACGGCAAGATCGCAAGGGCGAGGTCGCAACGGCGGCAATGGCGTAGATGGAGGTTTCAGAGTGGGAAGTGCGGGGAAGAAGAAGAGGAACCCCACACCCCTATATATAGCCGCTCGCTGGTAACTGGCGCACTACCGCGCGGTTTTTCGGGGCGTGGCCGGATCAAGTGTGCCCGGAAACTTTGTGGTCGCAGGTGTGGCCATGTATTTCGAACACATGGTGTGTCACAGAATTGGAAGCGGTCGTGCGGATCCAGTGCACCGGTCAACGGAGAAACCGAGGAGGCGTGGTCGTTTAGTCAAATACACTCAAGTACCTGATGGATCCGGATAATGTGCTGTCAGTGACATGTCAAATCAGAGACCCGGATTATGAGGCTTTGCGCAGAGATTCCCTGCAAAGTGTCCCGGGAAATCCTGAGACAAGATTGGGTGATTGGGATTCGGTTAAAGGCGTTGGTTTTTAACCTGCTACGGCCCTCCATCCGAGGCTGTAGGACCGCACCAGCTTCGGGGACTACTGTCGGGGGGTTGCCCCCAGGTAGGGCAAAGAGGTAGTGTTGGGAGCTATGAAGTGGAAAGGAAGGTCAATCCGGGTCTCACAAACCGGATCACTTGGACCGGATCATGTTTAAATGCAGGGAGAGGCCAAAAGGCATCAGGCAAAGTCTAGCCGGATCAGAGGAAGGGATCCGGCTTAACCTAGCCGGGTTGGTCAGAAGCGATCCGGCTTAACCTAGCCGGGTTGGTCAGGAAGGATCCGGCACAGGGCAATGTCGGATATTGCACAAGGGCCAAGTAATGTCAGTAAGTTCACGGGTCCTGCAGGTCTCCTGCCCGAGGCTCAGAAGACAGCCAGGTCGAGCCACGGGTTTTCCGGGTAGCAAGGCCCTAGGCGCTGACTCGGCTATTTCGGGAAAGGGCAGTGGCCTAGGCTCCGGTGGGCTATGCTGGCTTAAGCTCAAAGAGGAAAAGATAGACCTGCCGTTGGACTGACGATGAACTGGACTGAGTGACAGTAGCCAGAGCTTGTCCTGTTCCTCTTGTCCATGCCATTGTCATCTCCGGCCAGGGGCAAAATGGTAATCCGGTTAGTGTATAAATAGACCAGCACATCCTCCAGGGCGAGGGACGACGAACAAGAAGCCTCATTTCCCCCTTGCTCCATCTTCCTCCTAGAGCTCTCACCATTGTTGCTTCATACAGCTCAAGGAGCACTCTGTACTTGTGACCATTGAGATATAAAGAGAGTAGGCTAGTGCTGCAGTAGGGGTGTTACCTCCACAAGAGGGCCCCGAAGCAGGGTACATCTTGGTGTGCTTTGGTTGTTCTTGGTTTTGCTCCTTCTTGCTTGTTCTTGCGGGTTCTTCGTGGTTCTTCATGCGTGCTTCCTGAGCGCGCACACCCTCCCCGGATCCCCCAACGTCCTAGCGAGCCCCCAACTTAAGCCATCCTATGGCATCTGCCATGACACCACCAGGACAATAGGTGTGTTCCTCAAAAGATCGCTCTGTAGGATAGCATCTTGCTTATGCAAAGATTTGGAACACATTAAGACAAATGTCAACCTGCTATACAGTTACCGAGAGTATTGCATCTACAACGGAGTGGGTTAGTAAAAGTACTCTCCTCAGTTAACCACTAGCTTGTTTTCCCAGATCTTACTTCACGGGATCTCCGATCACATAGGTTGGGTTACAACCATGGCAACTCATGTGGGTTTCATCCCGATCTCCCTCGATGCATTTTCTATCACAACACGTGATAGCCCTTTAGTAAAGGGATCTGCCAGATTCTTTGCCGACTGGATATAATCCAGCGCTATCACTCCGGAGTTTCTCAAATGTCTGACAGCTTTTAATCTCATTCTTATATGTTTGTTGGACTGCATGTTGTCCTTTGAACTTTTGACCTTGGTAATCACTGTCTGATTGTCACAGTTCATAAGGATAGCCGGTACTGGCTTTTCAACCACAGGCAAGTCCATCAACAGATCTCGAAGCCATCCTGCTTCGACACCAGATGTGTCCAATGCTGTTAATTCTGCTTCCATTGTAGATCTCGTCAGGATCGTTTGCTTGCAAGACTTCCAGGAAATAGCACCACCTCCAAGGGTAAACACATAACCCATTGTGGCTTTCATCTCATCAGCATCAGAGATCCAATTCGCATCACAATAACCTTCAAGCACTGATGGGCTTCCGGTATAGTGAAGTCCATAGTTCTCTGTACCTTTCAGATAGTGCATAATTCTTTCAACAGCACGCCAATGTACATAACCCGGACTGGAAACAAACCGGCTCAGTTTGCACACAGCGAACATGATGTCAGGCCTTGTAGCGCTCGCTAGGTACATGAGTGAACCAATTACTTGAGAGTATCTCAGCTGATCCTTAACTGTGCCTGTGAACTTTCGAATCTGCACACTAGGATCATATGGTCTTGGAGAAATTTTGCAGTCTGAATATCCAAAGCGACTCAAAATCTTCTCAACATAGTGGGATTGGAACAGTGTAATCCCACCTTCATTATCTCTCAGTAGCTTGATATTCAAAATAACATCAGCCACACCAAGGTCTTTCATCTCAAAGTTCTGAGATAAAAATGACTTAACCTCCTCAATCACTTTGAGGTTGGTCCCAAATATCAGTATGTCAGAAGCACAGTATAACTCCTTCGCCCCCACCATGGCGATAGTATACGCATTTGTCAGCTTCATTAACAACAAAACCAGCAGAGGTTAAAGTTGTATTGAACTTCTCATGCCATTACTTAGGAGCTTGTTTCAGGCCATATAAAGATTTCAGTAACTTACACACTTTTCCTTCCTGACCATCTAATACAAAGCCATCTGGCTGTTGCATGTAGATTTCCTCGTCTAGCTCTCCGTTCAGGAAAGCCGTTTTAACATCCATTTGGTGGACGAGAAGACCATGCGATGCCGCCAAAGAGAGTAATACTCGTATGGTGGTCAGTCTGGCTACAGGTGAATAAGTATCGAAGAAATCTTCCTCTTCTTTCTGGGAATAACCCTTGGCCACAAGCCTAGCCTTGTACTTGTCAATTGTACCATTGGGCCTAAGCTTCTTCTTGAACACCCACTTACATCCCAACGGTTTACAACCATAGGGACGTTCAGTAATTTCCCATGTTTCGTTAGCCATGATGGAGTCCATCTCGCTACGGACCGCTTCTTTCCAGTAATCAGCATCCGGAGACGCATAAGCCTCTGAAATAGAAGTGGGAGTATCATCCACAAGGTACACAAGGAAATCATCACCAAAGGACATTGCAGTCCTCTGTCTCTTGCCCCTACCAAGGGTTTCCTCGTCATCCTTCTCAGGATTTTCGTGATGTGTTTGTTCATAATATTCCATAGGAATGGCAGGTTCAGGAGTCTCATCAGATTCCTGTCTAGAAGTGCTTGGCATATCTCTCATAGGAAAAATATCCTCAAAGAATGTAGCATCTTTAGACTCCATAATTGTACCGACCTTCATGTCAGGTACCTCAGATTTCACTACTAGAAATCTATAGCCGACACTATTCTTAGCGTAGCCCAAATTAACACAATCCACGGTCTTTGGTCCAAGCTTACGCTATTTGGGGATCGGCACATTGACTTTCGCTAAACAGCCCCAAGTATGTAAGTATGAAAGTGTCGTCCTTCTCTTCTCCCATTGCTCATTGGGAGTAATCTCATTGTCTTTTGTCGGAACTTTATTCAGGACATGACATGATGTCAATATAGCCTCCCCCCACCATGCCTTGGATAAACCCGATGTATCTAACATGGCATTAACCAAATCAGTTAGAGTAAGGTTTTTCCGTTCGGCAACCCCATTTGACTGGGGCGAATAGGGAGGCGTCCTCTCATGAATAATACCATGTTCCACACATAAAGAATCAAACTCATTAGAGAAGTACTCTACACCACGATCTGACCGGATTCGCTTAATTTTCTTTTCAAGTTGATTCTCAACTTCTGCCTTATAGATTTTAAAGTAGTGTAGAGCCTCATCTTTGGTACTTAACAAATATACATAGCAATATCTGGTGGAATCATCTATCAGAGTCATGAAGTATCTCTTTCCACCTTCAGTCAACACACATTCATCTCACATAGATCAGAATGTATAAGTTCTAACGGTGCCAAGTGTCTCTCCTCCGCAGCTTGTGGGGCTTGCGAGGTTGCTTTGCTTGTACACACGAATGGCATTTAGAACCTTTGGCTAAAGTGAAACTTGGGATTAAATTCGATTTTACTAGCCGCGTCATACAACCGAAACTAATGTGACAAAGACGTGAATGCTAAACTTCTGCTTCATTAACATTCGAATGAATATTGTTCACGACTTTATTACAAAAATCAGCGAGGGAAAAGCGGAACAAGCCTCCGCATTCATAGCCTTTTCCAACAAACAGTCCATATTTCGTAACAACTACTTTATTAGACTCAAATACCAACTTAAACCCTTCTCTACATAGAAGGGAGCCACTAACGAGATTCTTCTTGATGGCGGGGACATGCTGCACGTTCTTGAGCAGCACGATCCTTCCCGAAGTAAACTTCAGATCGACCGTGCCAACACCAAGAACAGAAGCACTTGCGCCATTCCCCATCATACAGATCCGTTCCCTGTGACCTGATAAGAAGAAAACAATGAGATGTCAGAACATAAATGAATATTTGCACCTGTGTCAATCCACCAATCATTAGACTGACAAACAGAAAATACAGTAAACAAATTACCGTACCCAGATGCACCATTCTCATTGTTGCTCACAATCATGTTGACAGACTTGGAGTCCTGTCCTGGTTTCTTGAACTTCTTTGGGCACTTGGGAGCCCAATGTTCCTCTGAACCACATGTGAAGCAAGCTCCTTTCTTCTTATCCTTGTTGAAGGGCTTCTTGCCCTTCTTCTTGAAGTCGGTATTCTGTTAGACTCCATGTTTCCCCTTGGGCTTGTGGAAGTTGGAATTCTTCTGTACAAAATTGGCGACAGAAATTCCCTCGGTCCCTTTTCCGTGCGAGTCCTTTGCTCTCGAGTTCTGCTCGACACTCAGATGGCCGATGACATCCTCAACTGAGAATTCACGCCTCTGGTGTTTCAAAGTAGTAGCGAAGTTCCTCCAGGAATTAGGCAGCTTAGCGATTATGCATCCCGCGACAAATTTGCCCGGTAGCACACACTTGAGAAGCTCAAGCTCCTTAGCGATGCACTGTATCTCATGAGCTTGTTCCAATACAGAACGGTTTTCAACCATCTTGTAATCGTGGAACTGCTCTATAGTGTACATCTCGCTTCCAGCATCGGTTGCGCCGAATTTAGATTAGAGGGCCTCCCACAGGTCCTTGGCAACCCGCACATGTAAATATGCATCAACCAACTTATCTCCGATCACGCTCAGAACGGCTCCAACAAAGACGACGGTGGCTTCCCTGAACGCCTTCTCCTGTTCAGGAGCAATCGTTCCAGTGGGAGTAACACCGGCGACCCAGAAGACGTTCATCGCAGTGAGCCATAAGGTGGTTTTGGTTTGCCAACGCTTAAAATATGTCCCCGTAAACGGGGCTGGTTTTAGTGCAGCAGCAAAACATTGGATCGAAAATTGCCTACACATATTAGGTTTTTGGATTGTTGAGAATATAGGCAATTGTTCGATTAAATTAATCCAAGTATAAATCATGAGCATGACGTAAACAGTGATAATGACATACTGAAACTCTATGATATAACCATGTACTAGAGAAATAGTAGAAACATCTACAGAAATCACTAGTATGGCAGACATGCAAGTAATCAGGAGAGGGATAAACATGTACCCTCCAATGGGCCAGTTGTCCGTAGCAGCAGCGGAGGCAGCTGCGGCAGCGGCAGCGTTGGAAGTCTCTTGGGCGGCGGCGGCCGCAGCAGCAGCAGTGGCGGCCGCAGCTGCAGTGGCGTCCTCGTTGCTCATGATGATGACGAAGGTGAAGCGGACGTAGTTGAAGCAGATGAATTTGAAGCAGACGATTGGAGGCGAGCAGTCGCGTAGGAGATGCTCCCCAAAAACCTAATCGCCCCTCTGCCGTACAGTATGTTGAGAGGCGGGGTTTCGGAGGCCTGCTCTCCCGTCGGCCGTGTACGCGGTGGACGGGATGGGATCACCGTCGGCAGCAACAGTTAGAGGAACGATGGTGGCGGCGTGAGCAGATGTACGTGTTGTGTCGGTTGGAGAGGAGCGACCTCTCTCATATAGGCACACACGCACAGGCGGAAGGCCAACGGAAACGCACGTAATTAAGCGCAATCAAGGGGAGAATTAAGAGACTAGAAACGGCCGTACTTAAGAGCACTTAAGACAAAACGTTTCAGCTCAAATTTATTCTCCATCAACGCCATTAAGGCAAAGCGTTACCGTTGCAGCTCACATTTTTCCTGCGTAATAAAAAGATAAGCTCGGCTCGGCGAGATTCCCGCAACCCGCGGCGCGACGCGGCGCGTCGTGACGAGGCGAGGCGTGGCGTGGCGAGGCGAGGCGGTGATGCATGTAAAATGCATACATGAACTTTGCACTTTAATTGCTTATATTCCAATCATATTTGCATCATATAAGGGTTATATCAATGTTTTATCATGATTTTGGAAATATCTTAATGATTTCCTATTTTTATGGAATTAACCCTGCACAGGCAGAAAACCCTAGTTTTGTATTTTAATGTTTCAGGGACCCAAACGTCAACGAAATCACCTGGAAATTTACGGGCGTTAATATTTTGTAACATCCCAAATTCATAAACAGAAAAATATTCCAAAAATGAGAGCCAACAAAAACTTTTGTTAAATTATATGTGTTGGTTATGCTTGTTGCTTGTGTATTATACTTGTGACATTATTTTCTTGTTGCTTGAATGTGTTTGCTTGAATTGAAAAGATTATTTACAAACAGAAAGAAATTGAAACAAGAAATAAAATCAAGGTGACAAGTGTCACATAGAAATTCTCCAAGTAAGAAATTGTTTTCCTTTACAATAAAATTCAGAGGAGTGGTAATGTAAACACTCCCATTTTGTCCTTACTACTTTTCTCTCTCAAATAATATTTTGAATTAGTTTAAAAATTCAAAAGTAAAATTCAATTAGCAATAAAACCAAAATTTAAAAATTAAAACCCTATGAAAGAAAATGTTTCAAAACATTTTATTTTGCAAAGCCAATTTTTGTGGAGCTTCTGCACATTATGGGAAGGCCCCACAAATTTTGGCAAATTTTTATAAATTGATTTAGTGCCTCAAATTAAATCAAGAAGTGCTACTGCAATTAACAGAAGGGCTGAAAAGTAATTAGATGAAAGAAGAAGGAAAAGAAGAAGTGCACAGGAGCCAGGGGGGTTTTGGCAAAAGTGTCATCGCCTACCTCTCCGTCGCCGTGTCGTCGCCGCACGCCGCGCGCACGCCGTTTCCCCGGGCCCCCCAGGCCCCCCCCCTCTCGCTCGCAGCCGTCCACGGTCGTCGCCTCTGCGCCCTCTGCACGAACTCGAGCACCCGTTGCCGAAATCGCCGCCCTGTCCCCATTGCCGCCGCAGCAGCACTTGGACGGCGCCGGTGAAATTGGCCCGCCCCCTTGCTCCTCGACACGCGCTGCTCGCTCCGAAACCTTCTAGAACCTCCCCGGACCCCGCTCGCCCTCGCATTGCCACGCCTCGTCCCTCACGGCCTCGGATTCGAGAGGAGTTCCCGCTGGCGAGCGCGGACGTGCTTGCACCCCGTCCACCGTACGCCGCCTCCTACGCTATAAAACCACCCCTAACCCCTCTGGAAGGAGCACACCACCCCACTCCCTCACTCCCCCCTCTCCAACTTCACCGCGAGCCGCCAGAAGGGCGTGCCGTGCCGAAGCTCTGCGCCGACGAGGTTCGTCGTGGCCGCAACGTCCTGCTGCTCCATTCTCCCCTCCGACCCCTCTATGCTGTTGCCGAGCTCACCGCACTCACCCCATCCCTTTTTCCCTTTGATTAGTGCCCAGACGCAGCCGTGGAACCTCGCCGGAGTTGCTGTCCGTGGCCGAGGAAGTTCCGGAGCTCGCCGCCGACGAACCACTCCTTCCCAGGAAGCGCAACTCGGCCAGGAGCTTCCACCTCACCACCGCCATCGATCTGCATCATCGCCGCGACCTCCCGAGCCCTCTAGGTGAGAGATTCCTCCACCTCGCCGTCGCCGGCGCGGCAGCGCCGCCGATTTTAGGTCGTCGCCGACGGTAGCCTCCGTGCGCCGTTGGATCTAAGATCTACGGTCGCGTACCGTTTCGTGTAATAGAGCCCTGACGTGTAGACCCCACATGTCAGCATTTTAACCATTTCCAGCGCGGGAGACTTTTCCCGTGAGCCGCTGACATGTAGACCCCACATGTCAGGGTTTTCAACATTATCCACTAGTTGATTATTTCGAATTTCTAGTTTCTATAGAATTCAGTACTGGCATCAACTTAGAAAATCAATATCTCAAGATTTAGGAATCCAAATAAATCAAACTCAACTGTTCTGGAAAGCTTATGAAATTATTTAACCAACTCAATTGGTCTCATGTCATTTAATTAAATAAATAAAAAGTATTATTAAAAATACTACAGAAGGTTCAAATTCTAAACTTGTTTGTTTCTGATACTCTGTTAGTCCAAATAATTCCAAACCAATTTTGCTAGCTTAGTACTGCCATGTTTTAGCTTCCCTAATTTTGGTAGAATTAATTGTGCAGTAGTATTTGTTTAGTATTCAGTTGAAGTTTAAACACCCTTCTGCACTCAAACATTTAATTATGTTTAATGGTAAACCCAAATGAATTAGGACCAATTGTGTTAGGTCACATTTAGTCATGTTTAGTTACCCCTAAAAGGATTTAATTTTTGAAGCAACATAATTTAAATGGTAGCCAAAACTTGATTAATAAGCTTCTGGATTCAAACAAATGTGTAGGGATTTTAGTAACTCCAATTGAACCAAATCAAATTGTGTTGTTTTCTACACATCAGTAGCTTTACATAGAATTTTAGTTTGTATTTTTGTGAGCAACAGAACTCAAGTTATTGAATTAAACATGTTCCACAAATTTCTGCCATAATGTTGAACATAAATAAATGATGTTTGATTCAAATATTTTAAAACCAAATTGTATGGTTTGATGTGTGCAGTAGCTATGTGTGATGTTCATGATTGTTGTGTTGAGATGATTGCTTGTATAGCTTAGTGATTGTTTGCATTGTTTGTTTATTAATTAGACGAGAACGTTGACGGATATATCGAGGAAGGAGAGTTTGCTGAAATTGAAGAACAAGAGCAAGATCACTTTGCCAAGCAAGGCAAGCTATTCTCTGAGCTTGCACTACAAACATATGCATCTACTTTCATAACATGGTTTACTCTCAAAGCAATATTTATAAAACCCATTTCAAAAGTATATGGAAATTATTTTGCCACCTATGTAGAAATATAAGATAGTTATATCAAATTATAGGATGGGAAAAACAAATATGGTTTATTCAAAACTCCTTTGAAATTACTTGTGAGATTATGAAATACCGAGATGTCGGTGTGGGAATGGAGAAGTGGAAAAATGGTGATGTTTATAAAAATGCACAGTGTGTCCTTGTACTTACGTCAACCATCCGATACCCTGTGCGACCACATCCACCACATATGGGAAAGGGCTTAGTCATATAATTTGCTCATATTAGTACTGGATACCTCATCGACGGAGATGACTCCGTCATGCATGAGGGTATAGTGTGTTGGTCATCCCCTGACCCGGGTCCTTGCTCAAACTCTATGAAAGATATGGAGGAGGATTGAAGGTTCCACCATAAACCGCCGGACAAAACCTATGAGTCCTCACACTTAGATTCCGAAGGGCTGGGTTAAGTGTGTTGAAAGTGTCATATGGGGAGGATCCTATACTAGCATGAGCAAAGGACAGGCTATGGTCGGTGGCTTACTTCGCATACACCCTGTATGGCGAGACGTGGCGGACACGATGAGTTGCCGGATGGATGTGGGAAAAGCGTGCTACCTCTGCAGAGTGTAAAACTATTCGAATAGCCGAGTCCTCGGATATGGACAGTTGGGAGGCCCTACTTTGACCATGTGCAAGTTTTTGGAAAAGTTTTTAAGTCTTAAAGGAAAATGAATTGGTGATGGTGTGACACAACTATACCAAATGGAGTGGTATGAGTTGTTGGAATAAATGGACCATGGTGAGCCATGGTCAGGAAAAGGAAGAGTTTTGGAGAAACAAATGAGATGGTGATTTCTTTTGAAAATAGTTATAAAACTCTTCTTACCTTTTTCAATAAAGATATAGAGATGTTTTAAATAAATAAAGTGGTAAGTTAAAATAAAACTAGTGCATACTCATGTTGGGGTAGCTTGCGAGTACATTCAAATGTACTCATATTGGTTTTGTGTGGACCCCGGATTAGCTATCCGAGATACTTGTTATGTTTCCTGCAACAATCCCATGATCAGTCTGTTGTTGCACATAACTCGAATTGGCATCACAGTACATCCATAAATACCGAATAAATATACTTACGTGATTGAAGTCATAAGCTTCAACAGGTACTTGCAGCGGAAATCACCAAATAACGTGGAGCCCAAGTCATTCGCCTTAACCCTACAGGCAGCTGACTGGGAAGCGCCCTAGTTCGCAAAGACGCCAGTGAACTCCTCTTCTTCGAACTGCTCCTCTTTAAAATCTGGCTAAGACAATAGCCAGGGATGAAACCAATATGAGTACATTTGATTGTACTCGCAAACTACCCCAACTTGAACATGCACTAGTCTCTACTATATAATATCAATAACCGACCGTAGGTACGTCGTGGTCTTTTTTCGTTTTAACCCCTCAAACATTGGAAATCAACCCGCAGTCCACAAACAGGGGCCATATTGCAAATTATCAAAGGTAACTTATCCTCTCTCTCACCCCACGCTCCCGGGCGGAATAGCCGGACCCGAATTCTCCGGCGGCGCCGACCCGTAGCAATAGCGCCATCCTCCTTCCCCGGCGAGGTAGGGTGTCGTGGTCCTCTCGCCCCGCCTCCCTCCACCGCCAAGCATCCACGGTCGAGGCGGCAGCACTCGCGCGCTCCGCAGGCGGCGTCCTATCCCGCCCTGCAAGCCGAGGTGGCGGCGCCCTGCATCGAGCCCACTCCGGACGCTCGTCAAGAGCTGCACCCGCCGGCAGATCAGCGAGGTCCACGGCCTCTTACTCACCTCCTCCCTCCACCGCCTCCCGGGCTTGCCGGCCCTCCTCGTCCGCCGCGCCACAGACCTCGGCGACATGGCGCACGCGGACCAGCTCTTCTCCTCCTTCCACCGGGACTACGGGGCGCCTCCCGACGCCGCGCTTTACAACGCCATGATCCGCGGCTGCTCCTACCACGGCCCCCACGAGCGCGCGCTGGATATGTTCGAGGAAATGCTGCACTGGTGCCTCGCCACCGACGGGTTCAACGTCGTGGGTGATTTCGTCGGCTTGAGGAGGCTGTTCTGCCGGATGCCCGAGAGGAACGTAGTGTCCTGGAATTGGGTCCTCTCGAGCTACACCCGGCATGGGCGCATGGCAGGTTCTCACAGGCCCTCCGCTTCTTCCCGTGGATGCTGCTCGAGGGGCCTTGTCCCCAACAGCTTCACGGTCGTCTCCGTCCTCTCGGCCTGCCAGCACCTCGGGAAGCTGAGGATGGGCAGATGCGGCCGGCACCGCGCTGGTGAAGATGTATGCCAAGTGCAGCGACATCACCAGCGCACGCAGCGTTGGCGACTTTGGAGGTAGAGACTGGCATTTTTGTGCTGCCATCCCCACATGCGTCATTTGCACATCTTCTCCTGAATCACGACTCCATGGCTCTCTTGACATACCTTGTGCAGCTAGCTGTGCTACTTTGCCAGCCTGCCAGGTAAGAGTATTAGGCTACAGTAAAAGGAAGCCTACTAGGTGGTCTTAATTTGATCATCCACGAGTTCAGTTACTAGGATTTCCACCTACGTCTCTACAGATTCATAATTGCTTCATTGGTCATCGAGAGTGCTGCTTGCTGCTGTATGCTCACAGTGATTTGCTGGAGACAAAAATCTACATCACTGAGTTTAGGTGGTACATCTGGTTTGTTGTAATGTAGTACTCCGTATGTATTAGTTGGAAAAGCTGATATGCTAAATTTGTGCTTCCAGTGAGGCAATACTACAGTTCAAGATCCCCTGCATTTGTAGCATCATCAGGTTTATATTTCTCCCTGGCATGCTCCCTGCTGGTCTGGATCCTGCCACCGACGCCGATGCGCTCCACCTGGCAGTGGGACTCAAGATGGAGCAGCTGAAGGTGTTGGACTAGCGGCTGCTTCAGGCTACTCCTTGACGGAAGTTTGTTTTTTTTGGGACCAAATATGTGCAATGTTTGGAGTACCATACATGTTCTTTTTCATAATTACTGGGTATTCTCATTGTGAATAGAGTTGTTCTACCATGCATGTTCTTGTAATGCAAGATTTGGAGCCAATCTGTCCCCTTTTCTACAAATTTGTCGCACCAAATTTGTATAGAAAAAGTTGAGCTTTATGTTCAGTTTCGGAAGTTTGGAGCCAAGTTTGCATTCATCATTTTTCTCAAATTATTGTTCAAAGTTATTTGTGATGTTTGTTATCTCGGGAGAGAAGTTGGAATACAATTATAGAAAACAAAAGGAGAACTACTTTGTTCCCGTTGCAACGCACGGGCATTTTGCTAGTTTTGATAAACTTTAAAACCTTTAGTTTTAGAAAAACATCTCTATATCTTTATTGAAAAAGAGAAGAGTAGATCTTATATCCTTGTTGAAGGCAAAATATTTTGAAAAGTAGTTTCTCAATATCTTGGTTGGAAACAAACCCTTTGGAAAAATAGTTTTCTCACCATGTTTGTTGAAAAAGGGTAAGAAGTCTTTTTTAACCTTTTTCTCGAAAATATACCTTTGGTTGAAAAGGTAAGAAATCTCTTTTAAAACTTTTTCCTCGAGAATCACCATCTTGTCCGTTTCTCCAAAACTCCTCCTTTCCCGAACATAGCCCCTTCAGGGTCACTCATTTTCCAGCAACCTCATACCAACTTATTGGAACAGGTATGAAACATCATCTCCACTTCAATTTCATTTTAAACCTAAACACTTTTCAAAACTTGCAAGGCTTGCACATGGTCTTAGTAGTTCTTCCCAACTGTCCATATCCGAGGACTCGGCTATTCGAATAGTTTTACCCTCTGCAGAGGTAGCACGCTTTTCCCACATCCATCCGGCAACTCATCGTGTCAGCCACGTCCCGCCATACAAGGTGTATGCGAAGTTGAGTCACCGACCGTAGCCTGTCCTTTGCTCATGCTAGTATAGGACCCTACCGCTACGAAACATTCCATCGACACTTAAATCCTCAGAAACTAAGTGTGAGGACTCGTAGTTCTGCCCGGCGAATTTTAATGGCCCTACAAATCCTCTATCTCCATTTCATATCATAACAGCCCTTAGGCGTTCTTCTCTTTAGAGGACCCGGGTCAGGGGGTAGGTCCTCAGACCATCCCCTCATGGAACGAGGTTATCCTCGTTATTGAGGCATCCAGTACTAACACTAGCAAATTATATGACTACGCCCTTTCCCATATGTGGGTAAATGTGGTCGCACAGATTTTCGGTTGGGGATGTAAGTACAAGGACACAATGTGCATTTTCATAAACATCACCATACTCCATTTCTCCTTTTCATTACCGACATCTCGGCATACCATAATTCATCCAAGGATTTTCAAAGGAGTTTTGAATAAACAATGTTTTTCCCATCCTATAGTTTTATATAAACAAACTGATATTTCTACCTAGAGTGGCGAAATAGTTTTTCATAAACCTTTGAAAAGGTTTTCACAATCATTTCCCATTTCCATAGCAAAATACTTTTGACCAAAACTTGGGTGGATCGTAATCTCACCAAAAGATTTTTATAAAAGGCTTTTGAGTAAAAACAAATACATTTAGAAATTACTGCACACTACTAACACCTCTATATCGGGTGCCTCAATAATGTACTTGTATTTTGTAAAAGGGTTTTCAAAATCATAACTTTAGTGGCAAACACCACGTAAATCACTTATGCTTCTTATACGTAAAACATGTGAATCAAAATAGATGTATATAGATGCAAGCTCAGAGAAGTAGCTTGCCTTGCTCCACAAAGTGGTACTGATCCTGATCTTCTGGTTCAATAAACTCTCCCTCCTGGATAACTCCGGCAACGTTCTCGTCTAAACGTAAAACAAGCAATACAAACAATCACTACACTAACTCAATCAACATCACAACATTACAATCCTTAGATGTTATAAGTAGCCACTGCATAAATCAAGCAACACAATGTGGTTTCAATTTAATTGAATTAACCTTTATTTAATTATTTTCAAACTATGGCAGAAACTAGTTGTACACCAAATAATTCACCAGTTAATCTATGTTGGTCACAAAAATTCAAACTAAATTTCTATGGATAGATACTGATGGGTAAAAGACAACCCAATTGGATTGAGGTCTTTTGGAGTTATCAAACTCCCTACACAAATGTTTTAGTTCAGAAGGTCTTAAATCAAGTTTTAGCTACTGCTTAAGTTTTATTGATCAATAAATTAAATACTTTTAGGGGTAACTAACCTTGGCTAAATTTGATCTAACAAAATTGGTCCTAACTCAATTTGGCTTAACATTAAATCACAATAATTGGTTTAGTGCAGTAGGGTTTACTAACAATTAATCGAAGGCTAAAGATTTTAAACATCTCAATTAATTCTACCAAAATTTGGGGAGCTAACGGATCCCAATACAAAGCTACCACAATTGGTTTCAAGTCAATTGGACTAATATAACTCCAGAAACAACTAGTTTGGTGTTTTAAACTTTCTGGAGCATTTTTATTATTACACTTTTATTATTTATCTAAATGCGATGAGACCACTTTTGTGAGTTAAAGAATTTCATAATATTTCCAGAACATTTGAGTTTGATTTATTTGGATTCCTAAAACTCGAGATATTGAATTTCAAAGTGGTGTCCAGTACTGAAGTTCAGAGGAGATTTAAATTCTAAAAACCTAATTTACTGGATAATGTTGAGATCCCTGACGGGTGGGGTCCGCTCGTCAGTGACTCAACGGAAAACGTTTCGCGTGCGGGTTTAAGTTTAAAACGCTGACGGGTGGGGTCCACCAGTCAGTGTCTAATTAAACGAACCGGTACGTAGCCGTTGATTTCTAATCCTACGGCTGTGGATCAAGGACAACGGCGGCGACCATTTCCTGGCGGCGCCGTGGCTCCGGCGACGGCGGTGCTCACGATTCGCTCACCTGGGGGCTCGGGTGGAAGCGGAGATGACGGGGATCGACGGCGGAGGGCGTGGGGAAGTTCTGGGGTGAGTGGTGCTTGCTGGGAAGGGCTGCAACGGCGTCGGCGAGTTCGGCTCCTCCTCCGCGGCCGTGCTCCAAGTCCGGCGAGTCCCCTGCTGCGCTGCTGTGCACGAAACACGGGCAAAACGCGGCGGGTGAGCTAGGGTGAAATGGTGAGGCGAGGGAGAGCCAGAGAGAAGGCAGGGGAAGAGAGGTGCGACCTGGCCGTGATCGTCCTCTTCCTCGGCGCGGCAGCGCACTGCCGTGCGTGTGCACGGTGGCTGCGATGGAATGCTCGCCCTCCTGGCGATGCTCGGGTGTGAGGGGTGAGAGAGGGAAGTGGTGGAGGTGTGTGGAGAAGAGGGGGTGCGGGGGTGCTTTTATAGTGGGTGGAGGTGCTCGGTGCTCCATGGCACGGTGGTGGGGAGAGGAGAGGAGAGGCGCGGGGTCCAGACGGAGGTGTCTGGGAGGTTGCGGTGAGCGAGGGAGTGATGCAGGTGCGGTCGGGTGGTCGAGGGGAAGCAGAGGTTGCGCGCGAGCTTGCGGTGGCGTGCTCGGCCCGCCATGGCGTGCGGCGAGCACGGGCGCGTGCGCTGGGGTCGGGTAGGGTGCGTGAGGTGCACCAGAGGGGCAGTGGTGCTCGTACACGACGCGGTGGAGCTGATGGAACCAGAGGGGTGAGGTGGGGCAGTGCAGAGGCGTGCGGCGTTCTCAGTTGACCTCGGCGTCGCCACGACGCGCGGCGTGCTCTGGCGCGGACGGTGCGCACGCCAGAGGCCTCTGCGGCGGTCGAGTCGCGTCAGGCAGGGGCGGAGGGAGAAGGGTGGTGTGGCGGGCACGGCGTGGCATCGCCTCAGCGTCGCGTCTGCTCTCTCCACGGAGACGACCCGTGCGGCAGAGCTCTGAGGACGGCAATGGCGTGGAGCTTCGGCTTGCCTCCTCTGGGGTCAACGAGCGCGTCTGTTCATCGTCCTTCGAGTGAGTGAGGTGAGGTGAGGGAGTGGAAACACTAATGGCACGGGATTGCACCGAATTAAGCTCGAATTTTGGATTGGATTTTCGGGTTAGGGAAGAACACAGTGGTGATCAGCAGGTGTTCGATCTAATTCCTGAACCAAGTCCAAAATTTAATTTTCTAAAATTCCTTTTTATGGTTTGCTTCAAAATGATTTGCCAAGGTTTATGGTACCACTGGGGTATTTATTCTTAAAGTGTATCTTGGTGTTTTTGATGATTTCCAATGTTAAAGAAACATTTTGAATTTTGAAAATATAATTTAGAATACAATTTAAATTAGGGAGAGAGAGAGAAAAGTTTTAAGGATGAAAAGAGAGGGGTCACATTCTCTCCACTGAATTTTTTGTTTGGAAGCAATTTCTCCCTTTGAAATATTTTTGCGTCACAAACTTAATAACCCCTAAAGGTTAAAGAAGGGATTTTGGAATTTGATAAATTGAAATATCTTTGTAATTTGGGAAAATAGATATTTTGAGGAGAGAGTAATATGATAATGAGATGGTTATTATTGCATCTCATTCCTGGACTTTAGGAGATAAAATAATTGTTATAGCAAAATAGAGATATAGATAGGGAGGGAGATTAAATAAGACCCTTTTCTTTTAGTTGGTGTTTTTATTGGGAGTGTGTGAATAATCAAGTCACCTTCCAATTGTTGACAGGGGTGTTTTAAAGTTTCCAGCACAGTTGAATAATTAACCACACAAGCAATCAATTTGGCAGGAAATAACAACCAACACTAGACAACCATTTATAAATTCCTAACCAAGTTTTTTAATCACTCAGACAAGTGGTGGGGTGGTGATCAAGTATCATCCTGACAAGGATAAGGTTGGATAAGCTCAACTCCATTATTTGATACTTTTCAAAAAGGGTTGCTAAAATATATGGGCCATAAACTTCCCACCTTTATTGTTTTCAAAGAAATGAAAGTATGAGTTTAAATAAGGGCTACCAATACAAGGGAAATATCAAGATATAGATCTCCATATTTTTGGAAACACATAATTTTGGAAATACTTTTATTTTCAAAGAATAAGTATTTTGGTTGTTGCTACACAAAGCATCCTTTGAAAATAAGTTGGTCCAAAGAAGAGTAGAGAAGATGTAGGAATAGTTTGTTCTGGTCATGACATGATCACCAAGTTTAATATATATTTATATTGGTTGGGTCTTAGATTTACTAGTCAAACAACTCAAACAACAAGTCACACTAGTTCAAACATAGCAATGGGAAGGAAAACACAATCATCAGCAAAACATTTCAAAAAGTTTTTGTTGGTTCTGAATTTTGGGGTCTGGTAAAACTAAGTTTTTCGGGTTTCAAAATTTGGGATGTTACAGATCCTTCCCCCCTTAAAAAAAATAAATCTCGTCCTCGAGATTTGCCCGGGGGTACAGGGGAATACGAGGGCACGGGGTTTGGGCTGACTATACTTCCTTAGTGAGGTTGCCATGTGAGATCTTGACCACTTGGTGTTGCGAGGCTTTCTTTGTTGATAAACTCCTGTGATGAGTCTGGATCCTTGATGATAGGATTGACTTGATGGTTGATGCTGATGAGAGTCCTGGTTGGTTGTTTCCAGATACTACAAGGTTACGGTGCAAGGAACTAATTATTAATGTGTCCTGGTATACGCAGTGCAGGTCTTCCCCCCTTAAAAAGGGATCGTGAAGGGTCACATTGAAGGTTGCAGCTGGAGTGGACTTGGAGGCTTCGTTCTTCTTGAGTAGCTTGACGATCTTCATCTGGGGTGTCACTCTTCAGTGCTTGGGTTTGGTGTAGATATCACTTCCTGATATTGTCTCCTTACGAGAGTCGCAGATGGGGACGCGTTGTTCTCAGAATGCGTCAAGTCCGTAGACTTGACTCTCTACGGTTTCTAGTTAGTAGGAGGATACTAAAACTCCTATTTGAATGTCAGCTTGCTTGGTGGTTGGTGTTGTCAACTGCAGGTGCTTCCGACGTTTGGGTCGTCTTGGATGCCACTGGATAGGTTGTCTTCATTCTTGTACTTCTCTTGGCTGAGTAGAGGAGGTTCGTCGTTGTTCACTTCCTTTGTCCTTGGGCGTCATGGAGCTTCGTAATAATCTTCAGGGATAGAGTAGAGTGTCCAGAGGTTCCAGAGGAGTCTAATAGTTAGTTCAAGGATCCTAGAGGTAGGCAGTTTGGTCTGCTGGTCAACGAGAGTGCAAGGGTCGTGTTCTCAGTTAGCGTTAAAAAGTTAGAGGAAACGCTTCATATCCGTAGTCTCCATTTGTGTTCTTGCGTTCCCCCCTTAGTTGATGGTCGCGGCAGGTTGGAAAAGATGATTGCTCGACAAGCGACGTTGATGGTGCTTGCTTCCCTGGTTGAAAACCGTGCAGATGACCTTCGACGTTGGTCGACTTCCATCTTGCTGATGGCAATCCTCTTTAGTCGCTTCTTTAGCTTGAGGGACCACGTATGCTTCCGAAATCCAGGAGTAGGCAAGGGTTGCAGTTCTAAAAGATTAGTTGGTACTATCGGGGACTTGGGTCAGATGTTAATCTAAAGTTAGATACGATGTGTTAGTGTAGTGTCCTTGTAGTTAACATTACGGGGTGAGGCTTGCATTAGACAGGGCATCACACTCTCTCAGAGTCTAAAAAGGAATTTTATTAAAAGGGACGGATCTTACATTGAACCCAAATACTGCTAACTAACTAGGACCCATACTTCTTCTTAATGGCTAATGATCTTGAAAGGCCCACTATTCCTTGGTGCTAACTTTCCTTTGACATGGAAACGCTGCATTCCTTTAAAGGGTGCTTAACAGTCTCCTTGAGAATGGGGCATTCTCTGGCATAGTGACCCTTGTTGCAGCATTCAAAGCAGACAACATTGACTCGGTTGGATTTGTTTGGGTGGTTAGGAAAGGTGGGGCGTGGGGCTTGCGGGGGTTGACAGGCAGGCTTGGGGGCTTGCTGAAAAGTATGGGGCTTCTTCTTGGGAAGGGTTCTTCCAGATCGTAGGCACAACTTGCGATATGTTTCTAAGGGTGGGGTTGGCTCCTTGTGGTTTCTACCCTCCCGACGCCTCGAATTCTGATATGGGCGAGATGTACTGGTGGATGCTTGCCTCGGGGCATGGATGGCGTTTTGAGCATCCTTCTGACGGGCATTCTTCACTGCGTCTAATATGACTTCCAGATGACACTTAGCCGGAACATGGTCATCACCTTCGCATAGATAGCAAGTGACGCTAGCGGTTAGGCACTTGCCATGTGGATGCCAGTTGAAGCAATGTGGGCAGTCGCCAGGGCATTGACTGGCCTGATGTCCTCCTTTTCCGCATTGACTACAAGCCTTTCCTTGTGGTGGTCTTTTCTTTATGGTGTGCCTAACGGGGCACTTCCAGTTCTCGTGTCCGTATTCCCCGCAAGTGCGACACCAGTGTTTTTCTAGGGCATTGGGGCCTGGTCTTTTGACTATGAGGATGTCCTCTCTAATTCCCTTGGGCAGGTTTTTAGACATATGGGGCTCCTCCCTTTCAAAGGGTGCTGAGTGGGTTCCGGGGGTGGCTTCTATTTGACGGAGCGGAGAATTTTGGGTTGCTTCAAAACCGGGACCGATGTAGGTGTGCTCTCGTGACATCTCCGACTGAGGAACAAATAAGTTCTAGGGGTTTAATGGCTGGGCGTGATTTGTGAAATACACAGGAAAAGTAACACACAAGCAAAGAATTCTCAAACAAACCACACACAAGGTACCTTTTGTACCGATGGACGCCTAATACTCGTGGTAGTCGGGCAGTATAATCAAGGTTCCTATCATCCTGATCCTATGGGTCTTGGTTATACAAGGTTGGTGGAGTCTTCACTTTGTCGCCTTAGGCTTCAGCAGGAAAAAAATTGAGATTGTCGAGGTAGTAACTGAGTGGAATTGTTGACGTTGAGTTGAGGTCTTCGGGGCCTCTTGCTTTGTTGATATCGACGATCCTGGTATTTGCAGATCGATCCCCTTGATGTTGAATGTTGAGTTTTCAAGATGGATGCTTCTTCTTGTGGGTGCTAGCTAATTTTGGTCTCACTTGGGTTTATCGTCAAGTATTTTGAACAGGTAAGAGGGAGTAGAGAAATCCTTGGTAAATTTTAAAGTAGAAGGGTAAGACTCAGAAATTATTTTAGAAGATGAGAAGAGTGGAAGTCATTTTTGGACTTCCCTAGATAAAGATATATTTTTGGTATTAACATATTTTTAACAAAATATTTTCTTTCCTAACTAACGTCCATGCTAACTAAGGTCTGTTACAGTCAGGATGGCTCTGATACCAAGTCTGTGAGGACCCCGGATTAGCTATCCGAGATACTCGTTATGTTTCCTGCAACAATCCCATGATCAGTCTGTTGTTGCACATAACTCGAATTGGCATCACAGTACATCCATAAATACCGAATAAATATACTTACGTGATTGAAGTCATAAGCTTCAACAGGTACTTGCAGCGGAAATCACCAAATAACGTGGAGCCCAAGTCATTCGCCTTAACCCTACAGGCAGCTGACTGGGAAGCGCCCTAGTTCGCAAAGACGCCAGTGAACTCCTCTTCTTCGAACTGCTCCTCTTTAAAATCTGGCTAAGACAATAGCCAGGGACGAAACCAATATGAGTACATTTGATTGTACTCGCAAACTACCCCAACTTGAACATGCACTAGTTTTGATAAACTTTAAAACCTTTAGTTTTAGAAAAACATCTCTATATCTTTATTGAAAAAGAGAAGAGTAGATCTTATATCCTTGTTGAAGGCAAAATATTTTGAAAAGTAGTTTCTCAATATCTTGGTTGGAAACAAACCCTTTGGAAAAATAGTTTTCTCACCATGTTTGTTGAAAAAGGGTAAGAAGTCTTTTTAAACCTTTTTCTCGAAAATATACCTTTGGTTGAAAAGGTAAGAAATCTCTTTTAAAACTTTTTCCTCGAGAATCACCATCTTGTCCGTTTCTCCAAAACTCCTCCTTTCCCGAACATAGCCCCTTCAGGGTCACTCATTTTCCAGCAACCTCATACCAACTTATTGGAACAGGTATGAAACATCATCTCCACTTCAATTTCATTTTAAACCTAAACACTTTTCAAAACTTGCAAGGCTTGCACATGGTCTTAGTAGTTCTTCCCAACTGTCCATATCCGAGGACTCGGCTATTCGAATAGTTTTACCCTCTGCAGAGGTAGCACGCTTTTCCCACATCCATCCGGCAACTCATCGTGTCAGCCACGTCCCGCCATACAAGGTGTATGCGAAGTTGAGTCACCGACCGTAGCCTGTCCTTTGCTCATGCTAGTATAGGACCCTACCGCTACGAAACATTCCATCGACACTTAAATCCTCAGAAACTAAGTGTGAGGACTCGTAGTTCTGCCCGGCGAATTTTAATGGCCCTACAAATCCTCTATCTCCATTTCATATCATAACAGCCCTTAGGCGTTCTTCTCTTTAGAGGACCCGGGTCAGGGGGTAGGTCCTCAGACCATCCCCTCATGGAACGAGGTTATCCTCGTTATTGAGGCATCCAGTACTAACACTAGCAAATTATATGACTACGCCCTTTCCCATATGTGGGTAAATGTGGTCGCACAGATTTTCGGTTGGGGATGTAAGTACAAGGACACAATGTGCATTTTCATAAACATCACCATACTCCATTTCTCCTTTTCATTACCGACATCTCGGCATACCATAATTCATCCAAGGATTTTCAAAGGAGTTTTGAATAAACAATGTTTTTCCCATCCTATAGTTTTATATAAACAAACTGATATTTCTACCTAGAGTGGCGAAATAGTTTTTCATAAACCTTTGAAAAGGTTTTCACAATCATTTCCCATTTCCATAGCAAAATACTTTTGACCAAAACTTGGGTGGATCGTAATCTCACCAAAAGATTTTTATAAAAGGCTTTTGAGTAAAAACAAATACATTTAGAAATTACTGCACACTACTAACACCTCTATATCGGGTGCCTCAATAATGTACTTGTATTTTGTAAAAGGGTTTTCAAAATCATAACTTTAGTGGCAAACACCACGTAAATCACTTATGCTTCTTATGTAAAACATGTGAATCAAAATAGATGTATGTAGATGCAAGCTCAGTGAAGTAGCTTGCCTTGCTCCACAAAGTGGTACTGATCCTGATCTTCTGGTTCAATAAACTCTCCCTCCTGGATAACTCCGGCAACGTTCTCGTCTAAGCGTAAAACAAGCAAAACAAACAATCACTACACTAACTCAATCAACATCACAACATTACAATCTTTAGATGTTATAAGTAGCCACTGCATAAATCAAGCAACACAATGTGGTTTCAATTTAATTGAATTAACCTTTATTTAATTATTTTCAAACTATGGCAGAAACTAGTTGTACACCAAATAATTCACCAGTTAATCTATGTTGGTCACAAAAATTCAAACTAAATTTCTATGGATAGATACTGATGGGTAGAAGACAACCCAATTGGATTGAGGTCTTTTGGAGTTATCAAACTCCCTACACAAATGTTTTAGTTCAGAAGGTCTTAAATCAAGTTTTAGCTACTGCTTAAGTTTTATTGATCAATAAATTAAATCCTTTTAGGGGTAACTAACCTTGGCTAAATGTGATCTAACAAAATTGGTCCTAACTCAATTTGGCTTAACATTAAATCACAATAATTGGTTTAGTGCAGTAGGGTTTACTAACAATTAATCGAAGGCTAAGATTTTAAACTTCTCAATTAATTCTACCAAAATTTGGGGAGCTAAAGGATCCCAATACAAAGCTACCACAATTGGTTTCAAGTCAATTGGACTAATATAACTCCAGAAACAACTAGTTTGGTGTTTTAAACTTTCTGGAGCATTTTTATTATTACACTTTTATTATTTATCTAAATGAGATGAGACCACTTTGGTGAGTTAAAGAATTTCATAATATTTCCAGAACATTTGAGTTTGATTTATTTGGATTTCTAAAACTCGAGATATTGAATTTCAAAGTGGTGTCCAGTACTGAAGTTCAGAGGAGATTTAAATTCTAAAAACCTAATTTACTGGATAATGTTGAGATCCCTGACGGGTGGGGTCCGCTCGTCAGTGACTCAACGGAA
This sequence comes from Poa pratensis, assembly GCA_947311845.1. Lineage (NCBI taxonomy): Eukaryota > Viridiplantae > Streptophyta > Magnoliopsida > Poales > Poaceae > Poa > Poa pratensis. The sequence continues at coordinate 61,501,332 of CAMZMU010000054.1, forward strand.
AACGTTTCGCGCGAGGGTTTAAGTTTAAAACGCTGACGGGTGGGGTCCACCAGTCAGTGTCTAATTAAACGAACCGGTACGTAGCCGTTGATTTCTAATCCTACGGCTGTGGATCAAGGACAACGGCGGCGACCATTTCCTGGCGGCGCCGTGGCTCCGGCGACGGCGGTGCTCACGATTCGCTCACCTGGGGGCTCGGGTGGAAGCGGAGATGACGGGGATCGACGGCGGAGGGCGTGGGGAAGTTCTGGGGTGAGTGGTGCTTGCTGGGAAGGGCTGCAACGGCGTCGGCGAGTTCGGCTCCTCCTCCGCGGCCGTGCTCCAAGTCCGGCGAGTCCCCTGCTGCGCTGCTGTGCACGAAACACGGGCAAAACGCGGCGGGTGAGCTAGGGTGAAATGGTGAGGCGAGGGAGAGCCAGAGAGAAGGCAGGGGAAGAGAGGTGCGACCTGGCCGTGATCGTCCTCTTCCTCGGCGCGGCAGCGCACTGCCGTGCGTGTGCACGGTGGCTGCGATGGAATGCTCGCCCTCCTGGCGATGCTCGGGTGTGAGGGGTGTGAGAGGGAAGTGGTGGAGGTGTGTGGAGAAGAGAGGGGGTGCGGGGGTGCTTTTATAGCGGGTGGAGGTGCTCGGTGCTCCATGGCACGGTGGTGGGGAGAGGAGAGGAGAGGCGCGGGGTCCAGACGGAGGTGTATGGGAGGTTGCGGTGAGCGAGGGAGTGATGCAGGTGCGGTCGGGTGGTCGAGGGGAAGCAGAGGTTGCGCGCGAGCTTGCGGTGGCGTGCTCGGCCCGCCATGGCGTGCGGCGAGCACGGGCGCGTGCGCTGGGGTCGGGTAGGGTGCGTGAGGTGCACCAGAGGGGCAGTGGTGCTCATACACGACGCGGTGGAGCTGATGGAACCAGAGGGGTGAGGTGGGGCAGTGTGGAGGCGTGCGGCGTTCTCAGTTGACCTCGGCGTCGCCACGACGCGCGGCGTGCTCTGGCGCGGACGGTGCGCACGCCAGAGGCCTCTGCGGCGGTCGAGTCGCGTCAGGCAGGGGCGGAGGGAGAAGGGTGGTGTGGCGGGCACGGCGCGGCGTCGCCTCAGCGTCGCGTCTGCTCTCTCCACGGAGATGACCCGTGCGGCAGAGCTCTGAGGACGGCAATGGCGTGGAGCTTCGGCTTGCCTCCTCTGGGGTCAACGAGCGCGTCTCTTCATCGTCCTTCGAGTGAGTGAGGTGAGGTGAGGGAGTGGAAACACTAATGGCACGGGATTGCACCGAATTAAGCTCGAATTTTGGATTGGATTTCGGGTTAGTTAAGAACGCAGTGGTGATCAGCAGGTGTTCGATCTAATTCCTGAACCAAGTCCAAAATTTAATTTTCTGAAATTCCTTTTTATGGTTTGCTTCAAAATGATTTGCCAAGGTTTGTGGTACCACTGGGGTATTTATTCTTAAAGTGTATCTTGGTGTTTTTGATGATTTCCAATGTTAAAGAAACATTTTGAATTTTGAAAATAGAATTTAGAATACAATTTAAATTAGGGAGAGAGAGAGAAAAGTTTTAAGGATGAAAAGAGAGGGGTCACATTCTCTCCACTGAATTTTTTGTTTGGAAGCAATTTCTCCCTTTGAAATATTTTTGCGTCACAAACTTAATAACCCCTAAAGGTTAAAGAAGGGATTTTGGAATTTGATAAATTGAAATATCTTTGTAATTTGGGAAAATAGATATTTTGAGGAGAGAGTAATATGATAATGAGATGGTTATTATTGCATCTCATTCCTGGACTTTAGGAGATAAAATAATTGTTATAGCAAAATAGAGATATAGATAGGGAGGGAGATTAAATAAGACCCTTTTCTTTTAGTTGGTGTTTTTATTGGGAGTGTGTGAATAATCAAGTCACCTTCCAATTGTTGACAGGGGTGTTTTAAAGTTTCCAGCACAGTTGAATAATTAACCACACAAGCAATCAATTTGGCAGGAAATAACAACCAACACTAGACAACCATTTATAAATTCCTAACCAAGTTTTTTAATCACTCAGACAAGTGGTGGGGTGGTGATCAAGTATCATCCTGACAAGGATAAGGTTGGATAAGCTCAACTCCATTATTTGATACTTTTCCAAAAAGGGTTGCTAAAATATATGGGCCATAAACTTCCCACCTTTATTGTTTTCAAAGAAATGAAAGTATGAGTTTAAAATAAGGGCTACCAATACAAGGGAAATATCAAGATATAGATCTCCATATTTTTGGAAACACATAATTTTGGAAATACTTTTATTTTCAAAGAATAAGTATTTTGGTTGTTGCTACACAAAGCATCCTTTGAAAATAAGTTGGTCCAAAGAAGAGTAGAGAAGATGTAGGGAATAGTTTGTTCTGGTCATGACATGATCACCAAGTTTAATATATATTTATATTGGTTGGGTCTTAGATTTACTAGTCAAACAACTCAAACAACAAGTCACACTAGTTCAAACATAGCAATGGGAAGGAAAACACAATCATCAGCAAAACATTTCAAAAAGTTTTTGTTGGTTCTGAATTTTGGGGTCTGGTAAAACTAAGTTTTTCTGGGTTTCAAAATTTGGGATGTTACAGGTTTCGTCCCTGGCTATTGACCTAGCCAGACTACGAGGAGGAGCACTACGCCGAGCAAGAGTATGGCGACTTCTACGCCAACTAAGGATCTCCACAAGTCAGCTGCCTGTCGGGTTGTCATCGTTAGAATATGATGTCTACTACGCCGTAGCTTCCGCTGATATTTTGGTTTGGCCCATGAAGGCACCTATGTAAGAACTTGGTCTAAATGACCATTTATGTAAGACTTTTATTCGGTACTGTAATGGATGTAAACTTTGGTATCCAATTCGGATTATGTGCAACGACAGACTGATCACGGGATCGTTGTGTTAAGCATAATCGGGTATTTCGGACAGCTAGTCCGGGGTCCCCACAGACTTGGTATCAGAGCCATCCTGACTTTAGGAAACCTTAGTTAGCATGGTCGTTTGTCAAATGTTACAAAAGATGAATTTCTAAAAAGAAAGGAATGAAGTATTTTCGAAAACTGCTTATCTCCAATCCTCTTACTTATGCAAAATTTTACTCTCATTAAATGTTACATTTTCCTTGTATCCCTAAAATTTTGCACACCTCTCATTAAGCTTAAAATTTGACTCACTTGTTGCCCTACTATATTAAAATTTTGATATACTTGTCACCTAACTAACTTAAAATTTTGCTTAAAAACTGTAGATGGCACTCCATTGGACCGAGTTCGTTCAGCTGGAGAAGGACAGCAAGCTGACGTTTGAGAGGGACTTGTTCGAGTTGACCAAGCTGTTAGGTCGCCCCGCTCCAGAGTTTGAGGGAGCTCAGATTGATGTTCACGGTGTCGGAAGGCTGAGCTGGCTCATCAGTCGTCAGTTCGCAGGAACATCAAGTCTCCCAGTTCCAGGACGCTCATCTTCACCACCAAGGAGGCCACCTGGGTTGATGGTCTCTGTACTGCTACACAGAGGATGCTAGCCCGACTTTGTGAGGAGCACAAGGCGGAGTTAGTAGACTCCCGTTTCCGGTTCTACGGGAGGCGCAACTGCGATGGACACCCTACTCCTTCACCTTACCACCCGATGTTTGGGAGCTACATCATGGACATGGAGATCTTACTTCAGTGCACTCAGGATGATCTGTTGCGCACTAGGATTCAGCTCCACTTCGACCGCGAGTCGCTCGTTGAGCTTCGCGAGAACGAGATGAAGCTGATGGTGGAGAAGGTTGCTCTTCTCAGGAAGAGGGCCCAGCTGAGGAAGACTATCGTGAAGCTCCGCACGAAGGTGGCAGAGCAGGACGGGCTGATTGAGGATCTAGAGCACCATACTGACGAGATGGAGGAGGAGGGCGAGGATCTCCGCAAGGAGAACAACGCTTTCCTCAGTGACGATGATGACTTCGTGGAGGAGATGGACTGTGAGGAGGAGGATGATGAGGAGGAGTTAGTTGACGAGGAGGAGGAGCCACTCGAGCAGTTCTCGAGGACGAGGAGGAGGATCCCGAGGAGCCAGCCTACCAGTCAGATGCTGACGTGTTAGAGCTGGAGGTTCCACCTCAGTAGGCGAGTGACTTGATCACTACCGCAGGATTAGGTTGACCCCTATCGCTAGTCGAGTCGTAGTAGTGGTTCTTTTGGAAACCAGATGTTATGTATCCTAGATGTAAGGTGATGTTGTAAGCTTGATGTTGTAAGCTTGTTGATGTGAACTCTTGATGTGATGTTGGTAATATAAGTATGTTTGTCTTGTTTAAATCTGTGTGAAATATTTTCATATAATCCTTAAATTAATCAACCACTTGCGAGATCGTCTTTTCCCTTAGTCGAACTTTTCTTGCCTTGCCTCTTATACCCGGTGTGCTTCAGGATGCCGCCCCGTCGCGACAATGGGAGGATCAGGATCAGCACCACCACCACCGGACCCAACCCCCGCCCAACTTCTCGCACTTATCATGGAGGAACGTGAAAATGCCCGGCAGAGCGCCAGCTCATCTCGTTGCCCTGCAACAACTCGCAGCCGCTATAACAACAACAACAACAACAACAACAACAACAACAACAATGGTGGTAATGGCAATGGCAATGAGAACCAGCGATCACCTTAGGCGATTTTCAGAAGACCAACCCACCCACCTACTCCAAGGGACTTCACCCACTAGAAGCCGATGATTGGCTTCGCACCATCGACAATAATCTGAAGTTGCTGCTGTGGGAGAAAATGAGAAAGTGTTGTATGCAACCCACTATCTCGCTGGACCTGCAAGAGCTTGGTGGGAAACTACCAAGACTCTCCAGCCAGCTGGTCATGTCATCAACTGGGCTGAGTTCCAGGAGAAGTTCCGCAAGAAGCATATTCCTTACGGACTTATTGAGAGGAAGAAGGATGAGTTCCGCAAACTGAGGCAGGGAAGTAGAGATGTGGTCGGTTATCTGGATGAGTTTACCGACTTATCTCGGTATGCTCCTGATGACACCGACAAAGAAGAGAAGAAGATGGAGCGTTTCATGAGTGGACTCATGATGAACTGCAGTGTGCTTGGTTATCCATGACTTCCGTGATCTGGAGTCACTTGTGGACAAAGCCATCCAGCTGGAGACCAAGCGCAAGTCTATGTATGAAGGTCGCAAGAGGAGGATGAATGCTCAGGAAGGTTCGAGCAGCCAGAAACCTCGTATCTTTCAGCAGAACCCAGGCCTGCCTATCGTCCACCCCAAGCTCCACGCCCCAATTACCCTAACCGCCCAAACAACTTCAACCGCCCCAATGACAATAACCGTCCCGGAGGAAACTTCAACAACTTCACCCGCAATCCCAATGTGATCTGCTTTGAATGCGGCAACAAGGGTCACTACTCCAAAGAATGTCCCAATCCCAAGAGGAATGTCCAGCGCCCCAATGCGCCGGCACAGAACAATGGTCAAGGCCGCAATGGAAATGGAAATGGCAAGAATGCCGCACCCGCGGAAATGCTGCTGTTGCCAAGGGTCGTCTGCACCACATCAATGCTGAAGAAGCTCAGGATGCTCCGGATGTTGTGCTGGGTACGTTCCTTGTCAACTCAGTACCTGCAACTGTTCTGTTTGATTCTGGTGCTACCCATTCATTTGTTACCCAAGAATTTGTTGCTAAGGGAGGTTTAGTTAGAGCCTCTTACCCAAACCCATGGTCATCCAAATCCCAGAATCCACCGTAGAGACCAAGATGTTTTGCTCCGATGTACCCCTTGAGATCAAAGGAGAAAAGTTTCCAGTTAACTTAATTGTTCTGGGAACCCAAGGCATCGATGTTATACTCGGTATGAATTGGTTAGCCAAGTACCATGGTCGAATTGACTGTGCTAGAAGAGCTGTATCCATCACCACCGACAAAGAAGTAGAAGTGGAGTATGTGTCTGAAACTAGTCAATCTCACCCAGGCTGCCATGAGAGCATAGCTCGACCTGCCCTAGATGAGATCCGTGTTGTTCACCTGTTCAAGGATGTTTTCCCAGAAGAATTGCCTGGTATGCCGCCAGACCGGGAAATTGAGTTCATAATTGAGCTTATCCCAGGAACCGCCCCTATATCCCAAAGACCTTATCGGATGAATCCGGAAGAGCTGGTTGAGTTGAAGAAGCAATTGGCAGATATGCTCAGCAAAGGACTTGTTCGCCCAAGCGCTTCACCTTGGGGATCACCCATTATATTTGTGGACAAGAGAGACGGTACCACACGCCTGTGTGTGGATTATCGCAAGCTGAATGACGTGACCATTAAAAATAAGTACCTCTTCCCAAGATCGAGGATCTGTTCGATCAAATGAACGGAGCCCGAGTCTTTTCCAAGATCGATCTTCGGACAGGATACCATCAGTTGAAGATCCGAGAGACAGACATTCCCAAGACCGCCTTCACCACTCGTTACGGTTGTTTGAATACACCGTGATGTCTTTTGGTCTGACCAATGCCCCAGCCTATTTCATGAATCTCATGAACAAGATTTTCATGGAGTACCTCGACAAGTTCGTGGTAGTTTTCCTTGATGACATCCTTATTTATTCCAAGACCGAAGAAGAGCATGCTGAACACCTGCGTCTAGTTTTGGAGACCTCCGAGAGCACCAGCTGTATGCCAAGCTTAGCAAGTGTGAGTTTTGGCTCAGTGAAGTGGCATTTCTCGGACATGTTGTGTCTGCCGGAGGAATTTCTGTTGACCCGAGAAGATCAAGCCATTTTGACTGGTTATCCCCAACCAATGTGTTTGAAATCCGAAGCTTTCTCGGACTTGCCGGTTATTACCGCAAGTTCGTTGAAGGATTTTCCAGTATAGCCAAACCCATGACCCAACTGTTGAAGAAGGACAAGAAATTTGAATGGACTCAGAAGTGTGAGGATAGTTTCCAAGAACTGAAGAAGAGACTAACCTCAGCCCCAATCCTGATCATGCCAGACGTCACCCAGAGTTTCGACGTGTATTGCGATGCATCACGCCTCGGACTTGGTTGCGTTCTGATGCAAGAAGGCAAAGTTGTGTCGTACCTGTCCCGGCAGTTGCGACCGCATGAAGAGAATTACCCAACCCATGACTTGGAGTTAGCTGCTGTTGTTCTTGCTCAAAACGTGGCGTCCCTATCTTGCGGGACATCGCTGCGAGGTCTATACAGATCACAAAAGCTTGAAGTATATTTTCACCCAGAAAGATCTGAACCTGCGACAGAGGAGATGGATGGAATTAATCAAGGATTATGATATTGGAATCCATTATCACCCTGGAAAGGCTAATGTAGTTGCCGATGCCCTTAGTCGCAAACCTTGCACCCTGAATGCCCTGATCCAAGCCGAACAGCCAGCCTTGTTCAAAGAGTTCCAAGATTTTGGACTAGAGCTTGTTAGCCATGGTTATCTCGCCAATTAGAGTTAACCCCAACCCTGATGGATCAAATCAAAGAAGCCCAAAAGGTCATGAAAGCATAGAGGGAATTAGGAAGAAGATTTCCCTCGGCAAAGCACCCGGTTTTACCGAAGATGCTGAAGGAGTGCTGAAATTCAATGACCGTATCTGTGTGCCCAATGTCACGGAACTTAAGGAGTTAATCCTGAAGGAGGCCCATGAGACCCCTTATTCAATCCACCCCGGCGGAACCAAAATGTACCAAGACCTTCGAGAAAGATTTTGGTGGCATGGAATGAAGCGAGAGATTGGTTCATTCGTAGCCAAGTGTGACATCTGCCAGCGAGTTAAGGCTGAACATCAGCGACCCGCTGGATTGCTTCAACCTTTGAAAATTCCCGAGTGGAAGTGGGATGAGATTGGAATGGATTTTATTACCGGACTTCCAAGATCCAACCGAGGCCATGATTCAATCTGGGTCATCGTTGATCGACTGACCAAGGTTGCCCATTTTCCTGTCAAGACCACTCATCGGAGCTCAGTTAGCAGACTGTATATTTCCAGAATAGTGAGCCTGCATGGTGTGCCTAAGAAGATTGTATCTGATAGAGGCACGCAATTCACCTCAAGATTCTGGAAATCCCTTCATGAAGCCCTCGGAACCAAGTTAGCATTTAGCACAGCTTATCATCCCCAGACCGATGGCCAAACTGAGCGAGTGAACCAGATATTGGAGGACATGCTTCGCGCATGTGTTCTATCCTATGGTTCCAAGTGGGAAGATTGTCTTCCGTTTGCAGAGTTCTCGTACAACAACAGTTATCAGTCTAGTCTGCAAATGGCCCCTTTTGAAGCCCTTTACGGCAAGAAGTGTCGTACACCCCTGAATTGGTCCGATACCGGAGAAGCAAATTGTTCGGACCAGATACCCTCCGTGAAGCTGAAGAGCAAGTTCAGCTTATTCGTGAACGCCTCAAAACTGCCCAATCCCGTCAGAAGAGTTACGCTGACACCAAGCGCCGTGACCTCACCTTCAACGTCGGAGATTATGTTTATCTCCGAGTGACACCCCTCAAGGAATGCAGCGTTTCCATGTCAAAGGAAATTAGCGCCAAGGTATATTGGACCCTTCAAGGTCATTGCTCGTCGAGGAGAAGTATCCTATCAGCTGGAGTTACCCCAGGAGTTAGGAGATTATCATGATGTCTTCCACATTTCCTTGCTCCGGAAGTGTCTTGAAGTTCCTGACCAGCCTGATGTTTTCAAAAACATCGACCACCTCTCCATCGACCTGAACCAAGACCTGACTTATCGTGAGAGACCCTCAAATTCTCGAAGAAGATGTTCGTGTTACCCGAAGACGTGCGATCAAGTTTTACAAAGTCCAGTGGACTAACCACTCTGAAGAAGAAGCAACTTGGGAACGCGAAGATTATCTTCGAAGCGAATTCCCAGACCTCTTTAGTACCTAAGCCTAGCAAATCTCGGGACGAGATTTATTTTAAGGGGGGAAGGATTGTAACATCCCAAATTATAAACAGAATATTCCAAAAATGAGAGCCAACAAAAACTTTTGTTAAATTATATGTGTTGGTTATGCTTGTTGCTTGTGTATTATACTTGTGACATTATTTTCTTGTTGCTTGAATGTGTTTGCTTGAATTGAAAAGATTATTACAAACACAAAGAAATTGAAACAAGAAATAAAATCAAAGTGACAAGTGTCACATAGAAATTCTCCAAGTAAGAAATTGTTTTCCTTTACAATAAAATTCAGAGGAGTGGTAATGTAAACACTCCCATTTTGTCCTTACTACTTTTCTCTCTCAAATAATATTTTGAATTAGTTTAAAAATTCAAAAGTAAAATTCAATTAGCAATAAAACCAAAATTTAAAAATTAAAACCCTATGAAAGAAAATGTTTCAAAACATTTTATTTTGCAAAGCCAATTTTTGTGGAGCTTCTGCACATTATGGGAAGGCCCCACAAATTTTGGCAAATTTTTATAAATTGATTTAGTGCCTCAAATTAAATCAAGAAGTGCTACTGCAATTAACAGAAGGGCTAAAAAGTAATTAGATGAAAGAAGAAGGAAAAGAAGAAGCACAGGAGCCAGGGGGTTTTGGCAAAAGTGTCATCGCCTACCTCTCCGTCGCCGTGTCGTCGCCGCACGCCGCGCGCACGCCGTTTCCCCGGGCCCCCCAGGCCCCCCCCCTCTCGCTCGCAGCCGTCCACGGTCGTCGCCTCTGCGCCCTCTGCACGAACTCGAGCACCCCGTTGCCGAAATCGCCGCCCTGTCCCCCATTGCCGCCGCAGCAGCACTTGGACGGCGCCGGTGAAATTGGCCTGCCCCCTTGCTCCTCGACACGCGCTGCTCGCTCCGAAACCTTCTAGTCCCTCACGGCCTCGGATTCGAGAGGAGTTCCCGCCGGCGAGCCGCGGACGTGCTTGCACCCCGTCCACCGTACGCCGCCTCCTACGCTATAAAAACCACCCCTAACCCCTCTGGAAGGAGCACACCACCCCACTCCCTCACTCCCCCTCTCCAACTTCACCGCGAGCCGCCAGAAGGTGTGCCGTGCCGAAGCTCTGCCGCCGACGAGGTTCGTCGTGGCCGCAGCGTCCTGCTGCTCCATTCACCCCTCCGACCCCTCTACGCTATTGCCGAGCTCACCGCACTCACCCCATCCCTTTTCCCTTTGATTAGTGCCCAGACGCGGCCGTGGAACCTCGCCGGAGTTGCTGTCCGTGGCCGAGGAAGTTCCGGAGCTCGCCGCCGACGAACCACTCCTTCCCAGGAAGCGCAACTCAGCCAGGAGCTTCCACCTCACCACCGCCATCGATCTGCATCATCGCCGCGACCTCCCGAGCCCTCTAGTGAGAGATTCCTCCACCTCGCCGTCGCCGGCGCGGCAGCGCCGCCGATTTTAGGTCGTCGCCGACGGTAGCCTCCGTGCGCCGTTGGATCTAAGATCTACGGTCGCGTACCGTTTCGTGTAATAGAGCCGCTGACGTGTAGACCCCACATGTCAGCATTTTAACCATCTCCAGCGCGGGAGACTTTTCCCGTGAGCCGCTGACATGTAGACCCCACATGTCAGGGTTTTCAACATTATCCACTAGTTGATTATTTCGAATTTCTAGTTTCTATAGAATTCAGTACTGGCATCAACTTAGAAATCAATATCTCAAGATTTAGGAATCCAAATAAATCAAACTCAACTGTTCTGGAAAGCTTATGAAATTTTGTAACCAACCCAATTGGTCTCATGTCATTAATTAAATAAATAAAAATTATTATTAAAAATACTAAAGAAGGTTTAAATTCTAAACTTGTTTGTTTCTGATACTCTGTTAGTCCAAATAATTCCAAACCAATTTTGCTAGCTTAGTACTGCCATGTTTTAGCTTCCCTAATTTTGGTAGAATTAATTGTGCATTAGTATTTGTTTAGTATTCAGTTGAAATTTAAACACCCTTCTGCACTCAAACATTAATTATGTTTAATGGTAAACCCAAATGAATTAGGACCAATTTTTTTAGGTCACATTTAGTCATGTTTAGTTACCCCTAAAAGGATTTAATTTTTGAAGCAATAGAATTTAAATGGTAGCCAAAACTTGATTAATAAGCTTCTGGATTCAAACAAATGTGTAGGGAGTTTAGTAACTCCAATTGAACCAAATCAAATTGTGTTGTTTTCTACACATCAGTAGCTTTCCATAGAATTTTAGTTTGTATTTTTGTGAGCAACAGAACTCAAGTTATTGAATTAAACATGTTCCACAAATTTCTGCCATAATGTTGAACATAAATAAATGATGTTTGATTCAAATATTTTAAAACCAAATTGTATGGTTTGATGTGTGCAGTAGCTATGTGTGATGTTCATGATTGTTGTGTTGAGATGATTGCTTGTATAGCTTAGTGATTGTTTGCATTGTTTGTTTATTAATTAGACGAGAACGTTGACGGATATATCGAGGAAGGAGAGTTTGCTGAAATTGAAGAACAAGAGCAAGATCACTTTGCCAAGCAAGGCAAGCTATTCTCTGAGCTTGCACTACAAACATATGCATCTACTTTCATAACATGGTTTACTCTCAAAGCAAGATTTATAAAACCCATTTCAAAAGTATATGGAAATTATTTTGCCACCTATGTAGAAATATAAGATAGTTATATCAAATTATAGGATGGGAAAAACAAATATGGTTTATTCAAAACTCCTTTGAAATTACTTGTGAGATTATGAAATACCGAGATGTCGGTGTTGGAATGGAGAAGGGGAAAAAATGGTGATGTTTATGAAAAAATGCACAGTGTGTCCTTGTACTTACGTCAACCATCCGATACCCTGTGCGACCACATCCACCACATATGGGAAAGGGCTTAGTCATATAATTTGCTCATATTAGTACTGGATACCTCATCGACGGAGATGACTCCGTCATGCATGAGGGATAGTGTGTTGGTCATCCCCTGACCCGGGTCCTTGCTCAAACTCTATGAAAGATATGGAGGAGGATTGAAGGTTCCACCATAAACCGCCGACAAAACCTATGAGTCCTCACACTTAGATTCCAAAGGGCTGGGTTAAGTGTGTTGAAAGTGTCATATGGGGAGGATCCTATACTAGCATGAGCAAAGGACATGCTATGGTTGGCGGCTTACTTCGCATACACCCTGTATGGCGAGACGTGGCGGACACGATGAGTTGCCGGATGGATGTGGGAAAAGCGTGCTACCTCTGCAGAGTGTAAAACTATTCGAATAGCCGAGTCCTCGGATATGGACAGTTGGGAGGCCCTACTTTGACCATGTGCAAGTTTTTGGAAAAGTTTTTAAGTCTTAAAGGAAAATGAATTGGTGATGGTGTGACACAACTATACCAAATGGAGTGGTATGAGTTGTTGGAATAAATGGACCATGGTGAGCCATGGTCAGGAAAAGGAAGAGTTTTGGAGAAACAAATGAGATGGTGATTTCTTTTGAAAATAGTTATAAAACTCTTCTTACCTTTTTCAATAAAGATATAGAGATGTTTTAAATAAATAAAAGTGGTAAGTAAAATAAAACTAGTGCATACTCATGTTGGGGTAGCTTGCGAGTACATTCAAATGTACTCATATTGGTTTCGTCCCTGGCTATTGACCTAGCCAGACTACGAGGAGGAGCACTACGCCGAGCAAGAGTATGGCGACTTCTACGCCAACTAAGGATCTCCACAAGTCAGCTGCCTGTCGGGTTGTCATCGTTAGAATATGATGTCTACTACGCCATAGCTTCCGCTGATATTTTGGTTTGGCCCTTGAAGGCACCTATGTAAGAACTTGGTCTAAATGACCATTTATGTAAGACTTTCAATTCGGTACTGTAATGGATGTAAACTTTGGTATCCAATTCGGATTATGTGCAACGACAGACTGATCACGGGATCGTTGTGTTAAGCATAATCGGGTATTTCGGACAGCTAGCCCGGGGTCCCCACATATTTGGAAGGAAGAAGGACTACGGAAAAAGGAAGCGAGCAAACGGAGGCCCGAGGGCCAAACGAGCAGGGCCCACGTGGCCAGGTACATGGGCCGCGTGGGACCCACCCGTTTGGGCCTCGTGGCTCCGTTGCCTTCGATCTCTTCTCCACCGACATCGTCTTGACCTAAAAACGCCTATAAAAAAGGTCCCCCGACGTTCTCTGGAAGGAGCGCCGCACAAACACAGAAACACCGAAACGGAGATCAGGAGCTGCAGATTGGAGGTGGAAAACTCCGGCGGGGCGCTGCTGGCGTGGTCTCCATCTTCTCCATCGACTTCTCCACCGTCTCCATGATGAAGAGGGAGTAGTCCACCTCTGGACTATGGGTTTGTGGAAGTAACTTATGTATCTCTCCTCTCTTGAGCTTCACTAATTAGCACCGTATGAGCTGCTGAACATGATTACGGTCACCGTTGTAATACCTTTGTGGTGGATCTTTATGAGTTAATATATGTTTGAGATTGCAATGTTTGTTTCAGTGATGAGTATAGATGCATATTATGTACCCCGTTCTTGTTTACCTGTTTTGATCGAGCATGTTTATGAGAGCGTGTGTGGGGAACATGTGCATTAGTTGGAGTAACAGGGGGTGGCTAGTGCAGTGAACGTGAGAGAAAGTTCTGCGATCCACTTTGGTATCTTTACCTTACTTTGTTACCTCACTAGGGATAAACTAAAATACCATGCTACCGGGGATGTGGGTGTGACCATTGCCACTACTCCATGACTAGATCTAGCATGTTCTTATTTTCACTTCATGTCATGATACTTAATGCTATACTCTGAGTTATCTTAATTACTGAGGTGTTATGATTTAGTTCGCATCTTGGTAGAGTATAAGAGAGGTTAATAACCAAAAGATCTCTATGTTAGGACGTGATGCCCATATATCTAAGTTCTTGTTATCAAACCCTGTGTTGCAATCTCATATGTTAACTATGTGTGTTCCATTGTCTACCACTTTATAAAGAGAGAGTGCATTTGTGAAACCATGAACCCCAGTCCATTTTTAATCATAAGAAACACCTTTCCAACACCATATACCACTTTTCTATTTTCAGCCATCATTAAATCCGAAAATACAAAAATACTTTTCATCTTGCATACATCATTCAAAAACCCAAAAATATCATTTACCATTGCATCCAACATCATTGCATATTTATTTCTTGTTTGCATTGCATAACTATCCTGATATCATTCTTACACCTTGTGCTTGACAACCACAGGTGAGGTTGAGGACCAAAACATCTAACCTTGTTTTGTAGGTAACCAAAAGAAGGATAAGAAGATAAATCTACCACTTCAGATTCCCGAGAGTTCGATATTAAACCCTCGAGTCACCCCTCGTGGGAAAACTGTCTTCCACTTACTATATACTCTGCACTTGGAGTCTCAACCTAATCCCGTTTATTTGTGCAGGCATCAAGACTTGCTCTTGGGGATCATCAAGACGTTTCTGGCGCCGTTGCCGGGGAATTGTAGCTGAGAGATTTATCCAAGGGTGTGCATCATCGCATTCATCTCACAACAAAGTCAACGTCACCAACTTGTGCTAACACCTAAGCTTGGGGAGGTTGCACTACGTGAGCACCATCTTATCCATCTTTACTTACAAAGCAATTTATTTGTTTTGTTAGTGTCATTGCATATCATATCATATTTATTTCAGTTTTGCATAAAAAATCATAAAATACCGTTCAAGTTTCTTATGAATGGACCGTTGTAATCCTAATCCTTCTAAGAAAGTGAACTCTATTGAAGAAACTAATGATTTGTCATCTAAAATGGATACTATTCTTGCTTTGCTTAATAAACCTAGTGTTGAAAATGTTCCTTTGCAAGAACTAGTTGGAAACAATTCTGAAAATATTGATGTCAACTTCATTAGGAACTATGGTAATAATGGGTATGGTAACAACAATTATAACTCTTATAATAAACCCCCATATGTTCCCAACAATCGTCCTTTTGTTCCATATCCTAATGCTAATGATAATAATTGGAAGCCTATGTTATCACGCAATGATAATTCTGAGGCTAACAAAATTCTCATGGAACAAGTTGCTAGTCATAATACCATGATACAAGAGTTGAATAAGTCTGTTGCTTCTATTAGTTCTGATATTAAAGGCTTACAACTCCAAGCTGCAGGACTAGACAAAGCTTTGTCTAAACTAGCTGATAATCAAGCCACTTTATTGAGTATGTCTGCAGGGAAACCACAAGCATCACCTGTGGTTGGAATGAATTCTGTTAACATTGCTGAAAATGTTCCTCTTACTTTGGAGGAAACTCTTGATGAATTATTGAACTACCCTGAATATTTGTTGCCACTCATGTCTCAACTTGGTAGTTTAAAAGAAGAAGCTAAAGAAACTGAACATGATGAATCTCTTATGCTGATTGAGTTGGAAAAGAAAGTTGAGGAAGTTAAAATGCTTAATGAAGTCAAGGATCCTTTGCTTGACTTAGAAAATTGTAGCTTGCATGAATTAATATCTATCTTACAAAAATTTGCAAGTGATCCTTCCATCAACACTAACCAAGCAGGTTTTGGTTCTTATATTGCTAATCATGTCTTGAAAGAAAAGATTGCTAGGTACAACCAAGAGGCTATGATACCACCTAAGCTTGGGGATATGTGGATACCTAAGGTACTAGTAACTATTGGAAAAGAGACACACCATGCCATACTTGATCTAGGATCTAGTGTCTCTGTTTTATCTAAAGAACTATATGAAGTGCTTGAATTGAAAAATCTTGAAAAATGCTCTATTGAACTAGCACTTGCTGATGACTCTATTAAACATGCTTTGGGAAAAGTAAGTGATGTTATGGTAGAGTTACATATGACTTTTGTGCCTGTGGATTTTCTAATCATGGATATGGGGAATAAAACCTCTAGTCCTATTATTCTTGGAAGACCTTTTCTTCGTACCACAGGTGCTATCATTGATTCAAAGGAAGGGAATGTAAAGTTTCAGTTTCCACACAAGAAGTGCATGGAACACTTTCCAAGGAAGAGGGAACCACCAAAGTTCAAGCTCCCTCATGAGCTTCGTCCACAATAAAACAACAAGTAAGAAGCCTAGCTATATGGCTATAAAGAAAGCGCTTTGCGGGAGGCAACCCGGTTATTTTTGTGTGATTTTTCTTTGTGTCCTCTTGCTGTAACAAGAGATTTTGTGTCTAGTTAGGTTCTGGAGTTTTTAATAAAGTGCCAAGTTTTACCCTTTTTGGTTTGAAAAAGTTGCTTATAGCGTTCGGAGATTTTATTCCTGCACGAGTCAGTGCACGGTATGATTTTTAATTCTTATTCTGTAACTCCGAATGAGCTCATATTTGAACTGTAGTTGCAACTTTTCATCCTCTGTATGCATGAATTTTTCGGAATTTTTCGAGAAAGTTTGGTAGGGTAGAAAAATACGTTTTGCTGCTGCTGTTTTTCTGGACAGATTCTGTCCCATTTTGTTTGATGCATGCTTTGAGCTTTTAAGTTGAATCTTTTTGATCCAATTGAGTTTATGAGTAGGCATACAACATTATACACTTTCTGGACATGTCATATGAATTTTTGTTCAAGGATTATATGCAGCAAGGAACCTATTTGTTTATCACTATTAATGCACCCCACAGAAAAGAGATGGGAGAAACGGTGTTTTGAAGTTTTTTCACAGGGATTGGAGGAGATGCACCAAGAGCTATCCAAGGATGGTGAAGACCATAAGCTTGGGGATGTGAAGACAACCCCGCTGGACCTACACACTCTCGGTTTGCACACGTCCAACTTCTGTTTTTCGATCGAAACACTTTATCGCATAAACTTGGAGCGTCGTTTTTTGTTTTTGTTTGAGTCTTGAGAGACCACCACACTATCAATTATATATGAGAGAGCTACTGGAAATATGGGTTGAAATATGTTGGATGCTTTTATAAGATTGGGAAAAGGGATGTTTGACTTGATTTTTAATGATACATATAGTTGCATGATTCATGAGCTTGTTTATGAGTAATAGTTTGCAAATTCTTTTTGTAGAGCTATCACTTATTCATGTTTTGGTGCTGATTGTTATTTCACTTGGTTTAACATGGATTAGTTAGTTCTATGGACACTCATGCATGCATCTAGATGGTCAACTTTCTCCCTTTTGCTAGCCCAAAAACTCCAACAAGCAAAAACTTGTTTCCAACACCTTCAACCAAAGTTATTCCAGTGAGTCCACCATATCTACCTATTGGCTTTATGCTATTCCGAGTATGTTTAACATGTTGTTTGTGTTATCTTACCTCTGAATGAAAATGTTTATGTTATTGATTGCAATGGAAAAAATTGGTTATATAGCTCTCACGAACTTGATGCACAATGTTCTTTTATTTGCATAATAAAACTTGACCCATTGTGATTAAGATTATGATGTTTGTGGCTTGATGAATGTTTTGGGTTGGAAGTTAGCCCATATGTGCTGTCACATGGCAAGCTTTCAACACGCTCTTCATCTCATTTAGTTGATATCATGTGCTTTTGTCTATGGATGCTTATCATGTTGAAATAAATGTGGAAATAGAGTGAGTTTAAATGAGTTTGTGTAAATGGTTAGAGAGACGCCTGGGCCGCTAATCTAAGCCATGCATCATTCATGGTGGAAATTTACTTACATACTATGGTGAACCTTCTGTGATACACCTTGCAATAAAAAACTATTCCAAATGGTAAATAAAAAGGGTGTTGAGATTGTTCATTTTGTTTGTTTGTCTTGTCATTTTGATATGGGCTTGTTCCATATCTTGGGACAAGAGGTACCCCAGTTGACGCTCTTGATGATACTATTATGCTTACAATGATATTTAATTGAACTTGCTTTGTTTTTGAGTAACACATGGTGTAAGTACTTGTATTCAAGGGGCATGAGACATTCAACCCATTCTTTATCAAGCACACTACTCATATTTGCTTTCACTTTAACCTTAATCATTCAAGATGCTATGATAGGGGCAATGAGAGCTTGACACCAATGAATACCTTATTGCAATCATTAACTTAAGTAGAAGAGTTTGGAAGTTGGATGAAACTTATGCATGCTTTACCTCTACTCACATATACATCTTTCCAAAGTGTACACCTATCATATTCAGATTTTCATCTACACTCTATGACCATTGTAGGATGTTCTACTTATCATTATGCATACATGTGTTCCATATTACTTGCTACCATGTTACACTTTGTGAACTATCAATGAACATCCTTGTCTTGAATACTTGATATCACTTCATAAACTATTTGCATATTGCTACTCCTTTGAAGAATGAATCATTTGACTATATGTAGCAATAGTAATCATCTTTGATATCATTGTTAAGTATTAAATTGCAAAGTCCATGTTAGTTTTATCATCTTCATACTCGAGGACGAGCATGGATTAAGCTTGGGGATGTTGATGCATGTAAAATGCATACATGAACTTTGCACTTTAATTGCTTATATTCCAATCATATTTGCATCATATAAGGGTTATATCAATGTTTTATCATGATTTTGGGAATATTCTTATTTTCCTATTTTTATGGAATTAACCCTGCACAGGCAGAAAACCCGTTTTTATTTTAATGTTTCAGGGACCCAAACGTCAACGAAATCACCTGGAAATTTACGGGCGTCAATATTTGGAAGGAAGAAGGACTACGAAGGAAGCGAGCAAACGGAGGCCGAGGGCCAAACGGGGGCCCACGCGGCCAGGTACTGGCCGCGTGGGACCCACCCGTTTGGGCCTCGTGGCTCCGTTGCCTCGATCTTTCTCCACCGACATCGTCTTGACCTAAAAACGCCTATAAAAAAGGTCCCCCGACGTTCTCTGGAAGGAGCGCCGCACAAACACAGAAACACCGAAACGGAGATCAGGAGCTGCAGATTGGAGGGGGAAAACTCCGGCGGGGCGCTGCCGGCGTGGTCTCCATCTTCTCCATCGACTTCTCCACCGTCTCCATGATGAAGAGGGAGTAGTCCACCTCTGGACTATGGGTTTGTGGAAGTAACTTATGTATCTCTCCTCTCTTGAGCTTCACTAATTAGCACCGTATGAGCTGCTGAACATGATTACGGTCACCGTTGTAATACCTTTGTGGTGGATCTTTATGAGTTAATATATGTTTGAGATTGCAATGTTTGTTTCAGTTATGAGTATAGATGCATATTATGTACCCCGTTCTTGTCTACTTGTTTTGATCAAGCATGTTTATGAGAGCGTGTGTGGGGGAACGTGTGCATTAGTTGGAGTAACGGGGGTGGCTAGTGCAGTGAACGTGAGAGAAAGTTCTGCGATCCACTTTGGTATCTTTACCTTACTTTGTTACCTCACTAGGGATAAACTAAAATACCATGCTACCGGGGATGTGGGCGTGACCATTGCCACTACTCCATGACTAGATCTAGCATGTTCTTATTTTCACTTCATGTCATGATACTTAATGCTATACTCTGAGTTATCTTAATTACTGAGGTGTTATGATTTAGTTCGCATCTTGGTGGAGTATAAGAGAGGTTAATAACCAAAAGATCTCTATGTTAGGACGTGATGCCCATATATCTAAGTAACTTGTTATCAAACCCTGTGTTGCAATCTCATATGTTAACTGTGTGTGTTCCATTGTCTACCACTTTATAAAGAGAGAGTGCATTTGTGAAACCATGAACCCCAGTCCATTTTTAATCATAAGAAACACCTTTCCAACACCATATACCACTTTTCTATTTTCAGCCATCATTAAATCCGAAAATACAAAAATACTTTTCATCTTGCATACATCATTCAAAAACCCAAAAATATCATTTACATTGCATCCACCATCATTGCATATTTATTTCTTGTTTGCATTGCATAACTATCCTGATATCATTCTTACACCTTGTGCTTGACAACCACAGGTGAGGTTGAGGACCAAAACATCTAACCTTGTTTTGTAGGTAACCAAAAGAAGGATAAGAAGATAAATCTACCACTTCAGATTCCCCGAGAGTTCGATATTAAACCCTCGAGTCACCCCTCGTGGGGAAAACTGTCTTCCACTTACTATACACTCTGCACTTGGAGTCTCAACCTAATCCCGTTTATTTGTGCAGGCATCAAGACTTGCTCTTCGGGATCATCAGGCGGGCGGCGGAGGAGGAGGAGCGCGCGTGTGGAGCACATCCCTTCTCTTCACCACTAACACCTCATACATGTGGAAGAAGAGCTCACCTTATAAACTGGTGTACATCTCTCCCAACTAGCCATGTGGGACTAAACTCCCACCATTTGCCAAAACAGCATGGGCCTTTAGGGATTTTTCTGGAATTGTTAAATGGGCTAAAAGGCCCATCCTAATAACAATATTTCAGCAGGTTGGAGTGTCGTTTTTTTTGCCTCTGATGGCGGGCTAGGGGGGACACAATAGCGGCCCGCGCGCGTCCGCGGCCGATGCAAACCTGGCTTAAATTTGGGCCAAGAATGGGTCGCGGTGGACAGGAAAACGGACGCACGGTCCATTTGCGTCGCCGCGTTGGGCTGTGTTTTTGGCTCGCGTGGACTGAATGTGTTGGCCCGTTGGAGTCATCCTAAAAGCATCTCCAGCACTCGTCAAAATCGTGTCTGCCATCGGCCCAATTGGACATGTGTCCGGCTAATTGGGGGTGCAGACCACATCGGCGCGCTCCAAAGGCCCACCTCCCAAACAGATCGAAAATTTGAGCAAGTGATCAAACAATTTGTGAGCATAAAATGGAAATCAAAGTTTGGTTCAAACTCATACAAATTGAAAACTAGAATTATTCATCTCACGCCTTAAATCGTACAGCGCCTACGTGGCGGTGCCTCCTGATGGTGCGGCCGGGCTCCGACCAGAACTCGTCTGCTCCTCGGCGTTCTCGTTGGCGGTGGTTGCTCGCCATCGAAATGGTTGAGCGCCTTCTACTGTTCCTCGCGGGACTATGTGATCCAGTAGGGGCTGTGGGAGAACTTTGTGTCATTGGCCTTGGGGACATGCGCCACGGCACCCCGCGCAAGCTTAGGGCGAAGCTGTTAGGCAACTTCGCCTTGGGCGGGCACAAGATGTCGTACTCGGTGAACACTTTGGCCTCGTGCCAGTTCATCCACTTCATATTCACGTCCATGGTGGCGGGTCGCGCTAGGAGAAGAGAATGGGGAAGAAAGGCGTGGAGGATGAAGGCTAGAAGCACGGCGGTCGCGTTTATAAAGCTAGCTACAGGCGGCGCTTGGGAAGCCGGGATCACTGCAACGCTGGGCGCCGCGGACGACAGCGTCTTTTAAAGCTGGCCGCAATTGGGAAGCCGGATCGCTGAAATGATGCACTCTGCGCAGGCGCCGTTGTAAATGCGATGACATTTTTTGATTCGAACTTAGCTAGAACATGTTGGATGTATGCCCAAAAGGCAATAAAGTTTAACATCTGATTCATAATTATGCTTCATGATTCTATGCTATAACTGCGGTGACTCCTAAATATGTGATTCAGAGGAAAACTCACTCGCACGTGTAGAGATATGCACAGAATAAAGTATACCCTAGTCTTGCCTTTTAGACTAATTCGTTGATTGCTTAAGACCACGTTTTCCTGGTCTGGGACATTGTTTATGTCAGCATCAATGAGTGGCATATTGTTGGTGGAAACAATATGGCTGGGTAGACCCAAATCATTGATACGCTAAGTAAGATTCCAAAGTGTCTTTTTGTCCTTAGTGCAATATCGCAGATGATTGTTATATGACATGTCCTTAGACCATGAGGTTATTAGGGTTGTGTACATTGGAAAAATTACTTTGGTTCTGCCATAACCATGGCCGTAACTGGGTGGGAAAACGACAGTCACTGGGTGGTTCTGAAGATGTGCATATATCCTAATGTTCCAAGATGGGAAATTACTCCTCTGTCAAAAGAGAGATACTTCCAGGGCCCACTCGGTATGTATGATATCCAATACGTTCTGCAGACAATGCATGATGAAGTTACATCATGTGGATATCGGATTACGGGAACGAGAAAAGGAAATTTACCGGTAACGAGATAGACAGAGATATAGTGAATCAGGCTTGATTCATGGAAATATGAGTAATACTTTACCTCGGGTAATTTCAGTATCGTGAGTAATGGGAATGCCGAATTAATAATCAACAGGTTCAACAGAGTACCATTCGCATAACGGTAGCAGTTATTCAGGTAGCCCATGTATCTGACCCTGGATGGTGATTAGATGAAAACATCTAATTATAGCTACACGTTATCGAACCTGTAGGGAAATACGCTTAAGCCAGTTCTAATTTGTTGTGTATATGGTTGGTCTGGATACCGAGAGAGTATCACCGGAATGGTTTCTGTGTGGTAGATAATATCTTTATCAGAGAGATTGGATTATGCAGACACTAGGTGTCTCGGAGTGATAGAAGCTGCTATCACTAGTCGGATTTATTCCGAGGGTTTTATATAAGAGGGAAATATTTATCCGGAGTATTTTGTCTGCGGACACTGGGTGTCCCGGATCATGTTAAAGTGTTTTATATGATAAGTAATTAATTCTGGGAATATTCTGTAAAAGGAAATATTCAAATAAGAATTAATTAGACAAAATATTATTTAATCAAATATTAATTAAATATTAATTTATTTAATTAATAAATAATTATTGGAAAATATTAAATAACTTGGAGCCACCAAGAGGGCTGCCTAGTGGGCCCCATGGGCCCACTAGGCAGCCGCACCCCACTTGGGGCAAGTGGGTCAAGGCGCCACAAGGGGGAAGTTCCCTCCTGGCCGAAACCCTAATGGGCATTGCGGCCCATGAGGGTGAGGCGGCGGCCGCCGGCCTAGGTGGGCCCCACCCCCTAGGTCGGTGCGGCCTAGGGCGGGCCCCACCTGGCGGCGGCGGTAGAGGAGAAGTGAGGGAGTTGGAGTCCTCCTCCAACTCCTCCTCCCAATGCGACTTGGGCAAGGGGAAGTTTTCCCCTTCCCCAAACCGACTTGGGCTAGGGAAAGCTTTCCCCAAGTCCCTCAACCCCTTGGCCTCCTATAGAAACCCCCACCCCCTCTCCTTTGAAGGGACACAAGTTTGGATCTCTTCTAGTTGGATTAGCGGATCCCTCTCTCCGATTAGATTAGATCTAGATCTAATCTCTCTCTCCTCCTTCTCATGTGTTGAGATCTCCACCTTCATATACACCAGCGGTGTGCTTCAAGTGTGGACGGTGAAGCCCTGCTGGACTAGATCCGATGTATGTGTGCGAAACTCAGAGGGTGATCCGTTGAGAAACGGTTAACCCTATCTCACTCTGTTGGATCAAGGCGACACGCGAGGAGTCTACGACATTCTCTCGGCTAGGCTTAGCCGAGGGAGTTCTTCCACAAGCTTCATCAATGTCGTCATCGACATCTCTTCCGCTTCACGGTGTCGGTAACGAATTTACAGTTGGATCAAATATGCATGTCTTGTCACTTGTATCTTCATAGTAGATCTTGGAGGTTGTTACGTAAGTTGTGGCGAAATTTTTGTTTTCCATGCACGAAACCCAATAGTGGTATCAGAGCGATCTATGCGTAGATACAAGATCTGATCTAGAGCACTTGGTGTGCGGGCACCGCATAAGTTTGTGCGGGTATGTTATCGAAGTCTATATCTTCTAACATTCAGTTTATTTATTGTTGCTTCCCAATATGCGGTCTTGTCTTGTTTCCAACGGCATAGTAAGATCTCGAACTTCTGGCAATCCGCGGACCTTCCGGCTGCTCCTAGTATGCCCGTCGGCGCCAACGAAGTGCTTCAGTAGCTTCGAATCTTATTATAGTTGGCCTCGTCGACTTGATAGCGGAAGGGGCATGTGGACTAGGTCCACACGGGGTCATGTGCTTTGGCAATCGTCTAGATTGGGATCCGCAACGTTTTCGTAATGTTGGGATCGACAATCACCCGCAAGGTCAATCTAGCAACATGAATAATCATGCTTTGACAGGGCCGTAGGTTTTTCTGGGTTTTGGGAATCCTACAGCCACGATAAAAGATGCAAACAAACGTTAGAAGCGTCTAACTTGGTTTTGCAGGAAACAGTGATGTGGTATAGTCTCGAAAGTTTATTTTGAGTTATTGCCTAACATTGTTTTGTTTGGTCGGCGTGCCGTTCTTCCTTGTTCGTCGAGCTGTGTTGATAGTGGAGGTTAGGAGAAGGCGTGCACTTGTGGTGAACCTCGACATGGCCACACCGGTGGAGGCGCCACCGGTAGATGAAGGAAGAAGACTATACTACATCATGTAGTGTTATTTACTTGTGCATGTTTTATACATGTTTTCTTGCTTTTCCCTTGGTTGCGCAGTAGACGTGATTATTAGGGAGATTCCTCAGAAGGAGCTACGGATTTAATTATCTAAGCTTTACAAACCAATATCAAAGAGATCGTGCTCATCCAACCGTGGCACCGTCAAACCAGATGCTTGTCACCGTGCGCCGTGTATCCACGAGTAATGTCTAGCAGCATGATCGGTTGGTTGTCTTGACGTTCGGGCATAACTAGTTATGAGCTCGGAGCGCATCCATCGAAAGATGACACGAAAGTCACGGCAGGAAGTGATTGGTCTGTTGACCTACCCGTTATAAGCTACGACATGCTATGTATCCATACTTGTTCGTATGTTGGACGTGGATTTCGTATACACTAATTTGATCTTGAGGAATATCAATTTTAGTGGGAGCACACTATTAGTTTATCTTTAACTAGTGCTAGAAAAATAATTATGAACATGTCTTAGTGAACTTTAGATTGTTGTAGATCGTCACACGTAACACCAACTATTTACCTTGGTCCACTAATTGAAATAGAAACCACTTTCTACCATTAGGAGTAAATATGTTGTTTGGGTATGTTACCTAAGTTTTGTACTTAGGGGTGCCAAGAATAAGTATGTCCTCAACGCTCCTCCTTCGGGGGTTGTTGTCAAAACTACTTATGAAAGGGAAGCTCACACCTTGAAGAGTGATGAGGCTGTCTCTATCCAATGTCTTATGTTGACATGCATGGGCCATGAGTTGCAGAAGCGGTTGGATCGCACATCTGCTGAGCGACATGATCGTCATACTCACAGCCATGTTCCAGACTCAGGCAAAGACTGAGAGTTATGAGATAACAAAGTTTTTCTGGTCATGTCACATGGCAGAAGGAAGCTCAGCGAGCGATCATGTAATCAAGATGATTGATTGCGGTATTAGGCTGCAGACTCTGGGGTTTTCTAATCCTGGTTGAGCCAAATACAGATTTGATGTTGTCTTCACTTCCCCATTTAACAACGGATGCATCATGATTCAAAACATGAGTGGGAGGAAGAAAACATTAAATGGCTCCTTGCTATGCTGAAATCTGCAAAGCTAATGTGATGAGGGATAACAATCAATTCGATTGTTGCCCAACTCGCATGCTTCAAGAAGAAGAGAAAGTTTAGTTCAGGAGAATCCTGAATACCTCTTCTGAGGAGAGAAAAGATATTGGAAGTAGAACTGTAAAAGGTTTCAGGCACTAATGAGAAGAAACCTGCTAGTGGTATAAGAGTTATACTTAAATGATATTCGTTATTCTTACTAGTAACTCTGGAGTATTGATTGCGAAGAATTTTTCCTTGCATTCAATATAAGGGCTGTGGAAAGTAAGAAAGATGAAGAATAAAAGGTGGTGGTATGCGCCAAGTTTGGTGCATGGACCTTCGTCCTTGGGATGAAGACGTCTCCACTTTTATTTTTCAAGTTGAAAGATTTGTGAGCTTCGGCTCCAGTTATAATGTTGCATGTTTGACAACAAATATTCTTGTGAATTTATTGGACAAGTTGATCATGTTTATTATGATAAAGAATATTGGAGATCACTCTCTCAAGGGATGATCAAGTTGCAAATCTTTTGAAGTTAATGGAATATCATTTGTTCTAAAATACTTTGTGATTGATGAAGGTTTTGGACTGTTAATGATTTTATCATTAATGTCTAAAGTTTCACAAAATGTTTTAGATATAAAGTCTTGGTGAATATGTAATTATGTCTTGAAAGTTTTCAAGTCATAATCTGACTAAGTGTGACGAAGTCAGCATTAAGAATCTTCTTGTTTTGCATAATGTTTGGCAATACTCAATCTATAATATGTTTGCTCGCTAGGTAATTTTAGCACAGTTAATTGTCTTGCTTCGTGTCATTGTTTTGAAAGATAAACTTTGATGGACATGTTGGTCTTAGGTACTAAAAGTTTCTGAAATATTGGAACTTGGTCCTAAGATAAAAGACAAAGCACATTTCATTGTCTCTTGCCTCATGTCATTATTTTGAAAGATAAACTTTAATGGACATGATGGATTTAGGTTCTGAGATTTTCGGAAAGATGAATCCCGATCCTAATAGTAAAAGACAATAAGTTACTTTGTTGGTTGTTCCAGTAAGTTAATTGGAAGTCCTCTTATAACACCACATAAGTGACAATGTTTTGTTACTAAGATAAATGTGATTCTTAAGGAATCTATTCCTTCTTGAATTCAGTAGGAGGATGGTGATTATTGAAGAGATTATTGAATCTTCAGAAATAGTTATCAGAAGTTGTGCATGCGGAAGCAATTCCAATTGCCAATTCTTTTAGACTAATACCGAGAGTGAAAGAGCATAATTTAGTCCCTTGGGTTTTGTGTGTTAGTTAACAACACTAGTGAACATTTGACTAGGTGTTAAAGTGATGCAGGTCTTAGTAGTATATATTGCTTGTGCATCAACACCAAAAAGAAGGAAGAAATGAATTTCTCAAGTGCTGGAGTTCACCGGAAATTCCGATCCAGAAAACCGGAATATCCGGTTCAGCTGAATTGTCGAAGAATTTGGCTAAGGACCAGAATTCCCAAGTGTTGGAGTTCACCGGAAATTCCGGTTGGTGACACCAGAATATCCATCCAGAAGCTTTGTCGAAGAAATCTGCTAAGGACCTAAGGTTGCAGCTGCTGGAGGTCACCGGAGATTCCAGCCAGAAGTTTCAATCTGGATCGGAATTTCTGGGGTACCGGAATATCCGGTCCCAACTTATACCGGAATATCCGGTTGTCGCTGCACTCCAACGGGCAGAAATCTGGAGGGGTATAAATACCCCTCCACCTACCTCCAGCCAATTAGCTAGCTCATCTTTGAAGAACACCATTATTGCAAGCTCAAGATTTGATAGATCTCCCAATCCCTCCACCCAAACGCGTTAATCTTTGGAGGATTGAAGGAGAAGGCCCCGATCTACATCTTCACCAAGCCGTTCTTCATTTCCCCCTCATTCACTTGAGGGACCTTTTGCTAGGATTTTCTTTGGGAAAACCTAGGTCATTATTGTACTCACTTGTTGTCTTTGTGACAGATTTGTAGCTGTTCGGGAGCCCCCAACCCTTTTGTGGGTTGTGCCCCGGATCGTTGTTGTAAGGGCTCCGGATTCCGCCTTGAAGGTTTCCGATAGTGGAAGGTGAACCAAACCTTTGTGGTGCGGTTCATCGGAGAAGAAGGTGAGCCTTTGTGGCTGTTGAGTTTTGACCTTTGTGGTAGCTCACACCTCTCCAACGAGACGTACTCCCCTAAAAAGGAGGAACTCGGGAATACATCCGTGTCTCCGCGTGCTTTCACTTCGGTTACTTCTATCCTTGTTTATGTCTTTACTTCGTGTATCTTGCTTAGTTGCTAGCTTGTCATATAGGTAAATTCACCGTAGTTGCATATCTAGAGAATTTACCTTTTGTCAAGCCTAATTTAAAAAGTACTAAAATTGAAGTAGCACCTATTCACCCCCCCCCTCTAGGTGTCATACGATCCTTTCAATTGGTATCAGAGCAAGGTTCTCTTGTTGGGCTTAACCGCCTAAGAGAAGTATGACACGGTGAGGGTGATCCCGCGGATGACCAAGCCACTCCGGCATCCATGGCCGATCTCAAATTGATGGAGACATCTTTGAAATCGTCCATGGATACCAAATTTGCTGAGATGCGTGACTTGCTCAAGCAACTCGCAAGTGGCAAGGTTCCTACAGAGACCATCCCACTAGAGGACTCCGCTAACTCCAATGACGGTGATACCGAGGAGGAAAAAGAGAAAAAGAAAGGGGTTGAAAACACCGATCTAAGAAACCCTCCACATCTACCACCATACCCGAAGGTGGGAAGCCGGAGTACCATGCGGTTCCCTTGTGTACTCTCCCGACCCACCTATCCATCATACTCGCATAAACCCTTTAGGTCGACCTCCTAAGCTTAATGCATTGGCTTTTGCTACTTGGCAACACTTAATGAAATCTCATATCAACAGTTCCTCTATCGAGCTTTGGAGGATCATTCAAGTGGGATACAAGGCCGTGAATCCTAACAACTTGACAAGAAGAGAGTGGCGGATGCGCAACTCAATGCCTCCGCTCTTCACATGATTGAACTTGCCGTTGGAGAAAGGATCTCTATCACATCCAAAATCTCACCACCGCCAAAGAAGCTTGGGATTGCCTTTCCGAGGTGTTCCTTGGAATGAGAGCATGAAGAGGAATAGATTTGATGCTTTGAACAATGAAGCCGAAGGCTTCTACATGCTTGATAGTGAAACTCATGAAGAGATGTATGCAAGACTCAAGACTCTTGCCCAAGCCTTTTTAATGTTGGGGCAACTTATGTGGATGATGCTTGGATCAAGAGGAAGTATGTGAATGCTCTCATGCCCTTCGAGCCCGTTGACTTGAAGGCCCTACAAGGAAAATACAACTACCTTGAGATGACATCCAATGAAGTTATGCAAGAGATGCAAGCCTCCAAGGTTGCCACCAAGAATGCTCTAGACAACCGTGCTAGGGCCATGGGAATGAAACAAGGTCCCTCTCTTGCTTTGAAGGCCAAGGTTGTGTGCCTTGATGAACATGATGAAGTTGAAGCATGCCCGAACAACATTCCTCCCGATGATCTTGAACAAGCCCTCCATGGTCACATAGCTCTTGCAACAAGGACATTTTGGAATGACCCGGCCAAGGCAAAGGCTCAACTTGATCGAACAAGCAATCCAAGTGGGAAGAAGGAGTTTGCTAATAGGATAAAGACTTGCTACAATTGTCATAACAAGCATCACTTCATCAAAGATTGTCCTTATGAGAATAGAGAGCAAAACGGTGGAAGGCTTGTCCTCAAGGGCCAATCAAACATGATACAAAAGAAGCCTTTTGTCAAGAAGAAGCCATTCTTCAAGAAAGCACCAAGAATTGTGTTGATGACTCAAGAAGAGTATCCTTCCGAGGATTCCGAAGAAGAAGAAGAACCCACTCGTGAGGTGGCCGCATTGGCCATTGTATCAACTCCACCTCCTTCTCTCTTCGAATCCCCCAATGAGAACCTCTCCATCAACACCGCTCGTTGCCTCATGGCTCACGTCACCGAGGTATCATCTTCTACTCCCAAGACTATGCATGAAATAGATGATAAAACTAGTCTTGTGATTAAGAAAGAACTTGTTGCTTCCGATACTATTGTGGCTAACTTGCAAGGTGAAACTAAGGCATATGTTGAGTCTCTCTTGAGACAACTTGATGCGGCCGAAGAAATCCTTGATGACAAGGGAAAAATTGAGAGAGAGGACGCTCACCATGCATCCTTGAATGCCTCTCTTGAAGAAGAGAGTGAATATAGAACTTCTCTTGAGGAAAGACTTGAGTCCTTGATGATAAAAATGATGAAATAATTGCTAAAATCATTAAGGATAGAGACCATGTCTTTGCTAAATATAAAGTGATTAAAAAGGAGAAAGCCGAGTTTGTGGTTGCTAATGCTAGACTCCTTGAGGATATGGAGAAACTTGACAAGGCTCACAAGGCCTTGGAAAGTACCCACTCTCTTCTAGTCAAGTCTCATGAGCAACTTCAAACTCAACTTTCTAAATCTAACTCACCTAGCATCTACTCCCTCTTGTGATCATGCAAATGTTATTGAGGAAAATGCTAGGTTGAAGGTTGAGCTTGCCAAGGCCACTAGTGCCAAGACCTCTATTCCTAAAGGTAAAGAAAAGGTTGTTGCTCAAGTGTTTGAGCAAAAGCCACACAAAGGGAAGGAGGGTCTTGGTTATGTAGCCAAGGCAAAGAAGAAGAAGAGCAACAACATGCAAGGCCAAGCCCGCACAAGCCAAGACTCCATTGCGTGGGAATGCCACTAGGGGCAAGACCACTCGTAGTGACTTTGCGGGAGATGCTAACCCTCACTACATTTTTATGTTGATTATTATGGGATGTTTATGCAAAATATGTTGGTCCTTATGATGGTTATGTTGCTTCTATTTGGGTTCCTAAGACCCTTGTTGCTAACAAAGAGGACCCATTGCAAGATGGGTACCTAAAACCAAGCAATGATTTCTTGTAGGACTATGCTTCCGGTGGGTCTAAATGGGTGGTTGATAGTGGATGCACTAGTCATATGACCGGAAGCAAGGAGATCATGACGGAGTTGGGACCAAATATAAATCAAGCATCCGTCTCCTATGGTGATAAATCAAAAGCGGAGGTAAAGGGTCTCGGCAAGGTGGTAGTTGCAAAGGATATCACCCTTGTAAATGTCATGCTTGTCGAGTCCCTCGGTTACAATCTTATGTCCGTTCGTGCACTTAATAAGATGAATTTTGATGTCCATTTTACTATTGATATGGTGGTACTCTTGAGGAGCAAGACTCTAAAGGTCATGTTCGTTGGGTATGTTGAAAATGAGTTGTTTGTGGTGGACTTTTCGGGGTCTACCAACACTCAAGCAATATGCCTATTCGGAAAGGCCGACGTGGGATGGTTGTGGCATCGCCGCTTGTCCCATGTCAACATGAGAACTTTGCAAAGTCTTCACAAGGGTGGCCACATTCTTGGACTAAAAGACAATGTTTCTTTTTCTAGAGATCGTCTTTGTAGGGCTTGTGTTGAAGGAAAGATGCATGATTCTCCCCATCCAAGCAAGACCATCATTTCATCAAAGAGGATATTGGAACTTCTTCATGTTGATCTCTTTGGTGCCGTGCCTCAACCAAGTCTTGGTGGGAAGAAATATTGTTTGGTGATTGTTGATGACTATTCAAGATTTACTTGGGTTTATTTCTTCAAGACGAAGGATGAGACCCAACAAGCCGTCATCGACTTTTCCAATGAAGTTCAACGCCAACACAATGTCCCTATATTGGTCATTAGGAGTGATAATGGCTCCGAGTTCAAGAACTACACCTAAATGAGTTTCTTAGTGAAGAGGGGATTCGTCATCAATATTCCGATGCATATACCCCTCAACAAAATGGTGTAGCCGAAAGAAAGAACCGGACTCTCATGGATATGGCAAGGTCTATGTTGGCAGAGTTTAAGTCTACACTTTTCTTATGGGCCGAAGCTATCTCCACGGCGTGTCATTCATCAAACCGGCTATTCGTTCGCGTAGGCAAGAAGTTTTGAATCAAAGGTGTTCGTTTGTCTAAATTTGAATCTAAAGCTTTAGAGGGTGTTTTTGTTGGGTACGGTGCTGAGTCTCACACCTATAGAGTCTATGACAAAACCGTCGGGAAAGTCATAGAGTCTTGTGATGTGAGGTTCGATGAGAATGACGGCTCCCAAGTGGCGCAATTTCATATTTTTGATGTAGATAATGAGGAGCATCAAGATGCAATAAGAAGAATGGGCATTGGTTTCCATCGCCCCATTGAAATCCATTGTGACCCTCCTCAAGCAAGTCCAAGCTCCACTCATGTGGAAACTTCATCACCATCACAAGTTGAAGCGGCGCCCACCATGGAAGCAAATGATCCACCAACCCAAGAACAAGTTTAAGACCCCCCTCATGTTGACCAAGTTGCTACGCAAGAACCAAGTTCTCCATTTGTTGATGCTAGCCAAGGTCAAGACCAAGATCAACCCTCTCTTTCTTTTATTGAAGATGTGCATAATGATGATCAAGGTCAACATTCCGGTCAAGACGGGGACTCAAATGATCAAGATGATCAAGAGATACCTCCAAGATGCAATAGAGATATCGAAGCCCGTCGAAAAGAAAGGATTACAAGAGACTTTGAAATAAAGAGTCACAAGCTAGAAGAAATCCTTGGTGACCTAGATAAGGGTGTTACCACAAGAAGACAATTGGCAAGCTTTAGTGAACATCAAGCTCATATTTCCATGGTGGAACCAAAGAAAGTGTTTGAAGCTCTTGAAGATCTGGATTGGTAGGAAGTATGCATGATGAACTCAATAACTTCAAGCGCAACAAAGTGTGGAATCTAGTTGAGAAGCCAAAAGATTGCCGCAATGTTATAGGCACGAAGTGGATATTCAAGAACAAGCAAGATGAGCATGGAATGGTTGTGAGGAACAAGGCAAGATTGGTTGCACAAGGATACTCTCAAGTTTAAGGGATTGATTTTGGAGAGACTTATGCACCTGTGGCTCGCCTTGACTCCATCCGTATCCTTCTTGCATATACATCATATCATAACTTTAAATTGCAACAAATGGATGTGAAAAGTGCCTTTCTTAATGGTCCTTTAAAAGAGTTGGTATATGTTAAGCAACCATCGGGTTTCGAGGATCCCAAATTCCCTAACCATGTCCACAAGCTTGATAAGGCGCTCTATGGTCTCAAACAAGCACCTCGTGCTTGGTATGAGCACCTAAGAGAGCTATTGCTAGACCGTGGATTTGAATTGGGGCAAATGGATCCCACCCTCTTTACCAAGAGGGTTAAAGGGGAGCTTTTCATATGCCAACTTTATGTTGATGATATTATATTTGGCTCATCTAACAAAGCTTTCAATGATGAATTTTCAAACCTTATGACCGATAGGTTCGAGATGTCTATGATGGGCGAATTGAAGTTCTTTCTCGGTTTTGAGATCAAGCAATTGAATGAAGGGACTTTCATTTCTCAAATCAAATATACCCAAGACATGCTCAAGAGATTCAATATGCAAAATGCTAAGGAGAAGCGGTTTCCCATGGACACCAAATGCCATCTTGAACTTAACCCCGACGGTATCGATGTTGATCAAAAACTTTATCGCTCTATGATTGGTTCTTTGCTTTATCTTTGTGCATCTAGACCCGATATTGTGTTGAGTGTAGGGGTGTGTGCAAGGTATCAAGCCGCTCCTAAATAAAGCCACTTGAAGGCGGTCAATAGAATCCTTCGATATTTGGTTTATACCCCAAGCACTAGTACAGAATGACACATCGGAAACGGGCCAAAAACCCCTTCGGCAACGGAGAAAGGGTCCGTGTCCCCGCCTTTGTCACTGATGTGAAGCCTCACAATGGCAACGGAGATTTTTATCGTTTGCAATAAGTTTAGCAACGGGCATAATATATAACCGTTGCCTTTAGTCTTTACATCAGATACGGAGATTAGTTTTTGACCGTTTGTAATGAGGGCTAAAGGAAACAAAAAAAAGCCGGTGACGCCTGCTGCACCGTCGACGGAGCCCTGTGGTTCCTGCTTGACGGCCGCCGGTTCTTCACCTTCCTCTTCGCCCAGCTTCATTGCGTGGTCTTCTTCTACCTATTTAGTACTGCACAAAAGTCTTGCTCCTGGAGGCGCCGGCTTCAGTGGACCGTGTGGACGGAGCCCCGCTCCTACGTCTTCACGGCCGCCGCATAGTCTCCAGGTTTCCTCCTCGCCCTAAAGGAGATGAAAAAAATCAAAATGTAAGCTCCTTCATCTCTATACACAAGACATATGCTTTTTCATCGGCATTACAGAAAATATAGAACTAATTACAACTAGAACATAGCCTAAACAATGCCTCATATATAGGTAGATTGGACACACAAATTCCAGGGATGGAGCAAGCGAGCCAAGTAGGATGCACAAGATCAATGTGTATTTGTGCATATCACAAGGATCACTAGCGCCACCCCCGGATCACACGGTGTCACCTAATTTTAATCATCGGCATAACAGAAACAAAGCTAAAATCAGAGCAAATGCCTACTAAAAACAGAGAAAATCCATGGATAAACAATTAGCTACTTACAACTAGAAAACAACTAAAATCTATGTGTAAACAATGCCTACTAAAAACAGAGCAAATCTATGGATAAACAATTAGCTACTTACAACTAGAAAACAGCTAAAATCTATGTGTAAATAATGCCTACTAAAAACAGAGCAAATCTATGGATAAACAATTAGCTACTTACAACTAGAAAACAGCTAAAATCTATGTGTAAACAATGCCTACTAAAAACAGAGCAAATCTATGGATAAACAATTAGCTACTTACAACTAGAAAACAGCTAAAATTTATGTGTAAACAATGCCTACTAAAAACAGAGCAAATCTATGGATAAACAATTAGCTACTTACAACTAGAAAACAGCTAAAATCTATGTGTAAACAATGCCTACTAAAAACAGAGCAAATCTATGGATAAACAATTAGCTACTTACAACTAGAAAACAGCTAAAATCTATGTGTAAACAATGCCTACTAAAAACAGAGCAAATCTATGGATAAACAATTAGCTACTTACAACTAGAAAACAACTAAAATCTATGTGTAAACAATGCCTACTAAAAACAGAGCAAATCTATGGATAAACAATTAGCTACTTACAACTAGAAAACAGCTAAAATCTATGTGCAAACAATGCCTACTAAAAACAGAGCAAATCTATGGATAAACAATTAGCTACTTACAACTAGAAAACAACTATCCTACTGAACTGGGGTCTTACATTAGGCGAGGCGGGCTCGCTTAGCGTCGCCGCCGGCGACGGAGCTAGCGCCGGCCTCCCCTGGCGGCGCCTTGCCCTCGCCGTGGACCAAAGAGAGGGCTATGGCGGCCCGGAGGTCAGACTGGTAGACCGCCTCCTCGGCGCGTTTGACCTGGGTCGACGCCTCGGAGAGGAGGACCGCCGCCTCCAGATCGGCCTCGCCCTGACAACGCTTGGCGTCCTCGCGCTCGAAATCGGCGCGGGAGAGTTGGCAAGCGTTCTCCAGATCATGATCCTCCTCCTCTTCCTCTTCCTCTTCCTCTTCCTCCTCGTCGGAGGATGAGGACGAGGAGGAGGAGGAAGACGGATGGCGGCCGGGGTACATCGCCTGGCGGATCTCGCGGTAGCTGCAATGGTGGCCAAATGAGCGGGTGCGGCCGGAGCCTTCGCCGTGCGGACGAGCGCCAAGGCTGCGGGACCGGCCCGCGGGGGCCGGATCGGCGGCGGCCTGTTCCGCAAGCTCGTCCCACAACACCAGCTGACGCTGCTGCTGCCTGAAGGCCCGGAGGGTGGGGCGGCCACGGCCGCGGCTACGGCCGCGATGGCCGGATCTACCAGCGCCGACGGTGGAAGCCATGCGAGAGAGTGGAGAGAGAGGAGACTGTGCGGCGGCTAGGGTTGGAAGTGAGACAGTGAGAGTGAGAGTGAAGGGCATAGTAGGTTCTTATAGGCCGGCTGTCGGGCTGCTTCTAATGGCAACGGAGATTACGAAACTGTCCGTGTGCGATGAGCACACATCGGTAACGGAGTTAAACCAAACTCCGTTGCCAACATATATTCCACTATTCACCTGTTGCCTTTGTTGTGGGCCTGCTTTACGGCCCAGTGCGGGACGAGCTTGCGGGGTATCCGATGTGTCGTTCTGTACTAGTGAAGGTTTGGTTTGTGGTACCCAAAGGGCACTAATTTCTCTCTTGCCGGGTACACGAACTCGGATTGGGCCGGTTGCAAGGATGATAGGAAATCAACTTCCGGGGCATGCCAATTTCTTGGTAGGTCCTTGGTGAGTTGGTCTTCTAAGAAGCAAAATTGCATATCTCTATGCTCCGCCGAAGCCGAGTATGTGGTGGCCGCTAGTGCATGCGCTCAATTGTTATGGATGAGGCAAACTTTAAAGGAATACGGTGTCAATTGTGAAAAAGTGCCTCTTTTGTGTGACAATGAAAGTGCTATAAAGATTGGCCACAATCCGGTGCAACACTCAAGAACGAAGCATATTGAAATTCGTCATCATTTTATTCGGGATCATATTGCCCGTGGTGATATTGAGCTTGGCTATATTCCAACCAAAGACCAACTTGCCGATATCTTCACGAAGCCACTTGATGAAGCAAGATTCACTTATTTGAGGCATGAGCTAAATATCGTGGATTCAAGGAGCTTGACTTGACTATCTTGCATACACACCTATGTTGACTATCTGTTTGGTTTAGGTGTAGGCATGGACATAGGGGGAGTGCGGTCCTAATTCATTGGACTATCCCTCCTCCCATTATGCCGATAGTAATACCTCATTAGTCTCTCTACTTTCATTTATTGAAATTGTGAGCTTAAAATGACGAGTAGTGGTTGTGAACCCTAGATATATCTTCGCGGTGTCACGCCACAAACTCATATATGGTGGCCTAGGCCACCCCTTCTTCTTTGCGAAGAGTTGGTTCTTATTTGAATCTTCATTGAAAATCTTTTTGTCTCATTTTGTTCGATCTCGGTTTTATGGAAAACACACTCGTTTTTGGCCTTTATGTTTGATTCTTGCAAGAACGAGTGTGAAGTACCAATCTCAGTTTGGTAATCTAAATCCCATGCCATTCTTACCTAAAGACACTTCCAATCTTTGCACACAAGTCTTGTTTTGAAACTGTGGAAGTTGTGGGTTCAGCAGGCCGGAAATTCCAATGTTAAGAACCAGAATTTCCGATGGGACGGAATATCCGGTCCAAGTCAGGACCGGAATATCCTCCTGGGCGGTTTGTCTCATATACTGGGAAGGTCGGGGTGAAGGGCTCAGTTGAGCACTTCTTCCACCCCTGACGTTCTCTCTCTCCACCGTCGCCGCCTCTCCGGCGACTCCCACCACCGGATCTTCCGGTTTCCAGCCGGATCTGGACCTCCTCCTCCCTGGGAACCTCTTCCCCCAAGTTTTTTCCTCAATGGATGAGGGTATGTCTCTATTTCTAAAATCTTGGTGTTCTCATCTCGATTTGCCCAAATAGAGATTTATTTGCGTATTGCTTGGTAGTAGAGGTTCCTATGATCATTCCCTACATGCTAGAAACACTAGGCCAGTAGAAATTTTAGTTGATCTACTTTTAGACCTAGGATTTGAATCAACCCTATTCTGAAAAATTCAGACCGGATATTCAGGTTCTGTCAGATCGGAATTTCCGGTTTTGGCAGTTTTGTTCAGACCTTTACTGATTTGCCTAGGACTAAGCAGTATCGACTTGTTGCTACTCTCCTAATGTATCTTCCATCATTCCCTGTCCGGAGACTTGTGTGTACTTATCTTGTGCTTCCTATCTATTCTTCTTTTTCACAGGTGGTTCGAGTGGGGCTTCTCTCAAGACATTCTCTCGCAAGCGTCCCTCCTACCCTAACGAAAGTGCAAGTGATGATGAGGCTGCTGCTGAGAAGCAAGAGAGAGTGGCTGTGAGAAAAGCCAAGGTTCCCGCACAGAAAACTTCTCTTAAGCCTACTCCATCCATTTCAAAGAAGAAGAAAAAGGGCAAGGAAACAAGGCCTAGCTACAAGACAATGAACATCGTTGACTATGCCCGAGTTCGTCAGAAAGATTGGTATAAAAAGGTAGAAAGGGATGATGAGATTGAGGATTCCCGGTTTTGGTGCATGGAGCAACTCTTCATTTACAATGATGTTTTTCTCTCATTCAAGAATCTCATTCGTCCAATGCTCCCTATGAAGCTTCAAGCTCTCGAGGACAAGCCAAGTTTTGTTCTCGCTGCCCAAGTCATTGAAAAATTTGGTCTTGTCACTCTCATGGAACAACAATGTAATTACAGTGTGCCCTTGGTGATGCAGTTTTTCTCCACTCTTGTGATTGAGGATGACATCAACAAGACTCTCAAGTGGATGACCGGGTCGACCTTTTGCACCTCTAGCTTTAAGAAGTCTGCTCGCTTGCTTGGATATTCTTTTAATGGGCATCCTCCTCTTGGCCACCGCATGCACTCTGTTGATAAGGTCAACAAGAACAAGCTTATGAGAGACATGTATGGTCCCGGTGGAGTAATTGGGGAAGTTGAAGGACTTCTTCCTTTCTATGATCAACTTGTGCGCATTTTTCGGTCCTTCATTGCACCAAGCGGAGGTAACAATGACTCAATCACTAGCCCGCTTGTCAACTTGCTCTTTCTTGCAAAACAATGTGTTGAGAATGAAAATCCCAACCGTGACTTCACCATGGATGCCATGGACTATATCTACAATGAGATGCATGAGGCCTTAATGGATAGGCACACCATTCCTTATGCTCCCTTTATCATGATTCTCATCAAGAAGACTTGCACATCCTATGATTTCAGTCGTGAGCAATTGGAATCTCACTATTACAAGAAGGTCTACAACAAGAAAGTGAAGGCTGCCGTGATAAGGACTGCTGCTCCTGCCCCTTCTCATGATTCCTTCATGCGAGATGCCCGTTCTAGTGGTGCACACCGTCAGCCCGCTGCTCCCTCTCTTGCCCCCAAGATCAAGAAACTGAACTGGTTCCATAAGTACATCCTTTGCATGCATGGTGACATCCGCAAGAGCCATTATGATTCCTATGTTCAGGGTCAGGACATCCTATCTAGACTTCCACGCCGCCCTTTGGAGGCCCCTTGTGCCACTCTTTCTTATGAGAAGTGGAACGAGACTGCTCAGACTCCATGGGTCCAAATGGAGAAGGATCTTCTTGACTGCAGTTCCGCTGCCTTTGCTTATTCCGCTTCAGCTAGTGCTCCTGCTCGTGATGATGATGATGATGAGTCTGACGGTTCCGAGGCTGAGTATGAGGATAATGGTGAAGAGCCCGAGGCCGACGAAGATAGGGATGCAACCGAGGAGTCCGATGAGGAGCCCGACGAGTGATTCTCTTTGGGACGTAGCATCGCTATTTCTTCCCTTTTTGGTGTTTCGATGCCAAAGGGGGAGAACTAGTTCTATCTAGGTTGCGGGATTTGCATGGGTTTTTTGGGCACAAGCATATGCTTTTACCTTCTTTGAGACCTTGTGTCTATTTGCTTGTTGTTCTTGTTTGGACTACCTATTTGCTATTTGTGTCATGAACTATGTGTGGTTATGGTATTGTATGAGACTATGGATTTCGGATTTATCTATGGTTGAGATTGTATTGTATTATGCATGGTTATATATGATACATCTCTCGGCACAAGGTATAATCTCAAAATCTCAATCTATTTGGATACGTCTCATTTTGTGCAATTATTGCTTATATCATGTTGGATATATATTGTTGGATGTTTCCCCTCCTTATGTGTGTATTTGTATTCCAAGGCAAATAAAATGATATGCACACATGTAGGGCAAGATCTTTCCTTTTTGTTGTGAACATGATAGTGTTGTGAAGTTTTTTGCAAATCCTAGTGTTGTCATCTAACACCAAAAAGGGGGAGATTGAAAGAGCATAATTTAGTCCCTTGGGTTTTGTGTGTTAGTTAACAACACTAGTGAACATTTGACTAGGTGTTAAAGTGATGCAGGTCTTAGTAGTATATATTGCTTGTGCATCAACACCAAAAAGAAGGAAGAAATGAATTTCCCAAGTGTTGGAGTTCACCGGAAATTCCGGTCCAGAAAACCGGAATATCCGGTCCAGCAGAATTGTCGAAGAATTTGGCTAAGGACCAGAATTCCCAAGTGCTGGAGTTCACCGGAAATTCTGGTTGGTGACACCGGAATATCTGGTCCAGAAGATTTGTCGAAGAAATCTGCTAAGGACCTAAGGTTGCAGCTGCTGGAGGTCACCGGAGATTCCAGCCAGAAGTTTCAATCTGGATCGGAATTTCCGGGTACCGGAATATCCGGTCCCAACTTATACCGGAATATCCGGTTGTCGCTGCACTCCAACGGGCAGAAATCTGGAGGGGTATAAATACCCCTCCACCTACCTCCAGCCATTTAGCTAGCTCATCTTTGAAGAACACCATTATTGCAAGCTCAAGATTTGATAGATCTCCCAATCCCTCCACCCAAACGCGTTGATCTTTGGAGGATTGAAGGAGAAGGCCCCGATCTACATCTTCACCAAGCCGTTCTTCATTTCCCCTCATTCACTTGAGGGACCTTTTGCTAGGATTTCCTTTGGGAAAACCTAGCTCATTATTGTACTCACTTGTTGTCTTTGTGACAGATTTGTAGCTGTTTGGGAGCCCCCAACCCTTTTGTGGGTTGTGCCCCGGATCGTTGTTGTAAAGACTCCGGAATCCGCCTTGAAGGTTTCCGATAGTGGAAGGTGAACCAAACCTTTGTGGTGCGGTTCATCGGAGAAGAAGGTGAAGCCTTTGTGGCTGTTGAGTTGTGACCTTTGTGGTAGCTCACACCTCTCCAACGAGACGTACTCCCCTAAAAGGGAGGAACTCGGGAATACATCTGTGTCTCCGCGTGCTTTCACTTCAGTTACTTCTATCCTTGTTTATCGTCTTTACTTCGTGTATCTTGCTTAGTTGCTAGCTTGTCATATAGGTAAATTCACCGTAGTTGCATATCTAGAGAATTTACCTTTTGCGTCAAGCCTAATTTAAAAAGTACTAAAATTTGAAGTAGCACCTATTCACCCCCCCCCCCCCCCCCCTCTAGGTGTCATACGATCCTTTCAGAGAGTCATTGCAATATGAGCATGACTTCTTGTCAAGAAATAATCACTTAGCCAGATAAAGAGTATATGAGTTTCTAGGAAACTTGAGTCCATATGCTAAAGACAAAGTAAAAGATAAGGTGCTATAGTATCCAAACCTTCATGACTTAGAGTCATATTATTAAGTAATATCATCAAGTTTGAGTTGAGAGACTTGAAGGAATTCCTGTTGGAATATTTGATCATAAAGCTTGTTTTGTCATAAATGGTTTTGTGACAAATTCAAGAATTGACTACTCAGGATCATATGATTTGTAGCACGGCTTTATCGATTTAAATGTGACTAGTAGATTTGTATGAGATGTTAACAAAGTAAATTCCTCTAAGGAAAAGTAATCGACTACATGTACAATGTACAACTCGAGGGCTTTGTTAAATGAATACAATACTATACTAGTTATTTAATGAGTATGTTTGTATAAGATGTTAAGAAAACAAATTCCTTTGAAGGAAAATTTATCGAGGATGTGTACTAGGTACAGCTCGAGGGTTTTGTTAAATGAATACACAACTTGTCATTAAAATTATGTCTGTGGTGGCAGACAAATTATGGTATGAAGGTTGGATTAGTTTTGTAATTTTGTGAAGTAAAACAAGCAATGTTTAACTTCATAGAAAATTGCAAAGTTCTTAAAAGTTAGTGGGAGCTAGTTTATGGTATTCAATTAATTTTGGAAACCATTAACAATACTTCATTTGATAGAATATATGCATCATTGAAAAGTTGTTCAATGAAACGAATGGAGCAAGGAATTAGTATCATGACAGGATCTATCCTGATAATGATTTAATATCTTGCTGCAAGATTGCGCACAAAGGGTTTTGAATGAAAATTCAAAACATGAGAGGACCAGGTTCTCATAAAGAATAAGGAAATTCATATGCAAGAACTACAGTAGTATATTGGTGGTGAGCATGATCAAATGATTCTTTCATTCTGATCATTATGGGAATTTCCTGAATAATGCATTCTTGGATTCAAATATCAAGTGATAAAGAAAATTGTTGACAAGTTGACTTTGTAACAAAAGCTCAATTGACTCCAATTTTATAGAGTATTCTCTAAAGGGTGTTTTGAAGAAGTTCAAAAGAGAATATCACGAAATGTAAGAGTTACATTGGACAAAGACTTATGAGATAAGCATAAAGGATAAACCAAGGATAAAACATGATCTTATGATTTTGTGAAATAGCAAGGGTTAGGATGCTTAATTAATTTTGAGCATAGAGTTATGTACACTACAACAAGTCGCAGTGACAGTGGGAGCTTAGATGTTTCCAACAGGGTTATCGGTTCATTGAATGAACTAGGTGTGATTCTTTACAAAAGAGGCAACAATGTTGTGAGAACAGCAGAACTGTTTTCTTAGTTAAAGTACTAAGGTTTCACATTGAATAACCCAGACTGCATGTGATCGTATGATTAAAGGAGATTATGATAGAAAAGTGTTTTTTCTGCATAATGCATAAAGTTCACACAACCCCGAAAAGTTCTGATGACAAATGCCTACCACAGGAAAGGAAGCATAAGAAACCATCTGTTTCACCCAGATGTTGAGTATTGTGCAAATAGTAAATTGCCGATTGTGCAAGTGGGAGACTGTTGGATGTATGCTCAAAAGGCAATAAAGTTTAACATCTGATTCATAATTATGCTTCATGATTCTATGCCATAACTGCGGTGACTCCTGAATATGTGAGTAAGAGGAAAACTCACTCGCACGTGTAGAGATATGAACAGAATAAAGTATACCCTAGTCTTGCCTTTTAGACTAATTCGTTGATTGCTTGAGACCACGCTTTCCTGGTCTTGGACACTATTTATGTCAGCATCAATGAGTGGCATATTGTTGGAGGAAACAATATGGCTGGGTAGACCCAAATCGTTGATATGCTAAGTAAGATTCCAAAGTGACTTTTTGTCCTTAGTGCAATATCGTAGATGATTGTTATATGACATGTCATTAGATCATGAGGTTATTAGGGTTGTGTACATTGGAAGAATTACTTTGGTACTGTCATAACCATGGTCGTAACTGGGTGGGAAAATGGCAGTCACTGGGTGATTCAGAAGATGTGCATATATCCTAATGTTCCAAGATGGGAAATTACTCCTCTGTCAAAAGAGAGATACTTCTAGGGCCCACTCGGTATGTATGATATCCAATACGTTCTGCAGACAATGCATGATGAAGTTACATCATGTGGGATATCGGATTACGGGAACGAGAAAATGAAATTTACCGGTAACGAGATAGACAGAGATATAGTGAATCAGGGATTGATTCATGGAAATATCAGGAATACTTTATCTCGGGTAATTTCATTATCATGAGTAATGGGAATGACGAATTAATAATCAACAGATTCAACAGAGTGCCATTCACATAACGGTAGCAGTTATTCAGGTAGCCCATGTATCTGACCCTGACTGGTGATTAGATGGAAACATCTAATTATAGCTGCACGTTATCGAACTTGTAGGGAAATACGCTTAAGTCAGTTCTAGTTTGTTGTGTATATGGTTGGTCTGGATACCGAGAGAGTATCAACGGAATGGTTTCTGTGTGGTAGATAATATCTTTATCAGAGAGATTGGATTATGCAGACACTAGGTGTCTCGGAGTGATAGAAGCTGCTATCACTAGTCGGATTTATTCCGAGGGTTTTATATAAGAGGGAAATATTTATCCGGAGTATTTTGTCCGCGGACACTGGGTGTCCCGGATCATGTAAAAGTATTTTATATGACTAGCAAAAATGCCCGTGCGTTGCAACGGGTGAGAAAATCAACTTCTCAATGAAAAACGTTAACAGGACCCAAAAAAAACCCCAAATCCTATCGACTATTCTCTGCCGATCGTCAATGTAAAGAGACCCTATATATCTTAGTAGTTTGTCAATGATATTTTCTGCTGATTACGCAATGGACGTTTATTTCGAACAAATGGTTATACTTTACTTGCCCATGTTTTTGTTTTTGCATCTGATTGCATCGCACTGAAGCAAGCTATGAACTATGCACACGGAACAGAAAATCCATGAGATAGCCGCACCATATTGTAGCTGAATTGATGAGGAATTATGCCAACAATATTTGAGGATTAGCAAAGCTTAATGTTACGTATTCTAGAGGTGGAGGAAAAACCTACCTACCTCTAAATTTTGCATGCAGCAATATTGCTTTGAAAACCAAGAGCCGATCTTCAAGCCATCCATCGATGTCACCAGTTTGGAGAAATATTGGCCGCACCCAGTGGCGGACGCAGCGGGTGGGCAGGGTGGGCAGCGGCCCACCCAGAATTTTGGGGAAAAAACGGACCCCCCAGATATGAAGCACATTAGGCCCAATTTGGCCCATCGTTTTTTACTTTTTTTCAGCGTTAGCCTCTACTCTCTCTTCTCTGTACCTGGACGCAAACTGTCTGGACGAGAGGGAGACACGAATCGATCTGCCATGGCGCCGACGACCTAGCCCCTGCGGCCCTGCCCCGCCCCCGGCCGCCGCCGCCACGCCCCGTCTCCGCCGCCGGCCGACTCCCCGACGTCCGCCATCGCCCGCCCCTCAGCCTCAGCCCCTGCCCGGCCGCCGGCCGCGCCGCTGTCGCCACAAAGCTGCGCCGCCGTCGCCCACTCGCCCGTCCGACGCCCGTCGCCCAAGCAGTGCCCAAGCGGCCAAGCCCCAAGGTATAACACAATCCTTCCTCCACATTTTGCTAGGTTTATCATTTTACTAATGAATTTTCATTTGCCCCAACCGAATAAGATTAAGCCCCAATTTGCTAGTGGAAGCTTTCATAGCAATGAGAGAACGTAGAGTTAAAAAGAAGTCATAGTGATGTAATTTTCTATTTATGCTATATTTTATCATGTCAGACTTTATTTATGTGTTTGAATTATTTGGTGAGCTATAATATTGTGAGACTTCAACTTATTTATATAGTCCTTTCAGTGCAATTATGGAT
The DNA here is from genome assembly GCA_947311845.1 of Poa pratensis. Classification (NCBI taxonomy): domain Eukaryota; kingdom Viridiplantae; phylum Streptophyta; class Magnoliopsida; order Poales; family Poaceae; genus Poa; species Poa pratensis. The sequence continues at coordinate 61,545,902 of CAMZMU010000054.1, forward strand.
TACATGTGTTGTAAAAAAAATCGCCGGTGACACCCTTTGATAATTTCCTAGCCCACCCTCCATTTTTTTCCTGCGTCCGCCACTGGCCGCACCGTTCAGAGCCAAAGCCAGAGCTGAGAGTACGTCTACAAATTGGGCGTACAGCACCGATGTTACGTAGCTATGTCTACGGCACACACCATTCCATGGACTCTGCGCTGAACGCAAGTTGGATCCCGTCAGCTTTGCCTGCACTTGCAAGAACCAGCCCACCGTGATGGTCTCTGAAGAAATTTCAAAAGAATTCCAGCCGGAAATTGTACCCAGCAGCACATGATTTTATATAGCGGCAGGACATAGCAAAAGCAGCAGCACCAGTCCACCAGTTTGAGCTAGACGTCAGGGAATACGATGGATTCGGTGAGTCCACCAGTTTGGGCTAGACGTCAGGGAATACGATGGATTCGGTGGAGATGACAGTGCCTGCCAGGGACGGCGGCGCCTGCACATGAACGAACTGATCTCCTGCGCTTTGTGTGAAGTCCTCGCCGTCCTCAAGCGTCGTCGCTGTCGCCGCCGGCAGCGCAGGCGCGCAGCTCGCCGTAAGCCCCTGGTTTTTCCCGAACCTGGAGCAGAACTGGTCCTTCTCCTTTCGTCTTCTCTCTGCTTCTTCCATCGTTCGCCATCACGAAATTGGTCGGGGAAAATCCCGAGTTTGCATTGCAGCTATATTCGCGTGTCCTGAGTCCCAACACCCATAGCTGTGCTCGCCCGTAGAAGTCCTCGCGGCTCGCGCCTCAGCAGCGGACACCGAGCCAGCTACAGAACCTGCGCGTCGCATGCCGTTGAGGAAGTGACTTCTCGTCTCCGAGATCCTATCCGCCTAGCCGGTTACCTGCATCGGGGCGCCGCTAGGCCGGCGAGAATGCCGCCGCTCGTCGCCGAGCTCATATCCGCCGAGCCGTCTCCTGCATCCGACCGCCGCTCGGCTGACGAGGGTGTTGTGCGCCCTTAGATTTTCCCTCAGCGCCAAGCCCGTCTATGATGTCCGCTTCGACGCTCTTGGAAGGCGTATTTATGTAACGGTTTCGTGTTCTGCTTCCATCCGGAGTTAGTCTCCAGATCGAGACGGAGGGTCGACGCAGAGACCGACCATGGTTCAATGGAAGACGTAATATGCGACGGACGAAAAAACAGACGAAAATTGGGAGGAAGAAAATTGGAATAAAACGAATTGGTATGTAACTTACGGGTGGCAGTGGTGGGTAATTTTCTCTAACTTTAGGGGCAATTCCAACGACGTATGAGAAGAAGGCTTAATGCTTTTATTATTAGTTATAGATAAGTAATTAATTCGGGGAATATTCTGTAAAAGGAAATATTTAAATAAGAATTAATTAGATAAAATATTTATTTAATCAAATATTAATCAAATATTAATTTATTTAATTAATAAATAATTATTGGAAAAATATTAAATAACTTGGAGCCACCAAGAGGGGCAGCCGCAGCCCACATGGGGCAAGTGGGCCAAGGCGCCACAAGGGGAAGTTCACCCTTGGCCGAAACCTAATGGGCCTTGCGGCCCATGGGGGTGAGGCGGCGGCGGCAGCCAAAGGCGGCCATCCTAGGTGGGCCCCACCCCCTAGGTCGGTGCGGCCTAGGGCGGGCCCCACCTGGCGACGGCGGTAGAGGAGAGGGGAGGGAGTTGGAGTCCAGTCTCCAAATATTTCTTGTTGACAGATTGAGTGATTGACAGCATTGAGTGCAGTCTCCAAATATTTCTTGTTGACAGATTGAGTGATTGACCACTTGAGTTTCCACCTTGACCTCAATCTGTTTGACATATTTCTCAGACGGTACGTCCTTGGCATGTACACTATGTTTGCCCTCATTGCACATTCAGTCTCATCAGCGTACTGGCTCTCATAAGTGAAAATTGCAAAAATCTCAATCAACAAGGATGAGCGACAGTGAGGGCCCGCAGGTTGCAACCAACCTGAACCTGATGAACCTCCCTTGGGTTCTCGAGGAAGTCGAGCAAGATGTTCTCCCCGGTGATCTCCTTGGCCAGCATCCTCTGCTGCTCCAGGCTTGTCCTTTCGCCAGATAACTTCCAAACAACTCAATCTTGCAAAACCAAAAGCGGAGACACAAACCTCAAAGGAGCCTGCTCGTCATCACCGAGGTCAAGGTTGTTGAGATGAAGGTTGCAACCTCGCCTGCAGAAGTTGCCGCCCAAGGGTGGAGGTGACCCGATGTCGGTGGCGGCGGGTACGTGTTGCTCGATGTGGCCTGGATGGGGAGGCGGCATTCCTGCCAATGGTGGCGGCCGAGCGCAAGCGGCTCTAGGGTTGTAGGGCGTTGGCGTTGCAGTGAAGGAGGTGTTCACTGGCCAGGGTCTTGCCGTCGGGGAGGCCAGCGTCCTGGGCGAGAGGAGGTTGCTCGTGGAATAATATCCATTGAGCTAAGGCAAGAAGGAGGGAGGACGTCAATTTGGGCTCCCGTGATCTTGTCCGGCGACCAAGCGCGGTGTCAGGCCACCTCATGTGGCTGCTTCTCAGGCGCGTGTGGAGAGGGGCTGGGCATTGGCACGGGAGTCTTCGGCGGTACCGGAAGCGGCGAGGCGGCGTGGACGGCGGGCGAGGGAGGCGGCGAGTGCGCACGCGTAGACGACATTCAATTTTCAAGCGGATTCGAGGAGTCGATGGGAGAGGATGAACGAAATTACGGCAGGACGCATGGAGGCTCGACGAAGGGAATTACTTTTGGTCAAGCGTGGGAAAAAACCGGGCGTGCGGGAAAAAAAACAGCGAGGGATGTACGTAAAGAGAGTTGGACGAAAGGAGGTGGGCAGAATGTGAAACCAATCTTTTCTTTTAGATAGGAGAGATTTCTGATAAATATCCAGCTGCAATGTGGAATTCTGGTTAAGAGCTATCAGAAGCAAGCATAAAAGCCCAGTTCGCCACACCCAACCAACGCCAAGTTCAATGCGGCGTCGAGAGGCGGCAGGACTGCAAGATTCGATGGCGCTGGAGGAAGGAAGATTGGGAGTGATAGAGGCGTGAAGAGAGATCGGAACGTACGCCGCATTAGGATTATGCACTATGAGTGAGGAAGAGCTTTCGATCACCAAGGGACAAAAAAATTGTGCATTTCTCTGAGTTGTTGCTCAACGAAACATTTAGATTTTGAACCGGATGCTTATATGGGGTCATCACTACCATGCTCTTAATGTTTTCGTAATATCTCCGATTTTGAATCTATGTTAATTTGTGCATGGTGAAGGTTAAATATCCAGTGAGAAAAATCATATGGTGTACATGGCTAATCTTTTTATCCAAAGGATATACTCTTAAATTTGAAATACTTGATTTAGTGTCGACCAGATCCAGTTCGGCTCAATGACAGTTTTATTGATATTATCGATGTTTGTGATCTTGCTGCAACTATTTTTATGAAGTTGAACGAGTCATGTCTCTAATTAGATGAGAGTTTGAGGCTTCGATGTCACCGGTGCTTGTTGGTGAAGGTTTCGACGTCGTCGGTGTTGGGGCGGATGATTGAACAGGACACTGCGCATCTATATCCTGACATCTCCCCCAACGATTTATCTGTCATCCTGACCTCAGAGGGAGGTGAATGCATTCGGGAAGTGGGATAGGTGGCGATGGCAACACATGTATCTATCGGCACACCGCTATACCAACTAGCATTTACTTTGTAAGCCTCAAGAACATCGATTTTTCTCACCCGTTGCAACGCACGGGCATATTACCTAGTGAACTAATAAAAGTCAAAGATCAAGGCCGGGCCAACAGTATTGCACACTATGTCGGTCGTACAGGGCCCCAAATTTTTGGGGCCCTAATTTTGGAGCACCCGTGTCGAGTTTAGCCCATCAGGGATGAGACCCATTGACCTGAAGGCAAAATGCTACATGACCGGTCCAAGCTGCTGTAAATTTTGGGTGGGAAAAAATTACATGTCGAAGCAGGAATCAAACTTACAACCGCTCCCAGCGCACTGCGGCAAGAAAATTGAGCTAGCAAACAATCTGACCTTGATTTTGATTTTGTGTGCTAAATAACACACTTATTTATTAAATACGGTATGTTCTCAAATAGATTAGTAAGAATATATCCCAATTTTTTGGGGAGTTAGGCCCCATTTCAGGTTTCGCACGGTGCTCCAAATTTTGCCGGCTCTGTAAAAAATGAATTCTTCAGTAGGGACTCCTTTGTGGTCGGCAACGACACGAACACAAGATTTTGGAAAGATGCTTGGCTAGAGGATATTCCTCTAGCACAACAATTGAACAATATCCGATGATGTATAATATAGCTCAACGAAAACAAGTTTGGGTGGTTAATAATCTAGCACAACCTTTGAACGTCAAATTTTGTAGGGCTCTCACAGGAACGAGTGGGAGCAATGGCTTCATGTAGCACATCGCCTGACGTATATCAATCTCTTAAACGATGAAGATGTTTTTGTGTGGAGATTAACTACCTCATGTACTTTTACTGTCAAAGCGATGTATTTGAATTTTTTGAATGTGCACACTAGATTCCTAGGAAAGTATATTTGGAAAATGAATGTTCCACTGAAAATTAAGATTTTTATGTGGTTCTTACATCGCAGGGTAAAATCCTAAATGTAGATGATGTTGTATTCTACCGGCGTATATAATCTCAACTAGAAATATGTTGTATTTTGTCCTGTGTAAAAATGATAAAATCTGAATTTGAAAATAGTGAATATTGCAAAATTTCAACTCTACAAAAACTGACATATTTTTTTATTTTTGTGTAGCCCATAATATGAATTATTTTAAGTTGATATTTTGCATGTGGTAAGATGCACTATTGTCTACATCTAGGATAATTTTAAGATTTTTTCAAACTTCAAAATGTGGTTTTTAATTTTCGAAAGATAAATATACATGTAAGTATGTAACTCGCCTCCGTTTTGATTTTCCCCTGGACCCTGGAGCTACCCTGTTCCTCTTCTGAAGCGGGTGGCGCGCACCTATCTACACCTACTGGCTACTGTAGTAGGACAGGCAGGCTCCATCTCCAATTCTCCATTGCTCATGTTGTCCCAAAATATCTAAAATTCTAGGCTATGGCAATCCAAGGTCCGCTATCTGCTGGCCTTCACGACGCGCTCGCTCTCACCACAGCTTCTCCTCCACGCCCAACCAGCCTCGCTCAGCCCAACTTGCAGATGCTCACCTCCTCGCTCCCGCCACCCACCCTCTCGGTCTCGGGTTCCAAGGCCGCCACCGCAACCGCCATCTCCACCGCATCCTCTGAAGCAGCAGTCGCCGGCGGGAGCGGCCGCATCTCCGCCCTCATTCGCTCCCTCTGCGCCGCCGGCCGCACCGCCGATGCTGCGTGCGCTCTGGACGCCGCGGGCGCCGCCGCTGGCGTCGTCGCCTACAACGCCATGGTTGCTGGATACTGCCGCGCCGGCCATGTCGACGCGGCGCGCCGCCTCGCGGCCGTCGTCCCGGTCCCGCCCAACGCCTATACCTACTTCCCCATCGTTCGCAGCCTCTGCGCGCGGGGGCGCATCGCCGACGCGCTCACGGTGCTCGACGAAATGTCCCTCAGGGGCTGCGCGCCCATCCAACCCATGTACCACGTCATCCTCGAGGCCGCGTGCAAAAGTGGCGGCTTCAGGAGCGCTGTGAGGGTTCTTGAGGCGCTGCACGCCAAGGGCTGCACGTTGGACACCGGCAACTGCAACCTGGTCATCAACTCCATCTGCGAGCATGGCTGCGTGGACGAGGGAGTAGAGCTGCTGAGGAAGTTGGCTTCCTTCGGGTGTGAGGCGGACATTGTTAGCTACAACGCGGTGTTGAAGGGCCTCTGTCTGGCCAGGCGATGGGGGGACGCCAGGGAGCTCATGGACGAGATGGTTAGGGTGGATTGTCCGCCCAATATCATGACTTTCAATACCCTCATTGGTAATTTGTGCAGGAACGGGTTGTTTGAGCTGGTGCATCAGGCCCTTTCGCAGATGTCCGAGCATGGGTGCACACCAGATGTAAGGATGTATGCGACCATCATCGACGGGATTTGCAAGGAGGGGCATCACGAGGTTGCACATGAGATTTTGAGTAGGATGCCTTCTTATGGTCTCAAGCCCAATGTTGTCTGCTACAACACTGTGTTGAAGGGCCTATGCAGCGCTGAGCGGTGGGAGGAAGCTGAGGAGTTACTTGCTGAGATGTTTCAGAAGGATTGTCCCCTGGATGACGTGACATTCAATATACTTGTTGATTTCTTTTGCCAAAACGGGTTGGTCGACAGGGTGATTGAACTTATTGAGCAGATGCTGGAGCATGGATGCATGCCGGACGTCATCACATACACTACAGTAATCAATGGATTTTGCAAACAAGGGCTTATTGACGAAGCTGTCATGCTTTTAAAAAACATGTCATCCTGTGGATGCAAGCCAAATACCATAAGCTATACTATTGTGCTGAAAGGTTTGTGCAGTGCCGAGCGGTGGGTAGATGCCGAGGAGCTTATCTCTCATATGATTCAGCAAGGCTGTCTTCCAAATCCTGTTACATTCAATACGCTCATCAATTTCTTGTGCAAAAAGGGCTTGGTGGAGCAGGCAATTGAACTTCTTAAGCAGATGTTAATGAATGGATGCAGTCCCGACCTTATTAGTTATGGCACGGTGATTGATGGACTTGGTAAAGCTGGCAAGACGGAGGCAGCATTGGAGCTGTTAAATGTCATGGTCAGTAAAGGGATCACTCCAAATTTAATAATTTATTCCTCAATGGCATCTGCTCTGTCTATAGAAGGTCGAATTGACAAGGTTATTCAGTTGTTTGACAGCATCCAAGATGCCACAACAAGGTCTGATGCAGTGCTCTACAATGCAGTCATTTCTTCGCTTTGCAAAAGATGGGAAACAGATCGTGCTATTGATTTTCTTGCTTACATGGTGTCAAATGGATGCATGCCCAACGAATCAACCTACACTATACTTATTAAAGCTCTAGCTAGTGAGGGGTTTGTAAGGGAGGCACAAGATTTGCTGACTGAACTGTGCTCCAGAAGAGCTGTCAGAAAGCAGTTGATGAGGCATTTTGGTATTGTATGAACTAATAGTCCTTAGCGCCAGATGCTGTTGAAAGGATATTATTGTGCTGCCATCGGCATAATGGGTTTGTCTACTTGAAGGTTCAACAGCTCATGATGGTTGGTAGGTCAAACCTTGAGAGCATGTAGGTTGCTTTTGTTTTGCACCATATGATGTAGCGTGGCTTTTAATTGTAGTTTCTGATAGGTCAAAGGTGGATATATAAGTTTAGGATACAGCATTAGTATGAACATAGATTTTTGGCTCCCGAGCTCCAGTGCTCCCTCCTAATTAAAAAAATTCGAAAATCATATTTATGAGTTTCAAAAAAATATGAAAATAAATTCGGGTGTAGCTAATAGTATATCCCACAAACGTGCAAAATATCAAATTCAAATACTTTATATTCTGAGCTACACAAAAATGACAAAAGTGTGGATCTAAGTATGCATACTTTTAAATCTCTAAATTTTATAGATTTTGTCATTTTTGTGTAGCCCATAATATAAAGTATTTCGTATTGAAAATTTGTACATTTGTGGGATATATCATTGGCTACATCCATATTTATTTTCAGATTTTTTTGAAACTCACAAATATGTTTTTCGAATTTTTTTTAAACGGAGGGAGCACTGGACCTCGGGAGCAAAGAAAACTTTCCGCATTATTTTCATGAAAATATTATGGATAGTTGCATCTTTCTGTTGGGTTTTGGTGAAGATATCAAGAAATGGAACTCATTAGGGCTGTAACTTATCTACTCCTTGTTCATAGCCTATTGGAACATAGAAGTGTTAATCTGATGCAGGCATGCAGCGACCGTCTTAGTTTTTTTCATTTATTTTTGAATTTGTTCTGCAGATTTAATAGTCAGCAGTTCCAACTATTCTTTTCTGTAACAAGATCTCCATGTGAGAAACTTACCTAAATATACTAAATGATTATAGGAAATATACCCATGTAGAAAGAATTAGGTGAACAAAATAAACTAGACCTTAACTGATGTGTTATAACCATAGTAAAATTTGCCAACCTTCTATGTACATGTACATGACTTAGCATTGCCATAGAGCAGACATGGTAGTAAGAAACTTGGACTCACTGTTTACATCATTTTACTCTTCAGTTTACACATCCTGTGGCTAATAATGTTCATTTGCAAAATCTTACATTTCCTTTGCGCCTAATTTGTAGACCTGTGTTCTGCACATCAGCTGTAGCATTAATATGGAGAGAGAAGACTTCAGAAAGTTGCAAAGGAATTTATCCGCACTTCAGCCTTTTCTGGTTATCTCCGAGTACAATTTGATTGTGGTGCTGATTATCAGATCAACATTAAGAGGCCACATGGACCAAGTTTCACCACAAAGTGCAGCATGATTGCGTTCAATCAGCTAAGCCAATGCAAACCTATGCTGCACAGGTTTTGCGGCTTGTGCATTCCCGATTTGGGTTAAACTAACACAGCATTATCTGACAGACACATCGATATTCCTGTACTCTGCAGTCTCGAATTGGTGCTAGGGTTTCAATTCAGCCATAATAGAAGTGCTCTACACATATCAATTTTTTATTAGACACACTTGACCTAATCACCGGTTAATTCAGATGTCAGTCTCCTTTCGGTGTATTAACCATCTAGAGCAACATAACCATGTTTTCCCAGTCTATCGAACAACAGTTTACTAGAATGGTTTGAAATGGTTTAAACAGACATCGTCTAGCAGACGTTATAAAAATGTACCGGACTGTGTCGTGGTTCATGCTTCCAGGAGAGTTGCACATTGATTGCAACTGATATTTTCAATGCCACATGAGTTATAACCGAGATTTTTCGGTTGCACATGGATAAACTGAGAATTTTCTAGTTTTTATCAACTGAGAAAATGTTCACATGGTACAAAATAGTTGTTTATTAGATTTAAAATAAGTTCAGGTATTACACAAATAACGGGTGCTATCATCTGATCGAGAATTATGGTAATTATCCGCCTGATGAACCGCTTCATATTACGGAATCGGCAGGCAAGTTTGGCCTGATTCGAATCTCTTTCGGCTATGGTGTGGGCCGTCTCGGCGTCCTCTTATCATATACATGTGACTTAGTTGTTACCGTTCCCGGTCCTCATTTTCCGCTGGTAGGATCGGCACTCCATTACCCAGAGCAAGGGGGCAACATTGCTTTCCAGCGATAGCTTGGTGTGTATGGCGTTTTAACGGTCCTCATTTTCCGCTGGTAGGATCGGCACTCCATTACCCAGAGCAAGGGGGCAACATTACTTTCCAGCGATAGCTTGGTGTGTATGGCGTTTTCCCAAGGGGGTGTGACGTCCCTTCTAGTCGATAGTCTCGGGGCCTTCTCTAAGGTGTGTGTGTGGCTACTCATATTTTTCCTTTTATCTTTGATAAAACTTGTCTGTTTCGGTCTTCATGTCATCACCCTCTTGAGGGTGTTGTCGTGCAGTTTTGGTACCTTTCGGTTGTGTCACGTACTCACGTTGACATCGACATGCAAGTTTGGATCCTAGCTCGAATCTCCTTCGGCTCCGTCGTGGGGCAGTCTCGACGGCCTCCTATCTTATACATGTAACTTAGTTGTTGCCGTTCTCCGTCGTCGTTTTTCTTGCTGGTTGACGCTCCATGACCTAGAGCGAGGGGCAAACACTTCTCTTTAGCGACATGTTGGTGTCTATGCGATGGGACGATGTACGGCGTTTTCCCACGAAGGCGTGATGTCCTACCTAGTCGATAGTCTAGGGGCCCTCTCGGAGGTGTGTGTGGCTACTCATTTGTTTATTTATCTTTTTTTTGCGGTGGATTTTTTTATTTATCTTTGATCTGCTCTCTCGTCACTTTGTATCGTCCAGCCGTGTTATTTTATATATCAAGCGAAGGGAAAACCTATTTCAAGAGTTTATACTGCTTTGATTTTGCTAAAATTTGTTGGTAAACAAAGTTTAACAAACTTTAAAGAAGTTCGTTCATGTAAACAAATTTCAGACAAGTGAGGCTCTGCATCATCTAGTCGGTAACACAAATGAATCTCTGAATCATGCGACCAAGGACAAAAACAGCATACACATGGTGGCTAACATCGAGGAAACCGACACCGCTAGTCCGTGTCCTGTTGATATTGCAGACTACTACTCCTGCCTACTACTGAATCCAACTAAATAACGGGCTTGACAACGAAAACCTACTTTGGCTCCTGAGCTCCAATGATCTTGATGTTTTAAGAAAATCATAAAAATATTTATAAGTTTAAAAAGAATGGAAACAAAAATCTGGATGCAGACAATGATGTAGTATCTTATAAGCATGCAAAATCGCAATGTGAAATTCTTCTTATTATCGACTACACAAAAATGACAAAGACTGAACATTTAAAAATGTGCACTATACACTATACTCAGATTTGTATATTTGTCATTTTTCTGATTGAAATTTTACATGTTTGTGGGAGACAACATTGAGAACAACCATGATTTTTTTTCAGATTTTTTAAAAAACTTTTAAATTGATATTTTAAATTTTTAAATAAAGAGATCACTGGAGCTCGGGAGCACGAAATCTCCACTCGATCGACAATGCCAACCGAGGCACCAAGACTTCAACGAAACCCGTGAGCCACCGTCATTGAATTCGAGAAAAATGTTTTTCAATACAGAACATGGGATTTGAATGGAAAATTGAATGATCAACATCGCATTTTACACATTTTAGGAAGATCGACCTGCTGCCGAATCCCATCTCCGCTAATCTGTACGATTCTTATCCTCGTTTCATTCTTGGCCTGCTAACAGAGGTTTCTTGCCTTCCCACTTGTTCAATCGTTTCATCGCTTGGGCCACCTGCAAGAAAATGAGAACGTAAAATTAAAGTATTTCTCTTACACAACGAGGTGATTAATACAGTGCCCCTTGAAATGGAATATATAGAGAATATTGTAACGTGAGTACAGTTTATTTATTTTGACTATGCAATATGTAATTTAATTACGAAAATTGTATTAATGTTGTTTCAATGTTCGCATTCCATTCGTGGTCTTCAAGCGACTGTATAACAGCATAAGTTTCATTTTCAGAGAAACTCGTTGCAAGCTACCAGGTGCTGGTGTTACTGTTCTGTCCACAATCAGGATCGAGCTGACTGAATCCCATATTTACCTCTTTGTTCCAGTCTGTCCTGAAGGTAACCCACAGTAGGATCACGGTCTGCATGAGAGTACCTCCAATCATACCGCTCCATAGACCCTGCATTTAGTGTCATCCACTCTGTTAATATCAAATAATGCATGATTCATCAGGGTAAAGTTCATAAGGAGCCGTGCGCGGAGGCCTTACCGCAGCGCCAAGGTCAAAGTAGAAGCCGAGGAGGCAGCCAAGGGGGATGCCGACGACGTAGTAGCAGCCGACGTTGACGTAGGCGACGAACGCTTGCCATCCACAGCCCACGGCCACCCCTGCTTATAAGATCCACGTCAGTGGCTGTGTGCACAATTAACGAATCGAACGTTTGACTTGTTTGTGTCTAACTCTGAACGGGGAAATGAAAGCTTCTGTTGGTTCTCTTTGTGTGTTTCTGTTCACCTGACAGTACAGGTTGGATGCCGTTGAGGACGAGGGTGATCGCCAGCAGCGGCGTGAGCTTGGACACCGCGGCCGCAACGTCCTCGCCACCGGTGTAGATGTAGCTGATGTAGTCACGGCAGAGCAGAATGACGACCGCGATTATCAGTGACAGGATCAGCGACAGAACCGTCACCACCACCACGGAGAAGGCCGCTGACTTGGGGTTTCCGGCGCCAAGCTCGTTGCTCACCCTTACGCTGTATCACAGAAAAAAGAACTCCATGTTGTTAATCTTGCCACCAAGTTGAGTTCATTTCACAGGCTGCAATGCATTTCAAGTGCAAACTTTACAGGTAGCAGCGATCATCTTTACCTGGCTGCTGCGTTGAATCCAACTGCAATCATGAACACCCACCCTGAAACGGTCATGCTGCAACACACAAGCACATCGATCAGAATGGTTAATTGCGTCATCATTTCAGCAAAGCAGGCAACCAGTCTATCATGTAGTACTTGAAGACAAGTAAGGTTCGTTAGAATTACCAGATAGAGAGCGAGGCGAGAGCCATTTCAGGGTCCTTGAGGAGGCCAGCAATAAGCACGAGTATCTGGAAGTACCAAGTCTCGAGGCAGAGCATGACAGCAGAGGCAAGTGACAGCTTAAAGAACTCGGGCAGGCCGGAGAATGCCTGAAGGGAGAACCCAGTCCATGTGAGCCGGCACCGGCTGCTGGTGACGATGTAAACGAACTGTGCGACGACGATGATCCACCAGCTGAGGCTGAGCATGAGCGCGGCGCCCAGGAGGCCCAGCCCGAACTTGTAGACGACGAGGTAGCTGAGGACGAGGTGGACGACGAGCGTCGCTGCGGAAATGTAGGCGCTGGGCGCCATGATGCTCTGCGACTGCAGGAACTTCTGGATGGGGAAGTTGGCGGCGTAGGCGAAGATCTGCGGGATGAGGCCGTAAACGAAGATGGCCGCGGCGCGGGCGATCTCGGGGGACTCGCCGAGGAGGATGAGGATGGGGCGGGAGAAGACGTAGAAGACGGTGAGCGGGACGCCAGTGGCCATGAGCAGGACGGTGGAGCGCTGCATGTAGACGCCCAGCATGTCGAACTTGTTGGCGCCGTACGCCTGCCCGCACAGCGTCTCCACCGCGCTCCCCATTCCAAGCTGCATCGCGTTGCAGAGTTCGTCAATTAGTTTTTTTAGAAACGGGAGATCAAAATGATGCATACGGCCAATTCAATCATGGATTAATTAAGCCGTCCTCGATTAATTAGCTTTGTTGGTTACTGGCAAACGTGCCTGTGCATTGTAATCGGAGAAAAATAATTTTGTCTTAGAGAGGCATACCCTCTTTTTCTTTTCCTTCTTCTGCCTTTTAATTCGTGATCAAAATAATATCTCTACTATATAATATGTCTTGAGGTGATGGTCCATTTTTCACTTTCCAATTCTACCCCTGCGCTTTGGCAGATATTACCCACTATGCCACCGAGAAGTGAAAAAACGGTTCAGTTATTCTTTTCCCTGTCCCAGTAGATCCTGACCCAGCGCGGAGATATTTCCCTTTTCTGCTCGACCGCTCGAAGCTCCTAGCGCCGCTGCCGCCTTCCTCGCGCCTCCTCGTAGTTGTGGCGTTAGAGGGTATCCGCTCGACACTCTCTGCTCGCTGCCTCGCCGGTAATTTCTAGGCCGAGCCCGCTGCCGGAGCACTCACTCGCCATCGATGGGAAAGCGTGCAGGCTAGATACCTGCAGGCGTGCTCGGTTTCCCTCGCCGGGACAGATTGGAGGTCGCACCCCTGCCGGCGTGTCTGCTTTACGGGCGGACGGAGTGGAGGTAGAACCATCTGCAGGCGCATTGCTCCGGGACTGCACCGCATCCTCACGACCGCAGCTTTGTTGATCAAGCTGCCCCGCATCCAAGTGCATCACCGCCTCTTCAGTCTATTTTCCTGCTCCCTGTACACCTCAAGAGGGTATACCAAATACCATGTCTAATCCCACTCTATGTGGCCTAATGATCGTGGAAAATCATTATTCTGAATCTTATATACAGTGGCAACTAACTGCTACTATGAGATATTGAGCTCTTACTGTCCAACTGGTCAACACTGAAGCATTGATTATTATATACCACTACACATCTTCATTTTTTACAAAAAACAAACTTATGTGCTAATGTCTCAACAGCTTTGCCCATGTTTCTGTTGCACCATTCAGCACTGTACAGTTAGATTCAAGGTCATGAACATTTAGATTTGTTTGGTAACTGAAAAAGGACATAGCTGAGGTTTGTTTCGTAAATTGAAAAATCCATACCTGAGTTTAAGTTGTAAACTGAAGTATTTCTTCTTTGGCAGGGAACTGAAGATTTTTTTTTTGTTCAACAAGGGGAACTGAAGATATGATCTTCCGATAATCAAGTGCTTGGGCTTACAGTGAAAAGGTAACCAGTATGTGTATGTGTCTGTTTATGTGCACATGTGTTGTGTGTGTTTAGCCCCTTCTGCTTCTGTATTTATTGCAAAAAAAAATGCAAAACCTAGAAATATAATTGAGTTTCCACCATTGCAGTACTATACACCCTCTAAGCATGAGTTGTTTATGTGTACATTATAATTTATGCATTCTTATTTTGCTACCCACTCGATTGTTTATTTATACATGATATGCCCGCCGTCGGGAGTGGCAGTGTCAGCTTCCGGCATCAACTATAGATGTGAAGGAGGCCGGTTGGTAGTGGCCACGTCGGATTCGACACATATTGCAGTCGTGGAGGAGTCGCTGCCGCCGATGATAAGGGCGCCACATGCCCACATGTGATGGTGAAGGTAGTAACAGTCGCGGGAGATACGGGCGGCGCCAACCAAGGTGAGATTGAGCGAGATTGTCAACGGAGACTCGTAGCAACGCACGGGCATATCTCTACTATATAATATCGTTAAGTGACCGTGGTACGTCATGGTGATTTTGCAATTTATCCCCTCATAAATTAGGTAATCAACCCGCAATCCATATCTTATCCTGAACAGTTATTTTCCCTAGACAACGCATCGTTCTCATCTGCTCCTCACGCACGGAACTCCGCCACCGCCACCCAGCGACTCCGGCTCCTGCTTGTCAGATCCCGCTAGTCGGAATCTGACTATGAACTCCCGATGCGGAGACCTCTCTATGAATTGAGGGATTTTGCTACGGTAATTAAGCTAAAACAGCTAAGAACAGAGAGGAAATAAACTAGGGTTTGCTTCAGGCAATATTCATCTTCGATTACCGTCTCCAGACGCTCAACTGAGTATATAGCAACGCACACGACATGGGCTTAAAGCCCGCCACACACGATACAAGGCCCAAGGCCCATACACAGGCACAACCCGGTAACAGGAGGACACGACAATTCCTCCCCCTCGAGAGCACACTTGTCCTCAAGTGTTATCTTCCTGTTGATCCGGTGTCGTTTGTGATTTGTTGGTAACCTCTTGTGGTAGATCATGGAATTCTTCCTCTTCCTGTTCTTGGGGACTATCTGCTGTCATTACATTCAATGACTTGTATTGCTGGCAGCGATGTCCGAAGAACCACTTCTGACCACAGTACTTACATTTCCCTGGCTCATTGAATTTAGCTTCAGGTCTAGGCCTTGGGTTGTCAAAATCCTTCTTAGGATTGTTGTCAGGACTGGATGTTGGCCGAGGGTGAATTGGGGCAGTGAAATTGGATTCGTTTGCTGCAGTCAATCTTCTGTTATGACTTTGAACTGTTGCTTGCATGCCCAGTTCCATATCTTTTGCATAAGCTACAGCTTCATACAAAGAAGCAGGTTTAAGGGGTTTCATATAATGCTTGATTTCACCTCTGAGGCCATTGATGTAGCATTTGATGTAATATGCTTCTTTGACATTAGGATTTTCTTTCCGATAGTTTGCCATGCGTTCTTCAAACTTATCTGTGTAATCAGCGACAGTGCCATAGCCTTGCTTTACAGAATTGAAGTCCTCCACTGCCTCATAAGAGCTAGTTGTGGAAAAGCGCTGAACCAGTGCATCGCAGAACTGTTTCCAAGTGAGGTTTTCTTCCAGAACCCCCGAATTCCTGAGCCAGGTGTCTGCCTTCCCAACAATATACATTTGGGCATAATCAAATTTGGCATCTTCAGGTACATATACCATACCAAAGTACTTTTGAGTGCGTCTGAGCCATTCCTCAGGATTGTTGCCATCAAATTTAGGGAAATCCATTTTAGGAGCTTTGGCAATAGACCTATAAAACTGAGCATCTCGGTCATTGTCTTGATACCTCTGTCCTCTATGATGATTCCCTCTATCAGGTGGGTCACCCTGTCTCGGACAGTGTTGCTGCTCATGCTGCTGGTTGTTGGGTGGTAGGTGCTGTGGTTGATTGTGTGGAGTGTTTAGGGGTGGAGGGAATGGTTGTTGGTTTGGTGGTGGCTGGGGTGTTGGTTGGGTATAGAAATGCTGCCAGTTGGGTAGGGTATTGGGATAGTGGTGTGGATTATATGGGTTGTATGGGTCAGGGTATTGTGGAATTTGATAAGGGTGGGTGTAGTTGTGTTGAGGGGTGGGAAATTGGTTCCATTGTTGCTGGAATTGAGGCTGTGGTGGAAAATGGGAGGGTGAGAAGTAGTGGTTCTGATAACCTGCAGAAGGGTGGGGTTGCTGCTGCTGGAGGTTCTGGTGTGTATGGTGAGGGTGTTCATCGCCAGAGCATTGCAGTTCCTCATAATACTGATCCATCTCCACACTATCCTGCTGATACTGATCACCACAATTCTCAGTAGCTGGGTATGCATACCTTGGTGGATCTTGAGCATCGGAACGCCTACGCCAGTGTGGCGGTCTGGAGTGTCCACGACCACGCTCGTTCTCAGCTTGTTGCTGACGCTGCTGAGCTGCTGCAGTTGCTTGTGCTTGGGCTTCAGCTTGTTGCTGTTTGTGTTGCTCAGCTGTGGCTGCTTTCTCGCGCTCAACCTCGTTCTGTTGCTCAGACTCAGCTGTCCTCCGCTGTTCTCGATCGGCCAGTAACAGGGTTTCAAGGCGAGAGAATTTGGCAGATAAAGCTGATACCTTGTCCTCGATACCATCGACTTTCAAGCCGATCTCTTCAGTGCGGGTGTTGACGAGCTCCAGGTCGAGCTTCAGCGCTGCAACCTCCTGAGCATCCGCGCGCTCTTCCGTGGTCTTCCACTTCCCCATCTGAATCCTCGCAAAAGCTCTGGAAATTTACCACGGATCTTGTCCTTGAACCTTTGCTCGTGCGAGAATCCCTGCCGCCACCAGCACACCTCTCCTCCGAAAGGCACACTGATCAAGTTCCTCGCCGGAATTTTACCGCCAGGGGAGATGTTCCCCAGCAACCGCGAGTTCCTCGCGATCTGGCCCGAACTATGCCACCGCCACCAAGCCGCCGCCGTCGATCAACTCCCCGACGCCACGAAAAGGGTGAGGTGGGTGGGATTTGGTGAGATCTCTCAACTCCCACACTCTGATTCGAATCACCTCCTGGAGATAGCAAGAAGAACTGCTCTCTCCAATCTAGTGGATGGAAAAAATTTGGCCGAAGAACAGCCTGCTCTGATACCACTTTGTCAGATCCCGCTAGTCGGAATCTGACTATGAACTCCCGATGCGGAGACCTCTATATGAATTGAGGGATTTTGCTACGGTAATTAAGCTAAAACAGCTAAGAACAGAGAGGAAATAAACTAGGGTTTGCTTCAGGCAATATTCATCTTCGATTACCGTCTCCAGACGCTCAACTGAGTATATAGCAACGCACACGACATGGGCCTAAAGCCCGCCACACACGATACAAGGCCCAAGGCCCATACACAGGCACAGCCCGGTAACAGGAGGACACGACACTGCTGCACCGACCGGAGGTTACCGACCAGATCGAAGCTTCACCGGTGACGCCAGAACTTATTCGCCCAACAAAGTCCAAGTTCCTCGCCCATGGGCGCGTAGGAGCTCCGGCGGTGGTGCAGATGTAGATCGAGCACATGGAGAAGTGGGAGTACAGGGAGCGGGCACGTTGGGTAGCCACCCTGCGACGAGATCGAGCAACGCGGTTCTCCCCGGCGGCGTGGGCGGCGCGCGCAGCGGAGCCTGTCCGCGGCGGTGGACGAGGTGCGCAACAGCGCAGCGTAGCCGACGACGGCCGTGTGTCGCCATCACACCACCACGGCTAACCCGACGCCGGCAGGCCCCTGCACCTACCACGCCATAATCCCGCATCTCCATAGCTGGGCGAGAGTGAGCTCGACGAGATGGGGCCTGGGCGTTCTACAGTGCCAGGACGTGCGGCGCGGAGGAGCGGACATGGGTTATCCCGCCGTACAGGTGCATGGCAAATTCGATGCCCGGGTACTTGCCGCCTGCTACTGGCCGGCCTGCTTTTGCTCCCGCCCCCGTCCTCCTGCACCTACCGCCGCCGGAATCCATGGATCCACGCCTCCACCGTCGGCGCGACTGCCAGCAGCAACAAAATCCCCTTTTGTCCAATGCGTGAGTTTATCTGCACAGTACCTGTTTGTGCCTGTTCGTGTGTCTTGGCGGCGTCGCTGGGCGGTCCTGTGGAAGAGGCAGTGGAGATGGACACCGGATCGAAGGCTGTGATGGCCGATTCTTCTCAATCGATCGGTGGTTGCTTCCAGAGTTGTTAGCGATTGTCCTCTGCCCTCCCCGCTCTGTTCTCACACAACCTCCAACAGCACACAATATAGTTGTTTGTGGCATTCTGCAGAACGAAATCAAATTGGGCCTTTGTAGATTAACTAATGCTGCTACTGCGAAGCTTGTCTACATTAGATGTTTCCAACATGTTGCGTTCACGTAGGAAGGATTTATGGAGGGATGAGTTTGGTCTTTGGTTTCTCCGGCAAATTTATATTTTGTGATAACTCAGTATGTATACTGTCGAGGTTTTAAACGGAATTTGTTTGTTCAGTTCAGTAGCTTCATTTGTTCGTTTCGTAAATGAATTTTCTTGTGTCCTGTATTTCTTGCTCGACACTTTTCTGTCATAATATGG
This sequence comes from Poa pratensis, assembly GCA_947311845.1. Classification (NCBI taxonomy): domain Eukaryota; kingdom Viridiplantae; phylum Streptophyta; class Magnoliopsida; order Poales; family Poaceae; genus Poa; species Poa pratensis. Next base: position 61,564,628 of record CAMZMU010000054.1, read on the forward strand.
GAATCTATATGAGAAAAAGTTGGGTTCAAATGTATGATCTTGGGTAAAAATTGCAAAGAATCTGTGTACCACGATTGCTTTTGAGGCCTGGCATTATACTATAGGAGTATCATGGTGCACTCAAAAGTATACGTGTGATAATTTCATCACTTTTGGATATCCGTGATATGTAAACACACGTTTTTATTTCTCTTTTCATGATGATTGTTGTATAGATGTATAAGTGAACATGTAAGAGAATGAAATCATGGGTGTAAGTAATATATTTTGAAGGATAATTTTGATATGTCACTATGAACTTTTAAATTTTCACCCGTTGCAACGCATGGGCATTTTGCTAGTACCAAGTACTACGAACATGTCACGCTTAGTAAAGCGCGGCCACTTGGTTCAAGAGTGCATAAGCTAGAAGATGCAAATGTTCAAAAAAGTGAGGAAGAACTCAACAACGCGTGTCACTTAAACAACTCAGTAACACAAAGATGTCCACCCTTTTTGTCACCTCTAGCCAATTTCCATCTTCCATGCTTCAGTTTCAGGTTCATCGGAAAAGAACAAAAGGAAACACTGAGAAATTGCTTCACCCACACAACAGTGAGGAGATCAGGGCCTCTTTGGATTGAAGAATTTTTATACAAATATTGGAGGAATCCAATCCATATGATTTTTTCCTAACCCTTTGGATCAAAGTAATGACACCTCCAGAATTCCTATGTATTGTATTCCTACACCCCAATCACATAGAAATTTCAACATCCACTCTAGGACCTCTTTGGATCGCAGGATCGAAAAACATAGGAATATGAAAAACATAGAAATTTCACAGGTTTGCAAGTGCAAAACAGAGGATTGTAAAACACAGGAAAATTGCAGGATCTGTCGTTTGGATAAAACGCAGGAAAAACATAGGAAAAGTGTCTCGATCCTATGCACTTGAGTCTAAAAAAGAGGTTGAAGTGGATGTTCAAATTCCTATGGAATGGAGGCATAGGAATCTAATCCATAAGATTTTGGTAACACCATTCCTTTGAACCAAATGCATTCCATAGGAAAAATTCATAAGGATTGGAATCCTATGAAAATCTTTTAAAATTCCTACAATCCAAAGAGGTCCTAACCTTTTTTTTACACTCATTCACGTAGCATCGAGACAGTTTTCCTGTGTTCCAGCCAAATGACCTTTACTGCAGTTTTCATCAGTTTTGTAATACTCAGTTTTGCACCTGCAATTCTACCAAATTCCTGTGTTTTTAAAATTCCTCTGTTTTCTAATCCTCTTATCCAAAGAAGCCCTCAGTGTCGCTCTCCTGATTTGACCAAGCAACATATGCATTCATTTTCATCCTATACTCATTCATGTCTTGTTCATAAAAAAAAACCTTAATCCACAGAGTTTGATTTGGATGCATGATACTAGATAAAAAAAAAATCAACCGACAGAAATTGGATTGTTTTGATTGGTATTATTGCGGAGAAGCATGAAAACTGGATCTCACCGCTGCATCCCACCTGAAGAATGGGCATGCAAATTAACAGTTTCACTGGCCAGGTTCAACGTTTAGACATCCATGATTGAATTGGCCAATAACTGAATAGAGATGCAACAACCGCTGCAATGCACTCCAGTTGGATCACAACCGACAAAGAATAATAACCATAAACTCAACCTCGAGAATAACGATCACAATCCAAAAGCAATTTTTTCGCAAAGATCAAAACATTTCCATGCATGATCCCGCAATTACCCGCGGTGCTGCATTCGGAACATCACCTTCAGAGTTCATTGAGAACACCCGCTTCAAATTTACTACCTAGCTAGGAAAACTGATGGAACGAATAAGAAAGCGATGATGATCATGGCTGGGAGGTGATCGGTCGGTCGAGCTAAATGTGAGATGATTTAGCAAAACCCGACGAATTGTAATACAGAGATTCCGTAACTAGAAAATTAAGAAAATTAAGTAACTGTTGGATGTAACATCTCGACAGTAACAGTTACTGGGGCAGGGCCCGACCATTTCTCCCCCTCACCCCCCACCTTGCTGCTTTGAGAGTCGTGCGAGAGCGACCGGGTCACTCCCGCACCCTTCTCGCCGGAGTAGCCGGTGGGAGGCGGCGGCGGAGAGATGCCGGGGTAGGGATAGGTAGTAGTTGGTTTAGGATTAGCCTGTGTGCTGTGTTTTGGCTTTATGCCGTTGTTTGGCGTCTTGCCGGGAGGAACTCGCCGGATCTCGTGGGCCAGATCTGGTGGCTGGTGGAGGAGATGGTGCTCGTCGTGGTGCTCCGGCGGGAGGAGCCACAAGCGGCGGGTCGCGGTGCCTCTGCCTACTCCGTGAATAAGGCTCGTGGTCGCGCTGCTTCTCAGGTGTGGCAGCTACCGTCTTTTCCCTCTCTGGCCGGCCGAGGCGGCGGGGGGAGATGGGGGAAGATGGAGCCCGTCGTGTCTCCGGAGCAGCGGCGGCTGGGAAGATTGGAAGCTGCGTGTGAGGATATTCTGTGGAGGTCATCATCAGCAGTTCATCGATGCCTGTTCTCCGGCGTCCGGCTGCTGATTTTCATGGCCGAAGGGCGGCCCCTCCGAGCTCTGGCGCGGGCTCTCTGCTGGCGCCATCTCCTTTTCCTCCAAGCCGGCGAGCCATCTGGGAGGATCTTCGCGACATCCGCTGCGGCGTTCATCGGCTCCTCGTTTCCAAGTGGTGCTGTCCCCGGCGACGGCGGAGGCGGCCGCGGTGTGGTGCTCTGTTTCGGCGGTGGAGAAGGACCTGTTCGTGATCCCCAAATTAGATGCAGGGTTCTTTGTGTAAAACTTCGGGGTCTTGCTCAGATTAGTGTTTCTGGCAGGTACCTCGTTGTAAAATGTAATCCCACCGCTTATCCTTAATGCAGTTTCCGGACCCTTCGGGGTCCTTCCCGTTGTGCAAAAAAAAAAAAAAAAACAGTAACAGTTACTGTTGGCTGTCAGTAACTGTCTCTTGCACGTTTTTGTTTCAGAAGTGTCTCACATATCAGACACAGAACTACAGAACGATCCCTGTGTCCATCATTGGGAGGCAATGGTCAAAGGACATCTCGAAATAAATAGGCGGCGACATGCACACCAAGCGACCTTTAATACTTCTGAATGGTCCAGATCACGGACTAGGAACCAGCCACCTACTACCGCTACCCAAGAGCCAAAACCATCTTGTGCACCGGACCTTTAATGCTTCTGAACGTTTGTTTGGTTGGACTTGCAAGGCATCACAGGGCTAAGGGTTAGTTTCCTTCAGCGACAGCTGAACTAGGCGTGACATATCACGTATTCAAGTGAGGACAAGTTGGATTATGGAAAATTTAGTCCCATTATTATGAAAAATGCATTTATAAATGCCAAAAATTTCTGAAAAAAAGTCGGGTGTACATTCCGGCATTTCATTATGGCATTTTCTGTTCATACACAAAGTTTCATGGAAAAACGACATTTTTTATGGTTTATGTAAAAAGGATAAATTTCGGTGCTCCTAAATGATTTTTCATGAGATATTTTATCTGTTTTTACACGGGCCATAAAATGTCTTTTTCTCACGAAACTTTATATGTGAAAATAAAATGTTTGAATATACACCCGATTTTTCGGATTTATACACATTTTGAAATGTGTTTTCTCACAACGGGAACATCTAGTCTCGAGAGCTAAAGTCGATTTCCGGATTCTAAGGCTTTATTCCTATAGGAAGCATCTCATGGAGAAATCACATTTGTGCACCAAGCGAGCAACTGCCACATGTTGGAATCTATGGAAGGTAATCATCCTGCCACCGAGTGGACTAAGGTTTGTGTTTGGTTGGGATTATTTTGGCTTTTGCCTTATATAAGTCACAAGGTGTTTTTAATTTTTGACTTTTGGCTTTTTACTTGACATTGTTACATGATGGTATAAATCTGTCAGTACTTGACAAACATAAGCCACTTCTCGATTTGGCTATTGTGAATTATGTAGTTGTCTTACCCGATAGACAGTACTGATATAAGAGCAGCAACTTAGTTATTCAGGTTAGCATCATTAACCTGGGCGCGGTTAAGAACGTACCATGAGGCCGTAGGCGAAGACCTGGATGCCGGTATTGCCGAGGGAAGCGGCGGCGAGCTCGAGCGTGCCGAGATGGCCGGAGAAGATCTGCGTCGACATGGACATGAGGTAGTTGATCATGTACACAAAGACGGCGGGCGCCGCGAGGCGGATCAGCATCCGCATCTCCACCGTGGTCGCCGCCCACATCCGCCGCGCCCACGGCACCGACTCGTCGTTTAGGATGCTCTCCAGCTGCTTGCCCGCCCCGTGCCCGTGCCCGTGCCCGTCATCGCTGCCGCTGCCGGGCTGCAGCGATGTCAGCAGCGGGCTCTGCAGCTTGCTGTTGTTGGTAGTATCTTGATCAGCCTCGCCGGCGCCACCCATGGCGATGCGTTTTCTCTCTCGATCGATCCCTACCCTGTGGCTGCGGAGATACAGAGGTGGAGTAGCTCAAGCCCTGTGTGTGTGGGCTATATAAACTTGCTGACTGCTACCGGAGGGAAAAAAAGTGGAATAATTGAGTTGTGGCTGCTAGCTTTTGTGACCTATATGTATATCTTGGGAAAAGCTATACGGAGGCGCCGCAAGTTGCTCTCTCGGTGCGGCGGTGCGCGGAGATACGTGTAACAGTCCGATTTCTTTTTATTGCGCATCCGCTCGCTCGCCTTTACTCCCAGCGAGTCCACGACCTCCTCTGGCCACACAATCCCCACCCCTTTCTATCTCTCGCAGACCACCATTGGAGAGCAGCGCCCGGGAGATTGCGGGACGCTGCACAGGCACGAGAGGAAGGTGTTGCCTCCGCCGAGCTCGAAGGCGAAAGGCGCCGCATCGGGAGGTTGTGGAACTCCCAAGCCGGGAGGCACGAGAGGACGGGGTCGCCTCGCCGAACTCGCAGCGCGGAGGTGCTTCGCTGGGAGCCTGGGAGGCACGATAGGAGGTGGTTGCCGCAGCCGAGCTCACGGAGGGGAGACGCCTCGCCGGGAAGCACGAGAAGAGCATGTTCGGCGCTGCCGGGCTTGTAGCGAGAGGCACGAGAGGAGGTGGTCGCTCTCAGCAAACTCGCAACGGGAAAGCACGAGAGGAGGAAGCCGTCGCTGAGCAGGCAGCTGGGAGCCTGGGAGGCGCGTTGAGGAAGATGCGTTCGTCGGCTTCTCCGGACCATGCATATCCTCCTATCTGCTCCTTCATGGACTTGGTTAAAATTTCTGAGTTCAGGTTTATGTGCGGACCGAACTGAGGATTAGCCAAAGGGACATGCATGGATTTTACCTAGTTAAAATTTCTGTGTTCAGGTTTATGTGCTACCAGGTTAACCGAAGTGTGTTGGCACTTGTCACTACCTGATACTAGATTAATTGGTTAGTGTAATAATATGATGAATTAGGTTATGTGGTGGTCGTTACTAATTAATTTGGTGTCTGTGACGATTTAATATGGTCGCTGATACTAGGTTATACGGTAAGTGCAAATAATCCGATGATTTACATTATGTGGTGGTCGTTATGAATTAATTTGGTGTATGCGACTATTTAATGTGGTAGCTGATGCTAGGTTAACCGGTAAGTAATAATGTGATAATTCACGGACACTTTATTATTTGGTGGTCGTGACTAATTAATTTGGTGACTGTGACTATTTAATCTGATAACTGATACTAGGTTAACTGGTAAGTGTAAATAATGTGATGATTCACACTTTGACGGTATATATGTGGCGGTTGTGACTAATTAATCTGATAAATGTGACTTTTAATCTGATAACTGATACTAGCTTAACAGATAAGTGCAAATGATGTGATGATTCATGTTGTGTAGTGACTATGACTTATTAATTTGGCGATTATGACTAATTAATCTGGTAAGTATGACCAATATAATATTTAGTTTCGAAGATCTTGCCCAGAAATACACCGATGAATATCATCAATGGAGTGGATTTGAGAGATGGAACTTTTTTTAAATTTGAATTCAAAGGTATCTAGTACTAGCCAGTGGTCAGCGATTTGTGTTATTTTTTCCTGCGGAACCATCGGTTGCGTGCCGTTTGCCCCTTCTTTTTAGAAAATTGAGCGCATACATATCATTATTACGGGCTGCGATACGACTATAAATTCGACATGCCCGTGCGCGTAAAAAATCCGCCGTCTGTGGGCATAAAAATCCGCCGCACGATAGATGTTTGTAAATAACATGATAAATTTTTGAAATAATCTGGTAGCTGTTTGTAAGTAACCTGCTGAAATTTTGAAATAATCCGGTAGCTGTTTGTATATAACCTGGTAAATTTTTGAAATAATACAATAGTTGTTTGTAAATAACGTAAATTTTTGGACTAATCTGATAGTTGTTTGTAAATAACTTAATAAATTTTCTAAATAATTAACTTGATAAATATTAATAATCTGTTTGTAAATAACCTGATAAATTTTTGAAATAACCCGGCAACTGTTTGTAAATAAACTGGTAGCTCCATTCACAATCCATTTTGAAAAAAAAAACATGGTGGTTGTATCAAACTAATCTGGTAAAGATTCTAAATAATCTGGTTGCTTTTCATTTCTTTTTGTGAGGAGAAACTCCTTCGTATGTGTGATAACCAGGTAATAAATTTTAAACATTTCTTGCTTAAACAAGTTGGTACTAGTTTCAGACTTATTAGTAGTAGAAATCAGTCAGCTAGCGGTCAGTAACTTCTTAGAAAACATCATGAAATAAAATTTTGCAACAATGCAAAGAATATGCAAAAAAAAAATCAAAGGCATGGACTGTGACAGTGGAGACGGAGTAATTTACTACAATAGTATTGTAGTTTTTTTTTAGGGAACATTAGAGGTACCGTAGCTTGTGCGTCGAGCAGATCGCATAAGGAAATAACGACACCCAGTGGGGCCTATGCTTTTCGACGTACACCCTTTTTTTCTTAGCTAAACGTACGCGCTTTCGGGCTAGGAACCTGCTTACCGGCCCAATAGGGTGATTAGGGAACACTTAGTGGGCTGATTATGGCCGCCGCTCGCTGAGACAATGGTGCGGCGCCGCCGTGTAGTCTGGTCCGTATATCTTTCCTGCAGGTTTTGTTTGGTTCCAGAAATGTGGAATTCAGTTTGGTTTCTGCTCCCGCTGCCACCAGTTAGCTGTCGGAAGGCAGGCTTGTTTGTTTTTTTTCGAAACTTTCAATTTCTGATTGATTAAGTCGAAAAGAGTTGGACAGTTCATAAGGAAAACCGGTCAAAAACCATACAACACAACGCACCGCTCACCGGCCAAACCCGGCAAAAACCAACACAAACCGCTGAGCGGCACCAAACAGAGAAAACCCCACATGCCTCTCAAGAGAGGGCCTCCTCGAGACCGCATGAAGGCGTCATCATCATCACATCTCCCATGGGGGGCCACGCCGCGAACCCGAAACTCCGAGCATGCGACTCCGACTTCGCCGCAGGCAGTCGTCGAGCCAACCCACACTGTCGTGGCCATGTGGAGCCATATGAAAATCCGTGCCACTCAGCCCCCTGCGACAAGACATCGTAGCTTCGAGTCCGATGAAGAGCTAAGAAGAGAGAACCAGGCAGGCTGGCGCCGTGGAAACTCGCCGAAAGGAACATCTGCCGCCAGTCATCGTACACCACCGGGAACCCACCACAGCAGCTTCGACTTCTCAGCAACAAAACACGCCGAGGCGACCCTAAGGACACGCTGGAGAAGAGCCGACTACCGCAGCCACAACCATGTCTCCGACATCGCACATCATCAACATCGTCGCCACAGAAGCCTCAACGCGAACACCTCGGAGCCGCCGCCCCGACATCCACCTCTCTGTCACGTCCTGCGCAATCCACCTGTACCACCTTCCGGGGCCGCCGCCCCGACATGCCACCGCTCGCACCCGAGCTGCAACGCCGCAGGACCTAGCTGCCCGCAGCCCAAACTGCACAGAGCAACTACTCGCAGACCACGGCCGCCACACCACATCCGAGGCCGCCGGTTCGACATACTGCCAGACCACCCCCACTTGGGTGCGTTGACCGAGCCGACAACCCCGCTGCCCTCACAGCTCGAGATTGTCGCCCACGCCATGCGGGGCAACAACACTACCCCATAGAGTCGCCGCTGCATCGCTTCCCGAGGCCGCCGCCTCGGCGCACAACAACCATCCGAGGCCGCCGCCCCGGCTTTCTCCACGCTCGCCGACAGCACAACCATGCAAGAGGACACAAGCCTTCACCATCCGACGAAGGTCTGGGCCTCCAAACACGATGCCCCCAAGGGGGAGCGACGAAAACGCCGCCATCGCCCGCTCCGACCAAGCCGGAGCTAGGGCTTTCACCCGGAGGACCCAGCCGCGAGGTAGAGTCGGAGTTCCTCGGCGACGCCTCCAAGGAGGGGAGCGGCGTCCAAAGACGTTGTCGTCGCCAGCGACGACAAAGGCCATCGCGAGGATTTCTCTGGAACTCCACCACCCCGCCACCCCTGCAACACCACACCGCACGGAGCCGGCCGACGGTCAAAGGGAAGAGCATATACGCCAGTGCATCTGGACAGAGCCGCCGCCCACCACTTCACATCTGGCAAGGCACCATCCCACCGTCGCTGCAGCACCTCCAGCTGCAGGCATCATCCCACCGTCGCGGTGCCGCCGCGCCGCCGTCCTTGACCCCTGGCGCGCCGCCACGGAATCCGCAACCAGAACGAATCTGGGACAGCCAGATCCACGGCCGCGCCCAGCAGAGCTCCCGCCCACCGGCCACAACACCCGCGCCCACCGCAGCGACCGAGAGCCGGGGACGCCGCCCCGGCGACCCGTGCCGGCCAGCCGTCGCCCTAGACGGACCAGCCTGCCACCAGCGCCTCCAGGAGAAACCAGACCTTCCCCCCACGACACCTTTGGCACCGAGGGGCCCGCCGCCACCGGCGCCGCGCGACGGGGTCGCCCCGGTGTCGCCTGGGGCAGCGACACGGGGATGGGAGGCGGAACGCGGGCAATAGATGCATCTGTGCCGGAAAGTCGTTTTGGCTCCCGATCTACAGTCCTTGCTATAATTAAAAAAATCAAAAATAATATTTATAAGTTTAAAAAAATCTAAATGTTGCTTCCTACAATCATGCAAAAATTCTTTGCATTATGGGCTACATAAAAATGACAAACTCTTATATATTTTGGAGATTTGGAAGTGTGTATATTCAGACCCACATATTTTTTTATATTTTTGTGTAGCTCAGATATAAAGTATTTCCAATCGACATTTTACACCTTTGTGGGATTAATCTTTGACAACATGTAGGATTTTCTTTAGATTTTTTTAACTTGTAAATATGATTTTTAATTTTTTTAATAAAGAGATTACTCGAGCCCGCGAGCAAAAATCTATACTCCATCTTTGGTCCCTGATTCTCTTCTATACAGTCGAATATAGGACTTGTGTGTGATGGAAATGACCTCGGTGGAAGAGAACATGTTGTTGGTGTGGAGGCTCGAACACAAGAGGAGGTTATGTAACCTCAAACAGAAGATGTGTAGGTTGTGGTTGATGTCGAGACCGGAGGCATTACCATTTGGCCGGTAGACATCAAAACAGGACCGACATAGACTTAAAAGCAAAGAAAAAAAAACAGAAACAGGCACTTGGCACTATGTTAATAGGTTAGTCCAGGAAGATGCTATAAAATGATATTTAAATAATAAAAAACATGTACCAATAATATAAAAGTAAAATGAAATAATAAAAAATTATAGATACGTTTTGGACCCAAATATATCCCAACGTCCCAAACATACATTACATGTGGAGTCTGGACAAAAAAAGATGACGCCTCAGATTGAACAGGTCAGCGAAGAACTGAACATAAATCTGAATCCTATCTACTCTTCTTTCTCCCCGTCTCATGCTTCTCCCAGTCTTTACAGTAGTATCATACGAATTTGTAATCCACTCCTCTTCAGACATACTCCCTCCGTCCGCGAGCAAGAGTAATTCTAGTTTTTGTCCCAAATCACTACTATATATAATAGCTTGAAGAGAATCCGCACTGTAAAGCACAGTAGCTACAGTGTTACTGTAGCTACGCTATAGTAATTGTTTTTTTTTCAAACCGCCAGAAAAAATGTACACGAATTTTTTTCGTGTCGACGAGTATGTTCCATTCCCGTGAACGGTTTCAAATTTGGTTGACTCTATCTACTTAATTTCAGATCCAGATTCGCACAAACATTTGGCGAGTTTTGTCAAATTCGTCGCGCTCGGTCACCCGTTTGAATTTTTGTTTCACGAGTAGATGGATATCACCCTTCCAAACAACTTTTTGCATAAAAGTCCCCACGTGTTTGTTTTGCAGTAAAGCCCACGCGTTTTACAAAAATATAAATCAGCTCTCGGAATAAGACTTTCTGCAAAAAAAAACCCGCTTGCCACTTTTTGCAAAAAAGCCCTCGTGTCTTCCTAAAATTGTAAATCGGCCTCCCGGCCAAAAAATATAAATCGGCCCTCCGGAATAAAACTTTTGCAAAAAAAAAAACCCGCTCGCCACTTTTTGTAGAAAAGCCCACGCATTTTCAAAAATCATAAATCGGCCTAGCAGAATAAAAAAGCAGATTTCTTTTACACAAAGGTCCTTGCGTCCTCCAGATATTACAAACTAATTTCAGTAACATCACCACCACATAACTTTTCCAAAAACTAATTTTATTGACATTATTTTTAACAACATATATATTTCATATTGCACTGCAATATTATTTTCTCACTTTATTTCCCATATGAACTAATTCACCAACGAATAATAATAGTAATACCGCAGAATTTTACATTAATTTCCAAAAATTCATAACTAATTCATTGTTCATGGGAAAAATATATTGAACATACCAAAATGTTTAAAAAAAATAAATCCTACTTATTTATATCGAATTCACGAATGCTCAGAAAAATTAACCATGGTTATTTGACATAACAGAATTAAACAACTCTTAACCATACTTACAATGCCAAAACTTCCCCCTAATTCACAATGTATTTTTTTTGGAGAATTCAAACATATATAAATACATTCCACACTTCTACCAGCTATAGAATATTCAAATACATATGACTATTTTCCATACTTACACAAATTACATAAAACTAATTCACCAACGAAAAATAATAGTGATACCGCATAATTTTAATTAATTTCCAATAAATTCATAACTAATTCATTGTCCACGGGGAAAATAAGTTGAACATATATGTTTAAAAAAAAAATCCTACCTCTTTTCATATTGAATTCACAATGCTCGAAAAAATTAACCATGGTTATTTGACATAACAAAATTAAACAACTTTTAACTATAATTAAGATGCCAAAACTTTCCCCTAATTCACAATGTGTTTATTTTTTTGAAGAATTCAAACGTATATAAGTATATTCCACACTTCTACCAGTTACAGAATATTCAAATGTATATGACACTATCCACGGGGAAAATATGTTGAACATATATGTTTAAAAAAAAAAATCCTACCTCTTTTTATATCGAATTCACACTTACAAAAATTACAGAAAATTAAAATGAATTACATCAATAAAACCACACGGGTGCGGCGTGCCGCCGCGCCATCTTACCTAGTCAAACTTATTAAAAGTTGACCAACTTTATAGGGAAAAGTACCTGTATTTATGACACTAGTGTCACTAGACTTGTTTTGAAATGAGGTTTCAAAATATACCCATTTAATATTTATATGTTGCTACTCTTTCCTGTAAAGTTGATTAAATTTAAAAGGGTTTGAATTAAGATAAAAGTTAGAATTACACATATTTAAAAGAGTATTTCTCTCGCTTGCATGGAACACGAGGGGACCAACTACAATTAATGCGCACATGGGTCGAAATTTGCTTGCCTTATTTTGAACTCGTCGGTGTGAAAGATATCTATCAAATAATCAAAACAGCTGTGGACATATATCAGATATAGGAAGCTTGAGCTACAATTACAAGTTTACAACTGCATCAATTTTCCTGTGAACTGGAGTAGGAGGAGTATAGCAGAACAAAGAAACGGTGCGGTCAGAGCTGACGCAAAACGGAGTGTGACAGTTACGTATTTGGAGGCGTCTATCCTCTATCCGGGTTCATGGGTAGGTGGGCGCCTAGTACTTCGAATTCTTCCGTTTCCAGCTAGCTGCTATTGTTTGGTTGGCGTCATTTGTTACGTGGCAGCCTGGTTTCATTTGTGCGTGTGGTGGCTTCACACGTGAGAAGGTGCTCCGAAGTCGGAAGAAGCGTAGTACTCCATCTTTCTTCCCTCTTCGTCAATGATGAGAAAATCTCTCAAAAACACAATTTAAATAGAGAGATGCGTTTTGGCTCTGAGTGCATATGCACCCTGTTATTTAAAATGTTTTTTCACATATTTTGAAATGTCAAAAAAAAATGGTAAAAAATGTATGCACATAGATTTTAACATCTTATGTATTAACAAAGTCGTTTCGCGAATAATCGATATTTTTTGTGACATGTGTAAAAAAGAAAACTGTAAGTCGATATGCTCGGGCTGCAATTGCACGCCTCGATGTGTTCTATTGATCAGTATATATACAGGGATTACAAACTTGTGTTACAAGAAATCTAGGTCGGTTTGGGAACCGAATAGGAGTACGTTTCCTGTTCTCGTATTGGACTCGAATACAAATTCCTGGAGTCCTCTAACACGCCCCCGCAGGCTGAACGTGGTGATGAATTATCACCAATGTGAAGACTGGATCTGAAATCCAGAAACAAATATGTAGGCAGTCCTTTAGTAAATATATCTGCAAACTGATGACTGGATGGCACATGTAGAACACGCACGGCTCCAATGGCGACTTTCTCCCGTACAAAATGAATATCCAACTCAATGTGTTTGGTGCGGCGGTGTTGAACAGGATTAGCTGACATGTAAACTGCAGAAACATTGTCACAGTAGACAATAGTGGCACTATCCAGTGGACGTTGAAGTTCAAAAAGCAACTGTCGGAGCCAACATGTCTCAGCAACAACTGTGGCGACAACACGGTATTCAGCTTCGGCTCTGCTTCTAGAAACTGTCGGTTGTCGGCGAGAAGACCAAGACACCAAGTTATCACCCAAAAATACACAATATCCAGACGTAGAATGGCGAGTATCCGGGCATCCAGCCCAATCAGCATCCGAATAGGCAACCAAATTGTGAGTAGCGGAGGAATAAAGAATGAGACCAAGATCCGGTGTGCCTTTGAGATAACGAAGAATTCGTTTGATAAGGAGATGTGGTTCACGAGGATCATGCATATGAAGACACACTTGGTGGACAACATAAGATATTTCAGGCCGAGTTAAGGTGATATATTGGAGAGCTCCTGCGAGACTACGATAGTGGGAAGGATCCGAGACAGGAGGACCAGCTGATGCAGAGAGTTTTGCTTTGGTGTCGATGGGTGTAGAAGAGGGATTACAGTCAGTCATACCAGCACGAGAGAGAACATCTAAAATATATTGACGCTGAGAGAGATGAATTGTGTTAGAAGTGCGTTGGACAGAGATGCCTAAAAAATGATGGAGAGGTCCTAAATCTTTCATGGAGAATTCAATGCTGAGTTGAGTTATTATGGTCTTCAGAGCTAGAGAGGTAGTGGCCGTGAGAATGATATCATCAACATAAAGAAGAAGATAGGCAGTAATAGAACCTCGATGGAGAATAAAGAGAGAAACATCAGATTTAGATGGGAGAAAGCCAATGGATTGGGCATATGTGGCAAAGCGTTGAAACCAGGCACACGGTGCTTGTTTTAGACCATATAGAGATTTTTGAAGACGACAAACATGATTAGGAAATCGAGCATCAACGAAACCAGAAGGCTGTTGGCTATAGACTTCTTCATCAAGGTTACCGTGCAAAAAAGCATTTTTAACGTCGAGTTAATGGATGGGCCAAGATTGGGATAGAGCAAGAGAAAGCACAACTCGAATAGTGGCTGGTTTGACAACAGGACTGAAGGTTTCATCAAAATCTACACCAGGTTGTTGAGTAAAACCTCGTACCACCCAGCGAGCTTTATGACGAGCCAAAGATCCATCGGAGTGAAATTTGTGACCAAATATCCATTTACCACTAACAATATTGCAGTTAGAGGTGGGGGAACAAGAGTCCAGGTACGGTTGGACATAAGAGCATCATACTCATCTTGCATGGCCTATCGCCAAGAGGGATCTCGGAGAGCAACAAGGTAGATGTGTGGAACAGGAGAGCTAACGGTCGCAGAAAGATTGAGACGATCGGGAGGGCCTGGTAGCTTGCCCGTGGTGCGACGAGTGCGATGAATAGGAGGGGGTGGTGGGGTGGGTATAGGTGACATAGGTGGTGTAGGTGCAGGAGTTAATGGGGGGGGGGACGCGACAGGTGTGGCGGTCGGTGCCGGAGAGGGGGAGGATTTGGTTTGGGTGGATTGTCTGCCGTGGCAGGAAAATGCTGGTTTTGCTGCCGTGGGTTCTGCCGTGGCAGAGAAAATCGGAGATTTTCTGCCACGACAGGATGTTGCGGAGAGAAGCTGATCAAGGCTTTCTGGTTCGTGGGGTGGCGTGGGACTGGGCGTAGGGGCATAGGGAAAAGTGTTTTCGTCAAAAGTGACATGACAGGATATGATGATCCGCCGGCTTGTGAGATCAAGACAACGATAACCACGATGCCAGGAGGGGTATCCAAGAAATAAGCAGCGAATAGATCTAGGAGCTAGTTTGTGTTTGGAAGTAGAGGAGGTATTGGGATAACAGAGACAACCGAAGACACGTAAATCGTGGTACCTAGGATGATGACCATGAAGGAGAAGGTAGGGTGTAGTGGATGGAGATATGTTTGTGGGTCGAATATTTATTAAATAGGTGGCAGTGTGAAGAGCTTCGGCCCATAAGGAAGATGGAAGGGAGGCTTGGAACAATAAGGTGCGAAGAACATCATTTGTTGTGCGAATAGCTCGTTCAGCCTTGCCGTTTTGTTGAGAGGTATAGGGACAAGAAAAGCGAAAAAGGATTCCATGGGTACTACAAAAATTGTCAAGTTTTGTGTTGTCAAATTCTCGGCCATTGTCACATTGAATAGTTTGAATCGGTAGGTTAAATTGAGTGGAGGTATAAGCATGAAAGGCTAGAAAAGTGGAGTAAACATCAGATTTCTTGCGAAGAGGAAAGCTCCAAAAATAGTGAGTAAAATCATCAACAATTATTAAGTAGTAGCAATATCCAGAAGTACTAGGTACAGGAGAGGTCCATAGATCACAATGTAGTCTTTCAAACAGACGACTGGTAAAAGACTGAGAACTAAAAAACGGTGACTTGACATGTTTTCCTAATTGACAAGCATGGCATAGACTAGGGCTAGTTTTATTGTAGTAGATCTGTTGGAGTTGCTGAAGACGAGACATGGTGTGGTCGCCTAGATGTCCAAGACGGCGATGCCAAAGATTGGTGGAGGAGGTGGTGACATGAGCTTCATGGCCGGGTAGACACACTGGATAGAGAGGGCCAGAACTATTGCATCGAAGAATCACGGTCCAGGTGAGAAGATCCTTCACAGAAAAACCATATGGGTCAAATTCAACGGAACATGAGTTATCAGTGGTGAATTGTCGAACAGAGACAAGATTTTTAATTATTTGTGGAACAACAAGAATATTACGGAGATGAATTGGAATAGATTTACTAGTTAAGGAGAAGGAGCCGATGTGAGAAATTGGGAGTGTGGCACCATTACCAACAGTGACAGATTGAGAAGAAGGAGATGGTGTAAGAGAATCGAAGTTACCAGTATCGGATGCCATGTGGGATGAAGCGCAGAGTCCATGTACCATTCATGTGTGCCGGGTAGTTGTATATTGTTCAGGGCGGCAAGAAGTGTTGGATCAACCGCCGAGCTTGATGAAGATGGCGTCAGGTGGTTGGTGCCGTATGCGGGGTATGCCCGTGGAGCCAGAGGACGAGGTCCGAGAAGACCGGAGGACCGATAAGAGCTGGCGCCTGCCACGGACGGGTCGGTGCATGTAACACCCCAAAAATTCGTCCCTAATTTTAGTGGTGTTTTCTCGCACCTGGAAAACTTTTTCGGGTTTCAAAATGTTTTCTTAGAACCTGGTGGTCTTTGATTTAACTTTGGTTTCCTCTCTTAGAAAAATTTCCCAATAATCCTCGAGTCCTTGTCAACCTCCACCATATTCCCATGCCGTTGTTCTGTCTGTTAAACACTGGTTCCATTTGGTAATTCCAAAACTCTCTCGGTCTATCCTACTAAAGCCTCCACCGCAAATTTTTGCTTGGAATAAATTCTACCAAGATACCATATGGTTCCCTCATACACAAAGATCACTTCCACGGAAAAATATTTCATAGTCCCATGCAATATTCCAAAGTTAAACCATATTCTCTAATATGCCATTTTCGATCCAGAAATTATCTAGACACCTTCCACACATCCAGAAATTCTAATATTTTGGGGAGATGCATAAATCCACCTCCTGAACATTCCACTCCACTGTTCCAACCTCATTCGAGCAATATTTGAGGTACTTCCCTTGTGATGCTCTTTCCATGCCTAATAGCAATTTCCAAAGCAAACCCTAGTTCTTGGACGACGTAGAATAGAATTTGTTGTGTTGCCCAAAACCCCGTGAACCTAGTTCCGAAGCCATTTCCCTTTTGGAACCCCGAGTCGACGGGAACATGTCGATGCCACTCGTGGCGCGCCCCGAACGCTAGCGCGCGCACTGTGCGTTCCTGTGCACCGGGTCTCCTCTGTTCCCCGTGTCCCAACCGCACCCCATCTGTAGCTAGACCGTCCACTGCTTCCCTGTTCGAACCGGAGATGATTCTATCCACTCCACCGACGATACAGTGGCATGGAGGAGAGCTTCCCCGTGTCTCCTCTCCCCTGCCCTTGAAAAGGACCCCGAGCCCTCCTCGCGGGCGCAACCAGCACTCCACCCTCCCTCCCTGCCCGAGCATCTCTCCCTCCTTCCCCTGAGCCTCCCCACGTTTTCTTTTCAGCGTAGGAAAACGAGCTGAGTTCGAGCTTCAGCCATGGTCGCCTGACCATGTCGAGGATGCACCCGAGCAACGCCAGCCTTCCCCGCACCCCTAGCCTCTCCCCTGGCCGCGGTTCGCCGCCGCCATCCCATCCCCACCCTCGGTTCGTCCTAGAAGCAGCAGAGGCGGGAGATCGAAGCGTGGCCGCCATGGCCGAACTTGGAGGTCGACACGATGCCTCCCGTGCTCCTCCGTGTCCTGGGACCCCAGCCTTGGTCGTGGTGTGGCGCGGCGGCCTCGTCTCGGTCACCAGCAAGCGGCGCCGGAGGGAGAGCGGCGACAGAGGCGGCGTCTCGAGGCCTCGCTTCCGTCCAGGAGTCGCCGGCAGCGCGCTTGCGGAGCACGCTCCCGTGGCGGCGCTCCGGAGCTTCCTCTCACCCGTGCTCGCCCTCGTCGGAGGCGGCGCATCGGGGCGGCCCTCCCCGCATCTCGGCGGCCGGCGGCACGCACCAGGGCGGCGGCGGCGGCCGAGCCGGCCCGAGCCGCCAAGGCTCTCCCGTGCCGCAGTCGAGGAAAGAAGAGGAAGGAAGAGGGAGAAAGGAAGAAAAAGGAAAAAGAAAAAGAAAAAAAAAAAGGAAAAAGGAGAAGGGAGGGAGGCCGACAGGTGGGTCCCGGCCCCACCTGTCAGGTTAAGTGGAGGCGCCTTTCGCGCGGATGCGCTTCCCAGCTGCGAAGACGTATTTCCAGAGAACTACGCAACCAGCCCAGCCCAGTTCGGAAATCAGCCCGTTCTGTTTTTTCCCGGGTGAGCAGCGGGTAGCTATCCTTCGCTCGCTCGTTTCTCTCAAACCGTGACTCCGTTTGAGGTGATTCAAATTTGTATATTCTTAGTTTGAAAAGCTCTGTCCAGTAGTATCAGTTTTACATTTTTGCAAAATACTTGTATGCTCAGTACCTTTGTATGCATGCATAGGGTATACCGCGGTACCGGCAGACCGGAACCCTGACCCGTGACGCGTCCATGATCCCTAAGCCAAATGGTGTCGATCTTCGGAGGCAAGCTAACCCCTTGCTATGAGCCGTCCGCAATGTTGTTTGTTATTTGCTTATTGACATGCCGAGTGTTTATATTTGTCTGCGTTCGGTATATATTATGTCGGTCTGTTATTGTTGTGTTCAATATGTTACTTCGAATATTGCTCCTGCCATGTTTCATTCATCATCCATGTATGCATTAGAATGACGTGTGAATTAATTGTGCGCCTCACACTTGCGCGGCTTTGTCGAACCCTCTAACTAAACAACGGTAAAACATGCGTTCCTATGAGTGTTTGCTTCTTCTCCTTCGCCGAGGTGAGGAGCGGACGAATGTCATCTTATGATCCTCGGAGTTGGGGGCATTTGCCAAAAGAGTTATTTGCTTCTTCTCCCTCCGTCAAACGTGGTTGGCGTAAGCCCACCTGGACTGCGACGCTTGGGACATTTGCTTTCCATTTGGTTCTTTTTGCCAAGATTGCTGACACCACGTCGGGTTAATCCTTGAGTGGAATGGATGCTTTCTTTCTTATGAGTGATTTTCGGTTCATTTTGGAGACTACATGCCCTACTAAATTTGGTAGTTGATACGTGATGGCGCTGGTCGGCGGAATCGCCGCCGTAGTCACCCGATCGACGCCAACAACCTGTGTTATATTTGGTGGTCGATATGTGATGGCGCTGGTCGGCGGAATCGCCGCCGTAGTCACCCGATCGACGCCAACAACCTGTGTTATAATTGGTAGTTGATATGTGATGGCGCTGGTCGGCGGAATCGCCGCCGTAGTCACCCGATCGACGCCAACAACCTGTGCTAACTTTTGTATTGATCTGCGATGGCGCTGGTCGGAGGTAGCTCCGCCGTAGTCACCCGGTCAATACAAACAAACTATTGCTTGAAATATTATGTTGCTAATGTCTTGATGTTTGGTGATATATATTATCATGATATTATGATTGTTGTGTTGGACTAATCTTTGTTGTTTGGACTTGTTATGATGAAATTTGATTTAAATGAAACACCCCTCCAAACATCGATAGGGTCAGTCCATAGTCCTCTCGAATGAGGGTGTGTACGTACCATGAGGCCGTAGGCGAACATCTGGACTCCGGTGTTGCCCAGCGAGGCGGCGACGAGCTCGAGACGTAGAAACTGTCGGTTGTCGGCGAGAAGACCAAGACACCAAGTTATCACCCAAAAATACACAATATCCAGACGTAGAATGGCGAGTATCCGGGCATCCAGCCCAATCAGCATCCGAATAGGCAACCAAATTGTGAGTAGCGGAGGAATAAAGAATGAGACCAAGATCCGGTGTGCCTTTGAGATAACGAAGAATTCGTTTGATAAGAAGGAGATGTGGTTCACGAGGATCATGCATATGAAGACACACTTGGTGGACAACATAAGATATTTCAGGCCGAGTTAAGGTGATATATTGGAGAGCTCCTGCGAGACTACGATAGTGGGAAGGATCCGAGACAGGAGGACCAGCTGATGCAGAGAGTTTTGCTTTGGTGTCGATGGGTGTAGAAGAGGGATTACAGTCAGTCATACCAGCACGAGAGAGAACATCTAAAATATATTGACGCTGAGAGAGATGAATTGTGTTAGAAGTGCGTTGGACAGAGATGCCTAAAAAATGATGGAGAGGTCCTAAATCTTTCATGGAGAATTCAGTGCTGAGTTGAGTTATTATGGTCTTCAGAGCTAGAGAGGTAGTGGCCGTGAGAATGATATCATCAACATAAAGAAGAAGATAGGCAGTAATAGAACCTCGATGGAGAATAAAGAGAGAAACATCAGATTTAGATGGGAGAAAGCCAATGGATTGGGCATATGTGGCAAAGCGTTGAAACCAGGCACACGGTGCTTGTTTGAGACCATATAGAGATTTTTGAAGACGACAAACATGATTAGGAAATCGAGCATCAACGAAACCAGAAGGCTGTTGGCTATAGACTTCTTCATCAAGGTTACCGTGCAAAAAAGCATTTTTAACGTCGAGTTAATGGATGGGCCAAGATTGGGATAGAGCAAGAGAAAGCACAACTCGAATAGTGGCTGGTTTGACAACAGGACTGAAGGTTTCATCAAAATCTACACCAGGTTGTTGAGTAAAACCTCGTACCACCCAGCGAGCTTTATGACGAGCCAAAGATCCATCGGAGTGAAATTTGTGACCAAATATCCATTTACCACTAACAATATTTGCAGTTAGAGGTGGGGGAACAAGAGTCCAGGTACGGTTGGACATAAGAGCATCATACTCATCTTGCATGGCCTATCGCCAAGAGGGATCTCGGAGAGCAACAAGGTAGATGTGTGGAACAGGAGAGCTAACGGTCGCAGAAAGATTGAGACGATCGGGAGGGCCTGGTAGCTTGCCCGTGGTGCGACGAGTGCGATGAATAGGAGGGGGTGGTGGGGTGGGTATAGGTGACATAGGTGGTGTAGGTGCAGGAGTTAATGGGGGGGGGACGCGACAGGTGTGGCGGTCGGTGCCGGAGAGGGGGGAGGATTTGGTTTGGGTGGATTGTCTGCCGTGGCAGGAAAATGCTGGTTTTGCTGCCGTGGGTTCTGCCGTGGCAGAGAAAATCGGAGATTTTCTGCCACGACAGGATGTGGTGCGGAGAGAAGCTGATCAAGGCTTTCTGGTTCGTGGGGTGGCGTGGGACTGGGCGTAGGGGCATAGGGAAAAGTGTTTTCGTCAAAAGTGACATGACGGGATATGATGATCCGCCGGCTTGTGAGATCAAGACAACGATAACCACGATGCCAGGAGGGGTATCCAAGAAATAAGCAGCGAATAGATCTAGGAGCTAGTTTGTGTTTGGAAGTAGAGGAGGTATTGGGATAACAGAGACAACCGAAGACACGTAAATCGTGGTACCTAGGATGATGACCATGAAGGAGAAGGTAGGGTGTAGTGGATGGAGATATGTTTGTGGGTCGAATATTTATTAAATAGGTGGCAGTGTGAAGAGCTTCGGCCCATAAGGAAGATGGAAGGGAGGCTTGGAACAATAAGGTGCGAAGAACATCATTTGTTGTGCGAATAGCTCGTTCAGCCTTGCCGTTTTGTTGAGAGGTATAGGGACAAGAAAAGCGAAAAAGGATTCCATGGGTACTACAAAAATTGTCAAGTTTTGTGTTGTCAAATTCTCGGCCATTGTCACATTGAATAGTTTGAATCGGTAGGTTAAATTGAGTGGAGGTATAAGCATGAAAGGCTAGAAAAGTGGAGTAAATATCAGATTTCTTGCGAAGAGGAAAGCTCCAAAAATAGTGAGTAAAATCATCAACAATTATTAAGTAGTAGCAATATCCAGAAGTACTAGGTACAAGAGAGGTCCATAGATCACAATGTAGTCTTTCAAACAGACGACTGGTAAAAGACTGAGAACTAAAAAACGGTGACTTGACATGTTTTCCTAATTGACAAGCATGGCATAGACTAGGGCTAGTTTTATTGTAGTAGATCTGTTGGAGTTGCTGAAGACGAGACATGGTGTGGTCGCCTAGATGTCCAAGACGGCGATGCCAAAGATTGGTGGAGGAGGTGGTGACATGAGCTTCATGGCCGGGTAGACACACTGGATAGAGAGGGCCAGAACTATTGCATCGAAGAATCACGGTCCAGGTGAGAAGATCCTTCATAGAAAAACCATATGGGTCAAATTCAACGGATCAGGAGTTATCAGTGGTGAATTGTCGAACAGAGACAAGATTTTTAATTATTTGTGGAACAACAAGAATATTACGGAGATGAATTGGAATAGATTTACTAGTTAAGGAGAAGGAGCCGATGTGAGAAATTGGGAGTGTGGCACCATTACCAACAGTGACAGATTGAGAAGAAGGAGATGGTGTAAGAGAATCGAAGTTACCAGTATCGGATGCCATGTGGGATGAAGCGCAGAGTCCATGTACCATTCATGTGTGCCGGGTAGTTGTATATTGTTCAGGGCGGCAAGAAGTGTTGGATCAACCGCCGAGCTTGATGAAGATGGCGTCAGGTGGTTGGTGCCGTATGCGGGGTATGCCCGTGGAGCCAGAGGACGAGGTCCGAGAAGACCGGGAGGACCGATAAGAGCTGGCGCCTGCCACGGACGGGTCGGTGCATGTAACACCCCAAAAATTCGTCCCTAATTTTAGTGGTGTTTTCTCGCACCTGGAAAACTTTTTCGGGTTTCAAAATGTTTTCTTAGAACCTGGTGGTCTTTGATTTAACTTTGGTTTCGCTCTCTTAGAAAAATTTCCCAATAATCCTCGAGTCCTTGTCAACCTCCACCATATTCCCATGCCGTTGTTCTGTCTGTTAAACACTGGTTCCATTTGGTAATTCCAAAACTCTCTCGGTCTATTCTACTAAAGCCTCCACCGCAAATTTTTGCTTGGAATAAATTCTACCAAGATACCATATGGTTCCCTCATACACAAAGATCACTTCCACGGAAAAATATTTCATAGTCCCATGCAATATTCCAAAGTTAAACCATATTCTCTAATATGCCATTTTCGATCCAGAAATTATCTAGACACCTTCCACACATCCAGAAATTCTAATATTTTGGGGAGATGCATAAATCCACCTCCTGAACATTCCACTCCACTGTTCCAACCTCATTCGAGAAATATTTGAGGTACTTCCCTTGTGATGCTCTTTCCATGCCTAATAGCAATTTCCAAAGCAAACCCTAGTTCTTGGACGACGTAGAATAGAATTTGTTGTGTTGCCCAAAACCCCGTGAACCTAGTTCCGAAGCCATTTCCCTTTTGGAACCCCGAGTCGACGGGAACATGTCGATGCCACTCGTGGCGCGCCCCGAACGCTAGCGCGCGCACTGTGCGTTCCTGTGCACCGGGTCTCCTCTGTTCCCCGTGTCCCAACCGCACCCCATCTGTAGCTAGACCGTCCACTGCTTCCCTGTTCGAACCGGAGATGATTCTATCCACTCCACCGACGATACAGTGGCATGGAGGAGAGCTTCCCCGTGTCTCCTCTCCCCTGCCCTTGAAAAGGACCCCGAGCCCTCCTCGCGGGCGCAACCAGCACTCCACTCTCCCTCCCCTGCCCGAGCATCTCTCCCTCCTTCCCCTGAGCCTCCCCACGTTTTCTTTTCAGCGTAGGAAAACGAGCTGAGTTCGAGCTTCGGCCATGGTCGCCTGACCATGTCGAGGATGCACCCGAGCAACGCCAGCCTTCCCCGCACCCCTAGCCTCTCCCCTGGCCGCGGTTCGCCGCCGCCATCCCATCCCCACCCTCGGTTCGTCCTAGAAGCAGCAGAGGCGGAGATCGAAGCGTGGCCGCCATGGCCGGAACTTGGAGGTCGACACGATGCCTCCCGTGCTCCTCCGTGTCTGGGACCCCAGCCTTGGTCGTGGTGTGGCGCGGCGGCCTCGTCTCGGTCACCAGCAAGCGGCGCCGGAGGGAGAGCGGCGACAGAGGCGGCGTCTCGAGGCCTCGCTTCCGTCCAGGAGTCGCCGGCAGCACGCTTGCGGAGCACGCTCCCGTGGCGGCGCTTCGGAGCTTCCTCTCACCCGTGCTCGCCCTCGTCGGAGGCGGCGCATCGGGGCGGCCCTCCCCGCATCTCGGCGGCCGGCGGCACGCACCAGGGCGGCGGCGGCGGCCGAGCCGGCCCGAGCCGCCAAGGCTCTCCCGTGCCGCAGTCGAGGAAAGAAGAGGAAGGAAGAGGGAGAAAGGAAGAAAAAGGAAAAAGAAAAAGAAAAAGGAAAAAGGAGAAGGGAGGGAGGCCGACAGGTGGGTCCCGGCCCCACCTGTCAGGTTAAGTGGAGGCGCCTTTCGCGCGGATGCTTCCCGGCTGCGAAGACGTATTTCCAGAGAACTACGCAACCAGCCCAGCCCAGTTCGGAAATCAGCCCGTTCTGTTTTTTCCCGGGTGAGCAGCGGATAGCTATCCTTCGCTCGCTCGTTTCTCTCAAACCGTAACTCCGTTTGAGGTGATTCAAATTTGTATATTCTTAGTTTGAAAAGTTGTCCAGTAGTATCAGTTTTACATTTTTGCAAAATACTTGTATGCTCAGTACCTTTGTATGCATGCATAGGGTATACCGCGGTACCGGCAGACCGGAACCCTGACCCGTGACGCGTCCATGATCCCTAAGCCAAATGGTGTCGATCTTCGGAGGCAAGCTAACCCCTTGCTATGAGCCGTCCGCAATGTTGTTTGTTATTTGCTTATTGACATGCCGAGTGTTTATATTTGTCTGCGTTCGGTATATATTATGTCGGTCTGTTATTGTTGTGTTCAATATGTTACTTCGAATATTGCTCCTGCCATGTTTCATTCATCATCCATGTATGCATTAGAATGACGTGTGAATTAATTGTGCGCCTCGCACTTGCGCGGCTTTGTCGAACCCTCTAACTAAACAACGGTAAAACATGCGTTCCTATGAGTGTTTGCTTCTTCTCCTTCGCCGAGGTGAGGAGCGGACGAATGTCATCTTATGATCCTCGGAGTTGGGGGCATTTGCCAAAAGAGTTATTTGCTTCTTCTCCCTCCGTCAAACGTGGTTGGCGTAAGCCCACCTGGACTGCGACGCTTGGGACATTTGCTTTCCATTTGGTTCTTTTTGCCAAGATTGCTGACACCACGTCGGGTTAATCCTTGAGTGGAATGGATGCTTTCTTTCTTATGAGTGATTTTCGGTTCATTTTGGAGACTACATGCCCTACTAAATTTGGTAGTTGATACGTGATGGCGCTGGTCGGCGGAATCGCCGCCGTAGTCACCCGATCGACGCCAACAACCTGTGTTATATTTGGTGGTCGATATGTGATGGCGCTGGTCGGCGGAATCGCCGCCGTAGTCACCCGATCGACGCCAACAACCTGTGTTATAATTGGTAGTTGATATGTGATGGCGCTGGTTGGCGGAATCGCCGCCGTAGTCACCCGATCGACGCCAACAACCTGTGCTAACTTTTGTATTGATCTGCGATGGCGCTGGTCGGAGGTAGCTCCGCCGTAGTCACCCGGTCAATACAAACAAACTATTGCTTGAAATATTATGTTGCTAATGTCTTGATGTTTGGTGATATATATTATCATGATATTATGATTGTTGTGTTGGACTAATCTTTGTTGTTTGGACTTGTTATGATGAAATTTGATTTAAATGAAACACCCCTCCAAACATCGATAGGGTCAGTCCATAGTGCCACTAATCTGAACATCGAAAGCACTACCACTGTCGCTCATATGGGCGGGCCTTGACCTACGTATCCTATTGAGCCTCCTTTGATGCTGCCATTTTGGCAAGACTAGTCGGTTACCTTTGTGGTCGGGGCTAGTCTTGCGAAGGTTCCGGAGCTAGGCGTTGCTCATGGGTTGGGGACGTGCCGGATTCACTTCGTCATAAGACATAGAGTTATGTCGGTAGCTATACAGGGAGTGTCTTGGTAGCGTGAACGGTCATGTACGTGTATCAGGTCGTCTTAAGGATGAGTTCCTAAAGTACCGGCTATATGGTGCACCTAGATGGGTGGAAACTGCAACCTCTCGAGAGTGTCAAATCTGGATGTCTAGCCTCGTTCCAAGGTTATGAAACAACAGTTCAGTGTCGGTCACACTATTGTCTTTGTCGAGTCAGGAGGTTAAACTTAAGTTTTGTTTGAAAGAAAGTTGAACAACCTGATTTCACTAAATGAACAAATAAGATGATGCAGGGAATGTTGCCTTGAGATGTCGATGGTAACCCGAGATATGGGATGGCGGTGTGATCGTTGGGAGCCTAGAGTTAGGCCTGAGCCAACATCAACCGTGCGTGCCCAGAGTGGAAAGATGAGGCCAGTGGGCCTAGCAGTGTTCACACGTGCTGTTGTGTATTATTTGGTACCATTTGGTACACCCGTTTACTCGTCAGAGGTAAGCCCTTTGTATGATTGCTGGTACACGATCCAACCCCACCTGGCTTGGACTCTGTACTGGTGATACCCCGTTGCTTGCTTATGACATGTTTGGTTGTCAATGCCATGCTACTTTTATGTCATGTATCTAGAGTACACTTGACATGTTGTAGGAGTTTGTTTCCAATGTATATCTTGTTGCATGATTGTTGGATTGTTTGTAGTGAGTGGCGATTCTTGCTGAGTGCATACAAATGTACTCACGGGCCTTGTGTTTGTGGCCAGATATTGGCGAGGATTCATCTTCTACCTTAGCCAGAAGTGGAGCAAGAGCGTGCTAGGATCAGTAGCCCAGCCAGATACCTGTGGAGTGGAGCCGCTCCAAGCCGTTGCCTAATTTATGTCTTCCGCTGCCAGTTAAAACTCTGAGTCGGGCCATGCTTGGCTTGATATTTTGTAATGCCTCGATGGCCTTGTAAACCCTTTGTAGCACTTTGTGCCTTATTGTGTAATGATTTCCGCTATGTTGCATTGTCGTAACGTGCGGCCAGATATCTTGGGCTGGCGCACGGGGCGACCGCCCCTCTGACAAGCTGTGCCAGAAGGGGGTGCCATAGAGCATGGTATCAGAGCACCAGGCTGGCTGTAGACTACCCTAGCATGGAAAGCCCAGCCTTACTTTTGCCCGACAAGGAGCCCGATGGATTTGACCCATCTCCGCCTAACCGGCATGGCTATGTTGGTCAACATTATGGTGTAGTAGGATTTGTCCCAATCCCCGAGTGAGGCTTGCCGGTTTCTTCCATGAGAAGGAATCGACACTACCCATTAGTATGAGACCCAAGTCCTGGCTACCTATAAAATCCCACCCTCGCTTGCTATCCTTTGCAACCCAACTCTCTTGAAGCAGATTCCGCTCAGGAATCTTGCGCTCTCCTCTCTCCCAAGTACCTTAGCTTGAGGTTGTAGATGGAACCTACCCTTGTTTTCGAGACCACCGCTGAGTTTCGCCCCGGTTTTCCACCTCTGCTGTGGGAAGCTGCTCGCGACATTCTTGGTTGTGTTTCTCGGCCGGTGTACCATGTATATCGGTCTAACCTCTCCTCCTGCGTGAGCGAGTATCATGCCGATGTGTATGTCGCCACAAGTGCCTTAGGAAGCGCGGCGCCATATGTGATTCAAAGCCACTTCGTGGATTCCCCTGAGATGGCTCTCCAAGTTGCAGCTTGGAAATGTCTCGCTCGTCTGCGGTACTTTGAAGCCGCGACAGAACCTCCCGCGCCTCGCTTTTTTCCGCCAAGATCCCTTGCAAGCCCCAGCCATCCCATGGTAAGCATCGAAGTGATGCTCAACTCAACCTTGTCCCACCTCGAAGCCTACACCACCGCCTTGGAGAGCATTCTAGCCTACCACTTGGAGGAATGCCATTCCAATAGGCAAGCCCTTGCCCGAGTTCCGTAGCCCACTGACAAGAGCCCAGTGGATACCAAGCTTTGCTTAGGACCAAAACCGCAAGATCCAGAAAGCAACAAAGTGGATGCCCATACCAAGTCCCCACCAAGTGTGGAGTCCTAAGTTGGTAGGTGAGAGTTTGTGAGGTTGTTTGTAACCCCTTGTGTTTTCTTGTGCTGCATGTTTGTTCTGTCCGCGGTTAAGTTGTTCTTAGGTTAGCCTGTGAAAAACTTGATGTTCTGATTCCCTTGTTAACCACTTGGTTGACATGTGACGGAATACCATGTCCTTCTCTTCAGTTGAAAAGTTTTGAAGAAATGACAGATCACATAAAAGCAGAAGTGGTATATGTGAACCCAGACACATATGCACGCCTGTAAAATTAATGCAAACTTTGAATGATATTATTTTCTAGAATGAGAACTATTTTTGTGTGTTGCACAAGTTTAACCATTAAGTTGAAGTATTTAATGAGACACTGTAACCACGGTGTCCTGCTCACTTAATGTTGGCTCGTGCATAGGTTTGAAAAAACTCGTACATGTATCGTTGCAAGGTTCCTCACCCAATATGAACCTTGTGAGGACTCATGTTAAAGTAAGGGCCCAAACCCTCCACGATGACCACGCATCACAAGCTCTAGTATGCTTGTTGAGTGTCCCCTCGTCGTTGGAGCACAAAAGGATTTCTTGTAGAGTGTTTTGTTAGCTGTTGTGAACGTGTTTATACGGTATGGTTGAAATGATTATGCCATACTGCTGCAACTGTTTGTTTTGGGCCACGAAAATGTAGGACTATTTTTTCTAAAATGAGGTTTTCTCAGAATAGAAATTCTGCTGTCTATATGCTTGTATTCCAGCCATGTTATCTTTGCTGCAAGACACGGAGTATGGCCAGTGGAAAAAAAATACAGAAATGAAGGATGTAAGTTCTACTCCAGCTAGAACTCTACAGCTACTTCTGAGCAATGAGGCACCCCTGGAAGGTTCTTACCCTCGTATCTATGGTGTTCCATAGGGGAGAATCCTTGCAAAAACAAATTTTGGGTGTGGCCCTACCCATCAAAATTTAGGTGTTTGTGAGCTCACTTTTGGGTAACCCAAACATCCTACTCTTAAAAGAAACCTTAAATTTTTCAAAACCTATATATGCATGAAAGTGTGTATATAGCTTTTCTAAAATACAACTCTAGATGAGAGGATAGGATAGCATATCCCGATCCTTTTGTTTATAAAATTTTGGGGAACTGCTTACCCCAGTTCAAACTCTATTTTGTTGGATGTTAGCTTGTTTGTAGACATGCTTGGTTGTTTTTGCCATGGTTGGGTATGTGCGGTCGTTTGAGCAAAAACCTTAGTTTATATTTATATACCCATGGTGGTAGATCCTGTATTGTGTGATTCTGTGAGCCCCTGCCATGTCATTCATTTGGGTGTGCCTTGTTTGATAGTAATGCTATGCTTGCAAATGCCCAGTTTTGAGAAATACCTTGATATGCGTGGATCCCTCCGAGTGTCTTAGAACTCTAGCATCATAAAGAAAAAGTTTTGGAAAAGTTTTAAGATATAGCGGTATAATAAAACCGTACAAGAAATATCTTGTTATAACTCCGGGAATCTCTACAAGTCTCCGAATCTCGGGACGAAATTCTTTTTAAGGAGGGAAGGTTTGTAACACCCCAAAAATTCGTCCCTAATTTTAGTGGTGTTTTCTCGCACCTGGAAAACTTTTTCGGGTTTCAAAATGTTTTCTTAGAACCTGGTGGTCTTTGATTTAACTTTGGTTTCGCTCTCTTAGAAAAATTTCCCAATAATCCTCGAGTCCTTGTCAACCTCCACCATATTCCCATGCCGTTGTTCTGTCTGTTAAACACTGGTTCCATTTGGTAATTCCAAAACTCTCTCGGTGTATCCTACTAAAGCCTCCACCGCAAATTTTTGCTTGGAATAAATTCTACCAAGCTACCATATGGTTCCCTCATACACAAAGATCACTTCCACGGAAAAATATTTCATAGTCCCATGCAATATTCCAAAGTTAAACCATATTCTCTAATATGCCATT
Organism: Poa pratensis; assembly: GCA_947311845.1. NCBI lineage: Eukaryota > Viridiplantae > Streptophyta > Magnoliopsida > Poales > Poaceae > Poa > Poa pratensis. The sequence goes on from CAMZMU010000054.1 coordinate 61,594,113, forward strand.
TTCGATCCAGAAATTATCTAGACACCTTCCACACATCCAGAAATTCTAATATTTTGGGGAGATGCATAAATCCACCTCCTGAACATTCCACTCCACTGTTCCAACCTCATTCGAGCAATATTTGAGGTACTTCCCTTGTGATGCTCTTTCCATGCCTAATAGCAATTTCCAAAGCAAACCCTAGTTCTTGGACGACGTAGAATAGAATTTGTTGTGTTGCCCAAAACCCCGTGAACCTAGTTCCGAAGCCGTTTCCCTTTTGGAACCCCGAGTCGACGGGAACATGTCGATGCCACTCGTGGCGCGCCCCGAACGCTAGCGCGCGCACTGTGCGTTCCTGTGCACCGGGTCTCCTCTGTTCCCCGTGTCCCAACCGCACCCCATCTGTAGCTAGACCGTCCACTGCTTCCCTGTTTGAACCGGAGATGATTCTATCCACTCCACCGACGATACAGTGGCATGGAGGAGAGCTTCCCCGTGTCTCCTCTCCCCTGCCCATGAAAAGGACCCCGAGCCCTCCTCGCGGGCGCAACCAGCACTCCACTCTCCCTCCCCTGCCCGAGCATCTCTCCTTCCTTCCCCTGAGCCTCCCCACGTTTTCTTTTCAGCGTAGGAAAACGAGCTGAGTTCGAGCTTCGGCCATGGTCGCCTGACCATGTCGAGGATGCACCCGAGCAACGCCAGCCTTCCCCGCACCCCTAGCCTCTCCCCTGGCCGCGGTTCGCCGCCGCCATCCCATCCCCACCCTCGGTTCGTCCTAGAAGCAGCAGAGGCGGGAGATCGAAGCGTGGCCGCCATGGCCGGAACTTGGAGGTCGACACGATGCCTCCCGTGCTCCTCCGTGTCCTGGGACCCCAGCCTTGGTCGTGGTGTGGCGCGGCGGCCTCGTCTCGGTCACCAGCAAGCGGCGCCGGAGGGAGAGCGGCGATAGAGGCGGCGTCCCGAGGCCTCGCTTCCGTCCAGGAGTCGCCGGCAGCGCGCTTGCGGAGCACGCTCCCGTGGCGGCGCTCCGGAGCTTCCTCTCACCCGTGCTCGCCCTCGTCGGAGGCGACGCATCGGGGCGGCCCTCCCCGCATCTCGGCGGCCGGCGGCACGCACCAGGGCGGCGGCGGCAGGCGGCGGCCGAGCCGGCCCGAGCCGCCAAGGCTCTCCCGTGCCGTAGTCGAGGAAAGAGGAAGGAAGAGGGAGAAAGGAAGAAAAAGGAAAAAGAAAAAGAAAAAGGAAAAAGGAGAAGGGAGAGAGGCCGACAGGTGGGTCCCGGCCCCACCTGTCAGGTTAAGTGGAGGCGCCTTTCGCGCGGATGCGCTTCCCAGCTGCGAAGACGTATTTCCAGAGAACTACGCAACCAGCCCAGCCCAGTTCGGAAATCAGCCCGTTTGTTTTTTCCCGGGTGAGCAGCGGATAGCTATCCTTCGCTCGCTCGTTTCTCTCAAACCGTAACTCCGTTTGAGGTGATTCAAATTTGTAAATTCTTAGTTTGAAAAGCTCTGTCCAGTAGTATCAGTTTTACATTTTTGCAAAATACTTGTATGATCAGTACCTTTGTATGCATGCATAGGGTATACCGCGGTATCGGCAGACCGGAACCCTGACCCGTGACGCGTCCGTGATCCCTGAGCCAAATGGTGTCGATCTTCGGAGGCAAGCTAACCCCTTGCTATGAGCCGTCCGCAATGTTGTTTGTTATTTGCTTATTGACATGCCGAGTGTTTATATTTGTCTGCGTTCGGTATATATTATGTCGGTCTGTTATTGTTGTGTTCAATATGTTACTTCGAATATTGCTCCTGCCATGTTTCATTCATCATCCATGTATGCATTAGAATGACGTGTGAATTAATTGTGCGCCTCGCACTTGCGTGGCTTTGTTAAACCCTCTAACTAAACAACGGTAAAACATGCGTTCCTATGAGTGTTTGCTTCTTCTCCTTCACCGAGGTGAGGAGCGGACGAATGCCGTCTTATGATCCTCGGAGTTGGGGGCATTTGCCAAAAGAGTTATTTGCTTCTTCTCCCTCCGTCAAACGTGGTTGGCGTAATCCCACCTGGACTGCGGCGCTTGGGACATTTGCTTTCCATTTGGTTCTTTTTGCCAAGATTGCTGACACCACGTCGGGTTAATCCTTGAGTGGAATGGATGCTTTCTTTCTTATGAGTGATTTTCGGTTCATTTTGGAGACTACATGCCCTACTAAATTTGGTAGTTGATACGTGATGGCGCTGGTCGGCGGAATCGCCGCCGTAGTCACCCGATCGACGCCAACAACCTGTGTTATATTTGGTGGTCGATATGTGATGGCGCTGGTCGGCGGAATCGCCGCCGTAGTCACCCGATCGACGCCAACAACCTGTGTTATAATTGGTAGTTGATATGTGATGGCGCTGGTCGGCGGAATCGCCGCCGTAGTCACCCGATCGACGCCAACAACCTGTGCTAACTTTTGTATTGATCTGCGATGGCGCTGGTCGGAGGTAGCTCCGCCGTAGTCACCCGGTCAATACAAACAAACTATTGCTTGAAATATTATGTTGCTAATGTCTTGATGTTTGGTGATATATATTATCATGATATTATGATTGTTGTGTTGGACTAATCTTTGTTGTTTGGACTTGTTATGATGAAATTTGATTTAAATGAAACACCCCTCCAAACATCGATAGGGTCAGTCCATAGTGCCACTAATCTGAACATCGAAAGCACTACCACTGTCGCTCATATGGGCGGGCCTTGACCTACGTATCCTATTGAGCCTCCTTTGATGCTGCCATTTTGGCAAGACTAGTCGGTTACCTTTGTGGTCGGGGCTAGTCTTGCGAAGGTTCCGGAGCTAGGCGTTGCTCATGGGTTGGGGACGTGCCGGATTCACTTCGTCATAAGACATAGAGTTATGTCGGTAGCTATACAGGGAGTGTCTTGGTAGCGTGAACGGTCATGTACGTGTATCAGGTCGTCTTAAGGATGAGTTCCTAAAGTACCGGCTATATGGTGCACCTAGATGGGTGGAAACTGCAACCTCTCGAGAGTGTCAAATCTGGATGTCTAGCCTCGTTCCAAGGTTATGGAACAACAGTTCAGTGTCGGTCACACTATTGTCTTTGTCGAGTCAGGAGGTTAAACTTAAGTTTTGTTTGAAAGAAAGTTGAACAACCTGATTTCACTAAATGAACAAATAAGATGATGCAGGGAATGTTGCCTTGAGATGTCGATGGTAACCCGAGATATGGGATGGCGGTGTGATCGTTGGGAGCCTAGAGTTAGGCCTGAGCCAACATCAACCGTGCGTGCCCAGAGTGGAAAGATGAGGCTAGTGGGCCTAGCAGTGTTCACACGTGCTGTTGTGTATTATTTGGTACCATTTGGTACACCCGTTTACTCGTCAGAGGTAAGCCCTTTGTATGATTGCTGGTACACGATCCAACCCCACCTGGCTTGGACTCTGTACTGGTGATACCCCGTTGCTTGCTTATGACATGTTTGGTTGTCAATGCCATGCTACTTTTATGTCATGTATCTAGAGTACACTTGACATGTTGTAGGAGTTTGTTTCCAATGTATATCTTGTTGCATGATTGTTGGATTGTTTGTAGTGAGTGGCGATTCTTGCTGAGTGCATACAAATGTACTCACGGGCCTTGTGTTTGTGGCCAGATATTGGCGAGGATTCATCTTCTACCTTAGCCAGAAGTGGAGCAAGAGCGTGCTAGGATCAGTAGCCAGCCAGATACCTGTGGAGTGGAGCCGCTCCAAGCCGTTGCCTAATTTATGTCTTCCGCTGCCAGTTAAAACTCTGAGTCGGGCCATGCTTGGCTTGATATTTTGTAATGCCTCGATGGCCTTGTAAACCCTTTGTATCACTTTGTGCCGATTGTGTAATGATTTCCGCTATGTTGCATTGTCGTAACGTGCGGCCAGATATCTTGGGCTGGCGCACGGGGCGACCGCCCTTCTGACAAGCTGTGCCAGAAGGGGGTGCCACAGTGCATGATGCTGCTGCAGCTGCCAAGGGACTGGAGCTGATGGTGCCTGGTGCTGGGAGTTCGCCCGTGTGGGAGCGCCGGTCCAGGGATTGAATTGCCAGGGTTGTCGCGACCCCGACCGCGGCCGCCACGGCCACCACCACGGCCACGACCTCCACCGCCACGGTGGTAGTTGTTGAAGTTGTATGGGGCGCCGCCGCGGCCGCCACCGTAGCCTGAAGAAGGGGCGCCCCCGTAGCCGGAAGGAGGGGCGCTGGTGGAGCTGGAAGACGAGGCGCCCCCGTAGCCGGAAGGAGGGGCGCTGCCAGAGTAGGGGACGATGCTGTTGCCGCTGGCCCATAGAGCGGTAGAGGTGGCATTCTTCGCGTCGGTCTTCTTCTGGGACTCCTCGAGGATCAGGGCAGAGCGATTCTGCAGGAACGTGGGAAGCGGCACCTGGAACGGCAGGAAGGAGCGGAGATGGGCGAAGCTGTCGTTGAGGCCACGCATGAGAGTTAGAACCAGTGTCTCGTCACTGATCTGCTGGCCAACATCCACGAGAGAATCGGAGAGAGCTTTGAGCTTGGCGCAGTAGTCGCTGACGGCCATGTCGCCTTGCGGAGTGTTCCTGAACTCCGCCTCGAGTTGGATGGCCCGATGCTTTTTGTTGTCGCGGAAGAGGTTCTCGATTGCGTCCCATATGGTGCGGGCTGAAGAGCCGGGGCACATGACGATGCTGAAGAGATCGGCAGAGATGGATCCATAGATCCAGGAGAGGATGGTGTAGTCATCACGTCCCCAATCTGATGTGGGCAGGTGTTGGAGGGGGTGGCGCCGTTGTCGGCGAGAACATGAAAAGTGAGGCCGTAGCGGCCGAGGGCAACGAGAAAGAGCTCGTGCCAGTTGGTGTAGTTGGAGGCTGTGAGATCGAGGGTGATGGGCACGTGGAGCTTGATGGAGGTGGCATAGGTGGAGGGGTTTGGGGTAGGGGGAGCGGGTGAGCTTTCTGTGGTTTTGCCGAGATCGGCGAGACGCCGCTCAAGCTCTTCCTGGCGAGTTTGGAGGAGGGACTCGCGTTCCTTCAGCTCCTTCTCGAGCTTGGCGAGTTCGTCGGCTGAGGCCATGGAGGTAGGAGAAGGCTAGGTTTTGTGGATCGGTTGGAGAAGAAGAGGGTTTAGGGTTTTTGAGTTAGGAGGATTCGGCTGGTGTCTGATACCATGTAAGTCGATATGCTCGGGCTGCAATTGCACGCCTCGATGTGTTCTATTGATCAGTATATATACATGGATTACAAACTTGTGTTACAAGAAATCTAGGTCGGTTTGGGAACTGAATAGGAGTACGTTTCCTGTTCTCGTATTGGACTCGAATACAAATTCCTGGAGTCCTCTAACAAAAACTTTGGTGCCAAACTAAGCCTTTTCACTAGAGTATGCCAAAGTGGCATACCTTATCTTTATAGAAGAGAGCAACACAATTACAAGAGTCTGAATCCAGTTGCACACAACTGTATCAGATAATACCTCACACCTACACCCACACCGAAACCTATGCCTACTCTCTCGCGGCATTAGGTGCACCCACTCCAACTCTTGCTCTCTCCCAAAGCAAGTACTCCTCTCTCACCTTACTGACTAATAGCGGGGGGCCCAATTGTTCATTTAGATTCCCAAACACCCGCGCATTTCGTTGTTTCCACAGCTTCCACGCTGTTAGAATGACAAGGGTATCAAATTTCTTCCTGTCAGCTCTCTGAATCTGCATTCTCGCATCAGTCCACCATTCCTTGAAGCAGTTGGTGTTTTGAGGTTCAGCAAGTTGGATGCCCACCGCCTGCAGGCACCCCCACCATACTTCCTTTGCATATGGACACTGAACCAAAATGTGATCCACCGTGTCTTCATCTTGCAGGCAAGTGAAGCAGGCGTCAGTTTGTTCTTGCAGCCCATGTCTGGTCCGCCAGTCCGCCGTCCATAGCCGACGTCTCAACGCCAACCAACAAAATTTTTTGCACTTCGGGGTAGCAAATGATTTCCAAATCGGATCGGCCATTCCATCTCGGATTCTTCCCTGTTGCAGCCTCTCATATGTTGCCTTTGCAGAGTAAACTCCCGAAGCTGCTGCGGCCAAAGGAACTTGTCTTGCCCTGTTCATCGCGGTCAACTGAGCAGACTGCCAGCCAGAGCCGCACTCAGATCATCTGCGACGTCCAGCGCCCAGTTCTGATTGACCATAGCTTCCTGCACCGTGCGCCTATTCTTGAGTCTCGTAGGCACCGCCGCGACCACCAAAGGCGCTATGTCCACAGCTGCGAGTCCCTCGATCCATCTATCAGTCCAGAACAGGACCTCGCTTCCACGCCCCGGTACTATCTTCACTAGACTATCGAAAACCGCCACTGCATCTCTTGGTCTTGGCAGTCCTTGCCAAGGCCTGCTCGGGTCCGTCCTTCGTAGCCACTCCCACCTGACGCGCAAGGCGAGGCCTTGCAGCCGCAGGTCTTTCACTCCGAGGCCACCGAGTTCTGTCGGTTTGCAGATGGCATCCCATGCAACCAAGCACTCTCCTCCCGAGACTTCTTTCTTCCCTGCCCAGAAGAACGCCCGAAGCCACTTTTCAACTTCCTCTAATGCCCAAACCGGCGCATCCGCAATCAGCAACTGGTGTATTGGCTTTGCCATGATTACAATTTTTATTAATGTCAGGCGTCCCGCCCGTTCGATCAGGCCGCGTTGCCATCCTGGTACAAACTCGATCACCTTATCGATCCAAGGTTGCCACTCAGCTTTTGTTAGCGGTCGTAGCGCATGTGGAAGTCCGAGATATCGAATTGGGAATCTCGCTGTTTGACAACCCAAGGCCTCACGCACCCTTTCCTCATCTCCTTCCCCCGCACGTATGACTGTCGCCGTGGTTTTCCTGTAATTCACCTTCAGGCCCGAGGCTTCTCCAAATATATTCAGGATTTCCTTTATCGCAAGATAGATGCTCGCTGCAAAGGCGAGATACCCGCAAGGTTTTGTAGTAAAAGTGCCTCGACCGCTTTCAAGATCGTCGCCGTCAGAACCTCCATACCCATGACGAACAACAACGGGGATGTCGGATCACCCTGTCTGAGCCCTCGCGCGTGTACAATTCGATTCCCTGGGTTCCATTTACAATCACCCTCGTGTTGGCAGTTGACAGAAGGATCATGATCCACTTCAGGAACAAATCACTGAATCCCATCTTCCTTAAAACCTCGAACAAGAAACTCCAAGACATGGCGTCGAACGCTCGGGATATGTCCAGTTTAATCAGGACACCTTTCAGTTTCCTTTGATGTATCCTCCTGGCCGCTTGTCTTACTAAAAGAAAAATATCATTCAGATTTCTTCCTTTTACGAATGCTGATTGATTTGTCCTAATTAGCTCCCCCATCTTTGGCCTTAATCTGTTGGTAATTACTTTGAAAAACAGCTTCGCAAAGCTATGAACCAAACTGATGGGCCTGAAATCACCAATCTCCTCTGCATCTTGCTTCTTGGGAATCAGAGTTATGAGGGCTCTATTTAACCTGGCGAATCCTCTGCCATCACCGACAACAAGTTTCAACAAACCTCTCATAACGTCCTCCTTTATTACTGGCCATGCCGCCTGGTAAAACTGTCTCGTAAAAATGTCTTGTGTAAAAATGTCTCGTGAAATCCCATCTTCCCTAAACCCTAAACCCTAAACAAAAATGTCGGTTTTACGCGAAACGATTTTGTGAACACGTAAATATGAAAATCTATCCGTGAAATTTTATTTCAAATTTTTTCGACATTCCAAAATAGTTTTTTAAATACTGGGTATGCATATGCACCCAGAAAATAAAGTGGATTTCATATTTAAATCAGCTTGATGGAAAGCACGGCCCACGTGGGGGATTTGCAATAAGAGACAACACCATTGAGTTAATATAATATTTACTAATAGGGCTAAATGGTTCTACATTGCTGCATGCAGACTAGCAATAGTGGGGTATCATAAACAGTACCGTGCATGCCGTGTTAGCAAAAAACTGATATGTCACTACAACTAAGGATATGAAGATGATAGTGATATCATAGGTAGGTACCGTAACGTATCGGATTTCAAGACAAGACGAGTTTACAACCTAATAAATGAAGTACTATATTATATCACACATATGTTACTATCAATTATGTAAGTAGTAACATTAGTATCATAGGTACGATGCTAGTGTATGATACTAGTCTAAGCCATCAACGCACGACAAGCCTAACGACAAAACGCAAGCTACCCTTACCCTCCCAGGTAAGGTCATTATGGACACAATCCCCAACAATAGGTCGCATGGAAGGTAAGATAGAGAAAGGCATTGGAGCGGACGATTGATATTGTTGTTATTTTTAATTGGTAGGGAGTAGAGTCTATTTTTGATAGGTATTAGACACTTATCTGAACTAAGCAAAGTCATGCTATCATGCGACCAATCGATTTTCATTGAACCCATGTGTCTATTAGAAATATGCCCTAATAACAAATGTTATGAATTAGAATTGCATTAATCCTGAATATTAGATTCAGAGGAAAATCCAATTGCATGTGTGTAGTAATAAACACCAAGGAGAACCTCAGTCAATCCCGTGGATTAGCTCGTGTAATGTTCATCGTCTTGTTCTTTTTTAGCATGGGCATACATAGTAAGTCTTATGAGGATGCCGACAATAATGATGCACATTGTTAATTTTACATTGGTACTGGATAGACTCTTATGACATATTGTGAGATACATCGTCCATATTTGCCGTTTACTTGTGTTTCGACCATGAGCTTAACGATGCAGAGACCGGGCTTCGTTCCCCATTTCAACAAAAATCATAGACGTAGATACCACATAAGAACACCCCATCTAGCCGCATCCCCTGCCATGGGGCAAAGCATCTAAGGAGGCGGGGATTCCAACTCCTACAAGGAGTTGGACTCCTACTAGGAGTCCTCCTGAAGGAGGTTGGCCGACCCCACTAGACATATATCAAGGAAGGTGGGGGCCAAGGGCAAGACAAGAAGCCACGACAGTTCCCTGCCCTAGCCGCACCCCTCCTCCCCGGTCCAACCAAATAACCCTAGGGCTTCCATCTCTCGCTCTTTCTCTAGAGGCAAATCTTTTTCAAAGAGATTTCTCGCTACTCCAGAGTGCTTGATCGCTCATTTTGACGGTGTTGACGGTCTGATATGCTCGTTGTCGCAGCTAGAAAAGTTTGTGTTTTCCCTGATTCTTTTGATGTTGCATACATACTTTCAAACTGTAACAAACTCAAACGCTTTTTGTTGCGAAATCACATGCCAGATATTGCAAGTTTTCTAGGCGTTTTGCTATATGTTTCCTCTTATTTGTTTGAATGGTTTACATGCTTTTTTAAAATGCCACAATTTTTTTGCAATTGTTTGCGAGTTTTGTTTAAATAGTTGGTGAGTTTTATTGCAAATAAATCTGTAGCAAAAAGTTGTTGCTTAACCACTTTTAATTTCTGGAAAAACACATGTTTTTGTTGTAATAGTTTATGATTTTTGTTGCGATTCAAGCTGCAGCAATTTTTTTTGTATTTTAACCATTATTTGGTAGCACTACATTTTACGAAATGTTGCGATAATTTATTGCAATAATGTTTTTTGTATATGGAGTGACAAATTTTGTTGCAATATTAGGGGTAAATCACCACGGTGATATTTTTGTTGTAAATATCGGTAAGGTTGAGGAGAACACGATATACCATTTCGTTTATGTGGAGCTGTATCGCTGGTTGATTTTTTTTCAAAAAAATCGATGAGCTGTGGATGATTCTATGTATTGGATGGCGATTCTCTAGTGGGAAGAGGGGCCGATTTATGGCTCGGTGTAGGTCTACCAGCCTAGCACTAACTTAAAAACGTTTAGACCTTAAATAAACAAAAATAGAAGTTTCATTTTGAATTCGACATCTTCTGCTCGATCCATGGCAACATTTACGAGGTTTGAGTACGGTTCTCTTACCCACAACCTTATGTTTGCAAGAGATTTTTTTTTACATGGGCGCCCATCCGGCCAAGGCCTGAGACGTTATTGTAAAGAACGTCTCAAATCTAGGAAACACTTCGTAAGCGGTTTATCAACTCAAGAGTGAAGACACCCAATTCGGTCCCTCCTGGGTCGGTCGATCGGAAACACGTCTAGAATGGTCCACTTAGTTATCGTTTCTGACACCTGCAAGAAGGGGCTCCTTCTTATCCTCCCACTTGTTCAATCTCTTTTGTGCTTCATTCACCTGAAGGTTATGCAAACAGAAAAAAAAAGACAGTTACACAGTTAGTATTTTCTAGATAATTTTGTTTCAAACCTTATCCGCGTATATGTGCAAATTGTGATAAATTTGCATCAGCATCGAAGGTGAACAAAGTAGAGGTATATATAACATTCATGGCAACAACTATGGCGACAGAGGAAGGTAGCTTGAATCTTGGGACCTAAGGTAGTTAACTCCCGAAGTCATATGTAGTTCGCTTGTGCAAAATAGAAATGAAAAATGGAACTTTCTTCTCTATAGGTTTAGTAAGGTACCTCATTGTTCCAATCAGTTCTGATGGTGACCCACAGCAGAATTGCCGTCTGCATGACCGTTCCTCCAATCATGCCACCCCAAATGCCCTGTCGGTAGGCATACCACAGAAATATAAGTTAGAGAACAGAACTGAAGATTTCGGCATCAAGTATCTCTGAACATTTTACAGCTAAATCCACCACCTTTACGCCGAGCTTGAAGACAAAACCCAGAACAACACCAAGGGGAACGCCTACGACGTAGTAACAACCGATGTTCACGTAAGCAACGAACTGTTGCCATCCACATCCAACAGCAACACCTGATACCTCTATGCATGTTAGTAAAGTTCAACCACCAATTCACAATTTAAAGGGGAAAATATGCAACCCTGGAAACATGGTAGACATAATAGTTTCCATCTAAAATAAAAGAGACATAGTTGTCACTGAAACAAAGGAAAATTTTCATGACCTAAGACCTTAGGAAAATTTTCCTATAAATTGCATGCAAGAAATAATTCTCATGGTTTCCAATTCTACAAACCAAACAATATCTATAATTTTTTTCGTGAGGAATAGAATTCTTCAAAATTCCTATCAACCAAATAGGCCGTTAATGGCAAAACTCAGCTACAAATGAGAAGCATGCATGGAACTTGGAAGGGATCTTTGTATCTTAAAATAGATTGGTACCCTTGGTTTACAGACAAGACACAATTGCCTCGTGTTCGAGAAAAAATGACCCAGTTGCCCCCAATACTTGATGTATCTGAATACATAGTCATAGAATGCATATTTATTCTAATATAAATATGCAAAAGCTTATAGTTGTTTCAAATAGAAGTGTTGTCATCTGTTAGTAATTACTACATCCGTTTCAAAATATAAACTGTTTTAGCTTTTTTTTGGATTCGGATGTATCTAGACACGTTTCAGTGTCTATATTCACTCATTTTAGTCCGTATCTATTCCATATTGAAATGTCTAAAACATCTTATAATTTGGAACGGAGGGAGTACTTCCTAACCAAATGTATTATCATTACCATCTAACGTATTTAGTAAATGTAGCCAAAATAATGATCGGTAAAAAAAAAGGGATATTTCAAGCATCAACCGTCATCGTCTTAGCACAGAAATTGGTATGAAAATGAAATAGAGATGGGATACCAAATTCAAGCATCAACCATCATCGCCTTAGCACAGAAATTGGTATGAAAATGAAATAGAGATGGGGATACCAAATTCCACAGCTGTTTGAATAATGTAGTGAACATGGACAAATAGAAAGATAGTTTTGGATGTCTTACTAATGAACTATTCAATAATCAAGATACCACATGCACACATGCAAAAACTTTCTGAAATTTACCTGAGAGAACAGGTTGGATGCCATTGAGAATGAGCGTGATGGCAAGCAGCGGGCAGAGATCCGCCACAGCGTTGGAAACTGTTTCACCCTCTGTGAACAAGTAGCTGATGTAGTTGCGAAGAAAGAGGATCACAATAGCAAGGATGACAGTGATTGTTCCGCAGAGCGCGGTGACGACCCATACTGAGAAAAATGCTGACTTGGGGTTGCCGGCACCAAGCTCATTGCTCACTCTTACACTGAAAAGTACTCATTTGTTAGAATACCTACTTATCAGTTCCCTCACTAAGAATTGAAAATGTTATCGACACATTCAGTTTAGACTTGCAAACCTTGCAGCGGCATTGAAACCTACTGAGATCATGAACACCCAACCAGCAATAGTCATGCTGCACCAGACACATCCCAGGTTAGCACCAACTCTGATTACTGACTAAAAGTAAGAGTAAGACTAAGACTTACAGGTGAACGGCACTCACCATACAGATAGGGAATCCAAGGCAATCTCAGGGTTTGGTAGCAAGCCGGCGATGAGCACGAGGACCTGAAAGTACCATGTCTCAAGGCACAACATCACTGCGGACGCCGCTGAGAGCTTCATAAATTCCGGCAAGCCAGAGAACGCTTGCGTGGTGAACCCGGTCCATGTATGCCGGCATGTCGGGCTCATGACAATGTATGCAAACTGTGCCGCCACAATGATCCACCAGCTCAGACTCAGCACCAGGGAGGCACCAAGCAGCCCCAGCCCAACCTTGTAGACCACAACCCAGCTCAGTAGCAGGTGAAATGCGAGCGTTGCGGTTGAGATGTAAGCACTCGGCAGAACAATGCTCTGAGCCTGCATAAACTTCTGGATCGGGAAATTGAAAGCGTACGCAAAGATCTGAGGTATCAGACCGTACACGAAAATCGAAGCGGCATGGGCGATTTCTCGTGACTGTCCAATGAACAGGAGGATTGGTTCGGAGAAGACGTAGATCACCGCAAGCGGTATGCCGGTGCAGCATAGGAGAACGGAAGAGCGTTGTAGGTAAGTTCCAAGCATGTCGTACTTCCGTGCACCGTAGGCTTGTCCGCAGAGAGTCTCAACTGCACTACCCATGCCGAGCTGCAAACACAAAAAATGTCTTGTTACAGTCACGAATTGTACCATAGCATGTATTTTAGAATTAGGTAACACCAGGAGCTAAATTGGCAGTAGAAAATACACTCAACAAGTGGTAGCAATTATTAATTTAAGACTATTACATGTTGTTTGTGCTAGTTGTGGTGTTTCACTGTTGGTGGGTTCAGCTTGTATTTGTTCGTTGTGGCTTTTGCCAGCTATGTTAAATAAAAGTAATAAAGCGGCCGTATGCATCATTTTGATGCAGAGCCTGGGGTGACCCTTTTCTAAAAAATTACATGTGGATTATGGTTGAGATGATCCATAGAAGTGCATCATTCTTGTTCCTCTTTTTTCTGCATTCAGAGTTTCATGGAGCTTCATTTTCCTTAGTCAGATGTATCCCTCTAGAGTTCCATATCGCGCCCTCTAATTTCTCCATATTTACTTTTTTGAAACGAGGTAAAAGATTTGTTTTTATATTGATATAGAAGAAGTAAACATGGTGCGTCCTAGGCCAAAAATAAAAAAGCTCAAAAGGCAATGTACTAAGAGATAATCTCAACAAAATGCCTAGCGCCTTTTAGGATCCAGTTCTTGCTCGCGTCCTTTATTTTCTGGAAGAGTACCGATGGCATTGAGAATTTGTTGTTAAAAACCCTGGCGTTTCTTTTTTTCCAGATCTCCCAGGAATAAGGGTGATGCCCGATCTGATTTTCTTCTGAGAAAACATGCAAAATGTTTTTACACTTTCCCTAGAGAATAGCTTGTACATGTGTTTTCAGTAAGCAAGGAAAGAGGTTAAATTGGTTCCCTTTTGATGGATGTTTTAATTTGGTCGGTTTCGGAGTCAATTGTTACTACCAGTATTACACCAAACTGTGCTAAAGTATGTGAAACAGACAAAAAATAGCCTTCAAGCTTTAGAACTGATGAAATCATACGAAATATAAAGGGCACCACAACATTCAAGGAACAATGAAAGTTAAACAATGAAGAAAGCTCCCAAGCAACTCAAAACAAAACATGTTCATCAAAAAAAAAATGTTACTGTTGTGTGTCTATACTACATATCAATTTCAGCCAGCATGTGGAAACTTCAAAGGTGCCTATGCAGGTTCCGGTACCAATGAGTAGTATTTCAAGAAGCATATGGCAAATTCAAAGACGCCTATGCAGGTTCTCGTAGCAATGAGAAGTATTTCAAACGGCCGTGTGCATCACTTTGATGCAGAGGCTGGGGCTCAGCTCCCATTTCTAAGAAAATATATGGAAAATTCAAAGACGCCTATACAGGCTGTGGCATCAATATAGAGTAGTGTCCTTGGGTTGATCATCTAAGGCAACAAGCCCAGTACAACTAATTTTTTGAAACATTCTTTTTTGAGAAATTTATATGGTCAAAATTCTAAGTATAATAATGAGCCCTGGTCTCCTCACGGTGCATAGCCTTTTCTTGTAAATTAAAATGACAAATGTGCTTGCGTATGTATATCGAGTCTTTTAGGTCTAACAATGTTTTATTTTAAGAATGAAATAATTCACAGTAAATTTATTATTTGCATTTTTAAAATAAATGTACATTGCAATTTAATTTCGAATTTCGCAGTGCTATTTTCAGACCTTAATTATTTTTTGAGTGGGTTTCGATGAGCCAACTGGCAGACACGCTTTTGTCGTAAATCATGTTTGTCTGAGGATGACATGGGAACTTGTGTAGGTACGAATACGAGGTAGCTAGAGTTGCCAGCAAGGCTATTATTTTGTCTGAGGTCCGTGTTTGCAGTTGTACTGCCAAATGATGTATGAACAAACAAACAAATCAATCCACCTCCAGTCATTTGATGCATTCATGTACATACCATATACAAATCCCCCATGACTCACTATTTTGGCTCCAGCCAATAAACAATCCGGAGTAGGAGAACAAACCCTGACGAGTTCCGGGGGACACTACGAGAAGCCGGCCTTCCATGTATGCCTCTCGTTTGGCACCAGTATCGCAGTCTGCTAGTGCTCGTGGCAACGGATGCTATGCTTCCGGGACCGGCATCCCCAAAAATAAACTCCCAAGGGACCGGTCTCACCACTACCCCTCACTCTTGTCCTAGCTGTCGGCAATGGCCATCAGCCATAAAACTACAACATCCAACCGTCTCGACGGTCCAGATGGAATTGAAGCACGACGGGTCCTGGCAGGGAAACACTGTAGCGTTCACGAGTTGGTCAAAGTGGATTCATTCAAACATGATTGCGTTTCCATGCCGTAAATAATGTATATTACTTGCCAGTTTGTACCACGGTGTTTCCCCCCTCAATAAAAACGGTACTCTCTGTTTGTATACGCATCCCAAATCGATGTTGAAGGGTTAATTGAACGTTTCCGGGTACTGGTAGATGGGCCTATCCAAAACCAAAGGGGAGGGAGGGGATAGACTCCTCCTCTCGAATGAGGGTGTGTACGTACCATGAGGCCGTAGGCGAACATCTGGACTCCGGTGTTGCCCAGCGAGGCGGCGGCGAGCTCGAGGTTCCCGAGGTGGCCGGCGAAGATCTGCGTCGACATGGACATCAGGTAGTTGATCATGTACATCACCACCGCCGGCGCCGCCAGCCGCGTCAGCAGCCCGAGCTCGATCGTCGCCGCCGCCCACGCGCGCTTCGCCACCGGCAGGGACGAGTCCGTCAGGATGCTCTCCAGCCGACCCGACGAGCCGTGCGCGGCCATGGTGGTAGATTGGACAAGAGACTCAGCGTACGTACGTAGCCAAGAGATTGAGCTCCTACTATATTATGTCATGTGGTAGATTGGACAGCGCAGCGAACAGCCGGGCTGCTGACGAGTAGGATTGTATATACAGCAATGCTTGCTTCTGGAAGATCTGAGATTATTTTTCTCCCACCTTCTACAGTATTTGTTTATCGCGACAGCTAGCCGTGACCAGTTCGTCTGTACGCTACTGAAGACGGGACAGGTTGGTATAGTACTAAATGGATCGGACTATGAGAAATTGGGACCGGCGTTCTGAATATTATTTGTTTTGGAACCGAGGCAAAATACTTGTCATTTTCATTAATTAAAAAGGAGTAGAAATTGACCGGTTAATTAGCGGAAAACCGTCCTAAAACCGAAACAACACCCTTGACGACCGTCACGAACACGATCGTCGCGAGGGCATACTCAGCCACCCTGACTACCCACACAAGCTACACACGCCACCAAAATAAGAGTCGTCGTCGAGGTTGCCCCCGCCCCTCCCCCGTGTCATCTTCATCAAGCTGCACACCTGCAGCGACTCCAACTTCACAAGAAGACCACCAAGGAGACCATTGCCGAATCGGCGTCGAGAAGCCCACGTCGGTCTATGCCAAACAGATGACTCTTCGCGTAGCGGCAAACAACTCTGATTCTGCTGAAGAGCTCCGGAGAGGAGATAGACAAGACCAACGCCGAGGAAGAACTTCGCCACCGGAACGCCCCCTGAAGGTCATCGTAACACCGCTCAAGAGAAGAGGCTTGAGTAACATAGCGGCTCCGATTTCACAACCTGGAGAAATCAGTACGAAGCCACTCGGACACGCCGGATCACTAACATGATCTTGCCGCGACCACACCATTGCTCATCATCATTGTCGTTGCCAAACTGACGCCATATGGACGCTCCACATCGACAGTTGGCTGCTGCCAACCACGATGTCGTGAGAGTCCAGCCCACGGGAAAGCACACATGCAACTTCATCTTCAAGACGACGCCCTCACGAGGGGAGGTGACGCAGATCGACGCCGTCGTCCATCCCTGCACACACAGGATCTAGGTCTTCACCCGAAGAGTAGATCCAGGACTGAGGAGAACCGAGGAGCTCCACGACGACCCCTCAAGAGGGAGAACGGCGTCCACATACGTCACGTCGTCGGGCTTTCGTCCGGAGCACTCGAGACTCTCCAACCCCACGCAGCCAGACCAAGGCGGGGGAGACCCGCAGCGCCGTCGACCTGCATACCCACTGGCCCTATCACTTCCTGCGCGACAACGGCGCAACCATCGCACAGGACCCATCCTTCCTCGCCGCCGGCCGCCGCCAGCGGGCCAGATAGGGCGCGGACCAAACCTGGCGCCCCAGCACCAGCACCACGACGCAGAGCACTACGGCAGTCTCCATATAGCCACTCTGAACGCCAGGAACAGGAGGGGGCGGCTGCCACCCACACCCCACCAAGCCGTGCAGAGTCGGCGCCACCGCACAGACGAACGGCCTAGGGCCGCGAGCCGCGAACACTGCAGGAGGATGAGGGGAGAGAAGAGTCGGGGGCGCGCGCCGGCTGCAGCGTCGGGGACGAGCAACGCCGCGTGCGCGATACAGGGTCCCGCCACCGCCGTCCGCCCGCGCGGGCTTGGCCCGGCGATTTCCTCCGGCGGCGCCGCGACGGGAGGAGCCTGCGGGAGGGGCGGTGGCACGGCGATTTAGGGTTCCCCCGAGCCGCCGGGGAGGGCGACGCGGGGGTCGGTCACAACATTGTACATACGTTGTGAATATAAGCTTACCTGCATAAAGTTGTAACTACCGTGCCTCCTTTGCTAATTTCTCCAGGTAAATGAAAAACAATACTGATATCATTAGTCTTCCTCCCTATTTTGAAAATTTAATATGTTTATATTTCAGCCACAAATTCGATTCAAAATCCTTTTTCACCAATAAATCGGATCGTTCTGAGATCTTCACAATAAGATCAGTGTTGATATGTTCCGAACCAAAAAAGATTGGTTTACAAATTAGCAACCTCGCAGTAGTTTAGTTATGCTAGACAGTAATAAAGTGTTATTGTTCTATTTTCTTTACGTTGATGATTAATGTTTATATTCAATACTATTATTGTATTATGGCCCTGGATGAGAAGATCCAGAGAAGAAGCTAACAAAAATCAAACTCATATATCTAATCAGACATCTAGACACTGCCAGGAAACAACTAATCACCAGCGAGAAACGCCCACGCCGGTAACCTCACGCCAATGCTATTTGGGATCACCGGCGTGTGCGGCAAAATAATCGTAGGCGCGCGCCGCCTCCGCCGGTGTATCGAACTGCACAGCCCAGTGCTTTCTACCTTTATATGGATCTGACAGCCATAGACGTTCTGGTCAATCTTCTTCCTATAATACACCCTCACACCCTTAAACGGACCCATTCCGTGGAAACTAAAACATGTTAAAAAGATATTCATTAGAACCAAAAAACACTAAAAGAATCTAAAGAATAAACATGTTAACATTTAAAACATACAAGAAGTTTAGAAATCTAACAATATAAATCTAAACAACACTAACTAAATATAATGTGACAATCTAAAACAAATAAATCACACAATCTAAATAGAACTATAACAATCTAACAATATAAATCTAAACTACACTAATTAAATCTAACTAAATTATATAACAATATAATGTGACAATCTAAAACAACTAAATCTAACAATCTAAATAGAACTATAACAATCTAACAATATAAATCTATACTACACTAAATATATATAACTAAATTATCTAACAATATAATGTGACAATCTAAAACAACTAAATCACACAATCTAAATAGAACTATAACAATCTAACAATATAAATCTAAACTACACTAATTAAATCTAACTAAATTATATAACAATATAATGTGACAATCTAAAACAACTAAATCTAACAATCTAAATAGAACTATAACAATCTAACAATATAAATCTATACTACACTAAATATATATAACTAAATTATCTAACAATATAATGTGACAATCTAAAACAACTAAATCTAACAATCTAAATAGAACTATAACAATCTAACAATATAAATCTAAACTACACTAATTGAATCTAACTAAATTATCTAACAATATAATGTGACAATCTAAAACAACTAAATCTAACAATATAAATAGAACTATAACAATCTACAATATAAATCTAAACTACACTCATTAAATCTAACTAAATTATCCAACAATATGATGTGACAATCTAAAACAACTAAATCTACCAATCTAAATAGAACTATAACAATCTAACAATATAAATCTAAACTACACTAACTAAATTATCTACAATCTAATACTACACTAACACTAACACTCACGGTGGCGGGGACGGCGGCGTCGGGCATGGGGCGAGGTCGACGAAGGCGAGGACGGCGGCGTCGATACGGTGGGGCGGCGGCGGCGGGGAGGGATAGCGCGTTGCGGGCGCGGACGGCAGCGTCGATGGAGGCGGTGGACGAGGCGGCGATGCGGTGGAGGCGGCGGCGGGAGGGAGAGCGCGATGCGGGCACGGACGGCGGCGTCGACGGAGGCGGAGGACGGGGCGGCGATGCGGTGGAGGCGGCCGCGGCAATGCGGTTTGGGGAACCGCGCGCGCGAGAGGGAGATAGAGATAGAGATAGAGGGGAGAGAGGGGGGGGGGGGCAGAGAGAGAGAGAGCGAGGGAAGTAGGCCGCGGGGGGCGGTTGTTTTAAATTTTTTTTTGTGATTTTTTATGTGGTGAATACAGTTTAGAGTGTATATTTTTATAAATAACATTGTTTGACTGTACATTTTAGACAACATTTTCACTCAATAGAAAATAAATTAAAGTCCCAATACTATACCATGTTTAATTTATTAAGGCACGATACATTAGCTGTAATGTGGTACTTTGTCTTCATTATGAGGAATTGACAACATTTTCACTAAATATCTTTTCTCTTTTAGTTGGTACGATACATTACTTGTAATGTGGTACATTTTAGACAACATTTCCACTAAATATCTTTTTTCTTTCTCTTATTTAATTAGTCATAGTACTTTTTGGTGTTCTCTGTGCTTTTATTGTTTATGTTGTCTGTTTTTGCTATTTTGTGTGGTTTCATATTTACAGAATTTTCACGTCGCGATTACCGGGAGAGCCAAGGAGGAAGAAGATGATTCCAAAGAGGTAAAGAGAAAGAGGAGTGGTGGGGAAAGGTGCTCACATGGCTACAGAATTTTGTGACGCCATTACCGGCGTGTCAAATAAGCCCACGCCGGTGATTACATGGTCCATATGTGCTCCCGACACATATTATTACTGGCGTGCCTCGAAGCTCCCATGCTAGTAACTATGCAGGGCGATACTGGCGTGCATTTTGCTTTCCACGCCGGTGATATTTTCCTCCGTGGTTGGTTTTTTGGGCCCACATATCACCGGCGTGACTCTACGTGGTACACGCCGGTTATTCCAACGTAGCACTGGCGTGGGAATTTTCCCACGCCGGTGATTAGCTGCGGAATTCGGTCCCAGCAGATCTCCGGCGTGGTTTTACGGTGGCCCGCCGGTGATTAGAAGCCAGCTATTATAGTTGTTTCCTTGTAGTGAGACCGATTCAGACATTATTGATGGTCTTGTTTTCTTAATCACCAACATGAAGTAAGATGTTACGAGCATGTCATAATTCACGAAGGCACGTAATTAGTGTAATACACATGTTGATATACTCAGAGCTACATCGTCAATACGACTGAGTTAATGTTTACTATACATGCTTGGGCCATGAGACTATCACAACATAATTTGTTGTCATGTCGTATGTTTGGTTACCACACGGTATTGTTTATTCTTTTTCGAACGTGAATACACAAAGACATCTATATTATCAGTTTATTAGGTTGCAATGAGAAATTGATGTTCATGCTCTTTCATAAAAATAGATAATATATATTGATATTGGCATTTACAATTTTGAGTTCCATCTGCTAGCTAGTTCCCAACGCCCTCATCCAAAATACAAATTAAAGATGAACACAAACATCGTCCTCATGCAAAAGGCCCACCAACTACATAGTACAACCGGTTTAATATCACATCACAGTATGCACCAAGGTTACTAAATGAACATTGTTTCATAGGACAAACCAGTCCTACGAGCTCAGAGCACGATTCGTTCATTTCACATGTACCAAATTGTTAACTGAAATTATATATTCAGATTCAGACCTATGCCCGGCCCCTTGAGAATAGAAGAAGTGGCCGCCATCACGAAATGTAGCAGACCCTGTGTCGTCGATGAAGGAGATATGCCCTAGAGGCAATTGATAAACATATTTTGTCATATCTCGATTGTTCATAATACGTTTTGTATCATGCTATAACTGTATTAAGCGAAAACATTAATACACGTGTGGTACGTAAACAACCAGGTCCCTAGTAGCCTCTTTACTAGTCCATTGAGATCAACAGATGATCAAGGTTTCCTGATCATGGACTTGGACGTCAATTGATAATGGAGTCATGTCATTAGGTGAATGATGTGATGGACGCACACCCCAATATATGTAGAACGTAGTACTCACGCCTTCGGCCGTGAGATCATATTTAATTGCTATTTCTGAAAGGTACTTTGATTGTATCAAACGTCACTCCTTAAATAGGATGACAATAAAGATGTCCCTCTCGGGTATCCGAAAGAAATATGTTGAGCCGTATGATCAAGAGCAGGATTTGCCAATCCATATAGCAGGATAGATACTCTGGGTCTACTCGGTGAGATTACATCAATGAGCCTGCAAGCATGTGACTAGGTCACAGGATGTAATATCACAGACGAGTAAAGACAGTATTATCAATGACGAGATCAAGCTAGGTATCAGGATACCATAGAACGAGTCTCGGACAAACTAAGTACAGACAGGCAAAAGGTTTGAGACTTGACGTCTAAGGTCCAAATGACAAAGATATTTGTGGACACACAGGGACTATCATGGATTGTATCCAGATCTCCCTGATAGTCATTGATTGGAGAACGGGTCTCGATTATGTCTGGAGTGATCCCGAACCGTAGGGTGACACACTTAAGGGTAGGCGACGTTTTATATAAGATTGGATATCGAAGAGAAAATAGAGAAAGGTTCTGGAATGGTTCCGGGACATATCCGACGAAGTTCGGGGGCCGACGAAATGATTTTCGGAGCCGAAATAAATTAGATAATATGTATTTAATATTAATTAGTGTAATTAGTAGTTAAATATATTTTTATATTATTATTTTCAGAATTATTAAAGGCTGCACACCTAAATGGGCCTTGACCAAAGGGAAAAGGCCCATAGGGGCGGGGGGGGGGGGGGGGGGGGGGGGGGACTTCCCTCCATGGTGCGGTTTGGGGAGGGGCTGCCCTAGGTGGGCCAAATGGGGACCACCTCGGGGCGCAACACCCTTGGTGCGGCACACCATGTGGGGTTTAGTCCCACATGGCTTAGCCACCAAGGGTGACACCCCTCCTCCTCCTTTAAATAGGGATGCCCCCTTGCATTGGAAAATTGCACCATCCTATCTCAAGCGTGGTTCCGCAAATGGAGCTGCGTACAGGTTTGAGAGAGTTCTCTACACCATACGCACACCGCCGTGCTGCTGGGTTCAAGTCTTCCGCTTCCGCTGCTCGTCTGGGTCGGAGCCCGGAGGTTGTTGTCTACACCGTACGTGTAGAACTACGAGGTGCTACACGTGTGGCACTTGGTGGAGTTCGTCTTCACCACCTTGAGGTCGGCGTGCCGTCATTTTCACCGCCCGTCTTCATCACGCGTCGTCATCGAAACAGATCTTTTGATCGTTGACGCTTACGGTCTACAAGGGTATGTACACCGTTCCTCCATTACTTTATATCTGCATAGAAATAGATCCTGGCTTTTTTGGTTATCGTTGTTAGGAATTTTTTTGTTTTCTGCACACGATCCCCTTCAGTGGTATCAGAGCCGATCTATGCGTAGATATAGTTGTACGGTTGTAGAACTCATGTTGAATATGAGGGCATCGTTCTTATAGTTGCTACCCTCTCGCGTGCACTTGCTTTTGTCGCAGCATTGTGTTGATGAAGCGGCCCGGACCGACTTTACGCGTAAGCTTACGCGAGACTGGTTCCACAACTGACATATGGCTTGTTCCGTATATGTGGCTGGCGGGTGTCTGTCTCTCTCGCAATAGTTGGCATTGCATTTTCAATGGAGCTCCCACAAGGGATATAAAATAACAACTATCTGATCGTTGTTGTGGTTGTAGGTTCGTAGGTATGAAGCGGTTCTATTGACGAAAGCCCCTAAGCCACGTAAAATATGCAAAAGATAAAGTAGGAAGCGTCTAACTTTATTTTGTAGGGCCAATATGATATGGTCACCGTAAGTTTTATGAATTGTTTATAAACTGTCGGCGTAAAGGAGACCATTGGCGCAAGGACCATATCATGTCGCATTACATTTGATGTTATGTTATTGTGTGCATCTTATATTGTGTGTGTATATATATATGTTTATATATTAGTTACACGGCGGTAGTAATATAAGATGATCCCTCCAAAATACCATATAGTGTTCTACCTTTAGCGTGCACCACCGAAAGTTCTACGTTATGAGTCAGTCTTGACGATCGGGTGTCAGACATATCGTCGTTCGCATACAGGGGTGTAAGACATGTTTGCACACGCGAATACACAGAATGTTATTATGGCGAGCCTAGCATGTACAGACATGGCCTCGAAACACAGTGACCGAAAGGTTAAGCATGAGTTGCATAAGATGATGTGATTGACATGTCGATGTCTACTTTGAAATTATGCTATCGGCCTTGACGATGGGGGGTAGCATAGTGGATGAGGATCGTGTAATCACTAAAACGATGCGAGGGATGTTCGTTTTGAGTGGGAGTTCTGGTAGTTATTTTATTAAAACTTGAACCCATATTTATTATGAACAAAGTCTTTATGTTTTGCAAAACCTTTGTAGATAATAACCTGTTCGATAGACTTTTTAAACTTAGGCGTGTTCCTGCGGTGAGAAACTTAAAAAAGGTTGGGTCAAAACTTCATAGTTTTATACCGTAGCTTGAGGATACTCCTTGTTTCAAATCTTTTAGCTTTATATGATACAAAACCCGCTAGGAGATAAAACCGGAGATTCCGCTAACAAAAGGATAATTTGGATTATCAAGTTTTATGCAGATAATTTATCATAGTCCAGTGTATGCTATGATCTCTGCCATAGAGAATGAACTGTGGTGCGTGTTGACAGATCGCAGACATTTGGAATGGTCGCTGAGATTGATGATCTGTATGCACCGTAAATCAGGTTTTCTTCTCGACCAAGATGGAAGAGAACACTCGCATTAAAAGAACACGTGGCAGTCATGTTTGATGACATTGGTCATACTTGATGACATTGAGACGCCTCGCTCAGCTCGATCACTGGATGACAGACAACGTTGCCAGATGCAAATGTTTTGTCATAGACTATGTCATGCAACGGGAATCGTTCACCTTCATGAATTCTTGATTGCGTTGAAGAATCAAGAAGATGAAACAGATCGCCGAGAAGTCATCAATGATGATGGTGTATATATGATATATGCGTTATGAATGTTTTACCTAAACAAGTACTCGCTGAGTGACTAAGTTTGGATACAGGTCATGTTTTATGAAACAAGATTTTCTGTTTGAGTAGCTTGGAAGGATGAGGAGACAATGTGTGTTGATGATGGCAGGCAACATGTTGTGATGGCCATAGACACTCTCTCTCGACATCTACCATTTAGATTAATTTGGATTTGGACAAATTCCTTTTGATCGCTTGTTAGCATGATCATTATAAGTGTGTCTTGCCTCTAGCGAGACAATTATTCATATTTGTTAGTGACAAATCGTTGTCCTACATTTATGAGTGATATCTTTAATGATCATACACCGATTATGAATGGAATGTTCTTATGTGAATCTAGATGGTAGTAGCTCTCACATTTATAACATTAATGCCAAAAGATACAAACTTAGTAATGACACCACATTCTTGTGGCACTAACGTTTGAGTCATGTCAAAGTTATAAGCATAAAGAAGCTCCATTCTGATGGATCTCCGAGTCTTTAGATTTTGATCTTTTGACACTTGCAAGATACTAAGACACCGTTTTCGGAAAGTGGGCATCTAACTTGTTGAGAATCATGCATATGGATGTGTGTGGATCAATGAAGTATTTTAACGTATAGTGGAAATCTTTATTTCGTATACTTCACGAATGATTTGAGTAGATATATGGATATCCACTTAATGAAACGTTGGTTCGAAAAGTTTGAGATCAAGCAAGTTCGGAGTGAAGTAAGAAAAATAAACTTAACGAGAAAATCAAATTCCTGCGATACAGATCGAGGAAAACAAGGATTTGAGTTATGAGTTTGGCATATCATTGAAAGACTTGTGAAAAGAGTTCCACAACATTACGCCGCATGAAACACCACAATGTTATGGGGTGTTAGGACGTCGTAATCACACTCTATTGGATAGTGTGTGGTAAATAAAATCTCTTATCGAATTATTGTGATCATTGAAGTCATATGGTACAAACAAAACATTTACGTTAGACGGTTGGGAGGCGAGTTTAATGCATCGGACCTGGACCGACCGCCCGCACGTGGACCTGCCAGAAGGGCGACGCCTGCGAGTACCGCACCAGGCTATGCAAGGACGAGGTCGACTGCCCGCGCCACATCTGCTTCTTCGGGCACGGCGTCAGACAACTCTGTGCCGTCCACCCCTCCGCCGCATCAATGTCCTCCGAGTCGAGCAACTTCTCCTCGCCAAGCAGTTTCTCTTCGCTGTCCTCGAGACTGGCGCTCACCGCGTCGCTCAGCTCGCGGGTTCTCGACTTCAAGGTCGACCAGTATATCAAGCAGAGGATGATGATGGCAAGATCCACCTTGCCGTCGGGCTAATCGTCGTTGGACCTAGTCGCCGCATACGTCCAGGCGCTCTCCCTACAGCAACAGCAGCAGGTCACCGGCGTGGGCAATACGAAGCCATCGCTGAACTAGCCGCCGCGTTTGCCAATCACGGCCAGACCTTCGTGCACCGCTCTCCGGCTCCGGTTCTATCCGTAGCCATGCGCTCCTTCGCGGCTCCACTGTCGTCGGCGTCGGTGCTTGACGACTGGGTCTCGCCCTATGGGAAGCTGGACTAGGGCATGCAGGCCACGGAAAGAGATGACCAGCAATGCGCTGGGACTCATCGAGAAGGCTTTGATCGGGAAGGAGATGACCAGTACATGATGTACGAGCCACAGCGCTGTCACGTACTCCCTCCGTTCTATTTTAATTGACTCACATATATCTAGATATGGATGTACCAACACTAAAACGTGTCTAGATGCTTATGTGGGTCAATTAAAATGGAACGGATGGAGTATTTACTATGACTCCCCATCCCACCGTATCGGCATTAAATTCTAACGTCCTCACATATAGCACAATCTACCAAGTATACTGAGAAGTATATCAATATCGACAAATGGATGGAAAGAGCATTCAATGCTCGCCCAGCGCTGCGAACACACGCAAAAATTCCGGAGCAGGCGAGCGCGAGCGCTATTCGTCCACGTCCAAGAAGACGGACACTATACTAGTTTCAAATAGTTTCATAAGTTTTCCAATGTGTGGTTTGAACAAACTCCTCTAAGTTTACCAGATTTTCAGATAGGAGACTTGATGAGGTACTCCCTCCATCCTAAAATACAAGACGTCCTTTAATTTCGCTGGTCAAGACGTGCAACTTTGACCAAGATTTATACTTATAATAGATCACACATTTAGTATAAAAATATATGAAATGAATGATTTTTACAAGACGAATTCAACGGTATAGTTTATACATTCTCGGTCGAAATAATTTATCATATATTAATGGTTAAAGTTGAGCATCGAAAACCAGCACAAAAATAGCGCGCCTTATATTTTGGGACGGAGGGAGAGAGTGGATTTTCAGAGCCCGAGCAACATTTTTCAAAATTCGAAAACGACATTTTAAAAGTTCAGAAAATTCTGAAAAAAATCGTAGATGTAGATGATGATGTATTCTAACAGCGTGCAAAAACCCAATTCGAAAAACTCTGTATTTTGGGCTGTGCAAAATTGACAAAATTGTGGATCAGAAAAGGTGAACAGTGCAAACTTTGAAACCTATACCATTTGTCAGATTTTGTCATTTTTGTGTAAACAAAAATACAATGTATTTAATCTTGAGATTTTCCTAGTGGGTAGAATGCATCATTGGCCACATCTAGAATTTTTTTCAAAATTTTCTAAAACGTCAAAATGTCGAATTTGAAATTAAAAAAAATAATAGGAGCCATGTATGCTCGGCCTCCAAAGTAGGTTTTGGGACGGAGGGAGTACTATAAACTCAGTTTCATATATGAAACTCAATGGATCTCTGAAAACTGGCGGCATCAAATCCCACAAAACTCCAACCCTTACTCCACCACTCGGGAAACGGATTCCGGTTTGAACGTTTGAAATGTTCGTAAGGTTTGGGGGGAAACCGTGGAAGAATTACAGCTGCCATTTAAAAGAAGTAGAAATTGAGGTGCCTTGGTGATAGCAGCCCCTAAAGAATCCATCACTCTGACGGTGCGTAATTTAACCAATCGACTAACGACACACAATCCAGAATGCGCAAGATCGATCACCGTTCGTCGATCGACTAACTATATCCAATCAAACGGACACTACGACCTTACGGTTGCCGTTCATGCCCGGCTCGACCACTTCTTCACGCGACAGCCCGCACGCTGACCCCATGCACCCCAGCAAGCCGCCGCCCTTCTTCTGCGCACCGTTGGACTTGGCTGCCGTCTTCCCGGCACGGTCCGCCGCGAAGCTGACACGCTTCCTGCTCTCTGCCAACGCTGCCTTGGTGCTATCCATGGAGGAGCTCAATACCGGCGATGCCACCTGGCTGCTGCCCGCCGACGACCGCACGGCGGGGAACTGGTGGACCCGGAGCTGACCGTCAGAGAAGACCATGCTGGCGGGCGACGCCGAGCTGTTGCTGATCGCAGCGCTGAACTCAAAGCTTGCGTCCGTCTCCGTCGACGACATGGCCGCCGCAGCCGGCGCGGTCTGCCGGCTGCGTCCGTAGCTCCCACGACGTCTGGGCGGCAAGTTAGCGCTGCCGACGTCGATGGGCACAAGGCCGGCGTCAACGGCCATCATCAGCTCGAGGAGCGCCTGTGGCTTGCTCATGTTTGCCGTTGCACAAACGTGAGCCACATGCACCAACCTAGCTAGACTGTTACTTGCTATCCAGTCGAAGCAGCTGATTTGTGCAGTGCAGGTTAATCATGGATATAAATACATAAGCATCGCGCGCACAAGGATACAAATGTGTGTGTGGTTGTAGCGGCAAGCGTGGTGATGGAAACAAAGAGGTTATCGTGTCGAAGCGTTGGATAGCGTATGTCGGGGTTTGGGACGAGCCATGGCCATGTTTGGATATCAGTGGGGAACCTCGAAGCCTTATGGTGCCGTCTTTTGCGTTTGTCGCGAGAGAAGTTGGCCGAGTGGTGGTGTGGCCGGCTTTCCAAGACGGCGGACGTTCCATAAAGATTTAAACGTACGCCTGGTGTTTTCAAAAGATTTACATTTTTTTTGAAATGGAGAGCAAGCCCTAGCCTCTACATCAGATTGATGCACACGGCTTTTTATAGTATAGTTTTAATGGAAGTAATATAGTATTACAAAGCCATAAAGTTGCAAAAAGGTGACTACAAGTCGGCCACCAAATAACCAAACCCAAAAAGGTGATTATTGGTTGCGAAGAATTTTTTCTTGCATTCAGTATAAGGGCTGCGGAAAGTAAGAAGGATGAAGAATAAAAGATGGTAGTGTGTGCCAAGTTTGGCGCATTGACCTTCGTCCTTGGATGAAGATGTCTCCACTTTTATTTTTCAAGTTGAAAGATTTGTGAGCTTCGGCTCAAGTTATTAGGTCGTATGTTTGGCGACAAATATTCTTGTGAGTTTATAGGACAAGTTGGTCATGTTTATTATGATAAAGAATATTGCGGATCACTCCCTTCAGGGATGATCAAAATACAAATCTTTTGAAGTTAAGGGAATATCATTTGTTCTAAAATATTTTGTGATTGTGTTGATATCACCTTCAGGTGACACTATCATCTTGGATGCATCATATGCATGATGGAAGGAAATCCAAGATATCGTTATGTGAAACGAGTGAAAGACTTGGTGAATTACAATCTTCTTTAAAGTTTGAATTCATTAAGTATTCAGACACATAGTGAAAAATCAACAAAGGATAAGGTCATGGACTATTAATGATTTTATCATTGATGTCTTGAACTTCATGAAATAGTTTAGATATAAAGTCTTGGTGATTATGCAATTATGTCTTGAAAGTTTTCGAGTCATAATCTGACTAAGTGTGACGAAGTCAGCACTAAGAATCTTCTTGTTTTGCATAACATTTGGCATTACCCAATCTAGAATATGTTTGTTCGCTAGGTAATTTTAGCACAGTAAATTGTCTTGCTTCTTGTCATTGTTTTGAAAGATAAACTATGGATGGACACGTGAGTCTTAGGTCCTAAAAGTTTCTGAAATATTGGAACTTGGTCCTAAGATAAAAGACAAAGCAAATTTCATTGTCTCTTGCCTCATGCCATTGTTTTGGAAGATAAACTTTGATGGACATGGTGGATTTAGGTTCTGAGACTTTCTGAAAGATGAAATTCGACCCTAATAGTAAAAGACAATGAGTTACTTTGTAGGTTGTTCCAATAAGTTAATTGGAAGTCCTCTTATAACACCACATAAGTGACAATGTTTTGTTACTAAGAGATATGTGATTCTTAAAGGAATTTATTCCTTGTTGAATTAAGTGGGAGGATGGTGATTCTTGAAGAGATTATTGAATCTTTGGAAATAGTTATCAGAAGTTGTGCAGGCAGAAGCAATTCCAATTGACAATTCTTTTAGACTAATACCGAGAGTCATTGCAATATGAGCATGGCTTCTTGTCAAGAAATAATCACTTAACCAGATAAAGTGCATATGAGTTTCTAGGAAGCTTGAGTCCATATGCTAAAAACAAAGTAATAAGATAAGGTGCTATAGTATCCAAACCTTCATGACTTAGAGTCATTTTAATTAGTAATATCATCAAGTTCGAGTTGAGAGACTTGAAGGAATTCCTGTTGGAATATTTGATCATAAAGCTTGTTTTCTCATAAATAGTTTTATGACAAATTCAATAGCTGACTACTCAGGATCATATGATCTGTAGCACGGCTCTGTTGATCTAAACGGGACTAGTAGATTTGTATGAGATGTTAACAAATTAAATTCCTCTAAGGAAAAGTAGTCGAGTATGTGTACGATGTACAACTCGAGGGCTTTTTAAATGAATACAATACTAGTTATTTAATGAGTATGTTTGTATAAGATGTTAACAAAACAAATTCCTTTGAAGGAAAATTTATCGAGGATGTGTACTAGGTACATCTCGAGGGTTTTGTTAAATGAATACACAACTTGTCACTAAAAGTATGTCTATGGTGGCAGACAAATGATGGTATGAAGATTGGATTAGTTTTGTAATTATGTGAAGTAAAACAAGCAATGTTTAACTTCATAGGAAATTACAAAGTTCTTAAAAGTTAGTTGGAGCTAGTTTATGGTATTCAATTAATTTTGGAAACCATTAACAATTCTTCATTTGATAGAATATGTGTATCATTGAACTTTTCAATGAAACGAATGGAGCAAGGAATTAGTATCATGACAGGATGTATCCTGATAATGAGTTAATATCTTGTTGCAAGATTGCACACAAAGTGTTTTGAATGAAAATTCGAAATATGAGAGGACTAAGTTCTCATGACGAATAAGGAAATTCATATGCAAGAACCACGATAGTATATCGGTGGTGAGCATGATCAAATGATTCTTTCATTCTGATCATTCTGGGAATTTCCTGGATTATGCATTCTTGGATTCAAATATCAAGTGATAAAGGAAATTGTTGGCAAGTTGACTTTGTAACAAAAGTTCAATTGACTCCAATTTTAAAGAGTATTCTCTAAATGGTGTTTTTGAAGAAGTATCTTCAAAAGAGAATAACTCATGATGTAAGAGTTACATTGGACAAAGACTTATAATAATCATAAAACATAAACCAAGGATAAAACATGATCTTATGATTTTGTGAAATAGCAAGGGTTAGGATGCTTAATTAATTTTGAGCATAGATAAATGTTACGCACACTACAACAAGTCGCAGTGACAGTGGGAGCTTAAAAGATTCCAAAAGGGTTATCGGTTCATTGGATGAACTAGGCATGGTTCTTTGCAAAAG
Source organism: Poa pratensis (assembly GCA_947311845.1). NCBI lineage: Eukaryota > Viridiplantae > Streptophyta > Magnoliopsida > Poales > Poaceae > Poa > Poa pratensis. The sequence goes on from CAMZMU010000054.1 coordinate 61,625,296, forward strand.
GGACAGCTATGTTGTGAAAACAGCAGAAATGTTTTCTTAGTTAGAGTACCAAGGTTTCACCTTGAATAACCCGGACTGCATGTGATCGTATGATCAAAGGGATTATGATAGAAAAAGGATTTTCGTACATAATGTATAAAGTTCACACAGCCCCGGAAGGGTCTGATGAAAAATGTCTACCACAGGAAAGGAAGCATGAAAAACCATCTGTTTCACCCAGATGTTGAGTCTTGTGCAAATAGTAAATTGCCTATTGTGCAAGTGGGAGACTGTTGGATGTATGCCCAAAAGGCAATAAAGTTTAACATCTGATTCATAATTATGCTTCATGATTCTATACTATAACTGCGGTGACTCCTGAATATGTGATTCAGAGGAAAACTCACTCGCACGTGTAGAGATACGAACAGAATAAAGTATATCCTAGTCTTGCCTTTTAGACTAATTCATTGATTGCTTGAGACCATGTTTTCCTGGTCAAGGACATTATTTATGTCAGCATCAATGAGTAGCATATTGTTGGTGGAAACAATATGGCTGGATAGACCCAAATCGTTGATATGCTAAGAAGATTCCAAAGTGTCTTTTTGTCCTTAGTGCAATATCGCAGATGGTTATTATACGACATGTCCTTAGACAATGAGGTGATTAGGGTTGTGTATATTGGAGGAGTTACTTTGGTACTGCCAAGCATCATGGCCGTAACTGGGTGATCATAACGGTAGTCACTGGGTGATTCCGAAGGTGTGCATGTATCCTAATGTTCCAAGATGGGAAATTACTCCTCTGTCAAAAGAGAGATACTTCCAGGGCCCACTCGGTATGTATGATGAAGTTAGCGATAGTGCACCCAAAGAAGATGTGGTTTGTGTCATCAAACTCATCACAAAGGGTACACCTGCCATTGGAAAGACATCCATATGCTCTAAATCCATATGCTTTAAATGGATAAGAGAGATATGGATTTTCCGCTCCGGGCTCGGTATCTTGTATAAGATCTATCAAGAGTGGCAAAAAGAGATGCATTATTCGTGGGACCATGTCTTCGGCAAATGTTATCGTTGGAGGGAAGGCGTTTCCTAACCAACTGCCATAGGTAAACACAAATCTTCAAGGGAATGGCAATCCCCCAAATCTCGCTGAAGTGCTTGCGGGGTCTACCCTGGCACAACTTGCGGTAAAGAGACTTGATCGAGAAAAGCCCGGAGAGCTCTAGGCACCAGGACAAAACATCCGCGTCCTCAGAGAATTGAGTGGGAGTGATCTCCCTTAGGAGGTTCTACCACTCCACCGTCTCGGCGAAGCTAAACACCTGGCGAAAGGGGATGGCCCAGTCCCCGCCTTGATTGGCCTGCGCCACCGAGCCGCTCGGGTCCAGAGTAATGGCAAAGAGAGAAGAAAATCTCTCTAGGCAGCCCGACGAAACCGCCTAGGCAGCCCCGAGAGGCGCACCCAGACCTCCTGGAGCACCACTGCCGGGGTGGGGTCATCGTCATCCAGGGAGATGGATGCCTCGACGTCGTTGAGAGGGTGGTACAGACGCCCATTACGTGTGCACATCCTCAATGTCTCCCGATTGGGTAACATGACCGAGAAGTCGCGTTCTGTCACCTCCTTGATCTGCCAATCCCAATCGGCGTCGACCTAGTGGTGTAGCTCCCGGTCGAGGGCCGGGATGGAGAGGGGAGGACCATCCTTAAAGTTGAAGGGATGACCGCAATGGCGAAGCCACATAGAGAGCTGTGTGGTCACTTGACCACACAGCTTTTCGGTAAATTATTTGTATACAAGCATAAACCATGAAGAAAAAGTGTTAAAATTAGTAGAACTACATGTATTTGACATCACAGTTTTAAAAATGACATCACAGGTTTCAATTCTGTCACCACCACTGGATGACCGCACGGTTGGATCAACCTCCTCGTCCATCTCGTCGAGCTCAAAATCGAGGTTGAAGCAACCCTCGCCGGCGATGGCCTGCCCGAGCCTGCGGAGCTCCCCTTCAGGGACCTCGATTCTGACAAAAGTTCACGTATATGTATATGTTGAGCAAGTTCAGGTGGAGGCGACTCAGACCACGGCTTCGGGTGCAAGCTGTCGGGCCGAGAGCTCGGCCGGCCGCCCACACATGATGGACCGGACCAGGCCACTTCCTACGCAAGCTTCGCATGGCCGGCCACACATGAAGACACAATCACACAACACACTGCTTTGACGGCTTCGTGTATTTTTCACGGCAACAAAAAACATTGTTCATAGTTGTTTTTTTAGCGCTGGAAAGGAACTTTATTAAACAGGGTTACAATCTGCAGCCATCAGGTCTGCTACATGTTGCGGCACATCGTGCAACCACAAATCGGTTTGGTGCTCCGCTCTCGATAGGTAAGCTAGCCGATCTGCAACCCTATTCTTTGTTCTACTGATCACATCGATTACAAGTTCCCTATCTTCCCCCATCATCTCTTTGATCTCGTTCACCAGATGTCCAAGATAAGACTTGCTGGTACCTTTCTCCATCAGAGCCGCAGCCAAATTTGCACAATCAGTTTGAAGTACAAGTGGTTGAGCCGTGTATTGCAAGGTGATACCCGGGCCTTCCGGCAAGCCAAAACTTCCGCTTCGTAGGCATCCCTACATCTTTGAGCCGCAGTAACAAAATCCCCTTGGCCATCTCGTATCACTACCGCAACCCCTGCTTCATTTGTCCTTGCATCAAAGGACCCATCAACAAAGACAGCAAGCCACCCGTCAGGAGGTTTCGGCCAACTCGCCACTGCAGGATCTTGCATTATCTTCCCCTTGCGACTCTTCCGCCCGTCTCCTACCACGGCCTTGCCTTTAACAATATCTCTACCATCTTTGAGCTCAATCTGTTCTAAGGAAGACACATGGCTCTGAAGATACAGGCGAGATGCTTCAATTGGAGACTCCTTCTTACCATGGACATTATCATTGCGGCATTGCCAGTTCCGCCACATGATCATCAATATCCGTATGCGTTCCTCTTCTGTTACAGTTACCGGCAAGTCGAACAACCACTCAGGACCAGTGTTAAATATCATATCCTTCGAGGGAATAGACCATATTTCCCTCATGGCCTCCCATAGGGCCGCTGCTCTTGGGCAGCTGATCACGGCGTGGAAGCCATCCTCCTCGGCGCATCCACATCGCTAGCACCAACTCTGCACCTCCATATGTTTCTTCTTATTAGTCTCTCTTGTCGGCAATCCACCAACCAACAGCTTCCATGCAAAAATCTTAACTTTTTGTGGCACCTTAATTTTCCAGAACATTTTCCATATGAGGCTATCACCATTGGGGCGGGTACTTGTGGAAACCCCTCCCAAATGTTGCATCTTCATCTCCACACCCAAATGATAAGCGCTACGGACAGAGAACATCCCATTCTTCTCCAAACCCCAGGCTAAGAAGTCCTCTGCTAGTCTAGGAGACACTCGTATTTTCATGATTTCCTCCACATCATCAGGTGTAAGAAAACTCCTCATGCGTTCTTCATTCCAAGAGCCATCCTCTGCCAGGAACTGTTCCACTCTCGTGAATCGACAATTCCCCTCTCTGCCAAAGGTGTCCGCGTTCCACTAGCACGTGGTATCCAGGGGTCCCTCCATATTTTCACATTTCGTCCATTCCCAATTCTCTAGATAACTCCTTTCTTCAACAGCTCCAGTCCATGCTCAATGCCCTTCCTGCCGGTGATGCATTTGGAGGGATAACTGTATCCAACAGGTTCCCTCGTCTGTAGTATTTGGCTTTTAAGAGGCAAGCACATAAACTGTTCGGTCTCTCCAATAATCTCCTGGCTTTCCTGGCTAACAAGGATTGATTAAAAATCCTCATGCCCGGAAGCCTAAACCCCCACGGTTCTTTGGGCGAATCATTTGTTCCCATGCAACCTAGTGGGTTTTATGCCTCCCATCCTCAACTCCCCACCAATAACTACGAATCATCCTTGTTAGATCATCACATACCGACATTGGTAGCTTAAAGACACCCATCAAGAATGTCGGAATGGATTGTGCAACTGATTTTATCAATGTTTCTTTCGCCGCTATAGACATCATTTTTTCTCCCCAGTCCACCATTCTCTTACTTAGTCGTTCTTGTACTGATTTAAGTCTCCCTCGATGCATACGACCATCAGGTACAGGGAGAGCTAAATATTGGGTTACGTGCATGGAAAACAAAAATTTCGCCACTACAACGCAACAGCCAAGATCTACTATGAAGATACAAGTAACAAGACATGCATATTTGATCTAACTGTAAATCGTTACTGACATCGTTAAAGCGGAAGAGATGTCGATGACGACGTTGATGAAGCTTGTGGAAGAACTCCCTCGGCTAAGCCTAACCGAGAGAATATCGTAGACTCCTCGCGTCCAGCCTTGATCCAACAGAGAGAGATAGAGTCAACCGTTTCTCAACGGATCACCCCTCTGAGTTTCGCACACATACATCGGATCTAGTCCAGCAGGGCTTCGCCGTCCACACTTGAAGCACTCACCGCTGATGTATATGAAGGTCGAGATCTCAACACATGAGAAGGATGAAGAGAGAGATTAGATATTAGATCTAGATCTAATCGGAGAGAGGAACCCTCTAATCCAACTAGAATAGATCTAACTTGTGTGTCCCCAAAGGAGAGGGGGTGGGGGTTTATATAGGAGGCCAAGGGGTGGAGGGACTTGGGGAAGGGCCTAGACTTCTCCTAGCCCAAGTCGGTTTGGGGAAGGGGAAGGTCATCCCCTTGCCCAAGTCGATTGGGGGGGGGGTCCTTGTGCAACAAGCCCCCTCCCAAACCGCCCCCATGGGCCTGTCGGCCCATCTAGGGTTTCGGCCAAGGGAGGGGAACTTCCCCCCAAGCGCCTTGGCCCACCCGCCCCGCGTGGGGTGCGGCTGCCTAGTGGGCCGCATGGGCCCACTTGGCAGCCCTTCTTGGTGGCTCCAATTTATTTAATATTTTTCCAATAATTATTTATTAATTAATATTTTGTCTAATTAATTCTTATTTGAATATTTCCTTTTACAGAATATTCCCCGAATTAATTACTTATCATATAAAACACTTTTACATGATCCGGGACACCCAGTGTCCATAGACAAAATACTCCGGATAAATATTTCTCTCTTATATAAACCCTCGGAATAAATCCGACTAGTAATAGAAATAGTTTCTATTACTCCGAGACACCTAGTGTCTGCATAATCCAATTTCTCTGATAAAGATATTATCTACCACGCAGAAACCATTCCGGTGATACTCTCTCGGTATCCAGACCAACCATATACACAACAAACTAGAACTGACTTAAGCGTGTTACCCTACAGGTTCGATGACGTGTAGCTATAATTAGATGTTTCCATCTAATCACCGGCCAGGTCAGGTACATGGGCTACCTGAATAACTGCTACCGTTATGCGAATAACACTCTGTTGAACCTGTTGATTATTAATTCGTCATTCCCATTACTCACGATACTGAACTTACCCGAGATAAAGTATTCCTGATATTTCCATGAATCAATCCCTGATTCACTATATCTTCGTCTATCTCGTTACCGGTAAGTTTCCTTTTCTCGTTCCCGTAATCCGATATCCCACATGATGTAACTTCATCATGCATTGTCTGCAGAATATATTGGATATCATACATACCGAGTGGGCCCTGGAAGTATCTCTCTTTTGACAGAGGAGTAATTTCCCATCTTGGAACATTAGGATATATGCACACCTTCGGAATCACCCAGTGACTACCGTTATGATCACCCAGTTACGGCCATGATGCTTGGCAGTACCAAAGTAACTCCTCCAATATACACAACCCTAATCACCTCATTGTCTAAGGACATGTCGTATAATAACCATCTGCGATATTGCACTAAGGACAAAAAGACACTTTGGAATCTTCTTAGCATATCAACGATTTGGGTCTACCCAGCCATATTGTTTCCACCAACAATATGCTACTCATTGATGCTGACATAAATAATGTCCTTGACCAGGAAAACATGGTCTCAAGCAATCAATGAATTAGTCTAAAAGGCAAGACTAGGATTACTTTATTCTGTTCATATCTCTACACGTGCGAGTGAGTTTTCCTCTGAATCACATATTCAGGAGTCACCGCAGTTATAGTATAGAATCATGAAGCATAATTATGAATCAGATGTTAAACTTTATTGCCTTTTGGGCATACATCCAACAGTCTCCCACTTGCACAATAGGCAATTTACTATTTGCACAAGACTCAACATCTGGGTGAAACAGATGGTTTTTCATGCTTCCTTTCCTGTGGTAGACATTTTTCATCAGACCCTTCCGGGGTTGTGTGAACTTTATACATTATGTACAAAAATCCTTTTTCTATCATAATCCCTTTGATCATACGATCACATGCAGTCCGGGTTATTCAAGGTGAAACCTTGGTACTCTAACTAAGAAAACATTTCTGCTGTTTTCACAACATAGCTGTCCCTTTTGCAAAGAACCATACCTAGTTCATCCAATGAACCGATAACCTTTTGGAATCTTTTAAGCTCCCACTGTCACTGCGACTTGTTGTAGTGTGCGTAACATTTATCTATGCTCAAAATTAATTAAGCATCCTAACCCTTGCTATTTCACAAAATCATAAGATCATGTTTTATCCTTGGTTTATGTTTTATGATTATCTCATAAGTCTTTGTCCAATGTAACTCTTACATCATGAGTTATTCTCTTTTGAAGATACTTCTTCAAAAACACCATTTAGAGAATACTCTTTAAAATTGGAGTCAATTGAACTTTTGTTACAAAGTCAACTTGCCAACAATTTCCTTTATCACTTGATATTTGAATCCAAGAATGCATAATCCAGGAAATTCCCAGAATGATCAGAATGAAAGAATCATTTGATCATGCTCACCACCGATATACTATCGTGGTTCTTGCATATGAATTTCCTTATTCGTCATGAGAACTTAGTCCTCTCATGTTTCGAATTTTCATTCAAAACACTTTGTGTGCAATCTTGCAACAAGATATTAACTCATTATCAGGATACATCCTGTCATGATACTAATTCCTTGCTCCATTCGTTTCATTGAAAAGTTCAATGATACACATATTCTATCAAATGAAGAATTGTTAATGGTTTCCAAAATTAATTGAATACCATAAACTAGCTCCAACTAACTTTTAAGAACTTTGTAATTTCCTATGAAGTTAAACATTGCTTGTTTTACTTCACATAATTACAAAACTAATCCAATCTTCATACCATCATTTGTCTGCCACCACAGACATACTTTTAGTGACAAGTTGTGTATTCATTTAACAAAACCCTCGAGATGTACCTAGTACACATCCTCGATAAATTTTCCTTCAAAGGAATTTGTTTTGTTAACATCTTATACAAACATACTCATTAAATAACTAGTATTGTATTCATTTAAAAAACCCTCGAGTTGTACATCGTACACATACTCGACTACTTTTCCTTAGAGGAATTTAATTTGTTAACATCTCATACAAATCTACTAGTCCCGTTTAGATCAACAGAGCCGTGCTACAGATCATATGATCCTGAGTAGTCAACTATTGAATTTGTCATAAAACTATTTATGAGAAAACAAGCTTTATGATCAAATATTCCAATAGGATTTCCTTCAAGTCTCTCAACTCGAACTTGATGATATTACTAATTAAAATGACTCTAAGTCATGAAGGTTTGGATACTATAGCACCTTATCTTATTACTTTGTTTTTAGCATATGGACTCAAGCTTCCTAGAAACTCATATGCACTTTATCTGGTTAAGTGATTATTTCTTGACAAGAAGCCATGCTCATATTGCAATGACTCTCGGTATTAGTCTAAAAGAATTGTCAATTGGAATTGCTTCTGCCTGCACAACTTCTGATAACTATTTCCAAAGATTCAATAATCTCTTCAAGAATCACCATCCTCCCACTTAATTCAACAAGGAATAAATTCCTTTAAGAATCACATATCTCTTAGTAACAAAACATTGTCACTTATGTGGTGTTATAAGAGGACTTCCAATTAACTTATTGGAACAACCTACAAAGTAACTCATTGTCTTTTACTATTAGGGTCGAATTTCATCTTTCAGAAAGTCTCAGAACCTAAATCCACTATGTCCATCAAAGTTTATCTTCCAAAACAATGACATGAGGCAAGAGACAATGAAATTTGCTTTGTCTTTTATCTTAGGACCAAGTTCCAATATTTCAGAAACTTTCAGGACCTAAAACCCATGTCCATCCATAGTTTATCTTTCAAAACAATGACAAGAAGCAGGACAATTAACTGTGCTAAAATTACCTAGCGAACAAACATATTCTAGATTGGGTAATGCCAAATGTTATGCAAAACAAGAAGATTCTTAGTGCTGACTTCGTCACACTTAGTCAGATTATGACTCGAAAACTTTCAAGACATAATTGCATAATCACCAAGACTTTATATCTAAACTATTTCATGAAGTTCAAGACATCAATGATAAAATCATTAATAGTCCATGACCTTATCCTTTGTTGATTTTTCACTATGTGCCTGAATACTTAATGAATTCAAACTTCAAAGAAGATTGTAATTCACCAAGTCTTTCACTCGTTTCACATAACGATATCTTGGATTTCCTTCCATCATGCATATGATGCATCCAAGATGATAGTGTCACCTGAAGGTGATATCAACACAATCACAAAATATTTTAGAACAAATGATATTCTCTTAACTTCAAAAGATTTGTGTTTTGATCATCCCCGAAGGGAGTGATCCGCAATATTCTTTATCATAATAAACATGACCAACTTGTCCTATAAACTCACAAGAATATTTGTCGCCAAACATACGACCTAATAACTTGAGCCGAAGCTCACAAATCTTTCAACTTGAAAAATAAAAGCGGAGACATCTTCATCCAAGGACGAAGGTCAACGCGCCAAACTTGGCACACACTACCATCTTTTATTCTTCATCCTTCTTACTTTCCGCAGCCCTTATACTGAATGCAAGAAAAAATTCTTCGCAACCAATAATCCAGAGTTACTAGCAAGAATAATGAATATCATTTAAATATAACTCTTATACTTCCCGCGCTACTAGCAAGTTTCATCTTATTAGTGCCTGGAACTTTTTACAATTCCACTTCCAATGTCCTTTCCGTTTATATTGAAGAGGCATTCAGGATTCTCCTGAATCAAACCTTCAAGCTTATCCGGTGTGTAAGCACCTTCAGCCTTCTTGTTCCTCTTCTTCTTGAAGCATACGATTTTGGTAACTATCTAACTTGATCGCTATCCCTCATCATATAAGCTTCTGTAGATTTTAGCATAGCAAGGAGCCATTTGATGTTTTCTTCCTCCCACTCATGTTTTGAATCATGATGCATCCGTTGTTAAACGGGGAAGCGAAGACAACATCAAATCTGTATTTGGCTCAGCCGAGATTAGAAAACCCCAGAGTCTGCAGCCTAATACCGTAATCAATTATCTTGATTACATGCTTGCTTGCTGAGCTTCCTTCTGCCATGTGACATGACCAGAAAACCTTTGTTATCTCATAACTCTCAGTCATTGCCTAAGTCTGGTACACGACCGTGAGTACGACAATCATGTCGCTAAGCAGATGTACGATCTAGCAGCTTCTGCAACTAATGGCCCTTGTCAACATAAGACATTGGACAGAGACAGCCTCAACACTCTTCAAGGTGTGAGCTTCCCTTTCAGCATAAGTAGTTTTGACAACAACCCCCGAAGGAGGAGCGTCGAGGACATACTTATTCTTGGCACCCCTAAGTATAAGACTTAGAAAACATACCCAAATTTTTTTTTACTCCTAATGGTAAAAAGTGGTTTCTATTTCAATTAGTGGACCAAGGTAAATAGCGGGTGTTACGTGTGTCGATCTACAACAATCTAAAGTTCACTAAGACATGTTCATAATTATTTTTCTAGCACCGGTTAAAGATAAACTAATAATGTGCTCCCACTAAAACTGATATCCCTCGTGGTCAGTCCTTAGTGATTCAGAATCCTCACTCATCATAGATGGAAGCATGGATACATGGCATCCTCTATGATTAAGGGGTAGGCCAAATTGCCAATCACTTCCTGACGTGACTTTCGTTCATCTTTCGATGGATGTGCTCCAAACTCATAACTTGTTATGCCCGGACTTCAAGACAACCAACCGATCATGCTGCTAGAACTACAACATACCCTAATAATGTGCTCCCCTAAGTATAAGACTTAGAAAACATACCCAAAAAACATATTTACTCCTAATGGTAAAAAGTGGTTTCTATTTCAATTAGTGGACCAAGTTAAATAGCGGGTGTTACGTGTGTCGATCTACAATAACCTAAAGTTCACTAAGACATGTTCATAATTATTTTTCTAGCACCTGATAACCCCCAAGAGCAGGGGATCACTGTAGCACCTCTCAATGTGGAAGTAAGGTATCGATCCGCAGGAGCAAGAAGGAAAAGTTATCTATTCCCTACAACTAAAGTGTCACATGTTTTAGTTGATTATGCACTAAACAAGTTTAAGGAACAAGATGGTTGATTTAATGATGGAAGTTTAATGCAACAAAACAAGAATGTAAAAGTGTCCCAATCCTCTTCAATGCAAGAGTACAAGACAAAGGTTTTCTCTTATCGGAACAATGGACATGGGTTCATGGGTTCACTTAATCCTCTCTCTCTCTCATCTACGGTGATTATCATGTTATAGATAAAGTACACACAATTGTCATGTTTTAATGGTAGCTTTTAATGACGGCTATATGTCCTAAAACACATAGTTGAAAGAAATACTCATTTGTGTGCTATGTCACCCCCGCAAGGCTAACATGGCTGCTGTCACTCCCACATCATACTCTTTCTTTTTACCCCCAGATAAAGGATGTTGGGCTGTATTTCACATGTCACTCAATACATATGCCGTGTCACATCGGCCATCCCGTACCTACATACATCATACTTCATAATGGACAATATTCTAAACACTAGTGCAATGATTCATAATTCGTGTGCATGACCACATCTCTCTCATCTATCCACAATTGGTGGTGAGATAACGAAGCTCTCGAATCGTCGCAGCGTTGCCAATTCCACGTCAATTCAGAGTTAAGGGAACAGGCAATAATCCTTTTGAAACCTGTTGAGGTCATGACAAGGATAAACAAGGCATTATGCATAAATCAAACCATCACATGCATCATAGAATATCTCCAAAGTATGACAAATCATAAAAGCTCCAACACAACGGTAAATGTATAACAAATCATCTCATACCACAATATCCACCATAGGAATTACATAGATGACCGTAATCATGTTCAGCAACTCATACGGTACTAATTAGTGAAGCTCAAAGAGGGAGAGATACATAAGTTACCACCACAAACCCAAGTCCAGGGGGTGGACTACTCCCCCTTCATCATGGAGACGGTGGAGAAGTCGTTGGAGAAGATGGAGACCACCCCGGCAGCGCCCGCCGGAGTTTTCCCCCTCCAATCTGCAGCTCCAGGTCTCTGTTTCGTGGTTTCTGTGTTTCGGCGGCGCTCCCTTTCGCGAAAGCCCTGGGGGGGTCTATATATAGTCTTTTTAGGTCAAGACGAAGCTTCGGGAAGAAAGATCGACGGCAGCGGAGGCCCGAGGGCCAGGATGGGGGACCCCACGCGGTCAGGGAATCTGGCCGCGTGGGCCCACCCCTTTCTGCCTTCTGGTCTCCGTTTCTTCGATTCCTTTGCGCCTACGTTTCGTTCCTTCCAAAAAATGATCCCCGTAAAGTTTCAGGTCATTTGGACGTCGTTTGGGTCCCTGAAACATCAAAATATAGAAAAAGGGGTTTTCTGACAGCGCAGGGTTAATTCCAGAAAAATGGGGAGTTGTTAATTATCCCCAAAACTTAATATAAATCATGAATATAACCCTTATATGATGCAAATAACATGGAATAACATGTAATAAAATGTAAAGTTCATGTATGCATTTTACATGCATCAACATCCCCAAGCTTAACCCATGCTCGTCCCGAGTATGAAGGTGATAAAACTAACATGGACTTTGCATTTTAATACTATCAATGGATATCAAAGGTGATTACTATTGCTACATAGAGTCAAATGATTCATTCTTCAAAGGAATAACAATATGCAAGATAAATTATGAAGTGATATCAAATACTCAATGTAAAGATGTTCAATGATAAATTCACAAAGTGTAATATAGAAGAAAGTACTATGGACCAAATGTATGCATAATGAAAAGTAAAAACATCCTATGGTGGTCATAGAGTACTTCTTATGAAAACTGAATATAAAAGGTGGACACTTTGGATAGATAAATAAGTAGAGGTAAAGCATGAATAAGTTTCATCTAACTTCCAAACACTTCTACTTAAGTTAATGCTTGCAATGTGGTAGTCATTGGTGTGGAGCTCTCATTACCCCTATCATAGCATCTTGAATGATTAATGTTTAAAGTGAAAGCAAATATGAGTGGTGTGCTTGACAATGTATTGGTTGAATGTCTCATGTCCCTTGAATACAAGTACCTACACCATGTGTTACTCACTTTGGTCCACAAAGTAAATTCAAATAAAGGTCATTGCAAGTAATAATAGTATCATCAAGAACTGCACTGGGGTACCTCTTGTCCCTGACATGAACAAGCCCATGTCAAAACAACAAGACAAACAGACAATGAACAATCTCAGCACTCTTTTATTTACTATGGGTATAGCTTTTTATTATGAGGTGCATCACTGAATGAACATTATGGTTATGCTGTAAATTTCCACCATGAATGATGCATGGCTTAGATTAGCGGCCCAGGCATTTCTCTAACCATTTATACAAACTCTTTGAACTTACTAAGTATCCACATTCATTTCACCCATGATAGGCATCCATAAACAAAAGTACATGACATCAACTAAATATAAATAAGTGCAATGTTGAAAGCTTGCCATGTGACAGCACATATGGGCTAACTCCCAACCAAAACTATTGTCAAGCCCACAACTTCATAATTTTAATCACAATGGTTCATGCTTATTAAATGCAATAAAAGTAAATTGTGCATCAAGTTCGTGAGAGCTTTTAACCAATTTTTCCCATGACAATCAATAACATAAGCATTTAAATTCAGAAATGTAGATAACACAATATAACATGATAAACATACTTGGAATAGCATAAAGCTAATAGGTAGATATGGTGGACTCACTGGAAAAACTTTGGTTGAAGGTGTTGGGAAACAAGCTTTTTACTTGTTGTAATTTTTGGGCTAGCAATAGGGAGAAAGTTGACCATCTAAATGCATGCATAAGTGTCCATAGAACTAATCAATCCATGTTAAACCAAGTAAAGTTAAAATTCAACATCTAAACATGGTAAAAGATAGCTCTTGACAACACACTTGCAAATTAACATCATTCAAAGCACATGAATTATGCAACTATATGTATCTTTTAAAATCAACTCAAACATCCCTATCCCAATATATTTAATAGCATCCAACATAATTCAACCCAAACTTCCAGTAGCTCTCTCATATATAAATGATAGTGGTGGTCTTATTAACAAACCGAAATAACAAAAGCAAAAGAAAACAGACGCTCCAAGTTTATACGATAAAGTGCTTTGATCGAAAAACAGAAGTTAGACGTGTGCAAACCGAGAGTGTGTTGGTCCAGTGGGGTTGTCTTGACATCCCCAAGCTTATGGTCTTCACCATCCTTGGATAGCTCTTGGTGCAGCTCCTCTAATCCCTGTGAAAAAACTTCAAAACACCGTTTCTCCCATTTCTTTTCTGTGGGGTGATATTAGTAGTGATAAACAAATAGGTTCCTTGCTGCATAAAATCCTTAGGAAAAATTCATATGAATGTCCAGAGAGTATATAATGTTGTATGCCTACTCATAAACTCAATTGAATCAAAAAGATTCAAGCAAAAAGCTCAAAGAATGCATCAAACAATATCAAGACAGAATCTGTCCAGAAAAACAGCAGCAGCAAAACGCATTTTTCTACCCTACTTAAACTCGTCAGAAAAATCTGCAAAAAATCACGTGTGCAGAGGATGAAAAGTTGAAGCTACTTTCAAATTACAGCTCAATCGGAGTTACAGATAAAAAATGAAAAATCAAACCGTGCACAGACTTCGTGCAGGCAGAAAACTCTCCGAAAATGAATAGCAACTTTTCAAACCCAAAATAGGTAAAACTTGGTTCTTTATTAAAAATCCAGAAACAAAACTAACAAACTACTCTCTTGTTACAGCAAGAGGACTCAAAGAAAATCTCAAACAAAAACAACCGGGTTGCCTCCCGTAAAGCGCTTTCTTTATAGCCATATAGCTAGGCTTACTTACTTGATAATCAAAGGGACGTAGCTCATGAGGAGCTTGAACTTTGGTGTGTCCCTCTTCCTTGGAAAGTGTTCATGCATAATACCAGGATCCCATGGTGTTCTCAAACCAATCAAAATAATAGTCAAGTTGAACCCTAGTTGAGAGAAAAACAAAACACAAAAGTAATAACAACGAAGTCTAACTTTCTTTCTATGCATTGGCATTTTGTATATGAATGAATCACCATAAATAGAAGTTTCCCAATGCATATTAACAATATTTACTTGCAGCATATAATTATTAGTAACATAAAGAGGGTTCTTATCACCTCCTCTTTCATAATAGTTGCAAGTAGTAGAAAAATTCAACCATATAACCACAAGAATCATTCAACTTAGATAATTTAGGCACATAAAGAGGATTATTAAATTTATTTGGAATTCATTAGCATGCTTCCCTCTTTCAAAATAGTTATTAAGATCAATATCAAGTTTAATATCATGGTTGCAACAAATATTTGGAACTAAAGATAATTGCAAACCACATAAGTATTTCTCAACATAAGCAAATTTCTCCTCTATGGTGTGATTAGGAGAGTTCAAAAAAAGTAGGACTCTCATGAGTAAGAGCATATCACAAACAACAGTATATCATTTTTATCCTCACATAATTTAGTAACAACTAAACATGGAGGTTTATCAATAAGCATAGGACCATCATCTAAAGCATTATCATATAGCATATTTAAGCAATACTCCTCATTATCATCAATAAGTTCACTAGTACATTAATAGAAAGTAAAGGAGCATTTTTAGTTCATAATAGCATGGGTTATCATATATAACAAAAGATTTTTGAGTTTGAGTGTTACTATCATTTGTTGATGGTGAAGCTGGAGATCCAACTCTTCCCCAAGCTTAGGTTGGAGCACATCCATTTTAATCTCTCTTCACATACTTCCTCTTCCAAGCTTATGTTTTCATCATCCTCTTGGGGTTGCACGGGCATCCCCAAGCTTAGCTTTTGTCATCTTCTTCCTGCAAAATATTAGAGCTTTCTATGGAAGCAAGAATTCTTTCTTTAACATAAACATTATCACTAAATTCCTTTTTGCAAAGTTGGAGAAGAATAGAAATGTGTCCTTTCATTACACGAGCTTCATGACTAGTTGCAACAAATTTATCAATAAGAAAGTCTATCTCATGGGCTGCAACATAAGCAATATATTTCTCAACTTGTTCTATATCATGGCATGCAAATTTACACTCTTGATAAGAAGCAATAATAGGATCACTATTATACTTACATTGATAGAGAGAGTGTTTATAGTCTTTTCTAAAGCAGCAAGTTATATTATGTAATTCACAAAACTCAGTGGCCATATCATTAAGATGTTCAAGCAATTCAAGCATTCTATTTCCTTCTTTGGTTGATCGATATTCATAGTAAGCTCCCATAGTTTTGACATAACCTTTCTCCATTTTTATTTTTATTTTTATGTGTTTTGATATATATAACTGAAAATAAAACTAATGAGAAACTCACAACCAAACAAGTTTAAAGGAACCTCCCCAAGCTTAGATGATTGCAAGATATAAAACAAGATAAAATAAATCTATGCACACAAGAATAGAAACTTAAGCGCTAAGCTCCCCGGCAACGGCGCCAGAAAAGTACTTGATAACCCCCAAGAGCAGGGGATCACTGTAGCACCTCTCAATGTGGAAGTAAGGTATCGATCCGCAGGAGCAAGAAGGAAAAGTTATCTATTCCCTACAACTAAAGTGTCACAAGTTTTAGTTGATTATGCACTAAACAAGTTTAAGGAACAAGATGGTTGATTTAATGGATGGAAGTTTAATGCAACAAAACAAAATGTAAAAGTGTCCCAATCCTCTTCAATGCAAGAGGACAAGACAAAGGTTTTCTCTTATAGGAACAATGGACATGGGTTCATGGGTTCACTTAATCGTCTCTCTCTCTCATCTACGGTGATTATCATGTTATAGATAAAGTACACACAATTGTCATGTTTTAATGGTAGCTTTTAATGACGGCTATATGTCCTAAAACACATAGTTGAAAGAAATACTCATTTGTGTGCTATGTCACCCCCGCAAGGCTAGCATGGCTGCTGTCACTCCCACATCATACTCTTTCTTTTTACCCCCAGATAAAGGATGTTGGGCTGTATTTCACATGTCACTCAATACATATGCCGTGTCACATCGGCCATCCCGTACCTACATACATCATACTTCATAATGGACAATATTCTAAACACTAGTGCAATGATTCATAATTCGTGTGCATGACCACATCTCTCTCATCTATCCACACTTGGTGGTGTCAATCACCTCATGACAAGGATAAACAAGGCATTATGCATAAATCAAACCATCACATGCATCATAGAATATCTCCAAAGTATGACAAATCATAAAAGCTCCAACACAACGGTAAATGTATAACAAATCATCTCATACCACAATATCCACCATAGGAATTACATAGATGACCGTAATCATGTTCAGCAGCTCATACGGTACTAATTAGAGAAGCTCAAAGAGAGGAGAGATACATAAGTTACCACCACAAACCCAAGTCCAGGGGGTGGACTACTCCCCCTTCATCATGGAGACGGTGGAGAAGTCGTTGGAGAAGATGGAGACCACCCCGGCAGCGCCTCGCCGGAGTTTTCCCCCTCCAATCTGCAGCTCCAGGTCTCTGTTTCGTGGTTTCTGTGTTTCGGCGGCGCTCCCTTTCGCGAATGCCCTGGGGGGTCTATATATAGTCATTTTTTAGGTCAAGACAAAGCTTCGGGAAGAAAGATCGACGGCAGCGGAGGCCCGAGGGCCAGGATGGGGGACCCCACGCGTCAGGGAATCTGGCCACGTGGGCCCACCCCTTTCTGCCTTCTGGTCTCCGTTTCTTCGATTCCTTTGCACCTACGTTTTGTTCCTTCCAAAAAAATGATCCCCGTAAAGTTTCAGGTCATTTGGACGTCGTTTGGGTCACTGAAACATCAAAATATAGAAAAGGGGTTTTCTGACAGCGCAGGGTTAATTCCAGAAAAATGGGGGAGTTGTTAATTATCCCCAAAACTTAATATAAATCATGAATATAACCCTTATATGATGCAAATATCATGGAATAACATGTAATAAAATGTAAAGTTCATGTATGCATTTTACATGCATCAGCACCGGTTAAAGATAAACTAATAATGTGCTCCCACTAAAACTGGTATCCCTCGTGATCTGTCCTTAGTGATTCAGAATCCTCACTCATCAATAGATGGAAGAATGGATACATGGCTTCCTCTATGATTAAGGGGTAGGCCAAATTGCCAATCACTTCCTGACGTGACTTTTGTTCATCTTTTGAAGGATGTGCTCCGAACTCATAACTTGTTATGCCCAGACTTCAAGACAACCAACCGATCATGCTGCTAGAACGGTTCGTGCCCGCTTCCCAAACCCTTGGCACACTCGACGCATGTATACAGTACGCCCAGTGACAAGCATCTGGTTTGATGGTGCCACGGTTGGATGAGCACGATATCATTGATATTGGTTTGTATAGCTTGGATAATCCTTCTGAGGAATCACCTTAATAATCACGTCTACTGTGCAACCAAGGGAAAAGCAAGAAAACATGTATAAAACATGCACAAGTAAATAACACTTCGTGATGTAGTATAGTCTTCTTCCTTCATCTTCCGGTGGCGCCTCCACCGGTGCGGCCATGTCGAGGTTTACGACAAGTGCATGCCTTCTCCGAACCTCCAGTATCACCATAACTCGATGAACAAGGAAGAACGGCACGCCGGCCAAAACAAAACAATGTTAGGCAATAACTCAAAATAAAATTTCGAGACTATACCACATCACTGTTCCTGCAAAACCAAGTTAGACGCTTCTACGTTTGTTTGTATCTTTTATCATGGCTGTAGGATTCCCAAAACCCCGGAAAAACTTACGGCCCTGTCAAAGCATGATTATTCATGTTGCTAGATTGACCTTGCGGGGTGATTGTCATCCCAACATGACGAAAATGTTGCGGATCCCAATCTAGACGATTGCCAAAGGACATGACCCCCGTGTGGACCTAGTCCACATGCCCCTTCCGCTATCAAGTCGACGAGGCCAACTATAATAAGATTCGAAGCTAATGAAGCACTTCGTTGGCACCGACGAGCATACTAGGAGCAGCCGGAAGGTCCACGGATTGCCAGAAGTTCGAGATCTTACTATGCCGTTGGAAACAAGACCAGACTGCATATTGGGAAGCAACCATAAATAAAATGAATGTTAGAAGATATAGACTTCAATAACATACCCGCACAAACTTATGCGGTGCCCGCAGACCATGTGCTCTAGATCAAATCTTGTATCTACGCATAGACCGGTCTGATACCACTATTGGATTACGTGCATGGAAAAGAAAAATTTCGCTACTACAACACAACAACCAAGATCTACTATGAAGATACAAGTAACAAGACATGCATATTTGATCTAACTGTAAATCGTTACCGACACCGTTGAAGCGGAAATGATGTCGATGACGATGTTGATGAAGCTTGTGGAAGAACTACCTCGGCTAAGCCTTGCCGAGAGAATATCATAGAATCCTCGTGTCCGCCTTGATCCAATAGAGTGAGATAGAGTCAACCATTTCTCAACGGATCACCCCTCTGAGTTTCGCACACATACATCAGATCTAGTCCAGCAGGGCTTCGCCGTCCACACTTGAAGCACTCACCGCTGGTGTATATGAAGGTGGAGATCTCAACACATGAGAAGGAGGAAGAGAGAGATTAGATAGGAGGCCAAGGGGAGGGGTGGGGGTTTATATAGGAGGCCAAGGGTGGAGGGACTTGGGGAAGGGGAAAGACTTCCCCTAGCCCAAGTCGGTTTGGGGAAGGGGAAAGTCATCCCCTTGCCCAAGTCTGTTGGGGGGAGGAGTCCTTGTCCAACAAGGCTCCCCCCAAACCGCCCCCCATGGGCCTTTCGGCCCATCTAGGGTTTCGGCCATGGGGGGGGGGGACTTCCTCCCCAAGCACCTTGGCCCATGATACGTCCAAAACGTATCTACTTTTCCGAACACTTTTACTGTTGTTTTTCCTCTAACTTGTGTGTTTTGAATGCAACTAACACAGACTAACGCTGTTTTCAGCAGAATTGCCCTGGTGTCTTATTTTTGTGCAGAAAGTCAAAGTTTCGGGAAAATTCCCGAAAAATCACAGAAGTCCCTATTTTTCCAGAAGACCCACGGAGCCAGAAGACAAAGCGGAGACGGCGCACGGGGGATCCACACGCACCCTCGGCGCGGCAGAAGGTGGGGCCACGCCGAGGCCTTGTGTGGCGCCTCGCGTGGCCCCCGACGCTCCCCTTTGGACTACATATTGCCTCTGACCTAAAAACATCGGGGGGTTTGACGCTTTTTCCAGAAACACTCCAGAGCTCCGCCGCCACAGAAAACCCTAATTCGGGGATCAGAAACTCCGTTCTGGCACCCTGCCGGGACGGGGAATTGGAGGAGATCATCGCCATCATCATCACGCCGCCTCTCCATCGACCAGCCATGTTTCCCCCATCCATGTGTGAGTAATTCCCCGCTGTAGGCTGAAGGGGATGGTAGGGATTGGATGAGATCGTTCATGTAATAGTTGTAAGATTGTTAGGGCATGGTGCCTAGTATCCATTATCAGTACTTTATGTCATTGTTGCAACTTGTTATGCTTAATGCTTGACACTTAGGGCCCGAGTGCCATGATTTCAGATCTGAACATGTTATTGTATCATGAGAATAATTATTGTTTTGGATCATATCTATAAGTTTTTTACACACGTCATTGTCCGGAACCCGAGGCCCCAAAGTGACAGAAATTGGGATAACCGGAGGATGGCTGCGACTTGAGGATCACATGTGTTCGCGGAGTGTTAATGCTTTGCTCCGGTGATTTATTAAAAGGAGCACCTTAATTACCAGTAGTTTCCCTTGAGGCCCCGCTGCAAACGGGCTGGTAGGACAAAAGGTGTTGTGCAAGTTTCTCATTGCGAGCACGTACGACTAAATACGGAACACATGCCTATGATTAATTATTACTTGGATACTTTATTATTATCTACCTGCAATTGCCCTATGTATTACTATTTCATGAACTATCTTATCCATGCAACGCCCGTTCATCCATCCCTATGCCTACAGTACTTTTAATCCTGCTGTCTACTTCAATCATTACTGCTGCCTTTATTTTACTGCTGCTATTATTTCACTACTGCCACTATCATAAAACTGTTGCCACTGATAAACTTTGTCGAGCAAGTCTATTTCCAGGTGCAGCTGAACTGACAATTCATCTGTCAAGGCTTATAAATATTCTTTGGCTCCCCTTGTGTCGAATCAATAAATTTGGGTTTTACTTCCCTCGAAGACTGTTGCGATCCCCTATACTTGTGGGTCATCAAGACTATTTTCTGGCACCGTTGCCGGGGAGCATAGCTCTATTTATAAGCTCACCTGAAAGTGATATTGTTCGCTGCAATCTATTCATCATGGGTAAACCTCGTGATGAGAAGGTCCCTATATTGCCATCCACTACAAGGAGAGGTACAACTCTGAACACCTCCGCTGCTCTTGATTCACCGTCTGTTATGAGTAAACTTGTTACACCACCACATATACATGCTTCACGTACTGCTACTTCTGCTGAATTTGAAAATATTTCTGATGAATTTGATGATGCTTCTACTGTGCTTGATGAAAGAGGTTCACTAGGTCCTTTTCTAGATGCTACAATTGCTAAATCTAGACAAATTGAAAATGCTGAAACACCTAATGAAACTCCTATTACACCTGCTTATTCACCTGAGTCGAGAGAACATACTAATGATGATCTCGAGGAAACTTATGTTGAACTTGATGATGATTTTATTGATGAATACATAAACTGTGATTCTTCTAAAGATGTTAATGCTATTAAAAATCTTCTTCAAAGACGTGCTGTCAACTATAAATTGTCTCCTGATGCTAAGTTTGCTACATCTCCCATTGATATACAAGATAAAGATTATGATTTCTCTATGGATTTGTCACATATATCTATTGTTGAGAAAGAACCTTTTCGAGAAACTGAAAATGAAAGTGTTGTAGATCATATGAATACTCTCTCTACTTTAAGTAGTGTGTTTTCTGATGATATTAAGAAACGTAGTTACTTTGTCACTAAGATATTTCCTTTCTCATTAAAAGATGAAGCTAAAACTTGGTTTAATAGTTTATCTCCCGGATCCATTAAAAGTCCTATTGATTTAGTTAATGCTTTCTTCCAGAAATATTTTCCTGCTAGTGCTCAACATGCCGCTTTACAGAAAATCTTTAACTTCAAACAATTAGAAGAAGAGAAAATGCCTGAATCTTGGGCAAGGTTTTGTTCTTTACTTAGAGCTCGGCCTGGACATCAACTAGCTAAGAATGAACTTCTTGATATATTCTATAATGGACTAACTGTTGAATCTAGGACATACCTAGATAGTTGTGCTGGCTGTGTTTTCAGGAAAAGAACTCCAGATGAAGCCGAGGAATTAATGGCTAAGATAAGCCAAAATCATGATGATTGGACCCTGCCTGAACCAACTCCGGTACCCACACCAAGGAAAAGAGGAATGTATGAACTAAATGATGAAGGAATGAGAGAAGCCAAGAAATCTCTTAAGGAGAAAGGTATAAATCTGAAGATGTGAAAAATCTTCCACCTATAGAAGAATTGTGTAAGCCAATTCCTCACCCATTCACGTTGAGGTACACTCTCTCCAACACTTTGATGATAGAGATATCCCTTATTCTAAACCTTCTGATCAATGCTTAGATGAATTTGATAATTTTATTGTTAAGCAAGATAATTTCAATATGAGAATACACAATAGCCTATTAGAGAATTCTCATGCTATTGGTAATTTGCATAATATTTTGGAAAGAACTGCTAATGATGTTAAAATACTTATTAAACATTTTCATATGATTCAAACTCAAATTGAACAATTGACTAAAGTGCAGAGGGATTTGCTAGCTAATGCTTCTAGAGAAAATGATAAACATGCTTTTGGTATAGCAACTAGAGGTGGTGCTTCCACTCAGGATCCTTGTATCCTGAAGGACATCCTAAAATAATTGAGCAAGATTCTCAACTAGCTAATGAAACTAGTACTCCTTCTAAGAAAAGAAGAAGAAGAAACATAAACATGTTGAAGAATCTCCTGAACCAATTAAAGAAAATGAACATATCAATGATCCCAATAGTATATCTATCTCTGATGCTGAAACTGAAAATGGTAATGAACATAACAATGATCAGGATAAGAATGATGCTTCTGATAAAGAGGAAAGTGAAGAGGAACCTGAAAAGCATTCTAAAAACAAAAAGTACACTAAAGAAGATTTTATTGCTAAGAAACATGGTAATGAAAGAGAACCTTGGGTGCAAAAGCAAATGCCTTTTCCTAATAAGAAACACAAATCTAAGGAAGAAGAACATTATAATAAATTTTGTGATTGGATGAAACCCTGGTTTTTGCAAATTCCTTTGACTGATGCTATTAAGTTGCCTCCTTATTCAAAATATATGAAGGATATTGTCTCTAACAAGAGAAAGATTCCTAATGAAGAAATTTCTACTATGCTTGCTAATTATTCTTTCAATGGTAAGGTTCCAAAGAAGCTTGGAGATCCCGGTATTCCAACCATACCTTGCTCTATCAAAATAATTATGTTAGAACTGCTCTATGTGATTTAGGGGCAGGGGTAAGTGTCATGCCTTTTTCTCTTTACAAGTGGCTTTATTTGGATAAATTGATACCAACTAATATATCTTTACAAATGGTGTAACACCCCGGCCACCCCCGGGCCGGGCATGTCACCCCTGGCAGCTCTCTAGGATCTCCAGACTGGCCCCACAGATCAACACTAGTCTTTTCTGCGCACTTTGTCCTCACTCGTGCGCACCCGGGAACCAGTTCCCGGTCGGTCACCCATCCTTGGAGTGCTCCGGGCCAAGCACGCTTAACCTCGGAATTCCTTCCAAATGAGCTTCCGTAAAAGAAGTTGCAACTTGTTGATATGAGTATTCTATCAATCCTGTTAAGCCCTGAGCCAGGATCTCACATCCTTCCCCCCCTTAGAAGACCGACGCCCTCATCGGTCAGCCCCCAGTCCAGGAACTTCCCCTCTTGGTACACGTCTGTGCGTCCAGTGCCGGCACATGCTCCACATGTCCGCGCCCCTGTCCTGCACACGCCCGTGTTGCCGCGAAGGTCGGCTCTGATACCAAATTGTAACACCCCGGCCACCCCGGGCCGGGCATGTCACCCCTGGCAGCTCTCTAGGATCTCCAGACTGGCCCCACAGATCAACACTAGTCTTTTCTGCGCACTTTGTCCTCACTCGTGCGCACCCGGGAACCAGTTCCCGGTCGGTCACCCATCCTTGGAGTGCTCCGGGCCAAGCACGCTTAACCTCGGAATTCCTTCCAAATGAGCTTCCGTAAAAGAAGTTGCAACTTGTTGATATGAGTATTCTATCAATCCTGTTAAGCCCTGAGCCAGGATCTCACAAATGGCTGATAAATCTACTGCTGTTCCTGTTGGTATATTTGAAGATGTTCCTGTTCAAGTGGCTAATAATTGTTTAATTTTAACTGATTTTGTTGTGTTTGAAATGCCTGAAGATGATAATATGTCTATTATCCTTGGGAGACCCTTTCTTAACACTGCATGGGCTGTTATTGATTGCAACAAAGGAAAAGTAACTTTCAATGTTAATGACAAAGAGCGCACTGTTTATTTTCCCAAGAAGCTGGACAAATTATTTGGAGTGAATACAATTGAAATTTTAGAACTATCAAAGTGGGAAGTATTGATTGCCCTATATATGACCCTCATGAAGGATTTCAAAATATTATGATTGGGTCTATAGCTATACAATATAAGGTAAAATGATTGCTCAATGTAGTTTAATTCTTTTATGTCATATAAAATATGTTTGGTGGCAAGACTTGATCAAGCTTGTTAACAAATATGTTTTACATGCATAAAATTGTTAAACAACATTTTCTTTTTCTCCTTGTTTTACATACTGTTTTGCTACTGTAATTTGCAAAGTTTAAGCAATGTTTAATCTTTACATAAATTTATTTTGCCTAGTTTTCATTATTTAAAACACCCAGAAAATGCCAGAAATAAAAGTTTTCTAAAAATTCTGGAAACAATGCTACAAGTCCTAGTTTTTAAAATGGAATGTGGGAGTACCAGAGGATGACCAGGGGGACCCACAGGGGCACCACACGCCACCTCGGCGCGGCCAGGGCCTTGGCCGCGCCCTGCCCTTGTGTGGGGCCCACCTGGCCCTCCACTCACTCATCTCTCTCCCACTCCTTCCTCTCACCGACACCACACACCACCATTTCTCAAAGTCGTGTTCTTGCTGCTCTTGCTCATGATTTTCGATCTCCTTGCTCAGCCCATCTTTGGTGCTGATATTTGAATCAATTGTTCTCCGGTATGTGACTCCTCCGATTATCCAAGTAGAATTTTGTTTAGTTGTGTATATCATGAGTATTTTGGTACTGTAGGTGACATGTTTTGAGAGCTTGCATGCTTGTTCTTGCTTAGATTAACTAGTTTTGATGCATGTTTAGCCCTCTAGCAAGTCTCTATAGTGTTCCCCTTGAGTTAATCACTCCAAAATCACTTTTTATGAGGTTTATTTAAAAATTTCAGAAAAGGAAGATGGATGGAAACCAACTTAATTATGAAGAGTTAGAAGTGCAAGAAGTCATGGGGGTCAACCGTGAAGACTCCGTGTTCCCCTCTATTTATCCATGTTACAATTTTATGACTGCTGCAGGAATCCTGCAAGATTTCAATACTCTAATTTCTAATGCAGGGTTTGAACATTTTGTTACTGATGAACCAAATCAATATGCAAAGCTGACTATGTCTGTTGTGCAAAATTTTAGATTCAGTTGGACCTTGCCTGTCCCATGGTTCATTATAACATCTACAATAAAGTTGTCGATTTGCCCCTTTATGATTTTTGTACAGCTATTAAGGTACCACACTGGGGATCTCACGAGAGGATTAGAGATCAACCTAAGCATCTACAAGACCTTTACTCAGAAATCTGCCAAGGAAGAGGTTTTACAGTTGAAGGGGGTAAAATTCGAAACATACTACTCCCATCTATTCGATATTTTGCCTATTACATTGGTAAATGTGTTCTAGCCAGGAAAAATGCAAGTAAATTATCTATTTATGACTTGGTATTTCTCTCTGCTGCCTTGAAGTGTGATAGAACTTATAACTTGGGCGCTATGATAGCATTTCGTCTTTCCACTAACCGTGAAAAAGGAGGGGTTTGTGGTGGTCTCATTGCTTCTCGTTTATTAGCCATGCATGGTGTAGGACCACATCATCTTGATATTCATCTTCCTAAGGAGAGACTTGATTTTAACTCTATGATAAGCCATCAATTTGTTTCCCGCTGGTCCACAATTGATAATCTATCCTATGAATTGGTTTTTGTCAAGAAGACTAGGTGGAGAACTAAAAAATCTAAACGTATAGTCTGTTTGCCTGCACCTCTTTTGTTTAACCTTGATGTCAGGGAAGGATGGTCGTTCTCGGAGGATGACCTTGATGCATACTTGGAGGAGCATGGCCCTCGTGCAGACGATGAGGGAAGGGAACCTGAGGAGGATTTCACTCAGCCTTCGACACAGCAAGCTCTTCATATCAATATTTTGATTACGGATTTTCAACTCCTTCATCTTCACGGGATCCTGATTATGATCATGCTAGATATGATCCGCCAGGATGGAGTTCCCAGCCACGCGATGATTGATCTCCCACTTAGGCCAAAAGCCTAAGCTTGGGGGGAGGTACGCCGACCCACCGACAGCTCACTCATTTTATCATATTCCTATCATGTCGGTACTTTGTATATCCATGTTTCAGTTTGTTTCTTTTCTTTTTCACTATTGTTTCTTGTATTCGTTTTATTTTCACAAAACCCCAAAATACCAAAAATATTTCCTTTATTTCTATTTCTTTTGTACGTGTAGCGTTAGTTTACTTTATCTTTTTCATTTCGGTTCAATATTCAAAAATTCAAAAAGATTTTGCTTTGTTTGCTTTTTTCTTTCCATGCTTTCCCTAAATCGAAAACCCAAAATATTTGTTGTTCTTCTTTGTTTTGTATAGTTGTTTCAGAGTTCGACAATCTCCGTGACTCCACTTGGGGCTTGGTTATCATTTCATATCATTCAAGCCACACAAGTGAAAAGCAATAATGATGACATACGACAATTCGGATGTGGTAAAAGGCTGGTATGAACTCTATTTTTTTTCATTTTTGTAAATATACCTGCTCATGTGAACATGCTTAGCTGTCATGGTAGTGGTTATGTTATTTAATGATTGCTTAGTAGTTCATGTCTTCTTATGATCAGTACCAATTTGCTAATATTGAATAACATGTCATATAGATGTTTACATGCATTGTACTATTCGTAAAACGGTATGGCAGGGTGGTATCCTCCTCTGAATAATTTACTTGAATCGACTTGGCACATGTTCACACATGTTTATGACTGAAAAACAAAAGTCAATTAAGCCTTGATGATCTATTTTGTCTCAGAGTTTTAGTATCATTTTTATGCCTCCGTTAATTTTATTCTGTCGCAAGTATGATTATGACAGTTATTGCTCTCTTGGTTGTAGCTTCCCAGTCTATTGCTAGCCTTCACTTGTACTGAGCGGGAATGCTGCTCGTGCATCCAAATCCCTAAAAACCAAGTTATCCCAAAGAGTCCACTATAAATTCCTATGCATGGTATTTCGAACCATTCCAAGTAAATTTTCATGTGCTACCTTTAAAACCTTCAAAATACTTCTCATTTTGTGACACTGTTTTTAGCTCATGAGGACGTGGTAGTTGGGTTTGTTATCTTCCATACTAAATTAAGTTCCCGACTTGCATGCTTCATCTGCTCGTCATTAATTTTGCAAAGAGCTGGCTAGACCATTATAACATCTAAAAAGTAAAATAAATAGGCACTCCTCCATGGTATGTGATTGATTGGCAGGCACCCGAGGATTCGGTTAGCCATGGTTTGTGAAAGCAAAGGTTGGGAGGAGTGTCATGCTAAATAAAAGTGCATGCTATAAATGCCTAATATCAATAACTCGGAACCGCTCTCAACTTGTTTAGTATGGAAGATAACAAGAACTCTATTACTGATTCGTTGACAAGAACAACCACCTCTCAAAACATTTTTACTTCTGTTTTAAAATAAAAAGCTCTAGCACATGTTAATCCCTGCTTCCCTCTGCGAAGGGCCAATCTTTATTTTTATGTTGAGTCACCATCCTTTCTTTGAGCACTTCTTCGAGAGCATAGCTGTCATTCTTAGTGTAATGTGCTTGTCCCAGAATACGGTTGATTGAGGTATAACTATGATGCTCATATCTTTGATATCTTTATATCTAGTCTTCACTTAAACTTCAGAGGTGCCTTGGCATTTATGTTTTGCCCTTCAAATAAAGGCAAGCGAGATACCATTTTGTCATATCTTATTACAACATTGCAATTCATGTCGATAGATGTATGTTATGTTATTTATTCTTAGTATGTTGGTATCTTTTCATGATTTGCATAGCTACTAAGTATCATTAATTGCATAGTTCCTATTATGAATTGCCTAATCTTGATCATATAGTAAGTATGTATACATCATATGAAGCAAATGTGTTGTAAAAGTTTCATTTATCGCACTCAGTTGTTAACTGAATTGCTTGAGGACAAGCAATAAGCTAAGCTTGGGGGGGGGGGGGGAGTTGATACGTCCAAAACGTATCTACTTTTCCGAACACTTTTGCTGTTGTTTTTCCTCTAACTTGTGTGTTTTGAATGCAACTAAAACGGACTAACGCTGTTTTCAGCAGAATTGCCCTGGTGTCTTATTTTTGTGCACAAAGTCAAAGTTTCGGGAAAATTCCCGAAAAATCACAGAAGCCCTTATTTTTCCAGAAGACCCACGGAGCCAGAAGACGAAGCGAAGACGGCGCACGGGGGCTCCACACACACCCTCGGCGCGGCAGAAGGTGGGTGCCGCGCCGAGGCCTTGTGTGGGCACCTCGCGTGGCCCCCGACGCTCCCCATTGGACTACGTATTGCCTCTGACCTAAAAACATCGGGGGGATTGACGCTTTTTCCAGAAACACTCCAGAGCTCCGCCGCCACAGAAAACCCTAATTCGGGCATCAGAAACTCCGTTCTGGCACCCTGCCGGGACGGGGAATTGGAGGAGATCATCGCCATCATCATCAATACCGCCTCTCCATCGACCAGCCATGTTTTCCCCATCCATGTGTGAGTAATTCCCCGCTGTAGGCTGAAGGGGATGGTAGGGATTGGATGAGATCGTTCATGTAATAGTTGTAAGATTGTTAGGGCATAGTGCCTAGTATCCATTATCAGTACTTTATGTCATTGTTGCAACTTGTTATGCTTAATGCTTGACACTTAGGGCCCGAGTGCCATGATTTCAGATCTGAACATGTTATTGTATCATGAGAATAATTATTGTTTTGGATCATATCTATAAGTTGTTTACACACGTCATTGTCCGGAACCCGAGGCCCCAAAGTGACAGAAATTGGGATAACCGGAGGGGATGGCTGCGACTTGAGGATCACATGTGTTCACAGAGTGTTAATGCTTTGCTCCGGTGCTTTATTAAAAGGAGCACCTTAATTACCCGTAGTTTCCCTTGAGGCCCCGCTGCAAACGGGCTGGTAGGACAAAAGATGTTGTGCAAGTTTCGCATTGCGAGCACGTACGACTAAATACGGAACACATGCCTATGATTAATTATTACTTGGATACTTTATTATTATCTACCTGCAATTGCCCTATGTATTACTATTTCATGAACTATCTTATCCATGCAACGCCCGTTCATCCATCCCTATGCCTACAGTACTTTTAATCCTGCTGTCTACTGCCACTATCATAAAACTGATGCCATTGATAAACTTTGTCGAGCAAGTCTATTTCCAGGTGCAGATGAACTGACAATTCATCTGTCAAGGCTTATAAATATTCTTTGGCTCCCCTTTTGTCGAATCAATAAATTTGGGTTTTACTTCCCTCGAAGACTGTTGCGATCCCCTAAACTTGTGGGTCATCAGCCCACCCGCCCCATGTGGGGTGCGGCTGCCTAGTGGGCCCCATGGGCCCACTTGGCAGCCTTCTTGGTGGCTCCAATTTATTTAATATTTGCCAATAATTATTTATTAATTAATATTTTGTCTAATTAATTCTTATTTGAATATTTCCTCTTACAGAATATTCCCCGAATTAATTAATTATCATATGAAACACTTTTACATGATCCGGGACACCCAGTGTCTGAAGACAAAATACTCTGGATAAATATTTCCCTCTTATATAAACCCTCGGAATAAATCCGACTAGTAATAGAAACTATTTATATTACTCCGAGACACCTAGTGTGTGCATAATCCAATCTCTCTGATAAAGATATTATCTACCACGCAGAAATCATTCCGCTGATACTCTCTCGGTATCCAGACCATCCATATACACAACAATTTAGAACTGACTTAAGCGTGTTACCCTACAGGTTCGATAACATGTAGCTATAAATAGATTTTTCCATCTAATCACTGGCCAGGGTCAGGTACATGGGCTACCTGAATAACTGCTATCGTTACGCGAATACGACTCTATTGAACATGTTGATTATTAATTCGTCATTCCCATTACTCATGATACTGAACTTACCCGAGATAAAGTATTCCTGATATTTCCATGAATCAATCCCTGATTCACTATATCTTCGTCTATCTCGTTACCGGTAAGTTTCCTTTTCTCGTTCCCATAATCCGATATCCCACATGATGGAACTTCATCATGCATTGTCTGCAGAACATATTGGATATCATACATACCGAGTGGGACCTGGAAGTATCTGTCTTTTGACAGAAGAGTAATTTCCCATCTTGGAACATTAGGATATATGCACACCTTCGGAATCACCCAGTGACTGTCATTATGATCACCCAATTACGGCCATGATGCTTGATAGTACCAAAGTAACTCCTCCAATATACACAACCCTAATCACCTCATGGTCTAAGGACATGTCATATAATAACCATCTGCGATATTGCACTAAGGACAAAAAGACACTTTGGAATCTTCTTAGCATATCAACGATTTGGGTCTGCCCAGCCATATTGTTTCCACCAACAATATGCTACTCATTGATGTTGACATAAACAATGTCCTAGACCAGGAAAACTGTTCGAGATATGCTCTAGAGACAATTAATAAAGATATTTTATTTGTCATATCTCAATTATTCATAATAAGTTTTTTACCATGCTATAACTGTATTAAGCGGAAACATTAATGCACGTGTGGTATGTAAACAATCGGGTCCCTAGTAGCCTCTTAACTAGTCCATTGGGCAACCGATGATCAAGGTTTCCTGATCATGGACATTTATGTCAATTGACAATGGAGTCATGTCATTAGGTGAATGATGTGATGGACACACACCCAAGATATATAGAAATGTAGTGTTCATACCTTTGACCGTGAGATCATATTTAATCACTGCTTCTGGAAGATGCTTTGATTGCATCAAACGTCATGTCTTATCTAGCGTGACAATAAAGGTGTCCCTTCGGGTATCCGAAGGAAGTGGTCGAGGTGAGTGATCAAGAGCGGGATTTTCCAATCCACATAGCAGGATAGATACTCTGGGTCCACTCGGTGAGATTACATCAATAAGCTTGCAAGCATGTGACTAGGTCACGGGGATGTAATATCACAGACGAGTTAAGATAGAATTGCAAGTGACAAGATCAAGCTCGGTAATCGTGATACCAGAGAACGAGTCTCGGAAAATCTAAGTATCGCTAGGCAAAAGGTTGAAACAGGATGTCTAAGGTTCAAACGATAAAAAGACATTTGTGGACGCACAGGGACTATCACGGCAGTCCAGCCATCGTTGATAGTCATTGATCGGAGAACGTGTCTCGATCATGTCTGGAGTGATCCCGAACCATAGGGTGGCACACTTAAGGGTAGGCGACAGTTTTATAAAGATTGGATATTAGGAGAAACTTCAGGAGAACACCGAAAGTGTTCCGGGACTTGTCCGATGATGATCGGAGGGCAACGAAATAAGTTTCGGAGCTCCAATAAATTAAATAATATGTATTTAATATTAATTAGTGTAATTAATGATTAAATATTTTTTATTTAATTAATTTCGAATTTTAAGGACATTTCCACCTAGATGGGCCTTAAGGGCCCATTAGGGAAAAAACCCCAAAGGAAGAAAGGGGCAGGGGCCGGCCGTTGGGCCGAATGGGGCCCAACCAGGGCCGACGCACCCCCCATGGCCGGCGCACCATGTGGGAATAGTCCCACATGGCTTAGCCGATGGGGGTGGCAGCCCTCCTCCTCCTTTATATAGGGGTGCACCCTTTGCCTAGAAATCATCCATCTCTTTCTTCTTCTACCTTGAGCGTGGTTCCGTTTCCGGACCTACGTATGAGGAGAGAAGTTTCTCCACCATACGCACACCACCGTGCTGCTGGGTCCAAGTCTTCACTTCCACTGCTTGCTGGATCTGGAGCTCGGAGGTCGTCGTCAACTCCGTACGTATGTAGACCTACGAGGTGCCACACGTGTGGCACTGGAAGTACGTCTTCTTCCTCTACACGACCTTGAGGTCGGCATCGTCGGCTTCATCAACAACGCTTGTGCGGGAGCATAATCCCCGCTTTTGGTCTACAAGGGTATGTACACCGATCTCCTCCGTTACGGTATATCTGCATAGTAATAGATCTTGGCTATTTTAAGGTTATCGTTGCTAGGACATTTTTGTTTTCTGTCTACGATCCCCTTCAAAAACATGGTCTCAAGCAATCAATGAATTAGTCTAAAAGGCAAGACTAGGGTATACTTTATTTTGTTCATATCTCTACACGTGTGAGTGAGTTTTCCTCTGAATCACATATTCAGGAGTCACCGCACTTATAGCATAGAATCATGAAGCATAATTATGAATCAGATGTTAAACTTTATTTTTTGGGCATACATCCAACACTAAATACTTATCTTCAAACTGATCAGCTTGCACCCGTAACAAGATCCTCATAGCCTCCTGAGTCTCCTATGTGCAGGCCTCGCTGAACAGCATGCTGCACTTTGCTTCGTTGGTTAGTTGCCCAGTACCATGGGCATACCAATTTAAGACCTCCTTTACCACTTCAGCTTGTTCCACTGTTGCCTTGAAAAACAACAACATGTCATCCGCAAACAGGAGGTCCGATACAGGGGGCACCGATCTACAGATGATAACCGGTTCCAGGCCCCTTGTACGAACCGCATCATGTATCAAGCTCGACAATGAATCAGCAACAAATAGAAACAAAAATGGCGATAAGGGATCACCTTGTCGCAATCCTCTTGTCGGCGAGAACCCGTCTAGTGTTTGCCATTAAACTTGACTGCAAATCTCACAGTGGTGACACACTGCATAATCCACTTCACCCATACCTCTGAAAAACCAATTTTCAGCATGGTTTGTTCTAAGAATGACCAGTCAACCCGGTCATACGCCTTCGACAAGTCCAGCTTATAGGCACAACTTGCAGTACCCGGATTACTCTGTTGTTGTATATGATGGATCACCTCAAAGGCAATAACAACATTATCAATTATTAGTCTTCCGAGGATGAACGCACTTTGGCATTCAGAAACTATCTCATCCAATATAGGCCTCAACCGATTCATCAAACATTTCGACACAATTTTGTAAAGGACATTGCATAGCGAGATTGGTCGAAAATCCTTCATACTTTCTGGCTGATTGTTCTTAGGGATCAGAACAATCACCGTCTCATTGACACCCTGTGGCATTATTCCAGGAGAGAAAAAGCATTGCACCACTGCCACTATTTCGGTTTTCAAAATGGCCCAGTTCCACTGATAGAAGCGT
Organism: Poa pratensis; assembly: GCA_947311845.1. Lineage (NCBI taxonomy): Eukaryota > Viridiplantae > Streptophyta > Magnoliopsida > Poales > Poaceae > Poa > Poa pratensis. The sequence continues at coordinate 61,658,790 of CAMZMU010000054.1, forward strand.
GCGGCAAGCCGTCCAGCCCAGGACTTTTCAGCAGCCCAATTTGAAATAATGCATCACCAATTTGTTGCTCTGAAAATTCCTTAGTTAGCATCTCATTCATGTTTGCTATAACCTTCCCTTCCAACAGCTCAAGAAGCTCTTGCGGTTGCAAGGTTGGGTCCTTCGCATACAGCTCCTTGAAATATGACGAAGTCATCTGTTCCATCTGAGTTGGGGTAGTACAAACGGAGCCATCCTCCCTCCTCAGGCTTCTCACAAGGTTTTTTCTAGCTCTCCAAACAGCTTTTTGATGGAAGTACCTCGTGTTCCTATCCCCTTCCTTAAGACAAGATATTCCGGATCATTCCAGCCACATCATCTCCTCCCGGTACAATAATTCGTCCATTATTTCCATCTTTGCTCTTATATGGCCGCGGTCTGCATTGGTACAGTTCAGCTCCTCCAGCTCAACTCGTAGTGTCTCTAATTCACGGCGGACATGTCCAAACTTCTGCTTGCTCCATTCACCAAGTTCTAGCATAACCTACTTTAGCAACCCAGCCACCTCACCCAAGTGTCCATCCTTCTTTACCTTGTCCCACGTATTCGAAACAACCTCAGGGGTTAAATCTATCTCCCACATTATCTCATACCGCAGACAACGTCGGTGTGGAACTGCATCCCGTTGCGCCATCCTAAGCAGCAATGGGACATGGTCTGATCTGGAGGAAACCAAATGTTCCACCTCCGCCATCGGAAACAGTTCGCGCCACTCCAAATCAGCACAAGCTCGATCCAGCCGAACTTTCACATTACGTTCTCCTTGATGTCGGTTGTCGAAGGTAAAGGGAAAGCCCCTGAACCTAGATCAGCCAGTTCGCATCCCTCTAGCACCTCCCGGAACGCTCTCATTTGCCCCTTAGGCCTAGCCCGCCTAGAGCAGTGCTCATGTTGCCACATTGCCTCATTAAAATCTCCTGCCACCAACCATGGTAACGTCGAAGTTGTCCGTAGGTTAGCCAACAGATCCCACATAAGATGACGGTTCTCAACCCGCGGTTCACCGTACACATATGTTACTCTCCATGCGACCGCATTTTGGTTATCCCGCACCGAGACATCGATGTATGTCACATCCCAAATTTTGGAACCAAGAAAAACTTAGTTTTACAAGACCAAAAATTGAGAACCAAAAAAACTTTTTGAAATATTTCCCTATGGTTGTATTTTCCTTCCTATTGCTCTGTTTGACTTGATGTGACTTGTTGTTTAAGTTGTGTGACTAGTAAATATCAACCTAAGAACCCAACCTAAGATAAAAATATATTTAACTTTGGTGATCATGTTATGACAAGAAAATATTCCATATATCTTTTCCATTCTTATTTCTGGCTAAAGTTCATTTCAATGATACTTGGTTTAGCAACAACCAAAACTAATACCCAGTATTTGAGAAAGTAAAAATATTTCCCAAAATTATGTGTCTCCAAAAATTATGGAGATCTATATGCTATCTCCTACTTATTTTTCAACCTTGGTATTTTGCAGGTGTATACAACTCTCATTTTATAAACTCTTATTTTCACTCCATTTGAAAATAACACTAGTGGGAAATATATTGCCCCACATATTTCCTTTCTCAAATCTTTTTGAAAACTATTAAGATTAGGAGTGGAGATATTTCCTAAACATCATCTTGTCATAATTAGGAGTGGTCACTTCTCCCCAAGATAGCATTTGTGGAAATGGTGGTATGATTAATTCTTGTGGTTTGAATTGTGTGGTCTTGGTTGTGATGTTGATCTTGTTGTGTTTGTTGCTTGTGTGGATAATTCCTCAGTTGTGTTTAACCCTAAAATAAAACACACGTGATAAAAATTTGGTATGTGACTTAAATTTAAAACAAACTCCTCAAAATATTCAACAAATGGAAATTAAGATCATGAGTTAAAGAAATGATCTTAATAAATTATTTTCCCTACTTAACTATCTATTTCCTTCGAACAAATATTTTCTCTATGAAAATAAAAATATTATTTGAAGTTAATATATTTGTCAAGGAAGTTCCAAGAGTTCAAAAAAATATTTTGAACTTGCTTTAAAATTTCTAAAGTATTATAAATTTGCATTTAAGAAAATGCCATATTCAAACCCTATGACAAAAGTGGTTCAAAACATTTTATTTTGAAACACCAATTTTTGTGGAGCTTCTACATGTTATGGGGATGCTACCTTATTTTTCTCATAATTTTCTAAAATGTTTTAGTGCCTCAATTAAATCCCTAAAGTGCTACTGGAAATAAAAGAAACAGGAAATGAGGAAAAGCCAGGGGGTTTTCTGCAAATTGGTCGTCCTCTTCCTCTGTTCACCGCCGCAGCACGCGCTGCTTAGCGCCAGTGGCAAGCTCGCCACTATGCCGCTCCCCTCCTGCCGCGCGAGGAGGATAAGAACGCCACGACGCTCCTTTGCTCTCTCTCACTCCTCACTTATCTTCTCCTCTGCTCCCTCTCTCTCTATCGCTTTCTCTTTCTTCTTCCATGGCCGAGCCCTAGCTCGCGCCCGTCGACAAATCGCCGCCGTTCCAGAGCGTCTACAACATATCGAAGACCGCCACTGTCTCCGCCTCGACGTCCTCTACCTCCACGGCGAAGGAATCGATCCAGTCGCCGTCGTTGTCGCGCACGAGCTCGTCTTCTTCCTCTCCGGCCGCCGCGTTTCGAGCAAGCTCACGGTCGATTCCGACCACCTCCGCACCAACTGAGCACACTCACGCGTCGAGGGTGAGCACGCTGTCCTGTGGGACATCCTTTCCCTCCCCCTCTCGCCGTATTTCCTCTGATTCGCCGTAGCCGTAGCTTGCCGCCGCCGTAGCTCGTCGCCGGAGCACTTCCCGGCGACCATTTGGTTCGTAGCGCCACCACTAGCCTCCACGTACTCCTGGGCGTTGGATGCGCCCACTAGTTCGTTCCCTCGCGCGCTTCTCCGTCCAGCGCGAGCTCGCCGCCGTCGGTGATCACCGCGCGCGCACGCGCCGGTCATGGCCTCGCCGCAGTCAAACATGGCCGTGGGCCTCCGCGCTTACGTGGACGCCACCGTGGCCCTGGGCCCCACTTGTCAGTTGCTGTGGGTAGCCCAGCCTCGGTGAAAAACGTCTCGGGTAAAATTTCTGGAAAATAAAAGAAAAGGCAGAAATTTGGATATATTTGTAAAATCCATAACTTTTTAAATATTGATCCAAAAATTACAAATAAGATACCAAAATGTTCAGAAAAATAAAGCCTGTCTTTTGGTGTAATTCACCTATCCAAATAAATTAGTTTATTTGATTTTTATTAAAATAAGGAAAATGGCAGAAAAGAAAATGCTTTTGGAAAATCCATATCTTTAAAAATAATGATCCAAAAATTAAGTTTGACCAATCAAAATGTCCAGCAAGTGATAAACTTCATATTCCACCTAGTTTCCAAACATGGATAATTATTTTGTAATGTTGTTTAAAATAAATTAACAAGAGGGCAGATTGAAAAAGGATTTTATAAATTAATCTATAATGATTTTTGGAGTAAATCCAATTGGCGTGTCTTCTTTATGTGTAGAAGTACATATTCCTAGCTTGGTATGAATTCAGGAGTCACTGATTGACTGTGGTGATGATTACTAGATTTAGGCCTTTTCTGCCTATTTTTGTTATGCCTTTATTAATTGTTAGATTATTTTGTGTGATTAATATGTTTGCCTTGCTTGCTAAACTTGATTGTCCTTAAGTTAAGTACTATCAGGGGTATATTGTTAATGTCTCTACCTTAGCTTGGTGAAATATTTTGAATTACCAAGATTAATTGGTGGCTTAACTTTTGTCTGAAGTATTTCCTGTTTAAATAAAGATGCTTGTTGTTCATCTTTCCCTAAGATAGTTTTGTGATCTATGTTCCTAGTTTTGGTATAGATGTTAGACTACTGATTAGTATAATGCCGTTGTAAGTGTAGGTCCTAGTTGGTTGCTTGAATGATTAGTTTGATGCTTGTGGTTTGTTGCTTGTTTGTATACCACTTGTGGTTTGGTTTGCTTATGATTGTTGTTTTATTTTCATGTTTGCGACGCTAGATATAAACGTTACCGGAGTGGTCTCTGGAGAGAATTTATTGAAGGAGAATCGGAGTTTATTTCTTTGATCAATGAGGAGAAGTCAGGGACATTATGCTGAAATCAGGCAAGCTACTTCTCTGAGCTTGCACCTATATACATCTATTTTGGTTCACATGTTTTATTTATAAAGAGTATAAGTGATTTATGTGGTGTTTGCCACTAAAGCTATGATTTTGAAAACCCTTTTTCCAAAATACAAGTATATTATTTTGACAGCCTATATGGAGGTATTAGATGGAAATTCTTTTTCAAACTATAGGATGGGAAAAAATATTGTTTACTCAAAACTCTTTTGAAAATACTGGGGTGGATATGGAATGCCGAGATGTCGGTGTGGAAGTGAAGAAATGGAGAATGGTGATATTTTATGAAAAATGCACATTGTGTCCTAGTACTATGACGACCAGCCGATACCCTGTGCGACCACCTTTACCCACCTATGGGAAAGGGCGTAGTCATATAATTTGCTCATATTAGTATGGGATGCCTCATCGATGGAGATGACTCCGTTATGCATGGGGGATAGTTTGGTGACCTACCCCTCACCTGGGTCCTCAAAAAGGAGAATACCGACGGGCTGGTATGAGTGAAGGGAGAAAGAGGATTGAAGACACCACCTTTGGGTCGCCGGGCAAAACTATGAGTTCTCACACTTAGATTCCGACGGGCTAGGTTAAGTGTTGATGGAAAGTGTCATATGGGCAGGGTCCTATACTAGTATGAGCAAAGGACAGGCTATGGTCGGTGACTCAACTTCGCATACACCTTGTATGGCGGGACGTGGCTGACACGATGAGTTACCGGATGGATGTGGGAAAAGCGTGCTACCTCTGCAGAGTGTAAAAACTATTCGAATAGCCGAGTCCTCGGATATGGACAGTTGGGAGGCTGTCCTAAGACCATGTGCAAGTTTTACAAAGTTTTAAGATTTGAAAAGAAAATGGAGATGTTTTATATAGGCAACTATACCGAAGGGCTGGTATGAGGTTGCTGGAAAAGAGGAAGACCATGAAGGGCTATGGTCGAGAAGTGCAGAGTTTTGTGTTTTGAAAGTGGAAAATGTTTTATGTAACTATACCGAAGGGCTGGTATAAGGTTGTTGGAAAATGATTTGACCATGAAGGGCTATGGTCGAAAAAGGAGGAGTTTTGGGAGAAATAAACCAATGGTGATTTTCCGGGAAAATGTTTATAAAAGATACTTCTTACCTTTTTCAACAAAGATGTATTTTCTGGGAAAATGTTTATAAAAGAGACTTCTTACCTTTTTCAACAAAGATGTATTTCTGGGGAAACGTTTTAAAAGAGACTTCTTACAAAGATAGATTTATGGGAAAAAGTTCTAAAAGCCTTCTTTCCTTTTTCAAATAAAGTTATATGAATTTCAAACAAAGGTTTATTAAACAAAAGTCTATCTTCTCTTTTTCGATAAGGATGTAGAGTTTTCAAAGCAAAGAAAGTTTTATTTAAACAATAAAAAGAGTAGTGCATGCTCATTTCGGGGGTAGTTTGCGAGTACAATCAAATGTACTCATATTGGTTTCGTCCCTGGCTATTGTCTTAGCCAGAGTTTGAAGAGAAGCAGTTCGAAGGAGAAGTTTCAATGACGTCGATGTGAACTAGGGCGCTTCCCAGTCAGTTGCCTGTAGGGTTATGGCAAATGACTTGGGCTCCATGTTGTTTGGTGATTTCCGCTGCAAGTACCCGTTGAAGTTACGGCTTCAATCAAGTAAGTATATTCATTCGGTATTTATGGATGTTCTTTTGATACCAGTTCGATTGTGCTCAGCGACACACTGATCATGGGATCGCTGATGTTGTAGGCACAAAGGTATTTCGGACAGCTAGTCCAGGGTCCCCACAGACTTGGTATCAGAGCAATCCTGACTGTAGGAGACCTTAGTTAGCATGGACGTCAGTTAGGAGAAAGCTATTTTTGGAAAAAAATATATTACTACTTAAATTATTTTTATCTAAGGAAGCCTAAGTATAGCTTCCACTCTTTTCACCTTCTTGAATTATTCTAAACCTTACCTCTTGTCAAAAGGTTTATCAAAAGTTTTCTTCTGTTATCTTGTCCCATTCAAATTTATATATATTTGACGATGAACCAGGAGAGACCTTAGTACTTAGCAGCCCGAAGAAAAAGAAGCTTCCTTCTCAAGACCACAACATCAAGGTGATTTTTATACGAAGACCCTACCAAGTTTCAAGCTCAATGACATCTGCCAATAAGTTAAAGATAGGAAGACCTCAACCAACATGGCTGACCCAGACCCATAGGATGTATAGGATAAGCTCACTTGTCTTTCTTGAGCTACTCCCATTTACCCGAGTATTAGACGCCGTTGGTACTAAGTGTACCTTGCGTATTGATTGATTTTGTGTTTGTTCCTTGTTTGTGTGTTGTTGTTTGCGAGTTCTCTGTTTGTGTGTTGTTTTCTGGTGTGTTCACAATCACGCCTTGTCGGCAGCACAACGCAACCACACTTTTATCTCTTGCTTTATTTTTGACTGTTTGCAAAAATCTTTTTGCCTTGTTGGCCATAGATGCACTTTTTGTATCCTTTCAAAAGCCCGACTTAGAAAACCGTCAAGAAAATTTTCTCCTAGTAAGTGGAGCAAGGTATGGAAAACTCTCTACTCCAACCCGGGGGCCCAAGACTCTGCGACCTTCTGCAAGACGGATAGCGGCCTTCATACGTCGTTTTGTACAACCACATCAAGCCATCGAGAAAGATGATGATTCAAGACCCGACGTTAGATGACATTAGTCGTACCCCGTCGGACTAACAAAAGAATATGAAAACTAACATGACTAACATAATTTATCTAACTTTAAATTTCTCATCTAACCAAATTTTGCAAAATTACTAACTGTTTTTTTCTAGACAAAGGAAAGAGGTGCCATAGGACGACTCAAAACTAGTTGGTAGAAAGGAGAACTGTAGGAGGATATAAGGGTGTTGAACTATAAGATTATTAGTCAAAAGGATCCCTTAAGAATCTAGTTGATGAGATCAAAAATTGGTGGATGATGTTGGTAATATCAAAAATTTGGGGTTTATAATAGAAGTGAAAACCTGGAGTGGATCGATAAATTAATTGGGTTTGGACAGATGATATATTTGATTAATTCTCTGGGGCTAACCAGTTGTGGTCCCCAACCATTGGTGGTTATCGGGAGCTAGAAAACGTGACCCTTGATTTAAGGTTTAGAAATAAAGGTGAAAGTTATTGGATTTTTAGGAAGCACTTGCTGATAAAATGATGTTTAGATTGGTTAGAAGCAAGTAAATTAAGGAGGATACTCCGGTGTTGGAATGTTTAGGGTGATTCTTAGCGCAAGTGACCCTTGTACTAAATTCTTATAGAATTATAGGAAGTGGTCAAAGATGAGTTAGCAAATGAGTAGATCGTTGTATGCAAGAAATAATTGGTGGAGGATAAGTGAATGTTTATCGGATTCTTGGAATCAATATGACTTGGTCTAGTAGCCAGACATTCTAGGTGACAGTAGTTTTCAGAGCTTGTCACGCTCTGTTTGTATTATTCTCAGAAAGATCATTTATCTTTGATTATGAGATCAAGGCCCAAAAGTGTTGAGATAAAATCTGAATTTGGTTAGAAAGTGGGTCAATTCTTGATGATATGATCACATGATTGTTGGATGCTTTTTTAGCTTTGATGGTATGGTCGTGGGAAAATGACAACCTGAAGGAGTCAGATATTATGAGATATGCTATTAGGGGGAAAAATCAATCAAAAAAATAATTGGTGGACCGCTACGATTTTTGTGATAGAATGAAATGGGAAGACTATGCCTAAAAGGTTTGATGGGTATCCGATAGATTGAACTATACTATGATAAAGAGTTTATGCCCGAGGAAGATGATGGTGGATTAATAATTTTAGCTTGGGCAAGGACCATGTTTCAAATTAACTAGTTGATAGTAGTGGCCTTACCAGAGATATTGGAATGGTATTTTGAAGACTCGAGAATTTGAGGCCTAGGTAAAGTTGGTTGTTTAGGATCTTAGGTATAATAAGTTTGATGTTTAAAGTATGGTACCCAACTACCTTGAAAACTAACATAAGCCCCTCAACCACAAAGTTTTCCCGGAAACCCTAACTATTCTGGTGCACTCTAACTTACATGTGAAGACACTTGCGAAGCTTCGTGAAGACCCAGACCTAAAGAAGCATTCCACGACCAGCCTTTTTCCGCCAAGCCGAAGGAAGAAAGGCGTGAAGAAAATCTACCGGGAGTCGCTAAGGAAAATCAAAGGGGGGAAGCAACTGCAATTGGATGTCAACAACCACCAAACAGGCTGAGAAACAAATAGAAGCTTTTAGCATCTCTCTTCTAACTAGAAACCGGAGAGAGTCAAGTACACAGACTTGACGCATCCTGAGGACAACGCGTCCCTATCTGCGACCCTCGTAAGGAGACAATACCAGGAAGTGATATCTGCACCGACCCCAAGCACCGAGGAATGACACCCAAGACGAAGATCGTCAAGCTACCTCGGAAGAACAATGCCTCCAAGTCAACTCCAGCTGCAACCTTCAGGATGAACCTTCAAAACCCCTTTTTAAGGGGGGAAGACCTGCAATAGGTATACAAGAACGTGGTAATAATTAGTTCCTTGCGCCTTAGCCTTGTAGTATCTGGAAACAACCAACCAAGACTATCCATCCGAGTCAATCGTCAAGACAACCCCATCATCAAAGATCTGAATTCAGCACAGAAGTTTATCGACAAAGAAAGCCTCGCATCATCAAGTTGTCAAGATCTCACATGGCAACCTCACTGAAGAAGCATCGACCTCGGAAGTATAGCCAGCCCAAAACCCGTGCCCCCGTACTCCCCTGTTACCCACCTCGCAAATCTCGAGGACGAGATTTATTTTTAAGGGGGGAAGATCTGTCACATCCCAAATTTTGGAACCAAGAAAAACTTAGTTTTACAAGACCAAACATTCAGAACCAACAAAAACTTTTTGAAATATTTCCCTAATGGTTGTATTTTCCTTCCTATTGCTCTGTTTGACTTGATGTGACTTGTTGTTTAAGTTGTGTGACTAGTAAATATCAACCTAAGAACCCAACCTAAGATAAAAAATATTTAACTTTGGTGATCATGTTATGACAAGAAAATATTCCATATATCTTTTCCATTCTTATTTCTGGCTAAAGTTCATTTCAACGATACTTGGTTTAGCAACAACCAAAACTAATACCCAGTATTTGAGAAAGTAAAATATTTCCCAAAATTATGTGTCTCCAAAAATTATGGAGATCTATATGCTATCTCCTACTTATTTTTCAACCTTGGTATTTTGCAGGTGTATACAACTCTCATTTTATAAACTCTTATTTTCACTCCATTTGAAAATAACACTAGTGGGAAATATATTGCCCCACATATTTCCTTTCTCAAATCTTTTTGAAAACTATTAAGATTAGGAGTGGAGATATTTCCTAAACATCATCTTGTCATAATTAGGAGTGGTCACTTCTCCCCAAGATATCATTTGTGGAAATGGTGGTATGATTAATTCTTGTGGTTTGAATTGTGTGGTCTTGGTTGTGATGTTGATCTTGTTGTGTTTGTTGCTTGTGTGGATAATTCCTCAGTTGTGCTTAACCCTAAAATAAAACACGCGTGATAACAAATTTGGTATGTGACTTAAATTTAAAACAAACTCCTCAAAATATTCAACAAATGGAAATTAAGATCATGAGTTAAAGAAATGATCTTAATAAATTATTTTCCCTACTTAACTATCTATTTCCTTCAAACAAATATTTTCTCTATGAAAATAAAAAAATTATTTGAAGTTAATATATTTGTCAAGGAAGTTCCAGAGTTCAAAAATAATATTTTGAACTTGCTTTAAAATTTCTAAAGTATTATAAATTTGTATTTAAGAAAAATGCCATATTCAAACCCTATGAACAAAAGTGGTACAAAACATTTTATTTTGAAACACCAATTTTTGTGGAGCTTCTACATGTTATGGGGAGGCTACCTGATTTTTATCATAATTTTCTAAAATGTTTTAGTGCCTCAATTAAATCCCTAAAGTGCTACTGGAAATAAAAGAAACAGGAAATGAGGAAAAGCCAGGGGGTTTTCTGCAAATTGGTCATCCTCTTCCTCTGTTCACCGCCGCAGCACGCGCTGTTTAGCGCCAGTGGCAAGCTCGCCACTGTGCCGCTCCCCTCCTGCCGCGCGAGGAGGATAAGAACGCCACAACGCTCCTCTGCTCTCTCTCTCACTCCTCACTTATCTTCTCCTCTGCTCCCTCTCTCTCTATCGCATTCTCTTTCTTCTTCCATGGCCGAGACGTCCTCTACCTCCACGGCGAAGGAATCGATCCAGTTCGCCGTCGTTGTCGCGCACGAGCTCGTCTTCTTCCTCTCCGGGCGCCGCGTTTCGAGCAAACTCACGGTCGATTCCGACCACCTCTGCACCAACTGAGCACACTCACGCGTCGAGGGTGAGCACGCCGTCCTGTGGGACATCCTTTCCCTCCCCCTCTCGCCGTATTTCCTCTGATTCGCCGTAGCCGTAGCTTGCCGCCGCCGTAGCTCGTCGCCGGAGCACTTCCCGGCGACCATTTGGTTCGTAGCGCCGCCACTAGCCTCCACGTACTCGTGGGCGTTGGATGCACCCACTAGTTGGTCCCCTCGCGCGCTTCTCCGTCCAGCGCGAGCTCGCCGCCGTCGGTGATCACCGCGCGCGCACGCGCCGGTCATGGCCTCGCCGCAGTCAAACATGGCCGTGGGCCTCCGCGCTTACGTGGACGCCACCGTGGCCCTGGGCCCCACTTGTCAGTGGCTGTGGGTAGCCCAGCCTCGGTGAAAAATGTCTCGGGTAAAATTTCTGGAAAATAAAAGAAAAGGCAGAAATTTGGATAAATTTGTAAATGCATAACTTTTTAAATATTGATCCAAAAATTACAAATAAGATACAAAAATGTTCAGAAAAATAAAGCCTGCCTTTTGGTGTAATTCACCTATCCAAATAAATTAGTTTATTTGTTGTTTTATTAAAATAAGGAAAATGGCAGAAAAGAAAATGCTTTTGGAAAATCCATATCTTTAAAAATAATGATCCAAAAATTAAGTTTGACCTATCAAAATGTCCAGCAAGTGATAAACTTCATATTCCGCCTTGTTTCCAAACATGGATAATTATTTTGTAATGTTGTTTAAAATAAATTAACAAGAGGGTAGATTGAAAAAGGATTTTATAAATTAATCTGTAATGATTTTTGGAGTAAATCCAATTGGCTTGTCTTCTTTATGTGTAGAAGTACATATTCCTAGCTTGGTATGAATTCAGGAGTCACTGATTGACTGTGGTGATGATTACTAGATTTAGGCCTTTTCTGCCTATTTTTGTTATGCCTTTATTAATTGTTAGATTATTTTGTGTGATTAATATGTTTGCCTTGCTTGCTAAACTTGATTGTCCTTAAGTTAAGTACTATCAGGGGTATCTTGTTAATGTCTCTACCTTAGCTTGGTGAAATATTTTGAATTACCAAGATTAATTGGTGGCTTAACTTTTGTCTGAAGTATTTCCTGTTTAAATAAAGATGCTTGTTGTTCATCTTTCCCTAAGATAGTTTTGTGATCTATGTTCCTAGTTTGTGTATAGATGTTAGACTACTGATTAGTATAATGCCCTTGTAAGTGTAGGTCCTAGTTGGTTGCTTGAATGATTAGTTTGCTGCTTGTGGTTTGTTGCTTGTTTGTATACCACTTGTGGTTTGGTTTGCTTATTGATTGTTGTTTTATTTTCATGTTTGCGACGCTAGATATAAACGCTACCGGAGTGGTCTCTAGAGAGAATTTATTGAAGGAGAATCGGAGTTTATTTCTTTGATCAATGAGGAGAAGTCCAGGGACATTATGCTGAAATCAGGCAAGCTACTTCTCTGAGCTTGCACCTATATACATCTATTTTGGTTCACATGTTTTACTTATAAAGAGTATAAATGATTTATGTGGTGTTTGCCACTAAAGGTATGATTTTGAAAACCCTTTTTCCAAAACACCAGTATATTATTTTGATAGCCTATATGGAGGTATTAGATGGAAATTCTTTTTCAAACTATAGGATGGGAAAAAAATATTGTTTACTCAAAACTCTTTTGAAAATACTGGTGTGGATATGGAATGCCGAGATGTTGGTGTGGAAGCGAAGAAATGGAGAATGGTGATATTTTATGAAAAATGCACATTGTGTCCTAGTACTATGACGACCAGCCGATACCCTGTGCGACCACATTTACCCACCTATGGGAAAGGGCGTAGTCATATAATTTGCTCATATTAGTATGGGGTGCCTCATCGACGGAGATGACTTCGTTATGCATGGTGGGATGGTTTGGTGACCTACCCCTGACCTGGGTCCTCAAAAAGGAGAATACCGACGGGCTGGTATGAGTGAAGGGAGAAAGAGGATTGAAGACACCACCTTTGGGTCGCCGGGCAAAACTATGAGTCCTCACACTTAGATTCCGACGGGCTGGGTTAAGTGTTGATGGAAAGTGTCGTATGGGCAGGGTCCTATACTAGCATGAGCAAAGGACAGGCTATGGTCGGTGACTCAACTTCGCATACACCTTGTATGGCGGGACGTGGCTGAGACGATGAGTTACCGGATGGATGTGGGAAAAGCGTGCTACCTCTGCAGAGTGTAAAAACTATTCGAATAGCCGAGTCCTCGGATATGGACAGTTGGGAGGCTGTCCTAAGATCATGTGCAAGTTTTACAAAGTTTTAAGATTTGAAAAGAAAATGGAGATGTTTTATATAGGCAACTATACCGAAGGGCTGGTATGAGGTTGCTGGAAAAGAGGAAGACCATGAAGGGCTATGGTCGAGAAGTGCAGAGTTTTGTGTTTTGAAAGTGGAAAATGTTTTATGCAACTATACCGAAGGGCTGGTATAAGGTTGTTGGAAAATGATTTGACCATGAAGGGCTATGGTCGAAAAAGGAGGAGTTTTGGGAGAAATAAACCAATGGTGATTTTTTGGGAAAATGTTTATAAAAGAGACTTCTTACCTTTTTCAACAAAGATGTATTTTCCGGGAAAATGTTTATAAAAGAGACTTCTTACCTTTTTCAACAAAGATGTATTTCTGGGGAAAAGTTTTAAAAGAGACTTCTTACAAAGACAGATTTATGGGAAAAAGTTCTAAAAGCCTTCTTTCCTTTTTCAGATAAAGTTATATGAATTTCAAACAAAGGTTTATTAAACAAAAGTCTATCCTTCTCTTTTTCGATAAGGATGTAGAGTTTTCAAAGCAATGAAAGTTTTATTTAAACAATAAAAAGAGTAGTGCATGCTCATTTCGGGGTAGTTTGCGAGTACAATCAAATGTACTCATATTGGTTTCGTCCCTGGCTATTGTTTTAGCCAGATTTTGAAGAGAAGCAGTTCGAAAGAGAAGTTTCAATGGCGTCGATGCGAACTAGGGCGCTTCCCAGTCAGTTGCCTGTAGGGTTATGGCAAATGACTTGGGCTCCACGTTGTTTGGTGATTTCCGCTGCAAGTACCTGTTGAAGTTACGGCTTCAATCAAGTAAGTATATTCATTCGGTATTTATGGATGTTCTTTTGATACCAGCTCGATTGTGCTCAGCGACACACTGATCATGGGATCGCTGATGTTGTAGGCACAAGGGTATTTTGGACCGCTAGTCCGGGGTCCCCACAATGTACCTGTCACCTTTCCCTAGCACGTCCACCACCAAAGACTCATTACAGTAGAGCGCCAGACCACCGCTGCGGCCGTCACTGCCAACACTCGTAAAACCCTTCAACCCAAGTCTCCAATGATTTGCTCCAGTCTTTCTTCTGATTGCCTCGTTTCACAGAGGAAAACGCGACCGGGGTTATGTTTTTGGCACAGCGTCTGTACCTCGCGAACTGTCCGGCGGTCCCCCCCGGCAGTTCCAGATGAAGGAATCCATTAGGCCCGGTGGTGCTCCATCCCGGAGCCTGCTGATTTTGCCAAGTCCATTAGTTTAGATTCACTCGACTTCTGCCGTTTGATGTCCCGTGACAACTGACGAGTTGTCATTAGCAGCATCAGATTCTTCTTTCTCCTCCTGGATATCTCCCTCACGGACCACATCTCCCGCACGTCTAGCGCGTTGCCCCGCAATGCTTGACGATCTCATCTTCTCACTCAGCCCCATCACGCGAACCCAGGCTTGAAACTTGAAAAACTCAATCCCCTCCACATTGGACCATCCATCATACTTGGCAAATAATACTGGACACCCTCGGAAGATCCAGGGTCCCTCTTCCATTACCCACTCCCAATCCGCCAAACAAGACATCTGAACAGAGAAAAGGTTGTCCTCTATTGCCCGAAATTCTACAACTTGGGCTAAGTTCCACGCAGCTCTCATCTGCCCAAAAAACGCACCATGACTACAGGTCTTTGTGGTATGAACTCCAGCCACCGCCATGAACTCTACATCCTTCTCCAATTCCGCAATATCCTCCTCCAAAACTACATCTTATTCCTCCTCCCCCCGCAGGTGCATGTGTTTCAGCCTCTCGTGGAGATCGGATCCCTGGGATCTGCTCCCCGCCGTGTCTGGCTTCTCGCCCTCCGCATCCTCCCTCGCGGACGGAGCCTTCGCCTTCCCCCCACTGCCATCCACCCTAGAGGTCTGTGAATCTTGGCTTGCCATGATGAACTCCCCTCAGTCGAGATCGAGGGCGTAATTCGGTCGGAGACGATGCGATCGTGGGGATCGCCTCGGTAGTCGCTGCAGCGATATAAAACCCTATATGGGTATGAGACGTTTTCTTCAGAGATTTCGTCTCCTGGACGTATGATTTCGGCAAAAAAACATTGTTCATAGTTAGCTAGCTTTGCTAGTCAGTCTGAAAGATCATGTATCTTCGCTTGGCTATAACGCGAGATTTTCTATGTTTTCCGAATTCTTAGTTAGGTATTCAGTACAGTGATTTGTTTCACTCATTTTATCTTCGAATTCTTAGCTAGTCAATTAAAAAATCGTCGTTCTACTATGGTTGGCCCACCCAGCTATTTCTATCAAGCTCCGGCACTATGCAGCATGGAGGTCTGCGCCGGAACCACCACTCTTGCCGAGGAATATATTTAAAAGTCTTACATCTTATAAAAATAATCAAGCGAGGGATATTTAAAAGTTTTGATCTTGATAAAAGTTAGAATTCAAAAGAGTGTAGAGCTTTGTCATTCCTGTGATTTTTACGTTTCATTTTTTTTATCAGCATGTTTCTAGGATCTATATCTATCTAAAATATTCTCTATTTTCATTGCACTAACTGATTACGTTTAGGATCATGTAAAATATTAATATGTCTAGAGTACTCTGATTTTCTATATCCATTAATATTTTATACTATAGTGTTCGCCCGACCTCAATTTTTCCCGTCCTCCGCCATAGGTTGTGTTGCGTGTCTTGAGGTTTATGTCCCCTGTCTAAGAGAATCCTAGGCCATGCCTTATATGGAGCGATGCAGCCAGGTTAATTTTTTTGTAAACTCCTATTCACCCTTCCTCTAGTGGTATATCTTGATCATTCACTTTGTTGGTGACATTATATTTTCGGATTGTGCAATATACCTTGATCATTATCATGTTCCATCGATGTGAGTAAATTTTTTATGTTCTCAAGGACATAGGAAATTTTAGTGATGATTTCCATATGAATGTGCATTGAGAGTGTTGTCATGCTTTATTCTTAAGTTTTAATTCCACGATCGTAGTATGCGAATGTAGACTGCACACTTCTTCACCTTTTGTAGGCTCATAAGGTTACACCATGTTGCAAGGAAGGGGTAGAGAAGGCCAAAGATAACAGAAATTGTTTTCAAAATCTTTGAATTGCAATGCAGGGAGTCAGAGGACTCTTGAACTTAATGTCGTGGTTAGAATTTACCTTATTACATCCGTTATCATGCATGTACATGGAAAAAGATATCTCTACTATATAATATGTATTCAGGTGATGGTCCGTTTTTCACTTTCTGATTTTAACCTTATGTTGCTAGGTTAATTACCGAGTATGCCACCGCCTGATCTCAGGTAATCTGGAAAATACGCCCTGCCCCGGCCTCGCTACCCCATCGTCCCGGCGCTGCCAGCCCGGGATGGCCCTGCCTCTAGCGCACCGGCCCGGCCCCTTCCTCCTCAAATATTCCCCACGATCGGAGCACAGCCACGTACAGTACGTTCTTCCTGCCCAGCTGGCTTCCTGATCTCTATTGGCGCCAAATCCGCAGACGGTAGGGCTCCGAGCCTCCGACGCCGCCGGTCATCGTCCGCATGCTCTGGTCCCTGTCCGTTGCGGCCGCCGCATGGCATGTCCCACGTCCGGCTCACTGCAGGACACCATCCACACATCTTCGACCTGCATCCTGTAGCGTTTGACCAGTGACACTCGAGCACAAATGCGAGATGCGAAGAAGGTCGGATCCCAAATTACCATCTCCGCACCGCAGCGATGGACTGCATAAAAGAAACCGTGCATTGTTTTAGCTGTGTGTTGTTGGGTACTTTCGGTTTATAAGCCCTTAGAATTGCCTCATGTACGATTGAATTGGTGATTTTTTTTTCTAAACTCATGGGTGGTTTGCACAGTTTCGTGATATGAGGTACTGCATAGCTACATATATTAGCTCATTCTAGATTCGATTCGTTGCGTTTTATTATACTGTATGTGGCTTCTCATCTCTGATCTCGTGTGAACTGCACCGCGATGTGATGTTAACTCAAGTACTGCACTGCTTCCCCTAGGTGAAGTTTGATCGAGAGCTATATCCGACGGCGGGCCGCTCGATTTGGCAGCGGTGCAGCTCGTCCTGGTCGCTGGGGCGCTTAGTCTTGCGGCCTCAGTGGAGCTCACTCCAGTCCCCCGGTCAATCGTGCTGGTGCGGTCGGCTGGGCGGCGGCGCGACAGTCATGCACTATGATCCGCTGAATTCTCTATAACCCCTTCGGCCCTTCCTATCTTCTCTTTTTCCTCACTTTTCAGTCGGTTTTGAGACAGTAGCTGCTCCCTCTGTAGCTCAGGAAGAAATTCGTGCCTGCCTTCTGTTGGATGCAGAGCAAGCTAGCGCACGGACGAAAATACAGTTTGCATCCAGTAGGTCAGTATACAATTCGTGCCTGCTTTGTAAGCTAGCGCACGGCTACACAGACATCATTTTAGTGGTACGCATGTACACTACCTACTCTGTCGGTCAGTATATTTCCACCTTTCAATCATCTAGACAGCTAGGATTTTTCAACTGGGGAAGCAACTTAGGTGTCACAAAAGATAGTTTAGTTGATGCCCTAGCTCGTACTCAGCACAATGGTGCTGTTACTGGAACATGTTGCAAATGATTATGCAAATAAGGTTATCAATTGGCTATAAGAAAGTATGTTTCTTAAGGAAACTGTTGTAGCTCACAATTAATGTTCCGTTTGGGATATGATGGGTTGGGTCCATTTGATTGATTCTTGTAACATGTTTTATACAAGGCAAATCGAAGTGTTTGTCCGGATTAACAAATGTATTCACATGGATAGTTGTGTGTCGTGAGGTCATTTTGACGGCCTCCATGAAGAAATTATTTAGAAGATTTGGGTGCTCTGTTGTTCCGTTCACCTTACCTTTTCGATTTGCTGATCTATTTTTGTGTAAATTTTAAAGTGTAATATATTATCTACGTATTAGGTCGAAATTTGTTGTTCCAGTTCACATTACCTTTTCGATTTGCTGATATATTTTTGTGTAAATTTTAAAGTGTAATATATTATCTACATATTAGGTCGAAATTTGTTCGCCCGTGGCAACGCACGGGCATGTTTGCTAGTAATCAAAGGGGCGTCATCCCACATGGATATGGGTGCACCTAGCATTGGCTCCATCGACTTGAGAATGAATATGTATAAGACTAGAATTTATTCCTACGCCCCTCAGGGACACTTAAGTACAACCTTAGGCCCGTACTCTCTTAACAATATTCACTTAAATTGTTTTCTATTATTTTGCAACTATACACAATCACAGTTATCGCTAAGCACGATTGTAAGCCCATTCCTTTAGCTCCTCGTTTATTCATCATGCATTACTTATCAAAACATGATAATTAAGACACTTTTCTGGCGACGTTGTTAGGGATCATATCACTTTCGGTAAACTAAAGTTGGTAATAGCTAGATGTCGCTGTCATGTTTGACACAATGGACTAATAGCTAATAGCTACCTGTTCCAGAGAAAGTATTGCTCAATCGTGTGAGAGATACAATGGATTAATAGCTAGATGTCGCTTTCATGT
The DNA here is from genome assembly GCA_947311845.1 of Poa pratensis. Lineage (NCBI taxonomy): Eukaryota > Viridiplantae > Streptophyta > Magnoliopsida > Poales > Poaceae > Poa > Poa pratensis. The sequence goes on from CAMZMU010000054.1 coordinate 61,677,269, forward strand.
TTGACAGACTAGGTTTTATCGAGAAAATATTGGAGAAGTCTTTGGTGGAAGTTCAGATAACTGAAAGGTTGAACGTAATTTTATACTCGAAATTTTAGATTAGTTATTACTATTCTGTTGTTTGTTCACCGATTGCTAGCAGTGTGGTCAAATCGATCACGCTTCCAGCAAGGTAGACTATGTTTCGGAACTGGTTCAACGATTACGAGCTGCGATGGTTCTCGTACGGTTGTAGGCAGATTCTGAGAGTTACCCACCCCGTGTCGACATTTTCCCTCTCACGGGAAGATCGGGAGAAGAAGCCCGTGCGTCCTCAGCATAGAGGAAAGGCCATTAAGATTGAAAATGCGAAGAAGCACCACATCATCAGCAAAGTGATATTGATGGCTACGAACACCTAGTGTCTTCAATTTATTTGTTTTAAATGGCTGCGAACAAGCATTGGAGGGGAGGTGTCAGGCAACATAATTAGACCTAGTTCGCGCATGATGTGTTGTGCTTGCGCAGCATTTATTTTATAATGTGCTGTGGAAAATAATACTAACTGAGAAAGAAGCAAAAGGTTGTCATCCATATAGCAAAATAGATAAAAACTACTTTGCTGGGTCATCTAGACTGCGAGGAAAGACTTTTACAACAGCTTAATCCTTTCTTTCCCTACTCTTATTTCGTCATACATGCTAAATACATGCAGAGGCTCACCAACGTTCAAAACAGATTTCTTTTCTTCTCTTTACTTTTGTTTTGGCCTCTGTATTAGTTAATTGTGGTTCAACTTGATTTTGTCTTAGCTAACCTGACAACTGGCTAACTATTCTGACATTTGATTTATTGGTACAATACTCAATCATCAGCGTACGTGCACGCACGTCGTCCGTCAACCAGACAGAAAGTCAGACGTGGCAACCATAACAAGCTTACATTCACTTCTTCCAGCTAATTAATAATCATACCATTTCGCAGACTCCATTATTCAGCTCTCAAAGAAAAGGCTGGGAAGTCGGTTTTGTGAAAGAGAAATATATCATTCACCATTGTCGATCATCCACCCACACATACACTTCGGCGAGAAACATCGATACTCACTCAACAATGGCGCCACCGCATAAGCTCGAGACGAAGGTCGGGTGGTCGGCCTCGGCATTTGTAGCCGCCGTGCTCGCCCGTCTTATCCGCAAGGGCCTTGAGCTGCTGGCCGAGCTCGACGGGGCTGCGGTGGGCCACCTCCGCCGCCTCGAGGGACTCCTCACTTCTGTCTGGCTTCTGCTTGATGCGGCCGACGCTGGCGCCATTGATTTCACCCAGCGCCCTGTTCAAGACTTGCTCGACGCCGCCTACTCCGCCGACAACGCTCTCGACGACCTTGAGTGCGCTCTCCTTCAGGTCGGCACGGCAGGAGGCAGCGATCACGGTGTAGACGCCAGTTCACCTGCCTCTGGCGCCGGCGCCTCAAGGAAGCCACGCAGCCCTCTAAGGTTATTTCTGTGCTTCAGCCCACCCAGAATTGCAGCTGCTAGTAGGGGTAGCGCCGCTAGCTCTCACCGGAGAACCTCAAACAAGAAGAGGAGCAGCATTGACTTGGACGGACTAAGAGATGCATTCGAGATGTTGGCACAAGCTGCGTACAGGTGCACGTCCATGTACGAGCACGTGTTGTGCCACGGACGAACTATGCCACCATCCTTTCAGTAAAATCAGGGGGTGCAGAACCAGGAGCAGTACGTAATATGTACGACCTCTTTGGTAGGGAGGCTGAGGTGGATCAAATCATGAAGAAGGTGAGACTCGGGGACGATCTACGCTATCGCCTTGGGGTTGGCGTCCTCCCTATTGTCGGCGCCCAGGGTGTTGGGAAGACAGCGCTCACGCAGCTCATCTTCCACCACCAGATCATCAAGGCCGAGTTCCCGGTGCGTATGTGGGTGCACGTCTCTGGCACACTCCTGCTCAGCAAGCAGCTCATGGTTCAGATGATGCATCGGCTTGCAGGAGATGCCAATGACACCGAGGACATCAGGGAGCTTCTGCTGGAGCAGTTGACCGGCAAGAGGTTCTTGCTCGTGCTCGATAATGTCACAGATGTCAGCGATGCCCAATGGAGAGATCTAATGGACCTGCTGCAACAAGCTGGACGAAGGAGCTTGATCATGGTGACAACTCGATCCGAAAGTGCTGCTACAATAATAGGCACAATGCCCTCACTTATCCTCAGCCCTCTGGCATTCGATGACTATTGGAAGATGTTCAAGCATTTTGCATTTGGGAGTGTAGATGAGAGCGAAGATTGCACTCAGCTGGGGGATGAATGGGACGACCTTGAAGAGGAGGAGGATGAGCTATCACCGATGGAGCAAATCGCGTATGAGATAGCCAAGAAAATGGGCTGCTCACCATTACCAGCACGGGTAATTGGGCGCTCACTTTACTTCCGGCAGGGCGAAGAAGGCCACTGGAAAAATGTGCTGGATGACAACTTGTGGGAGCAGCCAGACATTGGTGGGATCTCGCCAGCACTGTGGCTGAGCTACCAGCACCTCGATCCCCGCCTCAAGCAGTGTTTCGCATATTGTGCAGTGTTTCCAGATGACTATGTGTTTGGAAAGGAAGAATTGGAGCATATGTGGATAGCACAAGGGCTGATATATTCTGATGATCGTGCAGCAAGACTGGAGGATGTCGCACGGGAGCTCTTTGATGAACTTTCTCAACGATGCTTCTTTCAGCCTCTGGGAAGAAACAGATACATCATGCACAATATGATGCAAAAGTTAGCACAAGCGGTCTCAGCGTGTCAATTTTACACGGTAACTGACAGCTCAGGAGAAGTGCCCCAAGAAGTTCGTCACCTGACAATCAGGACTAACAATCTGCTGAAGTTGAAGATGGATTTGGCATTGCAGCTCTCACCTTCCCATGATCACCATTTCCTTCAGCGGGTTCGTACAATTCTGTTCTTCGCAGACTTCGGTGACTCAGATGATTTTTTGGAAGTTTTAGCTGAGATATTCTCAATTGCAAAGAGTGTGAGAGTTCTTGGCTTATCGTATGCAAACATTACATTTCTGCCTGCTGAGATCGGCCTGCTCCGACACCTCCGGAGTCTCAATCTGTCCAGGAACAGACTCACCGACCTTCCAGAGACGGTGTGCCAGCTTCACTTACTGCAAGTGCTGGATGTAAAGTGCAATTCTCGATACCTCCGTCCTCCCAATGGCACTTCAAATTTGATTCATCTGAGGCATCTTCATGCAAGTGAATTGTTTCTTTCGGGCATATCTGACATACATAATCTCTCAAATTTGCAAGAGTTGGAGGCACTCCGTGTTGGCAGTAGCACGAAACTCATTGCCTTACAACATATGATGCAACTTAGAGGCGCACTTCACATTGCAAATCTCCGCCAGTGTGATGTTAGTGAGTTCAAGAAGGGTATCTTGAAAGGATTGAGTCACGTAAACAAACTACACCTGTCTTGGGCTAAGTCTGTGGGCGAAAGCAAAGAGATTTCCACGGATGAAGAGGTACTTGAGTGCTTGCAGCCACATGAGAATGTAAAGGTTCTGAAAATTACAGGCTATACAGGCATCAGATCTCCATCATGGATGCTCAAGACCTCATGCTCCTTGTCAAATGCGACATCTATGTACTTATCAGATTGCATGAACTGGGAGAGCTTACCTCCCTTACATGACATGCCGTGCCTTGAGGTTCTTGAGATCAGAAAGATGCATTCTATTAACAAGGTCGGTGATGTTCATCAACGATTTGATAAACAATTGTTCCCAAAGCTCAAAAGGCTCGTTATCGAAGACGCTGTGCATTTCACTGGATGGTCGAGAGGCAACTCAACAAGAAACACAACATTTCCCTGCCTCTGCGAGCTTGTGATAAGGAATTGCCCCAACCTGACAACCTTTCCAGATGTCCCCCTTTCACTTACTATCATGATCATTGAGAAAGTTGGACTACATATGCTGCCAATCATTCATGACAAACAATCATCAGAAGGAGAGGCCATGTCAACATCAGAAGAAGGTAGATGGACATCAGGGCTCACCACATTGCAAATACATGACTGCCACGGACTAAGGTCCCTAGGATCAGGCCTTCTTCAACAGCAGCACCTCCTGCGTTCTCTTGAGGTTCTGTCAATCAAAAACTGCGACAATGTAATAAGTGAACTGTCCGACGGATTCAAAGATCTGACAGCGTTGAGGGACCTCTCGCTATATGACTGCCCGAAGCTGCTCGTCGACAAGTTTTATGCGTCACTGCGAACACTGGAGATCAGTGAGTGCTTCATTGCGCAGGGAGGATGGGTGGACGAGTACCCTTTCCTCTTCTCAGTGTGGACACTAAAGATCAGTGGTTGCTCGCATGTTAATGCTGATCAGGGCAGTAAGATTGATCCTTTGGACTGGCTGAGCTCTTTGTTCAATGTGTACAGTCTTCAATTGGAGAACACTTTGTTTGTGAGATTGAACATGTTTGACAAGCTTCATTCTCTTGATATACTTGAGATTGACAGAAGTCCCGCATTCTTTGATGGTTCATCAGTATTTGAGTGGCTGGAGAAGCTGCAGACCCTCAGCATTAGGAACTGCAGCGAATTGTGTGAACTTCCAGAAAACCTGTACACTCTGTCTGCATTGGAAGAGCTGTCTATAGAGAACTGTCCCGGTATTCTGGCATTGCCAGCAAACGGGTTACCAGCGTCATTGAAGAGATTCTCCATATCTAAGTGCAGTCCACACCTAACTCAGCGGTGTCTCGATGACGAACTTGATAGGCCAAAGATTGCAAAGGTTGGTGTCGTCTACATTGAGGGGCAAAGTATTATTACTCCAGGAGAATAGTGTGATATTTGTGTTACCCTGTTTCTAAAGAGACAATATGTTTGAACTAACTCAATGCATCCATCTGAATCGTTTGAAACCTTTACTGCTCCTTACAGTTGATGCGAGTGATTAAAGTGACATAGGTACCTATATTCAGATTTCACAAAGATGTATACTCCACATTCTTTTATGTAAAGACATGTGAATTAAATAATATGGAAATGTGGCGATTGTTGTTTGAGTTGGTACGAATTTCCGCAAATGTATTTTTTTCTTCCGACACATGGTGTGTCGAGGCTGCACCTTTTTTTTGTTCTGCTAACCAGTTGAAGCTGCAGTCATTAAGGGATTAGGAGAAGAGCTCAAGAAATCAAACGCAGCAAATATTAAACAAATCTTTTAGTTTTAACATTCTGTGATATGTAGGAATTGTGTACAGAGATATCCAGTAAAACGCCAGTATGGTTCTGAGTCCTGGACTCCAAGCTACGGGCTGTAAGTCTATCACTAGAAATTAAAGAGCGTGGAGAGAAGGACAGTATTTCCCAGGAATTCAATTTGGCTCCCGGGTGCACATGCACCCGGTAGGTTCAAAAAAAATTCAAAAATTGAAAACTTATCAAAAAAATCTGAAAAAAATCATGCACGTACCTGACGATGTCACGCACGACCGTGTTAAATTTCGCACCGAGTCGACATCGTATGCGCCCTGTGTAAAAATGACAAAATTCTGACAGAAAATGAGATCTAAAATTTTGAATTTTCTGTCAGAATTTTGTCAATTTTGCACAGGACGCATACGATGTCGACTCGGTGCGAAATTTAATACGGTCGTGTGTGACATCGTCAGGTACGTGCATGATTTTTTTCAGATTTTTTTGATAAGTTTTCAATTTTTGAAATTTTTTTGAACCTACCGGGTGCAGGTGCACCCGGGAGCCAAAACGGCTTTCTCAGTATTTCCGCACTAATAATCCCCGGATACCTTTGCCACCGGGTAATCGGAGTTGCCCTATTCTTCGCTTCGTCGCGGGCAGGTGCGCCGCTAGCCCGCTACGCTCCGGACGAGTAAAGGTTCCCATCGACGCTTTGCTGCTGATGCCGTCACTGGGAGCTAAAGAGAAGAGACAGGGGATCTGGCCGCGCTGTCAGATCCGTGATGATCCAACAAGGAATTGAGGATCGAATCGACTACAGCGTGTTTGGTTGGTGGGAATTAGAGATAGGGAATGGGAGTTTAAGTTATTAAGACGTTTAATCCACTGATTGGTTGGAGGGAATGGGAATTAAGTAGGGAAGTGGAGAGGGAATTCACACGCTAAACTCTCACTAATCTCTTACCTAGGGGGGCCTGGTAATTGAGACGTGGGATGGGGAAGAGGCAATAAACTCCCATTCCCTTTCCTTACGATCGCCAAACAAGCTGTAGGTCTACAGTAACCTAGAACTGAGACAAATCGTTGCGGGTGGTGGGAGGGAGATCGGTCGCTCGGCCAAGAAAAGCCGAGCCCGGCCCAGCCAAAAGCCCGCCGGGCAGCCGGGCCGTGGGCCGGGCCTTCTATTGAAACAACCAAAATTTAAAGCCTAGGCCCGGCCCAACACAGCCGTTGGGCCTAGATTTAAGGCCTAGACCCGTCATTTTCGGGTCGGGCTTCCCATGGCCAGTACAGTCATGAGTCATGACCAAAGAATTCCGCCATTTTATTTTGGTCTATTTTAAATTCCGTCTCCTAGAAATGAAAACCGAAGGAAAAGGTCAATCCTCATCGTTTGTACCCTGAACTTAGTTATCCCGGTTTAAAATGAACTCTTAACTGTTTGGCACACCTGCAAACAGAAAATCCCGGCCGGGAATATCCAGTGTCTCACTGAATGGACGGGTCCGCATGTCATATTAATCTCTATCCCCAATCTATCCCGGCCGGGAAAATCCACCGAAGCAGATGACCGCCAGCGGGCGCGGGTGCGGGACGCCGTCGGGGAGGAGTTCGAGAAGGTCATCTGCGAGCTGGCGCGCGGCGAGGCGGGGCGGGCGGTGTCGCTAGCATGAGGCAGGAAGATGGTCATGGCGCGGCAACCCCCGCAAACGTCATACCCACACCTCGAGTACAGCGAGCCGGCGGGCGCGTGGACACGATACTGACGATGCCGGCCAGCGAGATGACGCGCGTCCCGTTCTTCTTCGGGGCCCGTAAGGTCACGGGGCTCCGACAGCGCGCGCCGCATCACATGGGCCGGAGCTCCTGGTTTGAGCTGGCGGCGGAGTGCATCTTGCTCGGCCGCACGGCGGCACCCAGGTACGGCGCCGAGGAGGAGGTGCGCCTCTCCTTCATCGTGAACACGCGGCCGCCCCGGCGTGCCGCTGCCCAAGGTTGCGAAGAAGGCAGCGCGGTAAGCCACCGGCAGGAGCAGGGCATGGTTGCAGGCTGCGACAGTAGCAATTTTATAATTTTATTTTTTCCTCTCACAAACATGTCCAAAGTTTTTAAATTTAATGTACAAACGACAGGGACTTCGACTTCACGGTTCAAACCGCCCGACCTCTACGAGTTCAGGATTTAAAATGGACTTTTTTCAAAACCGAAATATCCTTGTCAATTTTACTACCCGATAAATTTGGATATGTGATAATTCGGGTTCGGCTCTGTCATTACCGAATAGTGTGATAATTGTTCGGAGCACAAAACTTGGACAATATTCAGTGAAAACATTGGCAGAATTTCAACTGTAATTTGAACCTTTTTTTCATTGCACATATTAATATCAGTTGGCCAGAATAAATATCCAACATCCAACGGAAGTTCGCAAATAGAAACTCTATGCAAAGCTTCAAACATTATCTACACTTGTGTTCTTTTTGTATAGCTTCGAATACAAAGTTTTTGATGTCGATATTTTGCACGTTCGGTGTATATACTATTGGCTACCCACGGAATATTTTTAAAATAATTTGAAACTCAACAATATGATTTTCAAATATTTTAAAACAACTGGATATTGAAACTCGGGAGCCAAAAAAATCTCCACTCGTGTGACACCGCTAAATTTTTTTGGTGGACTCCGGAAAGCCTGGCAAGCCGGCAGCGGCGCTCAGCCCGGGCCACTAGTTAGCAAGCACGACGACCAGAGAAACAAGCGCGCAACCTAGTTTGTGTCGTAGTACGTGCGTGAGTGCAGGGAGCGCCTACTCCGCCTAGGCAAATCCTAAACATCGCCATACGGCGACGCTACAGGCACGCGTCGTCGTAAGGGATGCCGGAGCGTCGCTTCGCGGGCCGGCCCAGTTCGGTGTTTTTTTTCGTTTTCCCTCTTTCTTAGTTTCTTTTATTTTTCTTTTTCTTTTTCTGTTGTATTTCCTTTCTGTTTCTTTTCTTTTCTGTTTTTTTTTGTTTTCCTTCTTTCTTAATTTCTTTAATTTTTCTTTTTCTTTTTTCTGTTATATTTTTCAGAAATTGTTCAAAATAGAAAAAATTCAGATTCAAAGTTTTGTTCAGATTTGAAATTTTATTCAGATTCAAATTTTTTTTCAGAATTAAAATTTTGTTCACACTCGAAAATTGTTCAGATACGAAACGATCCAGATTTGAAATTTTGATCGAATTTGAAAATTGTTCAGATTTTAAAAATTGTTCGGATTTTATAATTTTGTTCAAATTTGAAAATTGTTCAGCCTTGTAAAAATTGTTCGATTTGAAATTTGTTCAGATTTAATTTCCGTTCGGATTTGATTTTTGTTCAAATTTGAAAATTGTTTAGTTTTTAATTTTTGTTCATTTGAATTTTTTTCGGATTTGAAAATTGTTCGGATCTTTTAATTTTTTTTCCTTTTTCTTTTCTTTTTCTCGTTTTTCACTTTTTATATTCATTTTTCGTTTTCTTGTCTTTTTTGTTTTTGTATTCTTTCCTTTTTCCTTATAATCCTTTTTTCGTTCTTTTAACTTTTCTAATTTTATTTATTTTACTTTTTCATTTTTATTCTTTTTTAAAAATCGTTCAAAAATAGATTTCGTTCACCGTCTTTTTCGTTCATTTTAAAATCGTTCAAAAATAGATTTCGTTCACCACCCTTTTTTGTTCACTTTTTAAAATCTTTTTTGAAAACGGATTCCGTTCACCCCCAATCTTTATTCATTCTTAAAAATTGTTCAAAAATAAATTTCGCTCACTAACTTTTTCGTTCACTTTTTAAAATCGTTCAAAAATGTTTTCGTTCAACCCCATTTTTTGTTCATTTTACAAAATCGTTCAGAAATTAAAATCGTTCAAAAATAGGTTTCGTTCATCGGCTAATTTCTGTTCATTTTTTAAATCGTTCAAAAAAATCCGTTCAACCTCATTTTTTCGGTTCATTTTTTAAAATCGTTCAAAATTGATTTCGTAAAACTTATTTTTCCTGTTCACTTTTAAAATCATTCAAAAATAGTTTCCGTTCAACCCCATTTTCTGTTCATTTTTAAAAGTCGTTCAGAAATAGTTTTCGTTCAACACCTTTTATTTTCTTTTCATTTTTAAAATCATTCAAAAATAGATTTTGTTCACCGGACTTTTTTTGTTCACTTTTTAAAATCGTTCAAAAACAATTTCTGTTTCACACCCAATCTTTGTTCATTTTTAAAATCGTTCAAAAACTGATTTCGTTCACCGTATTTTTTTGAATGATTTCGTTCACTTTTTTAAAATCGTTCAAAATATATTTTGTTCATCTTTTTTCTATTCACTTTTTAAAATCATTCAAAAAATAGTTTCCGTTCAACGCCATTTTCTGTTCGTTTTTAAAAATCGTTCAGAAATTAGAATCGTTCAAAAATAGGTTTCGTTCCCCGGTCTTTTTTTATTCATTTTTAAAAAATTCAAAAAAAATCCATTCAACAACATTTTTTCTGTTCATTTTTTAAAATCGTTCAAAATATATTTCATTCACCGTCTTTTTCGTTCACCTTTTAAAATCGTTCAAAAATTGTTTATTTTTCGTACCCTACACATCTGTACTTCAGCTATTATGTATATGTCCAAAATTAGTATGCTTTTGTACGTGCATGTACGTAGATGAGCTACCCAGCAAGGTGCATGGTACGACTGCCGGTCTGCCGCAGGATAAATTCCTAAATTATCCCGATCGATCCGCATGCAGTCCAGCCTACGTACGATCCGTGCGAGCTAGCTAGCTCAAAATACCGTGAGCTAGCTAACGTGATCGATCCACACATACAGCGTCAAGCGTACGATCCGTGCGAAGGCCGGCCCATTAGGCGATGCTTCAGGCGACGCTAGCAGGAGCCGTCGCCATAAGGCGATGTATATCTCCTCCCGAGCGCCTACCTCACGCGTTACACGGAGGAAACACCGCTCCGCGCACCCCCTGACATTAATGGGCTTGACCCACTTTCTGCCGCGGACGAGAAGCATCACGCGGGTTGGTTTTACTGTTTCAAGATTTGCTGCTTTGGGCAAAAGTGTAGTTCACGTTTTAGTTTCGTCCATGTTAACGTTCGAACTACTTTTAAAAACGTGTACACGAAAATTATGTGCGTACACGAGTAGGTTCCATTCTTGTACTGAGTTACGAGTTTCGTTGACTGTAACTTATCAATTTTGAATCGATGTACGAAACCTTTTTAGCCGAATTTTATAAAATTTGTCGCACTCGGTTGATGGTTTGAAATATCCTTTAACGAGTAGGTTAATATCAACGTTTCGCACGACTTTCAGATTGTATTTTTTTCATTTAGACGGTCATATATGAGATAATCTTGTACTGTAGGTTTGAACGTGTTTACACTCCTGACTGTACACATCTTCTCCAACCTGTGTCGCCGCCACCGCTCGCCGCGGTTAATTCCACCCACGTGTGCACCGCCGCCGTCGCGTCTTTGTCCAGCTCGCGGCTCTTCTTTGTGCAGTCCCGTAGATTGTTCTATATTCAAATCTGAATATTTCGAAATCTAGTTATTTAAAATATTTTCAAAATTTGAACCATTTTCAAAAATGAACATTTAAAAATATGAAAATTCTTGTAATCGGGGCCAATTTCAAAAAATAAACATTTTTTAAACTATGAACAATTTTGAAATATGAATCATTTTTAAAAATGAACAATTTTCAAATATGAATAATTGAAATCTGAACCATTCTCAAAATTGATTTTTTTTCAAAATTTCAACAATTTTCAAAGTATGAATATGAACCATTATAAAAAAAATGAACATAAAATGGTGGTGAACGGAACCTATTTTTAAACGATTTAAAAAGTGAAAAAAAAGGCCGTTGACCGAAAACAATTTTTGAACGATTTTAAAAAATGAACAGAAAATGACGGTGAATGGAAACTGTTTTTGAACGATTTTGGACGGGAACAAAAAATCCGGTGAACGAAATCGATTATTGAACGATTTTAAAAAGTGAACAGAAAAAGTCTATGAACAGGATTATATTTGAACAATTTTATAAAAGTGAACAGAAAAAACTCTATGAACGGAAATTATTTTTGTACGATTTTGGATATATGAAAAAAATTCTAGCCGAACAATTTTGAAATCTGAAAAATTATCAGATATGAACAATTTTCAAATGTGAACAATTTTTAAACTTGAACATTTTTTAAATTTGAACATTTTTCAAGCAAATGAAAATGTAAACAAAAAAATAAAAATAATATCTAAAGAGAAAACAGAAAACAAGAAAGAAAAAAGAAACAGACAAAAAAAAATGAATAATTTTAAAAGTGAACAGAAAAGGCCGTGAACGAAAACAATTTTTGAACGATTTTAAAGAATGAACAGAAAATGACGGTGAATGGGAACTATTTTTAAAAGTGAACAGAAAGGGCCGATGAATGAAATCGATTTTTGAATGATTTAAAAAAGTGAACAGAAAATAACTGTGAACGGGAACTATTTTTAAAAGTGAATAGAAAGGGCAGGTGAACGAAATCGATTTTTAAACGATTTAAAAAAGTGAATATAAAAAGTCTATGAACGAAAATTATTTTTGAATGATTTTTAGGAAGCGAACAGAAAAACTATATGAACAAAAATTATTTTTTTATGATTTTTGTAATATGAACAATTTTTAAATCAGAACATTTTTCAAATATGAACAATTTTCAAACCTGAACATTTTATAAATTGGAAAACAATACAAAAAGTGAAATTAAACCGAAAGTTAAAATAATGTATAAAAAGAAAATAGAAAAGAACAAAGAATAAAGAAAGAACAAAAAAACGAAAAAGAAATCTAAACAAATTTAAAAAATGAGCAGAAAATGGTAGTGAACAGAAATTATTTCTGAACGGTTTTAAAAGTTAAGTTGCAGGTGAACAAAAACAATTTTTGAACAATTTTTAAAAATGAACAGAAAATGACGGTGAATGGAAACTATTTTTAAAATTGAACAGAAAGGGCCAATGAACGGAATCTATTTTTGACGATTTTGAAAAATGAACAGGAAAAAGTGTATGAACGAAAATTATTTTTGAACGATTTTAAAAAGGGAACACAAAAAATCTATGAACAAAAATTATTATTGAATGATTTTTGAAATATGAACAAATTTCAAATCTGGACAATTTTCAAATCTTAACATTTTGAAATATGAACAATTTATTAATATGAATAATTTTCAAATCTAAACATTTTCTAAATTTAAAATAAATTCAAAAAATGAAATTTTAAATAATATCTAAAAAGAAAACAGAAAAGAAGAGAGAAACAGCCAAAAAAGAAAAACGAAAAAATAGAAAAAATAGAAACATGAAAAAATGAAAAAGAAACAGCCAAAAAAACGAAAACAAAAAAAGCAGGTGCACCTCTTGGACTGGCCCATAGGACATAAGGGGCGCGGAGCGCATTGCGCTCCGACATGGTCGTCAAATAGGGATTGCCGTGAGTGCGTCTGCTTGTTTCCTACGTGAGACACATCCGCACATGGCAACTAAGGATGGCAATTTTACCCACGGGTACGGGTACCCGTGGGTACCGTACCCGCATGGGTAGGGTATGGGCACAGTTTTATACCCATGGGTAATACCCGTACCCTACCCTAATCTCCCATGCTCTCAGCAAACAAAGGTCTTCAATATCGGTGTAGTCAGTGCTTTCTTTTTTCAAATCTTCCACTATGTTGGTTAGCATCGAACACTTTATCCCCACCTCTTCCAAATCATTATCGTAAACTGCCTCCGCCTTGGATTCACCTTCGTCCACGTCTTCCATGCCGATATCAAATGCGTGAAGTGGAGCACTCATAATTTTCGCCTCGTTCTCCTCCAACTTGTCCACATATGATGTATGAACTGTATGGAAATTGTAGCTACACAATCAAAATATAGAAACACCTAAGCAATTGTACACAATTTTGCACACATGGAGAGAAAGAGAAGAATTCTCACCTCTCCGGTGTTTCCTTGAACATGTTGGGGACGATGGTGGCATTGAAGGGAGCACGGAGTTGATAACCCACAAGTATAGGGGATCGCGTGTAGCCTTTTCGATAAGTAAGAGTGTCGAACCCAACGAGGAGCTAAAGGTAGGATAAGTATCTCTCAAGTTCTATCAACCACTGATACAACTCTACGCACACTAAACGTTTGCATTATCTAGGAAATAAAACTACGGTAGCAATACGGGTATGAGAGATAGTTTTGCAGATAATAAATACAAGAAAGTAAAAGTTAGTGCTGCAGCAATAAAGTACACTAAGTAACCATATACTAACAGTACCATGAGTGTGGAAAAGTGGTGGTAATTGTGGTGGCTTTGTCCAAGATTAATTAGTGAAGACATTTAGTTCATTGTCTTTGATGCAGTTTTCAATGTGGGAGAGGCTAAATATACATGCACTCCACTACTTGGGATTTACAAGTACTATATGATTGGATTGTTAGCAAACATCCGTAAATACTAACAATGCATTAAGGTTTCCCCAACCATAGCCTTAAGTTTATGGTCCTCTTACTCCCATACATGCAACTAACCGGTTTGAGCCCTCAGGTTTCTGTCACTCCGGCAGGACTACCCCCTTCCTTTGCACATACTACTAACCCTATGGTGTTGATCCATGCGCGCACAAGTATAATGGACACCAAAGGACAGTACCATATCAACATACAACTCTAATGAACCATAGACATTCAACAAAGCAATCAAAAGACAAATAAACTACATAAACATGACATAGATCATAGGATAAATATTATAGCATCAAACACCATGTTTACATAGGACGGTACAGAGGTTTGTGGGAGGATGAACCACTGAATACAAGGAGGAGATGGTGATGGAGATGGCGGTGAAGACGGCGGAGAGGGCAGCGAGAGGCGCAGGGCGGCGCCGGCACCGGCGGTGGCGCAGGGGGCTCCTCCTGCGCCGCCGGTTCCATGGGGGAGCACCGCCCCTTAGCCCCCTTCCTTCATGGCTTCAAGGGAGCCCTCCCCCATGGAGATGGGATCCATGGGGGAGGCAAAAACGTGGCTTTGGTGGCTGGAAATTCGTGGGTGGAGGAGTCCTCCACGAGTTAGGTTTCCTCCCTTTATATATCTTCTCGGATTTCCGTCACCCCCTTTTAGGGTTCCACCAAAACGGGCCTCCAGGCCGCGTCCGAACTCCGATTGGGCTGATCTCGGGCTTAAAATCTTCGTATGGAAAATTGTGACAACTTTGTTTTCGGGGAGACCTCCAATTGACGTCATCTTCGAGGGTCAAACTGGCAAACTTCGTAAAAAGTTCTCAGACAGATTTCAGGAAAGTCCCAATTCGACTCCAACAAGGTTTCCTCTTGTATTCTTGATAATTTCTACACATCAAAGAGTAAAACAAGAACATTGTGCACTTTTGCAACTATTAGTAGGTTAGTCCAAATAAATAATAAACTTAATATAAAAACAAGTGCTAAAAGCATAAAAATGGCATGAAACAATCAAAAATTATAGATACGTTTTGGACGTATCAACATCCCCAAGCTTAATTCCTGCTCGTCCTCGAGTAGGTAAATGATAACAAAATAATTTTTGATTGTAAATGCTATGATCAGGTCTTTAACAATTGCATGATGTATGGATAATAAAACTTAGCAATCATGTTTCCTAATGAAAAGTATCAACGAACTAAGAGCTTATAACATGAAATTTATAAACATCAACAAGATTGTAATGCTCATAATAGGATATGATAAGATGGTATCTCGCTTGCCCGTTTTTGTACAGCAAAACATAAATGCCCAGGCACCTCTGAAGTTCATGGGAAGACTAGAATCAAAGATATCAAAGATAAAAGCATCAAAGTTATATCACAGTTAACCATATTCTGGGACAAGCACATTACACTAAGAATGACAACTATGCTCTCGAGAAAGTGCTCAAAGAAAGGATGGTGACTCAACATGAAAGTAAAAGATTGGCCCTTCGCAGAGGGAAGCAGGATTATCATGTGCTAGAGCTTTTTATTTTTAAAACAGAAGCAAAATTGTTTTGGGAAGTGTTTGTTGTTGTCAACGAATGGTAGTGGGTACTCTAACCCCCTTGTCAACCAGACTTTCAAGAGCGGCTCCCATGAAGGACGTTATTTCTACCAGCAAGGTAGATCATCCCTCTTCTCTTTTGTTTACACATGTATTTTAGTTTCATTATGGGTGACACTCCCCCAACCTTTGCTTGCACAAGCCATGGCTAACCGAATCCTCGGGTGCCTTCCAACATTCACATACCATGGAGGAGTGTCTATTGCAAATTAAGTTGCTTACTGATAAATCAGGGCAAAACATGTGAAGAGAATTATTAATGAAAGTTGTAATTAATTGGGGCTGGGCACCCCGTTGCCAGCTCTTTTTGCAAATTATTGGATAAGCGGATGTATATGCCACTAGTCCATTGGTGAAAGTCTGTCAGAAGTAAATGACAAGATTGAAAGATAAAACACCACATACTTCCTCATGAGCTATAAAACATTGACACAAATTGAGAAGTACTTTGAAGGTTTTAAAGGTAGCACATGAAAATTTACTTGAATGGTTCGAAATGCCATGCATAGGTATTTATGGTGGACACTTTGGAATAACTTGGTTTTCATGGTTTTGGAAGCACGAGCAGCATTCCCGCTCAGTACAAGTGAAGGCTAGCAATAGACTGGGAAGCGACAATCAAGAGAGCAATAACCGTCATAATCATGCTTGCGACAAAACGAAATTAATTGAGACATAAAAGTGATACAAGAACTCTGAGTCAAAATAAATCATCAAGGCTTAATTGACTTTTGTTTTTCAGTCATACGCATGCATGAGCATGTGCCAAGTCAATTCGAATGAATTATTCAGAGGAGGATACCACAATACCATACCATCTTATGAGCAGGACAATGCATGTTGATATCAAAATAACATAATATGCACTATTAGCTAGTTGAGACTAACCATAAGAAAACATAAACTACTAAACAGTATTATTCACACATCATTTTTAAGTTTCAACAAGTAATCCATTAACCAATAAACATTGAAAACAGAGGATAAATAAAATATGTGACGATCCACTTATTAATGTAACTGGTGTTTGATGCTAAGATAAATAGATAATAAAATACAGCCGCTTCAAGTTTAGTTAAGTTCCTATGTTGCTCAAAAAACAAAGTTTAAAGGTTTGCAAACCGTGGGGTTATTGATGAAGAGGGATGCGGGGACATCCCCAAGCTTAGACTTTGGCCGTTCTTCAATATTCCATAGTTTGGTGTTCCTTCATTCTCTGTGAAAAAACTTCAACACAAAAACTTTCCCATTCTTTTCTGCGGTTAGACATTAGTACAATAGATAATATTTCCAAGTGCTACTATTAAACCAAATAAAATTTTGTTTTTAAGTTACAGAAAGGTTGCTTAAATGGCCAACTTATAAATGAAAGGTAAGAACCATTAAAAATCAAATGAAAACGAAAAGAGGCCACTCTTGCAACAAAAGTCAGAATCTGTCCAGAAAAACAGCAGCTGGAAAACGCAATTTTTAGGTGCACTTAAACATGCCCGAAATTTTAGCCAATTTTTGTACATGCAGAGGATTAGGTGCTACAACATCAGTAATTTTTTCGTGATTTTTAGAGCTTCCAGTAAAATATGAAAAATCGCGCAATAAGCAGTAGATACCGAAAACAGAAAATCACTTTTTACATATGTATCAACTAAGCTAAATGGATAAAACTTGGTACTTTATTTTTGATAAACTAAAAACCAGAGGCTAAAAAGACCTAGCTACAGCAAGGAAAACTCTAAAAAAAATCAAAAGTAAAACCAAAATAAAGAACCAAACAAAGAAGCAAAACAAAAGAAAATATTTTTGTTGTTTTGAATTTATAAGTGAAAGTAAAGAAGCAATCGAAACCAAATAAGAGCCTAATAAAACTAAAGAAGGTAAAACCAAGACATATAAAACAATTATAATACAAGTTAAGACAATACATATCATGTGGACGGGTAATATAGAGTATGAACGAGACAACCTCATGTTAGTTGATGAATAGGGGGATGACTCGGGCATCCCCAAGCTTAGATGATTGTATCTTCTTGAATATGTTCTTGGGATGCACCTACACATCCCCAAGCTTGAGCTCTTGCGTCTTCTTATTCATCTCATATCACCATATTGATTAGATCTTATAAGCTACATCCACATAAAACTTCACAAAACTCATTAGTAGGGTTAGTACTCATTAAATAAAATCCACTCATGTTCAAGCATTGACAAGTTTTATAATTTTTACTCAACATTAGCCACTGTATATACTAAGGTGTTCATGATTTCCGTTGTCCGTCGAAAAACTAATGAAACTAACAACACCAAGTACAATATTGAATAAACAAAGAAATCTGTCAAAACTGAACAGTCCGTAAAGATGGCATTCAACGAGATAGTTAAGTAGCTCAAATCGAAAAACTTTAGTCTAATGAAAGAAAGATAATAATCTCAGGTTTATGCACAAAAATTTTCAAGTCAAAATACTATTCTGAGATTTATCACGATTTTATTTACAGAGAAGCACAAAATCTGTCTAAACAGAACAGTCAGTAAAGATCGAATTTTTCGACCTATCTACGTACCTTAAATCAGAAAAAGTTAGTCTAATGAAAGAAAGCTAATAAGCATCACTTTGCACTCAAGAAATTTCAGATCAAGATCACGTTCTGGTGATTTTAAACATTTAATACGGTGGAGCACAGAAAATCTGTTTCTGGACAGCAAAGTAAAACTATCAACTTTCAATTAACTAAAGACTATAATTAGCATTTTATTTTTATGTACAGAGGTATATACACAATATTTACAATATTTACATGTTTTTAATGAAAAGCTTCCATGGAAAGATTTGTTTTGGTTTCATAGGCATGAACACAAGTGTTCAAGGTCGACCCCCATTTAACCATTACTCATCTTTCCAATCACTTTTCTTTTTGAAAACGTTTTTAGATAACAACTACACTAATTTTTTTTGTAATTCGCATTCCTATCCATACTAAGATAAGAACAACTTAGAACTGAAAATAAAAACTACTTAGAGATAAAGCAAACAAGTGCACACAAGAACATTACCTACGCTATGGCTCCCCGGCAACGGCGCCAGAAAAGGTCTTGATAACCCACAAGTATAGGGGATCGCGTGTAGCCTTTTCGATAAGTAAGAGTGTCGAACCCAACGAGGAGCTAAAGGTAGGATAAGTATCTCTCAAGTTCTATCAACCACTGATACAACTCTACGCACACTAAACGTTTGCATTATCTAGGAAATAAAACTACGGTAGCAATACGGGTATGAGAGATAGTTTTGCAAGATAATAAATACAAGAAAGTAAATGTTAGTGCTGCAGCAATAAAGTACACTAAGTAACCATATACTAACAGTACCATGAGTGTGGAAAAGTGGTGGTAATTGTGGTGGCTTTGTCCAAGATTAATTAGTGAAGACATTAGTTCATTGTCTTTGATGCAGTTTTCAATGTGGGAGAGGCTAAATATACATGCACTCCACTACTTGGGATTTACAAGTACTATATGATTGGATTGTTAGCAAACATCCGTAAATACTAACAATGCATTAAGGTTTCCCCAACCATAGCCTTAAGTTTATGGTCCTCTTACTCCCATACATGCAACTAACCGGTTTGAGCCCTCAGGTTTCTGTCACTCCGGCAGGACTACCCCCTTCCTTTGCACATACTACTAACCCTATGGTGTTGATCCATGCGCGCACAAGTATAATGGACACCAAAGGACAGTACCATATCAACATACAACTCTAATGAACCATAGACATTCAACAAAGCAATCAAAAGACAAATAAACTACATAAACATGACATAGATCATAGGATAAATATTATAGCATCAAACACCATGTTTACATAGGACGGTACAGAGGTTTGTGGGAGGATGAACCACTGAATACAAGGAGGAGATGGTGATGGAGATGGCGGTGAAGACGGCGGAGAGGGCAGCGAGAGGCGCAGGGCGGCGCCGGCACCGGCGGTGGCGCAGGGGGCTCCTCCTGCGCCGCCGGTTCCATGGGGGAGCACCGCCCCTTAGCCCCCTTCCTTCATGGCTTCAAGGGAGCCCTCCCCCATGGAGATGGGATCCATGGGGGAGGCAAAAACGTGGCTTTGGTGGCTGGAAATTCGTGGGTGGAGGAGTCCTCCACGAGTTAGGTTTCCTCCCTTTATATATCTTCTCGGATTTCCGTCACCCCCTTTTAGGGTTCCACCAAAACGGGCCTCCAGGCCGCGTCCGAACTCCGATTGGGCTGATCTCGGGCTTAAAATCTTCGTATGGAAAATTGTGACAACTTTGTTTTCGGGGAGACCTCCAATTGACGTCATCTTCGAGGGTCAAACTGGCAAACTTCGTAAAAAGTTCTCAGACAGATTTCAGGAAAGTCCCAATTCGACTCCAACAAGGTTTCCTCTTGTATTCTTGATAATTTCTACACATCAAATAGTAAAACAAGAACATTGTGCACTTTTGCAACTATTAGTAGGTTAGTCCAAATAAATAATAAACTTAATATAAAAACAAGTGCTAAAAGCATAAAAATGGCATGAAACAATCAAAAATTATAGATACGTTTTGGACGTATCAGGAGTACGTACATCGGCCGACGTGCGTAGGGGCTGGACGAGGCGCCCATCCTTGCATCACCTGCACCTTGGCCTTCTAGGGCCCCCGGTGAGTGATTTCGACCGTTAGATAGCGCCCCCGTTGCCGAACCAACAACCGAGACACCCCCTTTGGCGGTTGAGACACCAGAGCCTGCGGCCGCAAGGGGCCTGACTCCTTGCATGAGGTGGCTGCCCTGCCGCTTCAGGTTCTCCGAGGCGGCGAAATAATTGGGCGGAGTCGCGGAGACGTCGGCCGCGGGAGGAGAGGGTGCTCAAGGCACGACCTAAAATCCAAGAGAAACTAGCGGCAATTGCGGGTGCTCCATGGCGGCGATTGGTTGGCACGACAAGCCGAGAAGGCGCGGGGGCGGGGAGATCAGCGGCGGCGGTGTTTGAGCGGGGATAAGGAGACTGGAAGGTCCCTCCTCCAACTCGCGTGCACAAATCGTGGAAACAGAAATCCAGCCGGCAATCTCTGGTATATTTTGGGATTCCGTGGCTCGTTTCCCGCTCTAAAACAAGGCCATACAGTTTTCTGTATCTGCGTGGGTTTATTTTACCACTAATCCTTAAAACGGCAGTTATTATAAGGGCCAGGGCGTTTTCCATGATTTGCTAGAGATGCTCTAAATTGCAGAACTGAGTTATCTAATATGGAACGGAGGGAGTTCTAGCGATGGTTCTAAAAAAGCCAGTACATAGTATGAATCTAGTGTGTTACTCCATCTACTACTCCCTCTGTTCCTTGATATAAGGTGTATAGTTTTTTGAAGAAAAATCCATAATATAAGGTGTATTTTCTATTTATGGACAATTTGACCCATAAAAAAATGAGACCTAGTCTCAAAAGAGGGATTAAACGAATTGTATTTCTTTTGTGCATATTAAGAACTCATCTCTCACGATTTTTTCCACACAAAAAATGAGTCCACTATATGCAAAATACCCATGTCTTAATATTCGGGCAGGTAACTATACACCCTATATTCAGGAACGGAGAGAGTATTACGTACTAGTATTATTTTATGTCAAGCTACCTATAAATAATTGATCATGATGATCATTGAGCGTATGGTTTCTACAAATAATAACGTAGAGATAACAAGAAGTGCTTTGTGCTCTAGTGGCTAATGCTTTTTAGACCGAAGGCCGAAACCCGACGTTAAATTAATGATGTCATTGGTGGAATGAAGATGCAAAGTGTCGAACCAGGTTACAAACACCTCCATACACACAAATAAAAAATCAAGCGCGAGCCTTGTACACAGAAACTATTGAAAGTAGAGCTACAAGCAGACTGGGTCGACGAGGTTGACCACATATAGACCAGCAGGGTGGCGCCGCCCGATGCAAATTCTATCTCAAAAGGGGCCTCTATCCCTGTACAACAAGAGACACCGACGTTGGTGGGCTAGAGCTCCCCCTATAACTCAGGCCGACACACCAACGGACGTCGTACCTCGCCACGATGGGCAAACCAAACAGGAAACTTCGGCTCCGTCAACCATCACATCACTGGCACCACTAAACCATCGGAGAGAAACAATTCATGGACTCCAAATCGGCGCCTTTAGGAAGGAAGCAACACGAAAATTTCTCTGCCGCCCAAGGCAAAGGGACCTAGGGTTTTCACCCGGAGCATCGGGAAGGAAATAGGGAAGCGCTGCAACAGCGCCTTCACGAAAGTAACGGCGCCCGGAGGCGTCGCTGCCATCGGCCATGGCAAAGCCAGGTAGGCTTTCACCACGACAGGACCCCGACTTCCGATCCGCATGTGTTTGGCTACTGAGATGGCTACCAGACCACATCTACCGTTGGCTATCCGCCAGATTTCACGCTGTCCTCACGGCCATGAACACTGGACAATACCTGAGCCGCGACCCGCGCCTCGGCGCCACAACTTCCACCACCCGGGGCCGCCGCCCCGGCTTCCAACCTCCACGCACATTCTAGAAGATCGAGGGGCCGCTCCTGTCACAACCACGAGAGAGGCACCTGCCACCGTCCGTGCATGAGCAAAACATCGTCGACTGACCCAGGCAGAAGCAGCAAGCACCCAATCCCGCTGGGATCCGAGTGCCACATCCATGGAGGGTTGTCCAGATCAAGATATCGCGGAAGCAGAGGCAACTGCCGCGGCCATCTCGAGGAAGCACAGGGCCCCCAACCCTGGCCATGAGCCCGAGAGGCACCTTCCCAACGAACACGCTCAAGGAGAGCTGGCACTGCGGGGCCCGCTACGCCGCCGCCCAACAACACCATAGCGGCTGAGTCGGCCTCAATGCAAACGCCGCGACAAGGCCTCCTCACCGACCCAGCTAGACGCGAGGAGAAGCCCCGCCGCGGGCTTTGCCCGGTAGCGGTAACCGGCGGTGGCGAGGGAGAGAACGAGCGGTGGCGCCTAGGGTTTGCCCCCGAGTCGCCTGAGGTGGCTAACGCTTTGGGCAGGCAGCTGGGAAGTTTCAAGTTCGAATCTCCACGCGCTCAAATTATTTTAATTGTTTATTCCACCACATACAGGTGGGACCCACATGTAAGGGCAGAGGTAAGGTCTCATGTGTCAGCTAAAAAAATGATAAGGGTATTTCTGCAAAAAATACCAACACCACGGGTCAGATCCATAATCGTTTGGACTAGTTTTGCACCTTATCATCAAGTTTTTGTACCGCGGTACAACAAATTGCAAGTTGTTGTTCTAATTTGCACGTTGTCGACAAGTTTTTGTACCACCAGTGCTATTACCTCGTTTGTTTTCATAGTTTGAGTATTGTATGCTTTATTGGCCAACTTTTATGATGGAATACTATATTAAGGGGAACACATTATATTGGTAAGCATTTTTTACTTCTAGTAGATATTGCAAATTGTGAAGTTTTTATTTGATAGGAGGGTCTCGCCCCAATTTCATTATTATGAAACTGATAATACAACCTGCAATAATTCAGAACCACTCGCCCTGGGGCAAACTCCCCCAGCAGCCACCAAACCGGCAACTACCAAACATGAAAAGCATCTAACAAACTATACTACTAAAGCCAACCGGCAGACTAAAAAGAACCTGCTACCACCACAACTAAGCATTACAAGTTTCACTGCCATCACAAACTTCGTTACACGTCCAGTAAGCATTACAACTCTTAGCAAAGATGTGTTCCATGCTCATGTAGAAGTGATCGGCAGCCTCATCCACTCCGAAGGCAGCAAGCAAGGGTTTATATGAGATTGCTTGAGGATTCGATCCTCATCACCTCAGGACCCCACCCCAGCCTCATGTGGAAAACTTCAGCCACCACCAGCCACACTAGCGTCAACGAAGGTTTACTCTCTGCAAATCAAATCATCCCAGGAAAATAAAAGGAGACGGATCCTGTGGAAAGGTCCCGTCGAAACAGGCTGTGTCCAGATCGCCCATATCAACGCGGCTATCCCTGTCGACAACAGGATATTGTCTTTCATACAAAAAGCTTCTACCCATAGTGGCAAAGCTTCAAAACTACCAAGTACCGTTATCAGATTAAAAGCACAACAAACTACACTCCAAACATACTTTTCCTACTGGGCATTCAAAGAAAAGGTGGTCAAAAGTCTCTATATTGCTACAAAACATACACTACACTTTGTTAAAGTCCAAAAACAACTATCCTCTACTTCCATTAACTCTACATTAGCACCCAAAGCTTGCAGCTTATACAACATTTGAGCTAATACTCCCCAAAGAGTTCTACGAAAATTAAGTCTCTACCATCCTTCAAGAAGAGACTTTACTCACAACTTTACTCACGGCCTCATCCAAATCTGCCCTAAGGAACCAGCATAATTCAAATTTAAAGGTCTACACACACTTTACTTTTAACAAGCCAAAATCTAGGACTAAAGGCGAGCGATCCGACATATCCCTTGACAGCAAATTTAATAAAATATAATGGACACATCCTTTCCAGTTAGAACTCACTAGGAATCTGTCCAGTCTCGCAAGGATTGAATCCTGCTGGTTATTTTGACCAAGTAAAGCGTCTACAAGTATCTCTATATCCTTCATAATCCAAAATCTATCACATCATTCAACAAACCTTTTTTATTGCTCTCATTTGCTTTTCCTAATGAAAATAAAAAACCCTCCAACAATAAGAGGAACAGAAGAACATCTAAAAACATGAGTTAGCTCTACCAGGAAAGCTTCCTTGATTCTAGTGTGGGGCGCGGGGCCCATAATAAGTAGCAGTAACGGAAATAACACCAGACTTTTATATTTAACACGCATCATAGCATAAAACATACCAAATTCAGATGCTAAAACATCAAAAGTATCTAAATCTATACCCAGCAAAATACCACCAGAGAAGCTCTGCGAAGGAACCCAAATCCGAAGAAAAAAAAGCTCTACAAGTTGTACTATTAAGCCAAGAAACGGAAAAGGAACTTTTCTTGGTCACAAGTATACCAAGGAAACCCAAGCATTCCACTAAGAAACTAGGTAATGGAAAAAATAACACCTTCTCAGGTTCACCTACACCTCTAGCATTCCAATTAAAACCTACCATGAAATACTGAATTTAATCTGTCCACCAACCTCTACTAGCAATTCTATTTACAGAAATAGATTTTATAGATACCTAGCCATGCCATCAATCTAGCTTTTACTTCTACAGACATAAAAACCTCTACTAGCCATTCTATTTGCAGAACTAAAATTTTAATGATACCTAGCCATGCCATCAATCTAGCTTTACTTCTACCAACAGAAAAACCTCTAGTAGCAATTATATTTGCAGAATTAGATTAAATTGATACCTAGCCATGCCTTCCATCTAGCTTTACTTCTACCAACATATAAAAAACTCTACTAGCAATTCTATTTTGCAGAACTAGATTAGATTGATACCTAGCCATGCCTTCAATCTAGCTTTACTTATACCAACATAAAAACCTCTACTAGCAATTCTATTTGCAGAACTAGATTATATTGATACCTATCCATGCCTTCAATCTAGCTTTACTTCTACCAACATAAAAACATCTACTAGCAATTCTAATTGCAGAGAATTAGATTTTATAGAAACCTAGCCCTACCAACAAACTAACTGTACTGCAGGTGTACCTGCACTCGTCGAACAGCATCCACCACCATCACTCCACAAACCTGACCACAAGGTGCAGCGGCGACCAGATCCGCCGACCGACTCTCATGCGAGCGAAGCCACCCTGGCTACCGCCGAGCCCGCGCCACCGCGGCTCACCGAACGCCAGATCTGGGCGAGCCCAAATCAAGCCGCCGGCGACGCCCCGAGCATGCCCGCCGCCAAGAGCCTCCCGCGCGAGCACCACGTCCAGGCGTCGCCGCCTAGAGCCCCGTCGCTGCGCTGCCGCGCCCTCGCTCGTGCAGCGCCTCCGCCTAGCTGCGTCGTCCCGCGCCACCCGCTGCCATGCGAGGAGGAAGGAACGCCTCGCCGCCGCCGCCGCCACCGCCGACCAGGCTCCGCCCGGCCGCGCGCTCTGGCGACGGCGAGGGAGGGGAGAAGGAGAGGAGGAGGGTTTCCCAGGCGGCGGCGCTAGGGTTCCTCCCGAGACGCCCTTTTGTTCATGGTCTGATATTCTTGATGGGAGCAGAGTAAAGCGACACACCTACAAATTGTGAAGTGTGTTACTTATATGCATTGATACACATGACTATATGCCATGTTAACCTGGACACCGGGGGCATTTTTGTCCTGGGTCCGCCCCTGCTCACACTCAGACCAATAACCCATCAAGCTAGATGGCGAAAGTGAGGCGGAGGGCACCATGCCGTTGTCATCCGACTCCGGCAAGGCGAGCGCCCAGAATGGATCACGAGAAGGATCAGCGTCATCGCCCATGTTATCGGCAGCCATCACGCCACGTCACACATTCTTGGGCAGTTTGGATGTATCGGACGTAGTACTTAACAGCTACTCCCTCCGTATCAAAATATCTGTAGCCATGTTTGGAGTACAAAGTATTACAAAAATCGATCCTTTAATACAGATGGCTACAGATATTCCAAACGAGACCAGTGTTTTGTAGCTCATCCTACGTGTAGGACGTTTTTTCAAAAAATTCAAAAAACGATACTTTAAAAGTTCAGAAATTTTAAAAAATAATCCTAGTTGTAGATAATGATGACTTCTAGCAGTGTGAAAAAAACAATTCGAAATACTTTGTATTTTGGGCTGTGTAAAAATGACAAATCTCTACATCCGAGGCGGTGAACAGTGCAAATTTTGAAAATTTTCAGATTTGTCAAAATTTGTCATTTTTGTGTAGGCCGGAATACATAACATTTCGAGTTGAAAATTTGCAGCACATTAGAGTACATCATTCTCAACCTCTATGATTTATCTCGGAATTTTTGGAAACTTCAAACTGTTGATTTAAAAAAAGCAAAAAAAACAAGCTACATGTAGGAGAGTTATTAAGGGACTTTTCGTTTGGAAAATGTTTCTAATCATCTGGGGGATCCCACAACTTGCGTCCTCCTCCTTGCGCGCACGACACGCGTCCACCTACGTGGAGGAAGCGACAGTCCCAACTAACCAACCTTATCTTTTCATCCTCCACACGTTGCTATCGTTCCTCTTTTCTCCTCTCAAATAGCGAGCTGCGTCGCTTCCTCGCCGGCCCTGCCGGCGTTCTCCGTGCCACCCTGCCGGCGCTCCCCGTGCGGCCTTCTCCGCCGACCTTCCGGCGCTTCCCGTCCCGCCTTCGGCCGGCGCCACCGCGCCCTCGTCCGCTGCTACGTCAAGCTTCGCCTCGGCCTCCTCTGCACGGCCGCAAGGACGACTGCCGGCACCGTCCCATGTGCCGAGCTCCGGCCGGCCTGACCTCATCCGGGGGGGGGGGGGAGGGGGCTCACCTACCGTTGCGTCGAGCTTCGGCCTGACCTCATCCATGCGGACACCATCGTTGCATCGATGCAGTCAAGGGGAGGGCCGTCGTGGCTGCACGGCGCTGCCATGGCCCGGAGGCGCTGCTACTGTCGTGGCGACACGGTGGTGCCATGGCCCGGAGGCGCTGCTGCCGTCATGGCGGATGACGAAGCTGCGGATCCCCGAGCTCGTCGGTGCTGCGACCTCGAGCCGTCGCCATGGTTGAGGCCAGCGAGGCCGAACTCCAAGAGGCCGAGCTTCCCCGGCGGCCCGCGGTGGTGCTGCCTGCGCTACAGGGTGGCGCTGCTACCGCCCGGCGGCCGCGAAGCTGCCATGGAGGGCAGTGATGCTCCCGTAGATCGACGGCGGTGCTGCCGGAGCAAAAAAATTCAATGATTTGTGTTCTTCTTTCCTTTTGATGTTGTGCAAATTTATCGAAGCTTTGCAACAAAATTCTTCATCTTTTTATGCAAATTCATGGAACAATTGCAACAAGTTCTTTTTTGATATATTTTTTCTTTGTGTCGTGCAAATGTTTTGAAGTTTTGTAGCAAATTTTTTTTCAGTTTTGTTGCAAATCCGTAGATCTGTCGTAGCATTTTAAGATGCATTTTATCTTTGAATAGGTGCAAATCCTCAGACTTTTGTAACAAATTTCTTCTCCTTTTGATGCAAACCCACATCAGCGTTGCAGCAAAATGTTCAAGAGCTTTTCAAGCGATCCATGGCGGCGCTGGCGATGGCCGGAGTTGGGCATGGAGGCATATTGCTCCCAGGGCTCAACCATGTTGCTGCCAAGGTGGATGCTCCCAACGGCGCGCGGCGTTGCTCCCGACGGCGCACGGGAGTAGTGACGGCGCTCGGCGGCGATGCTCCCGACGGCGCACGGCGGCTTGCTACGGACGGCGGTGCTACCGTAGAGGTCCGGCAGTGCTACTGTTACCGCCGCCCACCGGAGTAGCGGCGGCGCCGGCGGTGCTACCGTAGAGGTCCGGCGGTGCTATTATGGGTGGGCGGCGGTGCTGCTCGATGGAGTAGCGGCGCGCCGGCGGTGCGCTCCCCGGAGTAGCGGCGGCGCTGACGGTGGTCCGACAGGGAGGGGAGGTATGGGGCCGAGACCGCTGTGGTGAGAAACGAAGAGGAGGACGTGGTCATACTCTTACCTTTTTTTCTTTTTCTTTTTTGACCAGTACATTTTGACCAGTCAACGGGACACGCCTCCGTCTAAGATCACCCGGGTGACGCTCAGCACGCCCCTTTTCGTTTTCCAAACTGATTTGAACACAAAGAAATAAGACGTACTTCAAGTAGTACTCCTACATACCCTGGATATTTTAGGACGAAGCTAGCTCCATCTAACTGCCTACTGGATTTTCTTAGATATCACAACAACAAGTATATGGATATCATAATGACAAGATTACTGCTAACCGTTACCATTACTTCTATTTTGCGATGCAAACCTGTTGGTTAATTATGGTGCACATAACACTGCTTATCTTCAGTTTCTTGTACAAACAAAAGGAAAATATAGGTCAGTTCGATATGCTCATGAACGAAACTGAACAGATTTAGTGCTCCCAAAAGTAAAATCCCATTTAGCATATCTCACACAATTTCTTTCTGAGCTCCTCCCTGTCAGGCCCAAAAGAGATATGTTCTCCCAGTGTGGTGTCCATTTATTTCTGCCCCATGGAGGTATGCTCGCACGCTCATCAATATACATGATGCTCAGATCTACACGGACGTGCACAAAATCCACCCTCTTGCACCGCAAATTCAAATTTCATATGCGATGCCAACCTTGAGCAGCTGCCCCCGAGGAATGGAAAACATCTTGTCTCCTTTCCGAGAGTTCTTCCTTAGAAAGTTGAAGATGTAGTTTACAGCAATCTTCTTAAGGAGGTTGGAGTGAGGCTTGGCCACTACTTCAGTCTCCCCAAGTATGTAAACCACACCATTATCGACCTCCCGTTGGATCACCTTTTGGTCCTCCTCAATCTTTAACATTTCTTCTAGGTTCATCTTAGCCGTCTAATTATGGCAAAACAAGTATATATAATTAGAACCGGTCACTAGTATTAGGAATGCAACATATGTTTGATAAGAATTATTTGCAGTTGATGCGTAGATTGTTCACCTGAAATATTGCCAGACGGTTGCTCATACCAACTTGATGCATTGTGAGTTCAGAGAAGGATTGAATTGGCGTAAGCATCTCCTCGGCATAGACGCCGCTGCCATGCCCTGAGGGCTTCTTCTCCCAAGAAAAGCTATCTATTCGAATGCTAGGATAACTCGTCTTGAGTGGCTCGGCTGTGCTGTAGAGGCTAAGGTCCCGGACATAGTATTGGAGGTACTCGACGAGAGTTGTAACGAAGTCATTGGCCATCTCGAGGGTGTCCCGGTACCCGTACCGAGCAACACACCGAAAGACCATGCTCTCTTTGGGCTCCACCTGCCGGAAGAGGAAGCGCTCTGAGACATCGACGCGGGGGATCGGAAGTTGCTTCACCGAGATGAAGACGATGACAGAGTGAATGGTAGGGATCTTCTCGATGAGGTGAGGGAATATGGGCGGGATGCCTTGCACCAGCTCCGTGTAGAAGAGGCCGAGCCCCGGAACCCTCTTCAGGTCATGGCGCTCGAGAAGAGCCTTCACCTCGTCGGGCGACACGGTGTGCTGCAGCTCGTACTTGTAGCGTTTCACGTGCACGTAGTGCCATACGATCATAATCACCATGAGAACGGCCGACATGGCCAACGGGAAGTAGGGACCCTGCGTGAACTTGTATAGAACTGCCGACAGGTAGAGGGTCTCCGTGGACATGAAGACGACAAAGAAGGTAGCGATCCACCAGATGTTTACCTTCCATACCAGAAGCATCACGATTGTCATCAAGAGTGTTGTTATCACCATCACAAGGGCTACACATATTTCTGTACAAGAATATGTAGTTTAGGAGCATGTATACATTATGTATTTATGCGGAGATTAACTAGTAAATATGCAACACAAAAATAATTTTAAAGGAAGTAAAGTTTCAAGCATTTTTATACCATGTGCTTTGGCGATGAAACCAGTTGTCCTGAAGCTTAGGGTCACAATACAAGAAGCTAGGCAAAGAAAGAAGTTCACTTCAGGAATATACAGTTGGCCTGAATAGCGGCTTGACGTGTGTAGTATCTTCACCCTGGGAAAGCAGCTGAGTGTCTGTAGATGTGACATGGTTGCAAAGGCGCATGAAACCATGGCTTGGCTTCCGATGACTGAATTCGTAAGAGCGAGGACAAAAGTTGGCCAGAATAGAGTGCCTGAAATTACAAATCAGGATGCCGATCCCTAATTAAGGTTCTCATGCAGAACTTGGACAATATATAAACTAATGAGACATATCTTGCAGATTACATACTTGGAATGGAATTGAAGAAAGCATTTGGTATAAATTGCATGTCCATGTGTTTCCTCAGGTAAGCTGCTTGCCCAATATAATTGAGCAGCACAGATGGCAGTAAGCCAAAGCTAAAGCTCAGCTGAAACATGAAAGAAGTCGTTCAATTCCATAATATATATGTCCTATATATAATATATATTCTAGGAAAATACTTGAATTGTCTACAATTCAGTTTGCATAGAGTACAAAACCTGTACTTGGAATGATATGGTAATGGTCATATAACTAATATAATACACGCCACACGGTATACAAAGTGGTTGATAATAGTTCTTCTACGACGCCATTCTAGAAAGCTGCAGTCAAACTTCTCTACTTTTCACTAGCGGGATATATATAATAAAATTATGAAATAATTTTAGTATCTTTAAGTTCGGCAAGTTTACATACATAGATATAAACAATAGACACAGTTGTATCTCCCATATTGTGTCCATATATATATATCCTATCAATCTTTACCCAGTCAAGAGAAGGACTTCAAAAATTGATGCAGTTAACGAATCTCTTATCTAATTATATATTCCCTCCGGTTTTTTTATGCAAGGCCACCATCCAATTTTTCAATACCAAGAAAAATAAAACCAACTAATAAATAACACGATTAATTGTGTAAAAAATCTGATCAATTCTTCTCACAGTGTTCTTGTATAGATGCAAATTGTATTTTTATACTGGCCTTGTATTTAAAATATGAGGGTGTATGCATTATCCCTCAACAAAGGGATAAGAGAAGATCTTCGTTTACCTGAATAGACTTTATGCTGAAGTATCCTAAATCAGCATATAGGGCTTCTGTGCCTGTTACAAGATAACAACTCGGACAAGTTCAGCAAGCGAGACAAGTTTACTGTGAATGCAATATTGATAATGTATAATATCATCAGAATTTTCATGCTGTCTATTCTTTGTCCCATGATATGGGCCTACCTGTAAAGCAAAGAAGAATTTCACCAAGGGAAACCCATCCTTTTTTCTTGTTCCTTCGAAAATAGTCGATGATGTATTTCGGGTTGAACGCCTTTAGTGTGCCAATATCGTACTTGATCAGGTCATAAATCCCGATACCAGAGATGAGAAGGAGCCACACAACAACAACTGGAGCAAACGTGTAACCAATCTTGTCTGTCCCGAGGTGCTGCACTGCGAAGAAGGCTACCAAAATCCCTACTGTGATCCATACTAGTTGATCTGTCCAGAAGTAACCAAATCATATCAGGAATTTATATAGCGAAAGATTCTAAATTGAGTTATGATTTTTTTTCTACAAATCAACTTGAAAGTTGGTCAAAGTCATTTCTTCCCACATTCTTGGGATCTTTTTGCTGGTTTTTACTCCACCAACGGTTCTCAAAGTCTTATGTCAGGCTATAGCTGATAACTAAAGTAAAAAAAAATGAATAGTAAGTACTATTATTATTATCATCGAAAGGTGCAGAGCATTAATGACCAGTTGAAACAGTCAGCATTTGCAACTAACTAGTTTAAACTTAACTGTCATAATTTGGAATTTTCCACGAGCGAACGTGGTCTGAGAGATAAGTGTGGTTTGATATGTAAGTAGTAGTACCATATAGGGGAGCTATAGCTGCCCATTATCTGGCAATTCCCTTATATTATTTGAAATAACCATGTCACTGCTGCACAATTTACTTCCCGCGATTATCTGGTTACACATTTCTGTCTTTTGTACCTGTTGTCAGATGAGGTGCTCTCAGTTTCAGGCCGTTCACCGCTGACAGTACTGAAACATTTCACAATCAGGAAATACAATTAAGATCAAGTCTAACGAAAAACAAGCTGCAATGTTATAAAAATAAAATTGACGATCAAGAAATTGTGCCTAAACTATATGTATATATACATTCATTGGACAGAAAAAGTACCGGAGATGGGAGGGGTTAGAATGCAGTCGCTGATGGCTAGCGCCGTCGCGAAGATGGTGAGGAAGAAGAGCGTAAGCTTTGCCGGTTTGCTCGACTCCAGCAGATTTTTCATCCACTGGGCTCTCCTAAACGTCGCCGACGGCTTTCTGTGGCTGTTGTACCTTGAAACGAGCTCATCCTCGGCTTGTTGGTTCGGGATGAGGGCTACCTTTGCGTAGCGCGAGATCAGAGAGTAGAGAGCAAAAGTTCCACCTGACGAATATTTGGAAACCATTTGCGTCATGATTGAGTTTCCAAACTGTACTGATCATACTCATCAAACATTCAAGAATATTTATGTCGATGAATATCGTGACGCACCCTCGCCCTCGTCGTTGGCATACAGGGCGATGAAGATGATCTTGACCATGGCGAAGAGCAGGAAGCTGTAGATGATGAGGGATAGGACGCCGAGGACGTCGTCCTCATGGCCGATCCCGTACTTGAAGGTATTGGAGTAGACGTACAGAGGCGACGTACCAAGGTCAGCGTAGAGGATCCCCACGCACTGGAACCCCAGCCGCAACGTCCTCACCCAGCTATCCTGTAACATTGACAAATCAACGATGCAAACAATTTAGTCCAATGTTTTGACTTGGATCGACGTAAGGAAGTCAACCCGACCTAGAAGAGCTAGTGCCGGTAAATTACTAATTACTAACTATATAAAAAAGATGGTCGCTTTCGCGACCGGAGAGCCCTCGGTCTACTGTTTAATACTGTTCCAATGAACAGTGTTGAACAGTATTCAATCCGCGCCGTCGCTTCCTCATCCAACGGCCCACGCGGTTCCGCTCGCACCATTTTGCAAAAAATACTCGCAAAGCCAAAAATTGCCTCAAAGTCCACAACATACCGAGAAGAAGGACTGCTTTGCAATTACAGAAAACTCCAGGATCCTTTCTGAAAAACAACCACACAATCCCCCTTCCCCTTCTTCTTCTCCGCGCGAACCCGAGATCGCCGCAGCCACCGCCGCGCCGTGCGGCCGCTCTGCTCCTCCCCCCACAAATCCGAGCACGCAGGGAGTTCCGCCTTCTTCTCCTCTCCATCCTCGTGTAGTATCGCCTGCTGGGCCGCTGGATCCACGCCGGGATCGTCGCCGCCATCGGACCGCTACGGCCACCGCGTTCGGCCGCTGCCGGCGACGCTCCGGCAACCCAAATACAGCGGCGCCGCCGCTTGCAAGCAGCTCGCATCCACGCGTCTCGCATGCGCTCAGGCGCGCGCTCGACCTCGCACGGACGTGATGTCACCGTGGCTGCGACGCCGCCATGCCCACTCTGTGCACTGATGACGTCAGCAAGACGTCACAGTGGACCCACCATGTTAGATTTTTTATTTGTAAATAATTTTCAAAATAAATAAAAACCCTGACGTGCGGGACCCGTTTGCCAGAAATTTCGCAAATACAGAAATGTACTAAAATTCTAAAAACTCATATCTTCTAATGTCCGATTCAAAATATTGCATATAAAATACAAAAAAAAAAAATTCAACCAATTTTTAAAATTCCCAGAAAAAAAGGATGCACCAAAAAATACTTTGTGCCAAAAAAAATTTGCAAACAATATATCAAAAATCATGAAAATTAACAAGTTTTTAGACTTCCCCCACAAAAGCTGCACGAAAAAAATCATTGTACACATTTACTAATTTAAGAAATTTTAAAGTTTAAGAAATTTTCAAACTTCCACACTAACTAATAAATGTCCATTTTGTTGATAATGTGTGGGACCCACCTGCCAGAAATTTCGCAAATACAGAAAAATATTGAAATTCATAAAACTCATATCTTCTAATGTATGGTTCAAAATATTGCATATAAATTACAGAAATATTTCAAATGCAACAAATTTTCAAAATTCCCACAAAAAAGAATGCACCAAAGATACTTTATGCAAAAAAAATGCAAACAATATATCAAAAATCTTCAAAATTAACAAGTTTTTAGACTTCCCCACAAAAGTTGCACGAAAAAAAAATCCAAAAAAAAAATGCAAACAATATATCAGAAATCTTCAAAATTAACAAGTTTTTAGACTTCCCCCACAAAAGTTGCACGAAAAAAAATCCATTGTACACATTTACAAATTTCAGAAATTTTAAAGTTTAAGAAATTTTAAAACTTCCACACTAACTAATAAATGTCCAGTTTGTTGAAAATGTGTGGGACCCATCTGCCAGAAATTTCGCAAATACAGAAAAATACTGAAATTCATAAAACTCATATCTTCTAACGTACGGTTCAAAATATTGCATATAAAATACAGAAATATTTCAAATACAACAAATTTTCAAAATTCCCACAAAAAAGAATGCACCAAAGATACTTTACGCAAAAAATGCAAACAATATATTAAAAATCTTCAAAATTATCAAGTGTTTACATTTCCCCACAAAAGTTGCACAAAAAAAAAATCCATTGTACACATTTACAAATTTAAGAAATTTTAAAGTTCAACAAATTTTCAAACTTCCACACGAACTAATAAATGTCCATTTTGTTGAAAATTTATTTGATTAGTTTTCCATATATTTTTTCTACTTTACCGCTTAAAAAAAAGGATTTCAAAATTTCCAATCACAACGGGCACGGCCTGACCGTACACTTTTAACACAAAAAATGGCACCAAAAATACGTTGGGCACAAAAAAAAACCGCAAACAATATACGAAATTTTACCAAATTTACCTAATTTTCAGACTTTCTACACAAAAAATGCAAACAAACAAAAAAAACATTGTGCACATTCAAAAATTTAGGAAATTTTTATCTTCACGAAATTTTCAAACGTTCCACACAAATATCCACCACAGGCGCGGCGTGCCGCCGCGCTAAAATTCAACTAGTAACAAGTTGATATAAGTCTTTGTTTCCGACAAGTCCATGCATGTCGCGCATGGGGAACAAAGTACGGACAAGTTTACTTGTTTTGTTCGTCAGAACAGCAGTAGGAACTTGTGCAGCGTGCTGCTACGTGCGCCTGCTGCAACACCATGCTCTGTCACACGCTCCTTCCATCTCAACCGAGCTTCATCTCGGACCCTAATAATCTATTAACAAGCTTCATCCCATTCACAGGACATGATAGCTTTGGTCACCAAAGTCCTTGGTAGCAAGATATTTTGTGCCCAAATGGTCTGTTTTCTTGCAGTGCACCGGTGGCACACTGTCGGCCGTGGGCTCAGTTTCAGAGTACCGTGAAGCATGCGGCAGCGGCGGGACGAGGAGAAGGAGATTGTTAGGTGATGGAAAAAACGACGGCGTCGCGGCGATCGATGTGCCTTTAGCTGCTGCTATAGGTGGCATGGCTGGACGATGCGGGCACCGGTGGGGAGTGGTAGGATAGAACTTGCATGAGGAGTCGGGCCGGGTAATTCAAGTCGTAGCGAGCTAATGTTAATGGTGTTGCTAAGTTGCGATGCATCTGTACCTGTCTATGGTGGCCGGCGTGGGCAGGCCTCGTCGCGTCGAGGTACAGGGAGTCCTGCCGCCGGACGTCCGTCGGCTCCGCCGGCACCTCAAGATCGCCGCTGTGGGGCACGATCTCCTGGCTACCTCTTCCACTGAACGTTGCCATGTTTCTTATCGTGTTGCTCTATCTATCTATGTGAAGTGTCGCAGCTCTCAAGGCTTTACTCTGCCATTTATAAGCAGCTCGTGTGCGTGCCTGCGTATGTAGGTAGCTAGCTGCTACTAGTTGCTTACGTCACGGCAGCTCTCATCCCACTTTGAGCTGCTAGATACTGCCTTTTATAAGCAAGCAACCCAGCTGAGCTTGCCTACTAGACTGACTTCTCGTCACCCTTAATTTCCCATCTCAGCACAGCAGGTAGGAAAGTTCTGATTTGTTTTGAGGGGATTTATTATTAATTCGATCGTCTTCCGAAACAAATATGTATATATTTCGCTGGCTGCTTTTGCTTGCTTGCTTGCTACAACAGTTAACTAGTCACACACGTCGATCGATCGTCAATCTTGACTTACTCGATGACCCATTAATTGGGACTGAGAAAGTCGCCAATGCGATGTATTGGCCGACGCCAGCGTAGGGCGACGTGGCGCTCAATCCATGGAGTTTGACAGTCAGGCCATATCGATAGCTCGCGCCGACTTGGAGTCCAGCCCGTTTGATGTACCCATCGTTTTCAGTAGTTGAGCCATGTTCAACGTACATACTGTATCTTAGGCTCTATAGCGGTCTGTGTCGCGCATACTGTCCATCGGGTCGATTTAAACCGATACTGACTGTAGATCCACATCACGTGTGTCGTGTGGCTGTCAGCTCCCGTTGAATTTGAAATCTCTGGTTCACGAGTAGGATTTGCATATGTTCCTCAATTTTGGAGTTCATTCGTAAGGCTCAACCTCAATTTCGTCTCGCACGCGGCACGAACCATGGGCTAAGCCGCCGTTTATGTACTCCCTCCGTCCAAAAATAAATGTCTCAAGTTTGATCAAAAGTGAAGGTATCTAGACATGTTTCATGTATAAATGCATCCACTTTTTGTCAAACTTGAGACACTTATTTTTGGACGGAGGGAGTACCTGATAAGTCCTCCATGGTACACTTAGTATATAGCACGTTCTAGACGCTGCGGCTAATTTTGACCCCGTTGGTCCTCTAGCTTCCAGGGTTACACTATATCATTACGATTTAGTTAACAACTTTACCAATCTTTTTTTTTTTGAGAATTCCTGGTCTTTTACAGTACAGCTATAGTATCTGAACTCACGCACAACGCACTCCACACACACTCAACACCACACGCACGCCACCTGTGCGCAAGCTAGACCTAACCAGACTATACTAAGCTTTTGAATCTCCGTGAGCCTAGACCTACTGGGAAACCCCTGCGGTGGTGGGCACACTACAATACCACTAACTGAACCACGGTGGAAACGGCCCAAAAGCTAGAACTGGGGCAGACTGATTAAGGGCTCAGCCTTCTGCGTAAACGCAGCCCAAAGTCCCTCCACAAATTTGCTACAGCGCGAACACTGTTCAAGAGAACAGTGCAGCGATGGACACTCTTCACGTGAACAGTGCCGCGCAGGTGAGACATCCGAAAATTCGCTCCCGCAGGAGTCAAACCCAGGCGGGCTGGTGAGCCACTGCTCACTCAACCACCACGCCACTGCGTGGTCCTCACAACTTTACCAATCTTATCAGTAGTTGAGCCATGTTCAACATACATACTGTATCTTAGGCTCTGTAGCAGTCTGTGTCGCGCATACTGTCGATTGGGTCGATTTAAACCGATACTGACTGTAGATCCACATCACGTGTGTCGTGTGCCCGCGCGCTCCCGTTCAAATGGAAATCTGTGGTTCACGAGTAGGATTGCATATGTTCCTCAATTTTTTGAGTTCATTCGTAAGGCACAACCTCAATTTCGTCTCGCCCGCGGCACTACCATGGGCTAAGCCGCCGTTTATGTGCCTGGTAAGTCCTCCATGGTACACTTATACTGTATAGCACATGTTCCAGACGCTCCGGCTAATTTTGAGTCAGTTTGTCCTCTTCCAGGTTACATTATATCATGACGGTTTATTTAACAACTTTCCCAATCTTATCAAGATAAATTATCAGTTTTTCTTTGTGCACGGCAATGAATAGCTGTTTCGTTCAAAGCACGTGGTTCGATTTTTTAAGTGAAAATAGCAGATTCACTGTTATTTACATGCATCTGCCTGCACCCGCACGTACACAATCACGGAACCGAGTCACAAAGCTTGAAAAAAGAGTAACAAACGGACCACGGGGGTCTTCACAGTATAGCGTGGTGGCGGCCTAGGCAGTGTGCATGGTTCCCCACAGTTCAGCGCGATATCAGATGGATGGCCGAGTGGACCTACTCGCTTTGGGGGGGGGGGGGGGTTGTGTGTCTCAACGACAACCTTGTAGGGGTATCTCCGTTGGTCGCCTCCTCAAGTCATTGCTTAGGTGAGGAACTCATTCCTCTTGTCCGTTTCTCCGACGGAACCTCAAATCGGAGTTTGCTGGATGTGAAGTCGCAGTTACTTACTCAACGGGAAGTGATGATACAATGATACTTGCGGGTAACCTTGACGTCATTCTTCTCCTGACGATGCGTGAAGTGCGTGTTGGCAGCCAGATTAGCCGGTGTGCCTTCTTTGGTTTGGATGTATTGTAACATTTTTAGCCTGATTTTCCGCTAAATAATAAATAAGGACACATATTTTAACGAATTAGATGAGTTAACGATTTTACCTCATTTTGAAAGAAAAAAACGATGAGTGGTACGATCGTTTATGTTGCCATACGAAACACGGAATTTAATACTTTAAGTGCTAACCACGTATTATCTACTGGAAGGAAGACAGTAGATATATGCTGAGTAGTACGTATTGGTTGACACAAACCCTTTTAAAATAGACAGAAAATGACACAATGCAATTTTTCAAAGTCTCGTGTGCGAACATAGAAGAATTCTTCCTGCAGAACGGACCTGGAGAAAAAGCGGCCAAGTCGATCTAGTCTGTACTCGAGACGAAATATTGCACCTTAGAATAGTATGTTGATGTAGAACTTCCGAAACGACAAACTTGCGCATGCCAAAAATTTAGTTGCTGCTGAACACTTTGTGCGCATTATTCTCAAAAGTAAAAAAAAAATGAGCTCAAAGGTTAAAAGAAGCTTCCAAGTTCCAACGACCGCTCACACTAGTGGAAAACGGGGCTTTAGTCCCGGTTCCAGAGGGCTTCTAGTCCCGGTTAGGCAACCGAGACTAGTAAAGCGGGACTGAAGTCGCCCACCCTTTAGTCCCGGTTGTCTACGAACCGGGACTAGAGGCCCTCCCACGTGGCCACGGCATAGCCCGCGGGGCTGGGAACCTTTAGTCCCGGTTCGTAACAAGAACAGGGACTAGGTTTTGCTTCTTTTTTTTTATTAATTTTCAGGGTTTTAGAGTTTTAGGAGGGGTTAGGGGTTTCGGATGATTTCCATCGTACAGGGATCACGTCGATGCGCCAAAAACGTGTTCTGGTATATATAAATTACTATATGAAGATTAAGTTGATGCATATATATATAACACATACAATTACATGAAGATCACGTTGATGACACATACAAATTAAGTAGTACATGAAGATCACGTTTTCCCGGTCCCAGGTACTTAATTACATGGAGATCACTATTACATGGAGGCATACTATTGATCTGTAGCATAGTGGTACTCTCCGAATTTAGATATGACATCCGAAGGAAAAATCCCGCCAATTCCTCCCCAATTGCTTTGAAGCGGGCCTCTATTGGTATCGCGTTGCGCTTTCTTGCCAACTTTAAAAGAATGAGATCAAAATGAGTACATGAGTTGTGTGTATATATATCAAATGAATGAAACTCAGCACAACTGATGGTAAAAAAATAACGTTGTGAATAATATTTACGTACTTCTTTACTTCTTTTGCCATTCAATTTCTCGCTGGTCAGAACGTGCATGTACTCGCAAACGTAGTATCCACATAAATTAGTCCCCGATGGCTGTTCAAGGCAATACTACACAAGAATAGAATTCAATCAAATAATAATCAAGTATGATAATGGTGCGTGGACCTAGGTAGTACGTACTACTTACCTGTTCAAATGCCATGTCAGCTTCGGTGGCCATCCACCGGCCGGATCTTCCTCGATGAACGTTTTCCAAACGCTGCCGACAAAGAAAATGAACAAAGGAGTTATAAATTTCTTGATATCAGGAAATGAACGAAAGAGGCGATAAGAAATGAAATTACTTTGCGAGCATATCAAAACATGTCTTGTACTTTTTAGGATGTTTCCTTAACGAGTCAAGGACATGAACATCTCCAGTGTGCATTTTAATGATGATAAGAATAAATTGGAACCTGCGCACGTTTATACACAGTCATGCATAACTCATCAATTAAACTTAACATCGGGTGAGAAAAATAGAATGTGTAAAAGACAGTGACACTCACTTGAAGTTGTAAGGCCATAATATTTGTGTTTTGTCAGTTTGTCGCTTCAAAAACCTTAGCAAAGTCGCCGGTGTATCCCTGTTATGAATGGGATCTTCTATGGTGACTTCATGAAGTTTATCCGGGTCAATGAACCCAATGTCCTTGATTTCATCCCTTTTGCATTCGAGTATCTTCATTCTGCATAATATAGCGCACAAAAGATTATAGTGAGGATAATTACAGACAATGAACGAGCTGAGCTAAAGACTTAAATTACAGAAATAAATCACTTACAGACAATAGCAACTGATGATAGATTTGTCGAGGGCCCGGAGATTGTATAACTGAAAAAGTTCGCTAAACTCAACGGACACAACGTATTCTTGGAAATAGTGCTCTTCCGTAACTCTCACCATGATACTGATATTCCCCTCCTTTGCGGCTTTCTTGTACCAGTTATGCAACAGACGCATTTTTGTTGTTAACCTGCCCTTGACCAAATCTTCCCCGGGAACATATTGACATACTACATCAGCGATGGGGTAATCAGTTGTCGAACCTATTTGTTGTTGATAACCTTGCGCGGCCTTGTCGTCAAACACCTTGAGCGGGGGGACCGATTGTGCGGCTTGTTCTCCGAGCTGGGGAACTTGTTTCCCTTTTTTCGGCTTGTCCAACTCATCGCCATATGACTTATCAATAGAACGCTCATGTCTGATGGCGGCTTTGGTGGAGGGTTAAATAGGTTATCGATGGTAAGTGCCAGGCGCTCCGGAGATATTGCAGCGGTAAATTTTGGCTCGGGCACTTTCACTTTCCGTGCAAGAAAGGCATCCAGTTGGGCCTTCACGGCGGCGGCGTTTTCCTCGACAGTTTTTTCCCAAGGTAACTTCTCAGGAGGCG
Source organism: Poa pratensis (assembly GCA_947311845.1). Lineage (NCBI taxonomy): Eukaryota > Viridiplantae > Streptophyta > Magnoliopsida > Poales > Poaceae > Poa > Poa pratensis. The sequence goes on from CAMZMU010000054.1 coordinate 61,718,346, forward strand.
GCGGTGTGTTCTCCTTTCTAGGTTTCTTCCTAATCGGCGAACCGGGCTTGCGCTTTCTCGGGAGCAACTTAAAGGGCGCTTCCTCACGCGGCGGAGATCGAGATGGACTCACGCTGGGGTCCCTCTCGGGGAGGGATGGGCTTTGCTGATGAGGTGGGAGGGATGGGCTTTGCTGATGAGGTGGACTGCTACAAGGAGGAGTCGGTGGCCTTGGCAAGGAGTCTGGAAAGAGGATGTATTTCTTGTTCCACAGGGCGAAACCACGCTTGACTTCTCCCAATGTCTTCTCCTCGTCACCTCCAGGAATCTCAAGGTCCATCGTTTCAAATCCCGGCATAATTTCATCCACCACGACACGAGCATAGCCAGCTGGAATGTCACCAAGATGGTAGCTTGCTCCAGGTTCATTTGGTAAAGCATAGCCGACCGCCACCTTCAAGGATATGTTCCTCGTTGGTATATGTAGCTCACAATCTGTCCTCTCCGTGACATCATCCACGGGGTAGTGACCATCGGCTTGCGTGGAACCCACGCTGCTTCTACGCTGAGATGGGGCGGCATCGGCTGGGATCTTCTAGCTGCTGCTGAGCTGCCCTTTGCTGACTAATTGTGTCCAGTTGCTCCTGCTGCCGCTTCACCACACGTTCCAATTCCGATAACCGTTCGGACTCCTTCTTCTTATTTCTGCTACGGCTTCTATAATTGTCAGCACACTCCGGCCATGCATTCTTAAACGTAACACCGCCGGGATGGCCTCGAGCTCGTCCAACGTGTTCAGGATTCCCCAGGGCCCGTGTCAGCTCGTCGTTCTCTCTATCGGGTTGGAACACACCCCGGCGAACTTCAACTATTGCGACTGTAAGCTTCTTTGTGATTGATTCTACTTTTTCCTTCCATCTTCCTTTTGCAACAATCTGCCCTGTCTGTAGGTCCAAGCCTGCCCCATGCGCGAACAACCAGAATTTGGACCTCTCGGGCCAGTCATATGTCTGTGGACGGATCCCTTTAGCAAGCAGTTCTGCTTCAAAGGCTAACCACTTAGGAATGGCGGTCCTGTAGCCACCTGCCCCCAACCTGTGGTGGTATATCTTCTTCGCAGCATTTAACTTATTTGTGGCCGATCGAGTCACAGCCGTAGACGATTTCTTATACGCCACAAACGCCGGCCAGTCATTTTGTATCTTCTCTAGTGTTCCACTAAAATCTGGGTCTCTATTTTCATTTTTTTCTGTAATGTTTTCTTCCAGTTCCGGAATTGTGTGGCCATCTTCTTAAGAGTCCACTGCTTGAGTTTCTCCTTCTTGATTTCAGAGAGATTTGGCGGGAGGTTAAAATGTGGTATGGTGATCGAGAGCGTGTCATAGAGAAAATCTTTTGTAATTTGGTGGACATAACAGGGGTCATCGTTGTTTGCGGCCGCCGGCTTATTCCATTCTGGTATGGTGATCGGGAGAATGTCCCTAACAATAACTCCAGCTTGACTTATAAATTTACTGCGGTTCTGTTTGGGTTCCAGCGGTTCGCCGTCATCAGCAATTTCCTCGATCGGTAACCTTGCATCCTCGCTCGTCATCCTTTTCGCCCGGCTTCGAGGAGCTTGGTTTTTAGCAGATTTGCTCGATCCGGAGGGCTAAAAGAAAAATGAGTCGTTAATAAGTGCAATACAAATCATTTAATGCATCTAGTGATCAACAACATATCGCCTTAATATATATACCTCGCCGGAGTTTGTTAAGAGAATTCTCCAGACTCAAGTCCTTCACCAGAGTCCATCAGAAATTGTGAGGCGAATTCATCATCAGCTTCTCCATCGGGATCTTCTCTATGGCCATTCTCATATATCTTCTGTTGAATTCGGTCTTCATTCGCCTCGTCTCGCACATAGTTGGCTTCCATAGCTCAATATCCCTGCAATCAATAAAATTTACATCTATAAAATTGCATCTATAAATTGCATCTATAAAATTTGCATCTATAAATTGCATCTATAAAATTGCATCTATAAATTACTAAAATTACAAAACTAAAAAACACTAAATTTCTAACCCTAAATTTCTAACATCTAATTTTCTAACTCTAAAATTAACAATCAATAACATTTGCATCTATAAAATTGCATCTATAAAAATTGCATCTAAAAATTGCTAACACATTGTTAAATTTGCTAAAATTTGCTAAATTTTCTAACACATTGCTAAAATTTGCTAAATGTCTCTAACACAATAAGTTCTAACACTATAAGTTTCTAACACATTGCTAAAAGTTTCTAACACATTTCTAAATTTCATAACACTACAAGTTCTAACACTATGAATTAACTACAATTTTCTAACTACAAATTAACTACAAACTACCAAAAAAAAACTACACTAATTAGAAACTAGCTAATGAAAATGGTGCAAATTGAAAAAAATGAGAAATGTCTCACCTTGCGGGATGAGGAGACCCGGCCGGTCGGCGGCGAGGCAGGGGAGGGGCGGGTGACGCGGCGACGACGGCGCGGCAGTGACGCCCGGAGCAGCACGACGGCGGCGGTGATGGGAGGGGCAGGGCACGTTGGGGGCGGCGTCGGGGCGGACGGCGTGGGGGCGGCGTCGGCCGCGACGGAGGCGGAGAGGCGAGGCGTCGAGGAGGAGCGGACGGCGCGGCGGAGCGGAGCGGCAGACGGCGCGGCGGAGAGGTGAGATTTGGCGAAGTTTGAGAAATTTTTTGGCCGCAACCACACAAAACAGCGCCAAATTGATCTTGGTCCCGGTTCCAACCACGAACCGGGACCAAAGACCCTTTAGTCTCGGTTGGTAACACCAACCGGGACTAAAGGTCTCTCTGGGCCGCCAAAATTTGCGCGCGAGGCCCAGCGGACTTTTAGTTCCGGTTGGTGTTACCAAACGGGACCAAATGGGCTTTTTAATTGTTTTTCCCAGTTTCTTTTTCTTTTTCTGTTTTGAATGGTTTTTTTTCTGTTTTCTTATATATACTTTGATTTACTTTCTTTCTGAATTCTTTTTGTTTCTAGTTTCTTTTTATGTTTTGTTTTAGAAATATAAGGATACATTATTACACATCACTAACAGTTATATAAAAGGAAATACATTATTACTGAATTTTGAAATTAGTTTTAGAAATATCCTTAACACAACATCCCACACAGTTACATAAAAGGATACATTATTACACATCACTAACAGTTACATTACTATATAAACGGACTTATTGGCTCGGATGCTGTAGGATTAGGGGGGACGGCGAGAGGAGCCATCCCCGTTCGCGGCCGCCTGGTTCTCGCGCGCACGTTTGCGGCGGAGGGCACGAGCCATGGAGGATGAGTCTTTCAGCGCCCAATCCAGCTCGGAAGCCTCCTTCGCCTTGAACTGGCAGGCAGTCCTGGCTCTCTGGACACGGTCGTCGTGGACGGACTGCAAGGAGGCTTCAATGGCCTCCTGCATCTGCGGCCCGCCGCTCTCTTCCCCATGGTCGCTCCAGTCAAAGTTGTCGTCGTCGTCCTCCTCCTCGTCGGGAGGGGCGGCGGCGGCTGGTGGAGGTGCGGCGTCACCTGGTGGAGATGGGGCGGCCAAGTCGCCGTATGCGGCCGCTGATCCCCACGCCACCCCTGCGGCGTTCGCATCCTCGTCAGGGTCGGGGACGTCGGACCACGCGCGCTTGTACGCCCTCCGCACCTCCTCCGGCACCGGAGCAGGAGGCCGATAGCTGGGCATTGCTCTCCACGCCGGGCTCGTGGGCATACGGCGGGATAGGCTCCCACGGTAGCGCCCAAGCGCGCTCCACGAGCACGCTCGACCTCGTCCAGAAGGCGCTGCGCCGGGCGTGGCGGATCCATAGGCCTAGTCCCGGTTGGATGCCTTTGTGGCTTAGGGTTTACCTCGTCGGCGACAATACTACATATAGATCTCCAGGGCAGCGCTAGGGTAGGACACGTACGTGACCAGGGCAGCGCTGGGGTTGGACACGTGGCCAGGGCAGCGCTGGGGGAGGACACGTGACTGACACGAGTCGTGTCCGCAAAGCCCGCCTTTAGTCCTGGTTGGTAACACCAACCGGTACTAAAGAAGCACACGGATCGTGTGTTTCTTTCAAGCACTTGTGAGCCGTTGGATCAGGGTGTGTTTCTTTTGAGGGCTGTGAGCTGTTGTATCAGCACTATCACGACACTTCTGAGCCACATGACCCTATATATAGCCCCCCTCTCGGACATGTTCGGCACTCAGTGTCTACTCCTTGTAGTTCATTTTGGTATACAAAGCATTCGGATTCCCTGCATACGTCCAACGGTGCATTTGATATGCGGGCACTCACGAGCCACCGTTGGGCTGTATGCAGGGGAAACCGTGTGTTTTGTTCTATCTACAAAATACTTCAGTTCATCGACCGAATACAAATCATTCGGATTCCCTGCATATGTTCGACGGTGCATTTGATATGCGGGCACTCACGAGCCACCGTCGGGCTGTATGCAGGGGAAACCGTGTGTTTTGTTCCAACTTTTAATACATAAAAGGTTTAATACATTATTACACATCACCAACAACATCCCTATCTAGTGTTCACTTGTTCTTCTGATTACGCCGTAACCATGGACAATCTTCTTCATTTAACTTGATGCTTGGGTCAGTGTTCACTTTGAAGGGCGGAATTTTATGGAACTTATCATAATCTTCTGACATGTCTGTCTTGTCCTCCACTCCCACGATGATTCTTTTCCCTGAAAGAACTATGTGGCGCTTTGGCTCATCGTATGATGTATTCGCTTGCTTATCTTTTCTTTTTTTCGGTAGGGTAGACATGTCCTTCACATAGAAAACCTGAGCCACTTCACTGGCTAGGACGAATGGTTCGGTGTCGTACCCAAGATTCTTAAAATCCACTATAGTCATTCTGTACCGTGTGTCTACCTCTACCCCGCCTTCTAGTTTGAACCATTTGCACTTGAACAAAGGGACCTTAAAAGAAGGTCCATAGTCAAGTTCCCATATCTGCTCTATGTAACCATAATATGTGACCTTTTGCCCACTGTAGTTTGTTGCATCAAAGCGGACACCACTGTTTTGGTTGGTGCTCTTTTTATCTTGGTCGGCCATGTAAAATGTATTCCCATTTATCTCGTTTTTTTTAGGGGGAAAACAGTGGGAAAGGCTCCCACTGCAATTTTTATAAATAAATGGGATATTTACAGGCGTGATTACAATTTACAAAAAAGGAAAAAAAAGTTCCTAAATTTGATTCTCCCTCCAAAACTTGAACTGCTCAGAGTGCTTGGCTTTTATTCTGTACTTTAGCCAATTCAACTCTGAAAAATAAATGGCTTTCCACCTCTCAAAGGTAGGCCTCTCATTTCTAAAGATATTATTATTTCTGATCATCCAAATGCTCCAGCTTGCAAGAATCAGGATGTCCATAAAGAATGGCAAATTTAGCTTGGCTTTCATATTCTCAAAAGCTTCATGAAGAGATAACCTCCTGTTTCTATCGGGGCAAACATAATCCCAGCACTGCACAGCCATGGGGCAAGACCAGAACAAATGAACCAGGGTTTCTTCTTGTTGACACTGCATAGTTGCACAATCATAGCTTTCAAGATGAAAATTCTTTCTGAACAGCAGATTTCTCGTGTTTAGTCTGTCATGAAGCAAAAGCCAGAAGAAGATTTTGTGTTTAGCTTGGCACGAACTTTTCCATATCCAGTTAAACTGATGGTGAACTTGTTTGTATCCAATCAACATGTTATAAGCCTTCTTCGAGGAGAAGACATAATTCCCCCAAATATAAGTCCATGTATCTTTATCAGCCAACTCAGAAGTATGTTTAACATCTTCCCAAATCTCTTCCAACTGGAGGAACTCCTGATATGCCTCTCTACTCAAAGGAAGATGGAAGAGGTCCTAAAAAAACTCCTTCTCTGCAGCATGTCTGACCGTGATATCATTATTATTTGTGAAAGAGTATAGATGAGGAAACCTATGTTTCATACATGCATCATGCCAGAGATCATGCCAAAATAGCACCGTTGTACCATTTCCAATTTTACATCTTGCCAAGCCTTTATAATAATCCAGTAACTTGAGATGAGATTTCCACCAGAAGGACCCTTGCATACTAGCCCCAGGCAAATTGTTATTTGCATAATAAGAATCCCAAACAAGATGAACCCAGGGGATGTCAGCTTTACTGAAGAATTTATGCAGGCTTTTCATGAGTAGAGCTTTGTTCTGAACACCAATATCAAGCACACCAAGGCCCCCCTGATTTTTTGGCCTACATACTGTTTTCCATTTGATCAAAGCTGGTTTTTTATCTTCCATGTCAGGCCTTCTCCATAGACAGTGCCTCATATACTTATTTAGCTGTTCTTTAACAGAAGCATGAATCTCCAAAGTGCACATGAAGAAAATGGGCATAGATGCCAGGACAGATTTCACCATTTCGAGTTTGCCTCCAATATTCAAGAAATTTATCTCGTACCCTTGAAAAGTCAATATAGTCGAAGATGGTGACTTGGCCAACAAGTATAGTTGTTCTCCAACATTGGTTTCATTAATGAGACGTGTTTGCAACCAACCGCCGAAAGTCTTCATATGTTGTCCATCAATCCAATCTTCAGATTTCTCCGGGTATTTAGAGTGTAAAAAATTCTTGTGTTCCTCGATATATGGAGCCACCAAGCTGGAATTATGTAAAACTGTGTAGTGTGCTCGAGTGAAAGAATGCCCGTCTTGACATATTGTTGCTTTCTTTCCTAGCGTGTCTTTTCCACGCAGTCTCCCTTCATGGCGCGATTGAGGAACACCGATCGGCTGAATGTCAGGAATAAAGTCAACACAAAACTCAATGACCTCCTCCGTTCCATACCCCTTTGAGATGCTTCCTTCTGGCCTAGCCGGTTATGAACATATTTCTTTAAGACTCCCATGAACCTCTCAAAGGGGAACATGTTGTGTAGAAATACAGGAACGAGAATGGAAATCTCTTCGACTAGGTGAACTATGAGGTGCGTCATAATATTGAAGAAGGTTGGTGAGAACACCAACTCGAAGCTGACAAGAAATTGGACCACATCCTTCTATAAACTTGGTAGAGTTAGTGGATTGATGACCTTCTGAGAAATTGCATTGAGAAATGCACATAGCTTCACAATGGGTACTCGAACATTTTCCGGTAGAAGCCCCCTCAATGCAATCGGAAGTAATTGTGTCATAATCACGTGGCAATCATAAGACTTTAGGTTTTGGAATTTTTTCCTCTGCCGTATTTATTATTCCATTTATATTCGACGAGAAGCCAGATGGAACCTTCATACTGCTAAGACATTCAAAAAATATTGTCTTCTCTTCTTTCGTAAGAGCGTAGCTTGCAGGACCTTTATGATTATCTGAATGCACGTCATCTCGTTCGTGCATACGTTGATGGTCATGCCTTGCTTCCGGTGTATCTTTTGACTTCCCATACACGCCCAAGAAGTTTAGCAGGTTCAAGCAAAGATTTTTTGTCACGTGCATCACGTCGATTGCAGAGTGAACCTCAAGGATTATCCAATAGGGCAGCTCCCAAAATATAGATTTCTTCTTCCACATGGTTACGTGGTTGTCGGCGTCATTCGGAACAGATAGTCCGCCAGGACCCTTCCCAAAGATTACTTTTAAATCCTTGACCATATCATATATATCAGAACTAGAAGGGCGGGTAGGCTTCGGCCGAGGATCTGCCTCACCTTTGAAATGTTTGCCTTTCTTTTCTTAAGGGATGCTTGGGTGGAAGAAATCGACGATGGCCCAGGTACACATTCTTGTTACCTAATGTATACTTTTAGTCTCAAATAAACAGTGCGTGCATGCATTGTATCCCTTATTTGACTGTCCTGAAATGTTACTAAGAGCAGGCCAATCATTGATGGTTACAAACAACAACGCTCGTAGGTCAAATTATGTTTGTCCGTGCTCATCCCACACACGTACACCTTCTTCACGCCACAACTGTAAAAGTTCTTCAACCAATGGCCTCAGGTACACATCAATATCGTTGCCAGGTCGCTTCGGTCCTTGGATGAGCACTGGCATCATAATGAACTTCCGCTTCATGCACAGCCAAGGAGGAAAGTTATAAATACATAGAGTCACAGGCCAAGTGCTATGACTGGAGCTCTGCTCCCCAAAAGGATTAAAGCCATCTGTATTTAGACCAAATCTTAAATTCCTTGCGTCATCTGAAAATGTCGGGAACTCTCTGTCGATTTTTCTCCACTGCGACCCATCAGCGGGGTGTCTCATCATCAGGTCTTTCTTACGGTCTTGTTTGTGCCATCGCAACAACTTGACATGCTCTTTGTTTTGGAACAAACGTTTCAACCGTGGTATTATAGGAGCATACCACATAACCTTGGCAGGAACCCTCTTCCTGGGGCGCGGCTCGCCCTCAACATCACCAGGGTCATCTCGCCTGATCTTATACCGCAATGCACCGCATATCGGGCATGCATTCAAATTCTCGTGCTCACCGCGGTAGAGGATACAGTCATTGATGCATGCATGTATCTTCTGCACCTCTAATCCTAGAGGGCAGACAACCTTCTTTGCTTCGTACATACTGGGGGCAATACGTTATCCCTTGGAAGCATCTTCTTTAATATTTTCAGCAAATTTTCAAATCCCTTGTCAGATAGACCATTCTGTGCCTTCCATTGCACCAATTTCAGTGTGGTACCCAGCTTTTTCTGGCCATCTTCGCAATTTGGGTACAACAATTTGTTGTGATCCTCTAACATTCTCTCCAACTTCAACTTCGGGTTTTCACTTCCACAGTCCATTTGTGCATCACGAATGGCCCGACGAAGATCATCGTCGGGCTCATCAACAATGGGATCTTTTTCAGCTTCGTCTTCCCCATTGTAGTATCACCGTGTTCATTGACATAGGATAGTTGTCATTATCCTCTTCTTCTTCATTGTTTTCCATTATAACCCCGCTTTCTCCGTGCTTGGTCCAACAATAGTAACCATCCATGAAACCATTCTGCAACAGGTGGATGTGAAGGATTTTTGAGGTAGAGTGATCACTCCTATTCTTACAGACACTACATGGACAACAAATAAAACCATTCGTCCGCTTGTTTGCCTCAGCCGCATGGAGAAAATTATGCATGCCACTAATGAACTCGGGACTGCGTCGGTCACCGTACATCCATTGTCGGTTCATCTGCATTATACAAGTATATAAAAAACCATTACACTAGCTACATTATGAATAGATACGTGACCAAATTAATTAATACAAGTTCAACACATTAAAAGCAAAGTAGAGTACTAATCGACCAAATGTAATACATAGTTCTCATAAAACATACATTAATTGAAACTAACATACATTAATTTTCATAAACACGAAATGAAACAAATAGTTATAACAAACAATCATACCACATCCGAATAATAGAGCGGACGAGAGCCGGTGTGAACAGATGTCAAAACCATGGCACTATATATAACAAACAATTATGCAAATAAGAAAATTATACAAGTAATAATTATGCATCTAAATGATACAACTAAGATTTTTTTTTAAATATAAAAACAAGAGGCTCACTGAGGCGGTGCCGGTGACAGGACGACGCAGACGATCGACGGCGGTGAGGATGGGGACGGCGCAGGCGATCAACGGTGGTGAGGATAGGGACGAGACGACACTAAAACCCACAAATCATAATTTAGTTTGAGCTTAAATTGCACATAAAACAAATGAAATCCCCTACTTAGACATTTCATCAAACACCTAGCTAGCACTAGTAAAATGAAATGAGCTAAACTAGCAATAAAATGAGCTAAACTTGAAACGCCGGAAGAGAGTATGAAGTTGCTAACCCTTGTATAGTTGGGTGTCACCAATCTTGACAAATGGTGGAGAAAATGGGGTGAACTCGAGCTCGGGAGAGGAAAGAGAGAGCAAAAAATGGAGTTGTGCTCGAGCAGGAAAAATGGAGCTGGACTCGGGGTGGAAGAAGACATATAGGGAAAATGTTAGTCCCGGTTCGTGCCACAAACCGGGACTAAAGGTCCATCTATTGTCCCGGTTCTTGGCATGAGCCGGGACTAAAGGTTCTCGCGCTGGGCCCCGTCTCTGCGGCCGCACGTGGTGACCCTTTGGTCCCGGTTCGTGCCACGAACCGAGACTAAAGGTCCCTAACGAACCAGGATGTTGCTGGGCGGCAAGCTGGCCGGGTGGGGTGCCCCCTTTAGTACCGGTTCATAACAAATTGGGGACTAAAGGTCGAAACCTATTGCCCGTTTTCCACTAGTGTCATATGAGTTAGAAAATTCCAAAACTTAAGAGGGAGTGAGAGAGAGAGAGAGAAACAAAGGGAGAGAAAGAACTGCCGTTACAGGGACGGACTCTAGCTGATTTGGTGAAAACATCCCATGGTAGCTGCCCCGCTCTTTAAATCATCTCGTTAAAACTTGGTGGCCAAGTAATATTTCTGCCCACTCGCGCGCGTCTGGGGCTTGTTTGGGGGTGGTCTGGCCATCGCGGCGGTGCAACTAGGTGGCGATGACGTTCAGATGGTAGAGACCCGTCTCTAGCGGGTGGTAGGGATGGCGGCTGCGGGCTGTGGCCAACACCTGCGCTGTGGATCTGGAGATGGGAAGCGATGGTCAGATCTGGGCATGAGGGCCGAGGTCTGAGCCATCGGGCCCGATGCTCCAGCTGTGTGCAAGGTGGGCATGGTACGAAACTGCGGGGTCGCCTATGGAGCTGCAGTGGACCGGTGGCGACATCTGCGATGTTGCAGCGCACATGGCCCCCTACGAGTAATTTGGCCCATGAAGCATGGCGGTGGGGCACGGTGGCGGGATCCCGTCTGGGATAACGACAATAGGGGCAATGGAGCTGCAACGCCGGCGAGGCTAGTCGTCGTGTCTGATCTGGGCTGGATCTGAGCCTGACCTAGGCTGATCTTGCTATTCTGGGCGTGACAGGCCTTGCCTGCTACGTCCGGTCGGCGAGCTCCTTTGGTGGTGGAGGATGGCGGATCTCCTCCTAATGGCTGATGCGCGGCCGGATCCGGGTTTGGACCTAGATTTAGCTGCTGATAGCTGCGGAGTGCGATCGGCGGGTGGCAGGCGGCCCTGCTTATCATTTCAACCGCCCATGCGGGCTTGGCTCTGTTGCCGTCATACCTCGCCCGATTCGCTGGCCTCGCGGTGCTTTGTTGTCAGCCCTGGGGGTTCGAGTTCGCGGACGCCGGGCGGCGGCCCTGGAAGGCGGACTGCGCGGGCGTCTCTACGGCGACTGTTTGGCCGTGTGGACGGTGAGGCAAGGGCGACGGGTGTTCCAGGTCTTGGCGGCGAGGCAAGGGCGGCGGGCGTCTCTACGACGACTGTTTGTGACAAAGACATCTCCCAAATCGCATTTGGAGGCCAGGCTTGGAGATAGTGAGCGATCCGACATACCAGACGTGGTGCAAACGTTCTTCCGAGCGAAAGCTCAACGCTCCACAAGTGGCGGCGATGCTTGCGGGTGTTGTTACCTTGTTGGGGGCGCTAGCTGTTGTGAGTACCTTATCCACATAGGGGCTCCGGGTGAAAATGCTTGACCTACACGATGTCGACGACGGGGACACACTACGTCGTTATCCTCTTGAGGGCGTCGTCGTGGAGTTTCGGTATCCCTCAGTTTCGTCCCGGTGCCTTATGTGACGAGCTCGGTTTTCCTGTTCTTTTCTTTCTATTTTTGATCTGCTTTGTAATAGGTTCCCCTCATCATTTTGAATCAGTTCGGCTGTCTGGTTTTATTTATAAAGCGGGACGAAAGCCTATTTTGAACGTAAAACATCCTATTAATGACAATAGGATTAGATATAATGATACAAGATATATCTGATGCTAGTGGTAGTTAGCATATATAGATGGATAATATATTTTTTACCATCGTCACGGCTTGACATCACTGACTGACAATAGGATTAGACATGCACTTTACCACGTAAGGCAGCCGGCGGCGAAAACATGCTTCATATGGCAGTCCCAGTTCAGGAACTATTGGACCGAAAAAACAGCATAGTTGCACGCTGTCATCCAGGAGATTTTATTTGATTTTAAATTTGTAGGATGACTTCGGAACTTTGTAGGCAGCTGTGATCTTAATTAACTATGAAATCTTCGAATAGGCTATGGAGCTAGCATGTTGCCACAATTCCAATTCTTTGGTAAGTTATCATTCGTTGATTTATTGAGACTAAAAGTATTGTTTCCTTCAATGTATTGTGAGAACTCGCTTGACAAAAAAGTTGACAATTTATTTTGTCAACGAAAATGGCAAGTATTGCCATGTTTCAAAACAAAAAAGGTAAAATATGCCTTCCGTATTTTCAAGCTTGATAAATTTCCATTTGCTAACTAAGCCCTACTCCCTCCGTTCCATAATACAATATTTTTGCCAAGCTATTTTAGTTTGTCAAAACATTTATATTGTGGAACGGAGGAATTGAAGTACTTCCAAACTGAAGTCACTGTCCTAGGGTTAGATGTACAACACTTCATAGTTAATTTTTCATCATCTATTCTATTTTTGTACACTATTCACTCCAGTGTTAGATAATGAGTGTCGACATGTTTCATAATCATGCATGGAGGTTCAAAGTTTTGTGGTCCGCCCATAGCCGAGATTCAGCAAAACTCCTCTGCTGGTGTCTGGCGGTATATATTTCTCTCTTATATATCATATTGTTTTCTTGGATTTTTTGTTACCTATTTTACATATCTAATTCTTTTCACACTTACAAATTCGATGCGAAAACAAGCAATCCAGTGTGATCTTTATGTTTTTTAATGTGAAATCAAGTACTATCATGATGCTGCATGCGTGATCGATGCTGCTAAGTACTTCATGCATTGTGAATGTGGTATAAGATCTTTGTCAATGTACATTTTAGTCAAAAGCCCACATATTGCTAAGAATTACGGCAACACGTGTGGGGTATAGGTTTCAATGTGATCTATCCATAGGCAAAACCGAGTAACGAGCTCTCTCGTTTCGATGACAGAATTGCTGACAATTTTTTATTGGAGATCTAGTATTTAACATACTATTCATGCAATGATTATACAGCGGCATGGTCGTGCAGTTACGAATAATAAGAATTACAATGTGTATTTTCCCGCTAAAGTACAGCGGAATTCTGGTATGTAGCGGACGCGACAAGCGTGCATATAAATCGGAGGAAACGCGCCAGTCTATGCATGAATCCAGCCATCTTCTTGACGCAGCATTGCTCAGCTATTGTTGACGACGTAGCACTTTTTCCTGATCTCTCCCTCAACTCCGGTGAGCACGTCGACATTTCCCATCTTGGTCATGGAGTCACCGAAATCCCTGAAGAAGGTGTCGTCGAAGTTTCCGGTGGCGATGCGGTGGACGTAGTCCCTGGTGGTGTCGTCGGCGAGCAGCGCGGCGTCGGAGCGGAAGAGGCCCCTCCGCTTAGCGACGTGGCGGTAGTAGCTAGTGTCGAAGGTCCTGTAGCTACCAGGGTCCATCTCCGACAGGGTGCTCCTGTCGTCGACGCTCCGGCACTTGCGCCTCAGCTTCTCGGCGTACTCGCTGTCCAGCGATGGGTCGACGCGGCCATCGGTGCCGTTGTTAGAGTCGTAGAGCCGGTCAGCGTACGACGGGCAGTGCGCCGTGCCGAGGGTGTGCGCGCCGGAGAGGACGACGAGGTCCTTGACGTCCAGCCCCTTGGAGGCGAAAATCTTAGAGAGCAGAGGGACGTCACCGAAGGACGGAGGCAGCTCGTCGCTCGCTTCCGTAGCGCTTGACACCATGCCGTCTCTCCGTCCCAGTGCCACTTTCCAGGTGGGGCCCTTGGCCAGCACGACGGCGTCGCGAGCCATGAGGGCGAGGACGTCGGCGCAGGAGACGGTCCCGGGGCAGGCGGTCTCGAGCTTGGCCTTGACCCTCTCCACGGAGCCGAAGCCTCGCAGGCTCCTGTTAGGCTTGGCGCTCTTCTCTGCAGGTTTGCCCGCCGTGGAGTCGAGGAGGACGGAGGCGTCGCAGCCCTGCAGCAAAAGTGTTGCATGTATATGCATTAATTAACCTGTTATATATACGTCAAATACAGCATCATGAGAAGATGCAGAGGATGGATCAATTAAGTGATCACAGTTAACCGGCTTACCCTGACGAAGCAGTCGTGGAAGTGAAGCCTGAGGAGAGGGCCAGCGAGGCTGGGTGCAGCGGAGATGATCTTCACCATCTCCTCGCGGACGATCTCCTCGACCTTGGGGCATGTCTGGTGTAAAACCCAGTGTCCAACTGAGCCAACGCCGAGGCGCCCGAGCTCGAGAGCACCAGCACGATGACCACAGCAGGAAGCAGCACACATGACTTATTCCTCTTCATCTTCGGCGTACAGTTAATGAAAGCTTAATTTCCTGTGTTGTTCTAGTAGCTAGCTAATGCAGGGGGAAAAGGAAACCTGCAGTGGCTATGATTGCAAGCGAGCAGGGTGGCCGGATCGATGGACATATCCTTGCAGTAACCAGTACTTATAGAAGTGCTTACCGGGGAGGGAGGTCACATATAGTTGCATTCTCAATTGGGTACGTATGTTTACTAGGCTGTGTCAGCCATGTTCTAACTTTCATCCAGCTCAGGATTTCCTAAAAAATTGAACCGTACGTTATGCATTGACGCGCGGCCACGATTGAATAAGTCAGCACAAGAAACATATAGAGATGGTGCCGATCGAAGCAAAGTTTATGACCGGTCCATTCGCCGGTGGCTAGCGGAAGAGGGAAGGCAGTGATCCGCATAATCTGTTGTAACTCACGGAACGGGAACCACAGTCCCATGTGCATATCGCCAATGATTTGGGGTTTACGTGGAGGCTACGACGAATCCATGATCTACGCTACGCACCACCGGTGGCCGCTACGTTGACATTGACCTCTTGCCCTTCGCTCTCCTTCATATTTTTGTCTTGAGCTAACGCTCAAAATAAAAGTTTGAAGAAAATGTTTAACTGGAACATGGGCTGGTTGATTGCTCGGACTCGAAACGGAGAGGGCTGGCAAGCCCGAAGCGGCCCACGCCGTGTGACTGGCAAAATGTGTTTTTTTTTATTAAGTGAAAATTGATCACCCGTCTGGCCGTCTCGAAGGTTAGACACATTTCGTCCTCTTTACGACAGATGGGGTGTGTTGTAGGCAGCACGCTCCGTGCGGCCGTAAACGCGTGGAGCAGCTGCGGGAATCGAAGGGCAGATGCTATTTGTTCTTTTTTTTTCTGGTAGATGTTGTTTGTTCTTTTTCTGGAGGTTTTCCTCTCGTTAATCGCACATGTGTATAATTATTCCATAGTTTGCATAGTAAATTATGTGAGAATTCTCGGTGGTATTTCCAAATTTATGTTTATGTCATTTTTTACAACTGCCTTCAGAAAGTATAAGATTGTGTCATCGAAAATTTGCTCGTTTCTTGTTAAACTTGATTTTGTAAATAGTTGGAGACAACTCATTTTTCTCTGCCATCTACTATTCGCTACCGTAAATATATTATAGTATTGCTTGTAAGAATAAACTATCAGGTAAAACATCCAAATGACAAATTTGATTTATGTTTCGTTTCTCACATCGACTCCCTCTGACAGGGATGTACCCTTCGGGTGACCCATTATGAGGATACCTGGTGTATGCGCTAAGGCCCATGGACAGGCCTCGACCAAAGCCCACGAAGGTGGCCCAAGAAGATGACGTATGCTCCAAGTTTAGTAAACCCTAAGTCGGTAGAAACCTACCTTACCTGTAAACCTAAACGGTTGCGAGTTCCCGAGACCTAGCCTCCTATATAAAGGCTGGGAGAGCCGCCGATCTAGGGCACGCAATACTCGAACCACCATAGCCCTTGCGAGATCATCATCTCGCCGGGACGCCATTGTACACCTCATATATCAATAACCAGACAAGCATGAAGTAGGGTGTTACCCTCCGGGGGCCTGAACCTGGGTAAACCTTGCTTGTCAGCCGACGATACTACCAACACCACCACGTCTCTCCCCTCTAAACTTAACCCTAGGTATCGAACCATGGGTATTGATGAGTTAACCCCTCGTCAATTGGCGCCATCTGTGGGAAGAACTGATGTTGAATCTACGGTTTCGACGGCTCCATCAGCAAACGGCAACTCGCCGACCTCGGAGGCGAAGATCGACTCGCCAACTTCATGAGCAAACGGCAACCCGCCGATTCCTTCGGCGAAGATCGACTCGCCTACTCCACCAGCAAATGGCAACTCGCCACCTCCATCGATCGTCGCGCCGATGTACTTCGGTCCCTTCGGGTTCGACCCACACCATCCAATCGCGTGTCCGGTGTTTGCGGATCTCCACTCAGGTGCGGATATGACTTTTGGTAACTTCAATTTCCATGTTAGTCGTTGGGGAACGCAAAATTTGACAGATCCACGTCAACTCGCGGCAATCGCGCCCGCATCTCCATCAATCGCATCTGCACCAACTGTGGCCGTGCTGGCGATGTCTCCATCAGCCGCGCCTGCGTCACCCAACTCATCGTCGACTGCACAATTTACGATTCTTTCGTTGGCAAAAAAACGTTTCTTCATCGACCGTTTCGCCAAGCTCCGCATCAGCATCCTTCGACCTCCATGGCAAAGCCGAGGAAGATGTCGAGTCGGTCTTCCAATACGCCAGCGATGAACCACGCGTGCAGTATGAGGACTGCAACGACTTCGACTACTCCACCGATGGCAGCGGTGGTGAAAAAAGTCAAACGCCATCCCTTTTCAAATATGTATGGCTCTGGGAAATAACGGCACAGAAGGCGAGACATCTGAAGCCGCAGCTCGTCGCGCACCACCAGCATATCCCCCATGGTAACCATGCCAGACGGTCAGACGCAACTCACCATCACGGAGGAGATGGCAGCAAAAGCAAAAAAAGGTCATTGAAGAATGCCTCCTAATGCCCGAAGGTTCGACTCGCGAAGAACTCACGACATACCAATACTTCATGTGGCAAGAGAATCTTCGCCTGAAGAATTACAAAGCAGCACTCGATGAGCGGAGGAGGCAGGCCAGCGTTTCGAGTGCGCGGCGAGCACAGTTGTCATCCTCTACTCGACAGGGCAAACGTCAGCACGACATCGTTCCAGGCTACCTCGCCTCTCTGAGCGGGACAGAGCGGATCTTGCCCGCAATCTGGATGTGTCATTTATGACAGTCGACGACGAAGGAATCCCTATCCCCAAGACAGTCGAGGGAGCCTTGATGTTAGTATGTGCATATCTCAGAACAATGCAGCCAGCTGCAAACGATCCAAACGGGGCAATGCACCGACAGCAAATCAGATCCCTCAATTTAGCTGCTGCGGCGTTGGCTCCGCTAGTCGACGGTGTTGGAGGAAACACGCCACATGGTGCAAATAGAACCCGCCGCGCGGAAAGCCAGCAAAGAAAATTGCAAACACGCACCAATCGCGATCGTACTGTTACCATACGCGAGGACCGCGCGGAGGACAGTGGTGTACACGGAGTCGTAACTCAGCATCGAGTAAGCAAAAGTCGCTCCGGGAGGTCTCGCTCCTCGGACAGCGAGTCACGCTCGGACGATGAGTTGGAGCCATGTGGGTCCTTGTGTTTCAGTCGACGCATTCGCGAGACCAAGATGCCCAAAGGGTTCAAGCTCACATCTGAAACACCCAAATTCAACGGTCGCCAAGAGCCAGCATCTTGGCTAGAGGACTTCAAGATAGCAGTCACATGCCAACGCGGCACTCTCACAACTGCCATGCAGTACATCCAGCTGATGCTCGAGGGCGTGGCCCGCACTTGGCTCAGAAACTTACCCCGTCATGCATACGATTCATGGGACGACTTCGAGAAAGACTTCATCAAGAACTTCAACGTGACATGCGACCGACCTGCCACGTTCGAAGAACTGCGCGCCTGTAGGCAGCGTTCGGACGAGACACTGAGATCATACATCCGACGTTGGAGCCGTGGCCCCTAGCCACCACCGTCCCAGAGTCAAATCTTCGCCTCGCACATGCGCCATCCAGGGCTGACCGCCGCATTCCGGCTAGAGGTCCCTCGTCCCAAGAAGAGGTGAGGAGACAAAGACCCGCCAACTGTCGTCCGCCATGTGGGGCTTTACCTGTTGGCTTCCTTTGGTAGCGGTGTGAGGTGGGGAGATTAGGCAATGAGGGTTGTGACCCGAGCTACACCCACGCCCCCCTCCCCCTTAGCTAAGTGGAGTGACTCGATGTCATGTACCTCTACGAGGCGACACTATGACATACTCCCTCCGTTCCAAATTAATTGACTTGAGTTTGTCCAAATACAGATGTATCTATACTTGTTTAGTGTCTACATACATTCATTACTAGACAAATGCATGTCAATTAAATTGGAACGGAGGGAGTACATGATTATAGTAAATGTGTTAAGGAAGATGCCATTTCAGTTTCCCTCATGTTCCGCCAACTTTACCAGTTTCATCTTGTTTATTTGTTCTATCCATTTTGACTTCATATAAAATTCTCGGGTTACATGTGCTCGAATCTAACACCCAACTCTACATATTCGACATTATCTTCAACAAAAAGTACACTGCTTGCAGCAGAAAGACAATCACCATAATAAGCGTCAGCCCCGTATTAACTCACCAGTAGTCCTTTGGGAGTGCACACGTGAGCTCGGTCGGTGGTGCGAACGGTTTATGGCAGGGAGAAGCTTAATTATGTAGTAGTAAGAAGTATATGCATACGATCCGTATCAAAATGTTCTTGACATGTCCAATCAATTATTGGTTGAGTGGTATAGCTTGAACAAATAAAAAATAATCAAGGAGAAGGAACAACATTTTATTATGTTATTATGTGATATCAACCAGAGCACAACTGATGGGCATTATCCAAGAATGGTGGGGGAGACCTCTCCCTCTCCTTCCACTCTCATCCCCATCACGCTCCTCGCTACCTATTTAATCTTTATAGGTAATACCGAGGGATCTTCTCAAGGACCAAAACAGAAAATTTTCCCTACGTACACTGATACACTTCCTAATCAAACCACTAAAGGAGAAAAAACAAACAGAAAGAAAGAAGAAGAAGACTTCTCCTGTCGGTCATGCTTGTACACTCGAGTGTATACAATCATCTCAGCATGCTCCTTATATGCACTCTGAATCGGCCACAACTGGATGGTTCTTTTCTCCAATATCTTGAGATATTCCAACTCATGGTTAGAATATCTGGTCCTTTAAAGCATGAATTGTATATGGATATTATGTGCCTTCGTTCTTTTAGCTGTGTATAGTTTGAAGATTCTCCAGTTTAGAAAGTTGCTTTCCAGATAGCGGTCTCACTCTCACCACAACGCTGGTGGACCTCCTTGATCCGATCAGAAGACTTGCAGATGCCGCTGCAGCTCGAGTCGAACGAGGCCGCACAGACATTGCCCGCCCGCGCCTTCTGTTCACAATCTGCACAATTGTTAGAAGAACAATTAGCTCAAATGTATCCCAAACTTTTATGAAAATATATTTACTCCTATGGTGTTACTTCTATGTAGAATAGTTTTTTGCCATAAAGTTTTTAATTTTCTATGCAAATGTAGCGCCACAATTGCGTACATTTATTTTAACAAAAGGCAGGTGCAGTGCCGCCACTACAGGAACAGCCAGCTATGCCGACGGCCTGAAACCGTCGGCACAGGTCACAGAGCCGTCGGCAGATACCTATGCCGACGGCCACCGTCGGCACAGTGTCGTCGGGATAGATGCCTGTAGGCACAGGCCAGCTGGCCGTCGGCATATGCGAAAACCGTCGGCACAGGCTCTGCCGACGGTCAGAAACAGGCCGTCGGCACTGAGTACGTCGGCACAGAGTGGGTGGGTCCCACGGTGGCCGAGGGGCGCTAGCAGCACCTATGCCGACGGCATAGATTGTCCACGCGTGGTAAAAAAATATCCCCGCCGTCCCTCACTGGGGACAGGCTGGGGACGGGGAAGGCCAAGGTTGGGCCGGCGGCGACTGGGGGCGGTCGACGCCGAGGTGAGCCATGAAGCCGTCGCCGTCGTGACACGGACCAAGCAGGGACTGGGGGCGGCCGAGGCGCCGCCGTCGTGATGCGAACGAAGCGAGGGCTGGGGCCGTCGAGGGCGTCGCCGTGGAGCGCGTCGAGGACGGCATCGGCCGACGCCGGGCGCGGCGAGGATGGCTTGGGCCTGCGACAGAGGAGGCGGCGCAGCGGCTTGGTGTCCGTCGCGGACGGGGACGTCGCCGCCACCTCATGCTCCGCCACATCCTGCGCCTGCGCCTCCTCCGCCTCCCTCGGCGTCTCGGGCAGATGCGGGGCCGTGGCCGGCGCGATGGGAGGCCGTGTGGATGCCCCCTCCGTCTTTGACCTGCTTGAGGATGGGAGGCCGAGGAAGAACTCGAGCGGCCGCCCACGCCTGCCAGCCTCCGGTCGCCGGGGCCTGCAGAGCGGCCTCGAAGTCGTCGAGCCCTGGTCCTGGCGCGTCCACAGCGACGGAGGCGAATGAGCGGAGGAGAGGAACGAGTTGGCGTCAGCAGCGGCGACGGAGGCGAATGAGCGGAGGAGAGGAACGAGGTCACGGACAAGCTCTTACCGGCGGCGAGGAAGCGGTAGGGCGGGACGGAGACGAGCGATGACGCGGCCGGCGTCCATGGCGTCGGAGGCCGCGGTGGTGGTGAAGAGCAGATGGGGCCGGCCGCTCTCCAGGAGCATCTAGATGAGGTTCGTGGTGGAGAAGATAAGGGAGAGAGAAGGAAAGAAAAAGGAGAGAAGGAAAGATAAGGAGAGAGAAAGGTGAAAAAAAGGGGGGAAAGGACACCTCACCTATCCATGCCCTCCCAATCTACGAAGGAGATTTGAGCTGTTGGATCCGTTGGATCCAACGGCTCAGAAGCCTGATCCGCGTGAACTCTCTTCTGGCCAATCAGAAAGCATGCTTTGTTGTGTGTTTTCTCCACCATTAAGAATCAACCAATATTCATGGCATAATTTGTTAAAAGTCAAGTTTATTATTTTCCGTAGAAACTAGTACACACAAAAGAACTTCATGTCAAAGGATTTCATTTTTTGAGTATTCTTTCATTTTCTTGAACAAATGGTCAAAATGGCCGCCGTGCCTATTCAATTAAAGGGGTCATATTTTTTAAAACTATCGATGGTTCTATGATATAGTTACTACTTGTGTATCTTAAAATGATTTTTGTAAAAACATTAGAGCAAAAAATACCATTTTGCACCATACTTGTTGTACTTGTTTCACAAAAAATGTCACTTTTGACAATTAAAAAATGAAAATGATATTTATATCCATAATTTGAAAAAACTCAGTGCTGTAACATTGTTGTCATACCGAGACACATCTATGTGTCAAATATGGGCACATTATCACAAACTATGTCACGAGAATGATCATATCTAGGTCATTTGAATCGAAAGTTATACATGTCTATAGACGATTGACCTTTTTGTGAAGAAGTTTCATGGAAACTTTGTCAAAACTCAAGTTTATCATTTTTTCTAGCAACTAGTACACACAAAAGGACTCCATGCCAAAGGATTTCACTTTTGGAGTATTTTTTCACTTTCTTTTACCTTGTTGAAAAAACGGTCAAAATGGTCATCATGCCTATTCATCCAAAGGGGGCGCATTTTTCAAAACTATCGATGGTTCTGTGATATAACCACTATTGGTGTATCTTAAAAGGATTTTTGTAAAATTTTCAGAGCAAACTATCACACACTTGTAGTTCAAAATTGAATTACTTTCGGAAAATATGCATAAAGTCATTTAAAAAGGAGAAAATAGGTAGAAACCGAG
Source organism: Poa pratensis (assembly GCA_947311845.1). Lineage (NCBI taxonomy): Eukaryota > Viridiplantae > Streptophyta > Magnoliopsida > Poales > Poaceae > Poa > Poa pratensis. The sequence continues at coordinate 61,740,211 of CAMZMU010000054.1, forward strand.
ACAATTCCTAATATTCCTGGATTATCGATAAAATATGGCCTACTTTGTGTAAAAGTTGGATGGGTGCCATTTTGCACCATATTTGGTGTACTTACTTCACAAAAATGCAATTTTTAACAATTAAAAAATGAAAAATAATATTTATAAACATAATTTGAAAATATCATTTCTGCAACATTGTTTGTCATAACAAGACACACCTATGCCTCAAATATGGGCACATTATTACAAACTATGACACGGGGATGATCATATCTAGGTCATTTGACTCGAAACTTATACATGTCTATAGACGATTGACCTTTTTGTGAAGAAGTTTTTTGGAAACTTTGTCAAAACTCAGGTTTATTATTATTCCTAGCAACTAGTACACATAAAATGAGTTCATGCCAAAGGATTTCACTTTTTGAGTGTTTTTTCACTTTCTTTTATTTTTTCTAGCAACTAGTACACGTAACAAGACACACCTATGTGTCAAATATGGGCACATTATCGCAAACTATCACATGGGTATGACCATATCTAGGTCATTTGAATCGAAACTTATACATGTTTTAGATGATTCACCTTTTGGTGAAGAAGTTCTTTGGAAACTTTGTCAAAACTCAAGTTTATCATTTTTCCTAACAACTAATACACATAAAAGGACTCCATGCCAAAGGGTTTCATTTTTGGAGTATTTTTCACATTCTTTGATTTTTTTAAAAAAATTAGAGCAAACTATCACACACTTGTAGTTCAAAATTGAATTACTTTCGGAAAATAGGCATAAAGTCATTTAAATAGGCGAAATTAGGTAGAAACCGAGAAAATTTCTAATATTTCCAGATTATCCATCAAATATGGTCTACATTGTGTGGAAATTAGATGGGTGCCATTTTTCACCATATTTGTTGTACTTGCTTCACAAAAATGTCATTTTTGACAATAAAAACTATGGCACGGGGATGCTCATATCTAGGTCATTTGACTCGAAACTTATACATGTTTATAGATGATAGACCTTTTTGTGAAGAAGTTTTTTGGAAACATTGTCAAAAATCATGTTTATCATTTTTCCTATCAACTAGTACACATAAAAGGATTCCATGCCAAAGGATTTCATTTTTTGAGTATTTTTCACTTTCTTTTATTTTTTTGAAAAAAATGGTCAAAATGGCCGTCGTGCCATAGTTTGTGATAAAGTGTCCACATTTGACACATAGGTGTGTCTTGGTATGGAAAACATTTTTGCCAAAAACAATTTTTAAAATATTATTATAAATATTATTTTCCAATTTTTAAGTGCCAAAAACAACTTTTTAAACAAGAAAGAACCACAAATATGTTGCAAAAAGTCATATACATGAAAAAAAAAATGAAATGGATGTCATATTTGGATTCCTCTATTTTTTCTAATCGATTTAGACATTTATTTGTTAAATTTCAATTTATAGATTTAAAGATATGAATTATTCCATATTAGATGAAAAATAGGGGAAAAGAGCTATGCCTACGACTTACCTATGCCAAGGGCAAAGCCGTCGGCATAGCCCCTGTGTCAAATCTATGCCGACGGCGTATCCTATGCCGACGGCTTTGTGGACGGGCTGGCCTCGTCGAGACCTATGCCGACGGCCCCGATAAAAAGCCGTCGGCACAGGGTTTGGCCGTCGGCATAGATCACCATTCCTGTAGTGTGCAGTGGTGGTGGTTAATGATGTCAGGGTCTTCGTTAGGACATCTCGACATGCACATCCTTTTTAGTACAGTATATTTTGCTAGTCATGTCGCACATATGTACTTGAGCATACATGTATACTCGCAGCATATTCTTCGTTGCACTATCCCTGAAGAAACTGTACCTAAGGTGAACGGTTAGTTATTCAGAGGGGACGGTGAAAGTTTCAGAGGAAGAGTGGCTTCTTTAAGGAAAGATCACATGTCTAATATCCTGACAGACTGACCGCACATGATTAACACAACCAACGTTGACAAGCACATGCTTCTGACAGCTGATACCACACCTACTTGGTGAAGTTGACTGGCAACCGCTCCAACTCCAAACTACACATTAAGAATAGGTACGCTGCTTTCCGAAATGATTGCATGCAGGTCGACTAAGCTGTATGCTAAAATACTCCTAGCTAAATACAGTTGTAGTTACCTGGTAAAAAAAGTTGGTGTTGACTGACATGTTACGATTAATTCCTGAAATAGGAAACAATTCTGTTCAAAGGAGTAAAAGGCTTCAAACTTACCTGGCAGTGTGCCACAACAGAGCCGGCGATCATCGATGTGTTCAGCATCTACTCCGATGAACCAGGCCCCTAATGATACATCCTCGTTAGCATATTTGTGGAGAACATGCCTGAAATGTCGCCATTCAATCACCGTAAGTCAACGATGGGTAGGTGTTCTGCATAGAAAATTCACTAGTAGTACAACAAGGTAAAGAATGCATTTATAAAATGCTTACTGGTTGATTGATATGTAAGATGCCAGATCCTTAGAGATGGCGTAGAGCTGGCCGGTTGCATGGCGGAAGTACTTATTTCCCCATTCTCCGAATTTCCAGTACTCAGGCTCGTGGTATTTTACACCCCTGAACGAGATAGTTTGAATATTAGGCGCTGTTCAAATATCAAATAAAAGCATAACAGTATCGACTTACTGCTGAGCAAGGACTGGGCCGGATTTCATGCATCCTATGTAAACTCGAGGCTTCGACCGATGTCTAGCCAATATGCTTCCAAGAGTTGCTGCAATATAGATGGAATTTCGTTATTGCACTACAAATGAAACAACTTTGTTTGAGAAAGTACAGTAACTAAGGCAGAATCTGAAAGTATGTGCGTTAGCTTCAGAAGTAACATCGATAGAATAGTGATAAAGTTTTGTCCTAATGGTTATTTTTTCATGTAACTATGAAACAATAATGATGCTTAATTGTTATATTCATTTATCCGTCACCCCTACAGACCAAAAAAAAAATCAACTGAATGTTTGCGGTAATAAAATGCACACACCTATATTCACATGTACATCATCATCCACTTTAACGAAGTACTCTGCATCCCACATGGATACTGCTTTAGCGAAGTACGATTTGGTCTTCGCTGCGAGTTCCAGGTAACCTTCAACATGGTCCTGTATGAGTAAGAAAGATCATAAATAATTAATTTCTACTCATAGAAATTGATATAAATACTGTACTGTCCGTCAAAACTACAAGGAAATTACCAGCCTCAAGAAATCACCATGTATTCTATCTTCTGCGTCAATTGCTCTATCGAGTATCCCGCCAGATGTCGCACTGTCAAACATGGCAAATCGCAAGTTTCAGGCGTCACAAAGCTGAAGCTATTTTGGGATTTATATTGTTGAACCGTAAAATGGTAATATAGTGTCCTGACGTTTATGAACTAACCTATGACCGATGATGAAACGAATGATGATGCCTTTTTCTTCCTCCATCTTCCGCCGTTTCTCCCCTGTAGTAAAGCAACAAAATAGTTCAGAGAACAAGGTACTGAGGTAGTGAAGGGGAGTATTTGAATAACTTGAAAGAACAAAAACAAAACCTTGAGGCATCCATGTCGAACGAACTGAATCTCGTCGCTTGCGGCTGCTGAATGCAGTGTTAATGCCGATTACCATGAAGTACTTCCGTTTCCCGGTCGATTCCGGTGATGGTGCACCGTTGAGAATAGAGTCCTGCGTGGCCTTCGCCGAGGCTAGCTCCATCTCTAAGTTCGATATTGTTTTGTCCAATGTTCTGATCACAGAAGGGGAGTATTTGTAAGCCTCTACCGAACACACTTGTGTGATATCAGAATCAGTAGAATGAGAACTTCAATAAAAAAAAAGTAGAATGAGAACAGCAACTGATTCAACACTTACTGTATAGCATCTTCAGTTCGTGGGAATTCTCCTACATCTTTTCGCGCGTTAGTCTGTAGCATTTTTTTAAGAAGGAATTCATGGTCAGACCACAAAACGAAATTCAGTAGTCTGTCATGAGTGGAAGTATGCTTACACTTTTCAGAACACAATCACTAGAGACGAGATTCATTTTGTCCACTTCGAGGGCCGACCTCCTGAAGATTTCTTTGGGTTCCGGCATGGTCCACATCCTGCATCAAGGAAACCCTGTAAGCATTTGGTACTCAGGTTGAAATGCAAACACTGGGTTACAGAGCAGAACAGAGTCATACTAGCAGCAGCCTAAACATTTTTTATCTGGTGGAACTACATAAAAATCATTTCACTTTAACCGATCCCGGCCGGGCCTGGGACCGGAGCAAACAGAAACCAAACAGGGTGCCACATGTTGTCGGCGACAGGTAGACTGCTACCAGAAGCTGGACGGGTAGTTCGCGTTTAATGGCCCTCGATGGCCTGCCTGTGATGCAAGATCTTCCCAACATAAAGAAGCATAGCATCCGCCACTAAAGTACGCCGCGCGGTACAGGCACCCAGAATTCCACATCCACTGCACGAGCAACATCTTCAAGTCACGAGACTTCCCTCTTTCCTCCCTATCTCTCTATCTCTGTTGAGAGTACGTACAGCAACAGCATGGCGCAACATAAACAAGTACACTAGCTATAGTTACGGTTTCGGCCTTGCGCGAGCTTATATTCGCTTGACTAAAATGGGGTTGAGCAGAAGAGCCAAAGAGGAGGAGAGATTAGAAGAAACTCCAAATCTGGTGCGGCTTTAGAAGAAGCCATTTTATGTTTGACTTGCCTAAGAGGAGGAGAGTGGAAGCGGCAGCCTAATACTACTACGCAAACACAAACGGACATTATTCATACACTAATTTGACTTGCAGTAAAAATAAGTAGTAGTTGTAGCTCAGGAACTCAAGGCAAGACAAGCATCAAAAAAAAAGTGAGTGATCCAGGCAAACTTGCATGCAGAAATGTCAGAGCGATCAAACTGAATAAATCATCCAAACTAATTCAGATAAATCAGGAGTGGCAAAGAAGGAGAAAAGGGAAGAAGAAACATGGCATGCACCTGTTGGTGAAGATGAGGCCTATGCAGAAGCTGCCGAGGCAGAGCAGGAAGGTCCATTTCCTAGAGATGGTGCCCCTGAACAGGAGCTCCTCCCCTCCTCCCAACCCCCCTGCTGTTCCCCGGCTCTTGTTGAAGCTCATCTTCTCTATCTCCCTTCCCCTCTCCGCAACACTAAGCCTCGCTCAACTTATGGCTGGGAAACATCATGATCGCACTACAAGAACTCCAAACCCAGCATCAGGTAACTAATGGTCCCGGCTTCTGCTCCACATCCTACTCTTTCGCTTTTGTGAAGAGTAAGTCTTCTCCACCTTGCTTCTCGCTCTAGATTCCTGGGTTCCTTGATTCCCCTCCCACTGGTTGGTGTCTTTGAAGTGAAGGGGAAGGGGAGGAGCAGCAGCAGGAGGAGGACGCACCAACTGCGCGCGCTCGTGCGTGTGATCTGTGATGCGTGTGGGTTAGCGAGCCAGCGAACGAGCGAGCAGAGTAGAGTAGAGTCCAGAGGAGGCAAGGGATCTCGTGCCCGTCCAGATTTATTCGGCACAATGTTTGTTTGGGGGCAGTCGACATGGTTGGTGACGTCCGGCCGGCTTAATTTGGTGCTTAACTTGGTTTTAACTTTGTTTTCTTGGGGGATTATACATAGTACTGTCACTGACATGACATCATTAATGCCGGGATGCAGTGAGTTACATAAAGGGGTTTGAACCGGTGGGTAGAAATTGCGACTTAGCCACTACGGTCAAGTCAACGCCCGATCTTGCTGTTAATTTTACATACAGGAGTTTCATACAGTTGCAGTGCTATGTTCGAGAGGAGTTCTCCAAGTAGAGTGTAGCCAAGTAATTTCTGTGTATTTTAGTTTGGGTGTGGAATTTTCTTGCATGCCAGATAGTAAAACATTAACCGGCTCAGTTGTGTTAGCAGGCAGCGGGTATTGTATCAGTCACTCTGAAGTTCTATGGTTTTCACTTCGAATGGCCAGAAGTTCAAAAAGTAGCTACTCCAGTGTCTATCCCTGGCATCTCCTTATAACGGGGCAAGGGATCTTGTTCCCTTTGTGCTGAAGGATTTTATTCTCGAGAAATAATTACGGCGTTACAGGTAGCTAGAGGCTAATTCTCAATCACAACATCATTCCTTCACTACATTTATTAATTAATCCTTATTAGCTAGTACTGTACTTATCAGGCGCGTCAGGAAGAACATGTCTATGTACAGAAAAAGTCGAGTTCTGTAGATTCTTACGGAAGATTAAAACACTAGAAGAATAAATTCACGACATAGCAGGGTGCTACTTGGAAGATTGGGACTAATGTGTTGGGCAATAAGTTGCTTGGCATGGCCATGTGGAGAAAAGAGCGAATCCAGGTTGGTCTGAGTCCAAAGTCCTGGGCACATCTCATGCCAGTCATGTGCGTCTAGGCCAATCATTTTCTGGATTCATTGTCTAGCTATTCTTGGTTAGTTGTTTTCCAGATCCAAATTTATGTTTTCAGTCTTCAACTTTCCTTAGATTATATCTATTCTATCAACTTTATAGGAAATCCCAGCGCAATGTTTATTTTATAGGAAATCAATGTCAAAAGAAGATCTTGATAGGTTTGCATGAAGGATATGACTATCACGGAAATACACTGTTTTATTGGTGGAATAGCTAATTAGAAAATTAGTGCAAGGAACTTCAGAATCTTATATTTACTAATTGGAGGCACCAATGGAGGCACCACGTTAATCCTCAACAACTAAGAATATTAACCATCCGATTTTCCGTATTGCCTATATACAGCCGTCAGATGGAATAGACAAAGAGTCCTCACGTTCTATCCCACGTACACTTCATCGTAGATTAATCCTGGCTCTCTCTGTTGCATCCGGGACGGACTACTCTTTTTATCTCCCTCCGTTCCTATCTCTTCCGTAATAAAAGGAAAGAGAAAAGCGGCCGCAATACATCTCCAATCCTCCCATGCTCATCCACCTCCGCGCGGCAGAACCCTAGCTTCGACAGCCTCACCATCTGCTTGGATCACGGCCATGTACTCGGAGGATAGGAACTGAAAGTAGTATCTATATGGCTGATCGCTCATACTCAATGCGGTAGATATCCAGGAGCTGTTCTTTACCTGTTTTTCTTCTTTTTTCCAGGGAAGGAGCTGCTCGGTGAATTGACTGGTCTGGTCACGTCGGAAGATCTAGATCATCCAGTGATTGATTTTTGCACACTACCGCATGCAAGTATAAACGAAAATCAACTGTTGGCTTTATGAACTCTGTTCGTTCCATGGTTTTATCTCCATGATCGCAGGTAGTAACCAAAATCTGATTCCATGGTAGTAAGCAACATCGATGGCGCCACGAAAATCAACTGTTGGCTTTATGAACTCTGTTCGTTCCATGGTTTTATCTCCATGATCGCAGGTAGTAACCAAAATCTGATTCCATGGTAGTAAGCAACATCGATGGCGCCAGCAGCCTCAGAACGAGTTGCTTTCATATTCACTATGTCGTCGTTCCAAAAGAGGGCTGCTCAACTCCTGTGTGCCAACCAGGCTACCATGAGCACCGGCGGCAAGCAATCTTCCAACCTTTTCAGATCCTTGATGCTAAGGAGCTCCGCTTCATAATTATATTGAATGGTCTGTTCTGAGATTTATTTTTATAGTAAAGTTATTGTCCAGATTGCAAAGCTTTTGGGATTTCATGAACTCAGGTTTATGGTAGTCTCCATGAGTTAAATACTAATACGTAATAATTTGCTTTCTTTTTGTTTTTTCCAGGTGTCTAATATACGTGGCTGGGTAATTCACAAAGTTTGTTTCTTATTATCTATAACCGTATGATCATATAAGGTTGTCTCTGTGCTCTACATCTGGCATCCCCGTAAACTTATGAGAACAGAATCCTTAAACAAAATGTCTATTACCAGTAGTCTTCGAAAACAATAGATTATTAAATCTTGCTCTGACCGCATACAAAGATAAACTTTGGTAGCATAGTTATCACCTGCAAGGTGCTTTAAGCTTTTTATTTAGATGAGAAGGAAGGTTAGATAATGTTTATAAGAGCACCGGGAGGAGGAAAAGTTTATGCACAATTAGGGATGGCAAGTTTGATATGTAATACAAATTCTCAACTATGTTCAAAGTTATTGGTGATCTTCCCTTTTTTTGTATACACCTGACCTCATTCTCTTACACCAAACAGAGCCTCTTTTTCAAATTCCTGCCCCAACCACGTTGCAATCCATCTTGGCTGAGGAAGAGGTCCTTCCATGCCCGACCAAACTGGATCCAATGCAACGGACAAGGTGGTGAAGCTGCAGCGTGGAGGAACTATGGCAGACTGATTGCAGGTATACAAGGACCACGAAGGAAGTAAGTTTTCGTTTTGTGAGGATTTTTATGTTCCGCTCCTGCGATTTGAGACTTAGTATCTGACGAGCAAGTAGAGCCTAAGACTTTTTGCAGGATTTTGATGCTGCACTTTCCTTACATTCAGACATGTCTAGATACATAGTACGTGGATGGCTATGATTTGTAGGTTCTGTACATTCTAAGTAGGTGATTCAATTCACCAAAACCGTCGGCACACTTCTGCACATCGAACTCAAGCACCTATTCTAATATTTCTGGAAAGTGGATAAGTCGTTTTGGAGCATTACCCGGTTTCTTCAGTCTACTTTTCTCGGTTTCTCACAAGCAGAAACTACATATTTGTTTACTTCGATATGTTCTTTGAATTTATGCTCACCCAATATTCATTTATGAAACGTGCATCTTAGCGTAGTACAGTTTTCACATTTTTCAGATTTAGTATTCTGTCCAAAGTGAGCAGCACATAAGTAGAGTGTAGCGTCAATTCTGAATATCTGAATGAGGTAATTCAGTTGTGCCATCTTATGTACCTGTGTGTTATATATTCATGGTGACTTTCATAAGAGGCTGCACAACAGTAACAATCAGTCCTGCTCGCCAAACACAAGATATAGGTAAATGGCTTTAAGTTTGGTCTGTATTGATAGGTGCTATAGCTGACTGAATTATTCCCAGGTCTCTACTGAGTACTCACATAACACTATTGAACAACCAAATAAACATTCTGAATTTCTTAAACAATATTTACCTCGACAACAACTTTTGGGACATATTGATTCTGTTTTTTTCCCTTTAAAATGAATCTTGAATTTGGATCATCTCTTATGTATCGCTCATTCTCCTAATACTTGATGTAAAGTGCATACTTCAGCAGGTTCGTCAAATAGGCACAGGAGCTAACGGACAGGCTATCAAGGATTAACATTGTAGCCTTCTATCTATAGCATGAATCCCTGTACAAACTCTACAAGAAACAACATTTAATTTGTTCTTTTCTACAAAGTAAATCTAATTTAGCTGTGGCCTTGAAATAAAATGGGACATGTTCATCCTTCAAATGAAATGGCAGCAACCAGAAGGTGGTGTTCGGTTATCATTCCAGTGATTGCTCTAACTGGCTATTGTGTGAGATATATTAAAAGAGATTAAACTATACAAACCTGATTTTAAAAAGTAGAATGCATGTATGGATGGCCAGTCGGATTGTTCAATTTTACTTACTCCAATAAGGTGTTCCCGTAGTTTTACTTACACCTATGTGATAAATAAGATGGGAGCTATTTCGCATTATGTCTATGACATAAGATCATTTAGTCAGATAAAACCGGAATCTTAAGGTCCTTAGCAATTCATTAAAAACAAAGCATACTAAACTATGGACATGCCATGGTGTTGCATGGATATAAAGGTAGAGTTTTATATTTCATTAATTCATTTATAGAAATCAAATATCAACATGAAGGCAGGACAAAGAAGGTTTAAATTCCAAGTTACTAAATATTCATATATCTTATAATTTACACACGGGTAGAAAAAAATGATGACTTATTTGCGGTTGATTAATATGCATGGTCACGATGTGGTACCGAGAACAATAGACCATCAAACAGTGAACCAACTAAATTAGTAACAAGTTGTTGCGACATCATAAACCAACAATGGTGTATTAATTATACTTAAATGATAAAGGTTCTACATTATAATATGTTTATAATGAAGCTAGCCCGTGCAGGTGCACGGGTTGACGACTAGTAGAACTAATACAAATACTTTTTGAGAGGTATCTTTACGTTGATCTGTATATTGTACAGATTTTAAGTAAACTTGAAATGGTCGGTTAGTTTCAATTTGGTGTGATCTCTTCTTGGATCTGCATGCGTGCTCCATTGAATAAGTGGGGATTTGAATGCTTATTCAGTGTACTGATAATAAAGTATATCTCTTCTCTATGTTCAAGGCGAATTTCACATGGTACTTCACTGGTCCAAACTAGATTCTAGATACTTCACATAAACCAATGTACATATCCATTACTAACTATATCAAAGGAGGCCAGAATCGCGGCCTGTCCGCGCTCGTGACACTGTAGATGCTACAGTCAGCTACAGTGTTCTGCAGTACTCGCATCGGCGCCGTCCGTCCACGATCGCACGGTCGCCCCGACTTGTCCGTGACGGTTTTGCAAAAAGATCCCTCCCAAAAAAGGAACTAACCCGCAGTCCATGAAAACGCGAGACGGTGGACTGATTCGCAAATTCCGAAAACCTCACGGACGTTTTTGCAAAATGTTCTGCAGAACATCTCCCTCCCTTTCTTTCTCCTCGCGCGACGGCGAAGTCGCCGGCGCCGCCGACGCGGCGCGTCGCCGCTCCAGCCCTCCTCCCTCATATCTACCAACACGGCGGCCTCCGCCGTCGCCTTTTCCTCCCCGCCGCAGCTCGCGTGCCGGGGCGCCTCGCCGTCGCGGGAATCGCCGCCGCCGCGTTCGGCTCCGTGCGCCGCTTCCGCGCCTCGCCGGCGCTGCTCCGGCGACCTGTAGAGGGCGGCGCCGCCACCTACGGCCAGCCCGGCTCGGCGCGCGTCCGTTGCGCCTACGCGCGCGTCGCGCCGCCGGCGAGGTCTGCGCCGCCGCTGCGTCTCCGCCCCCGGTGACGTTGTCCGGCCTGGGCTGCTGGGATAGTGGGCCGCTAGGTGGGCTGCGGCCCGGCTGGCTCAGCCCCTTTTTTTTCCTTCTTCTTTTTCTGTTTTCCTTTTTTTCCTCTTTTCCTTTCATTCTATTTTATTTTTTTTAAAATAAAAAAGGTCCAATAATTTCTATACCTGCACAATTTTCAAAATGTTGAAAATCTTGAATTTCAAATTTACCACCAAATCAAGACATACAAATTTGAAGATTTTGAATTTCTTTTTTCCCTTTTTTAAAAAACTCCGAAATTTAATTAGAATTTAAGTGTCAACTTCTCCCGAAATTCAATATACTAAAAATTAAACAAATTTTGACGCGTATATTTCCAAACTTGAATCTTCCAGACCACGATGTTCCAACTGAAATTCAAACAAGTTTTAGATTAGGCAACGTGTAAACATTTTCTAAATTCCAGTAATATAAAAAGGATCCAAATCTAAAAAACTTTTCAAAACGAAATTTTTACGAGAACTAAACAATTTTCAACCGCAATATTCTTTGAATACCACTAATATTTAAACATTTTAAATTAGTGAATATTTGGATAAAATCGAAATGCATATCCTCTAACTATGTCAAATTTAGTTTCTAACAATTTCTCATATCAGTTTATAAAATAATTACAAAGAATACTAAGAACTGAAAAAATCATATCTTTTAATCTGCCATTCAGAAAAATACAAATAATATACCAAAATTTGCATAAAAATGAAATATTTACACCTAACGCATTTCCATGCACGATTGAACAACTTACAAAAAAAAATAGATAATCCAATATAACCTTTTAATATAAATTATGGAGCTTATAGAAATAACATCTGTCAGCTTTTCACATAATTTCCTACAAATTACTAACTTCCTTCAAAATGGGCCCCATATTATTTAGACACTTTCCACAAACTGATAGATATTTTGAACCCAAAAACTTCAAATCCTTCCATCAAAAAAAAAAGTGAAAAATAATTCAAAGTAACCACAAAAAAAAAATGCTAACTAACTATGGTAAAATAAAAAAACGTATTTACACATTTCAACTTAGTAAAAATTTGGGAAAACCCCATATGCACTTGCTCCAATTATATGAAGTTGAATTTAAAATTTTCTCTAACCATGGAATTCAAATGAAAATATGTACAACTCCACCCATTGTGAACTTAAATTAAAAAATAATAATTTTTTCACATTTCAAATTGCTTAAAAAAACCCATATGCACTTGCTCCAATTATATGGAGTTGAATTTAAAAATTTCTCTAGCCATGGAATTCAAATGAAAATATGTACATTTCCACCCATTGTGGACTTAAATTAAAAAAAAAATCACATTTTAAATTGCTTTAAAAATTGGAAATACAGTAAAAATATATCAGCATTCTCATAGATAAAAACATGCCAACTATTTACGTCAAAAAACAAACATGTTCGAAGATTTTGAATTGGTGTATACTTCAAGAAAAAACAAATGCACATCCTCCAATTATGGCAAGTTGCATTTAATAAATGCTCCTATAATGCATTTTCTCCAAAAATGGACTTTAATTGGACATTTCAATTTGGTTAATATTTGCATATAATCTAAATGAACTTCCTCTAAATATGCAATTCAATTACATAAATGTGCATTTTTCATCCATTACGTACTTAAAATAAATATAACTGAAAAATATAAACATATTCGAGCATTCCAATTTGCTTAAAAAAATGTAATACTCCAAAATATATCAACATGCCCACAAAAATGAATGCCAACTATTTATAGCACAAAACAAACAAATTTGAACATTCTTAATTGGTGAATAATTAGAGAAAATCGAAATGCATATCATCTAATTATGTGAAGTTTACTTTTTAATAGATTCTCATATAATACATTTCCTCAGATAATTGACTAAAATTGAACATTTCAAATTGGTAAATATTTAGATGTCATCTAAATGAACTTTCAATTGGACTGTACTCCTGGATATATCGACATGCTCACAAAAATAAATGATACTTATTAATGCCAGAATACAAACAAACTTATGGAAATAAATGCCAATGCACAATATTTCCTCCAACTAATAAGTTCAAATACAAATTTATGGAAAGAAAAAACAAACGTATTTGATCAATTCTATTAACCAAATAATATGCCAAAAATTGCACTTTCATCCCTTTCCAATAACAATAACCATACACTCAAATATATTTTTTTGTCACTACAAATGCGTTGTAACGCCGCACCATATTTGGCGAAAATGCAAATTCATTTCCTCAAATTATGCATTTAAAATTGAATTCACAAAATGCTCAAACAAGTAAACTTAAATCTCTTTAAATATGAGCTTAAATTTAAATAACGCTTTATTCCATGCACATTTCGAACATATCATTGGCAAGGAAGATAAGTTTCTGTGGTAAATATTATGCTTTCACTGGCTTGATTTTGTTTTCATTACTATTTTTCTCGTAATAAGTTTTGGACGGGCTTCTGGGATATGCATGCATGTCTCGAGGTCCATTCCATGATCACAATAAACACTATAGGATGCTCTAGATGTACATGGAAAGCGAGACAACCGGCAGCCTGCAGTTTACGTATGAGCAGCTAATCCGCAATACTAATGTGTCGGAGCACCCGCAAGGTGATAATACTCACGTGAGTAACACACATTCGTCAGGGAACTGAAACGCCAAGGCCCCCGCGTGGCTCCTTCTTCCGGGGGTGACACGAGTGGTGACCAACCCTAGCTGCAACCCTCCGCCCCTCCTCATCTCTGCGCCGCGCGGCCGCTGAAGCGATCTGCCGGGCAATCTCGCGTGCCTCACGAGAACGGCGGAGGCGAGGCAGTCTGAAAGGGAATTTCCGTCCTAAGTGGTTTTGGTTGTTTGCTAACAACATATGATCTTACCATGTGCTAAAAGCACTATAGTTACATTTGACGAATTACACAAGACGATGGTTGACCCCTCAGAATGGAGAAAAGATTAAAGCCGGTGGCTCATAGATTTAATAGTTTATTGAGGGTATACTATGAAGAAGGGTTGCTTAATTAATGGAAGGAATAAGGAAATCAATCACTTACATTAACCAGATACACTAAGTAAACCTTCCTATGTACAATGGTGTGAAGGTTCCCAAAAGATAGTGCCTATTGGAATAGAGCCAGGAATTTCTGGGGCGTCCCGGCCGGAGATTCCGGCGCGTATGCACCAGAGATTCCGTCCACGACATCGAACGTTTCCGACCAATTTATTTCCTGGACATGGCCAAGAGCTGCGCATTTGGAACATGGCCGGAAACTGTCGGAAATTTCCGCCCATCCATATATCCTGGCCCGAGTGGCCGCATATTCCGTGTAGGCCGGATTTTCGGTGTCTCCAGACCGGAATTTTCGAGGATAGTTTCCTGCAACGGCTAGATTTTGGAGACCCCTATATAAAGCATTCTTCAACCTTGGAGAGGGTACCAAGTCCAGAATATCTTCACCCACTATTGTTGCAAGCTCCAATTTCCTAGATCTTTCTCGCTACCCACTCAAACACCTTGTCCTTCTAGGATTTGAGAGAGTTGAGCTAGATCTACACTTTCACCGATGGAATTTGATTTCCCCTTCATTTCATTGAGGAACTTGTTACCTCTTGGGTTTTTTGGGATCCTATACGGAAGTGGTCATCTTCGTGGATTTGAGAGCCACGGGGATTTGTTGAGAGCTTCCAATTGAGTTGTTGTGATGCGTGCCTCAAGCTTGTGAAGATGTCGGAGTTTTGGTGGCTCGCAGGATTTGGTGGGAGGCTCCAGTTGAGTTGTGGAGTGTGCCTCATCGTTTTAAAGTTTTGGTTGCCGACCTCGAGGGCAACATATAGTGGCTCGTGACACTCCACATTGGTGGGGGCACGAAGGAGATACAGTATGCCATTTGACGGCTATTCGGGGATCACTTTGTGACTCCGCACCACTCCAATGAAGACTAGCTTACTTTGTGAAGTGAACTTCGGGATAAAATCGTCGCGTCATTGTGTCCTTATCTCTTAACCTTCATTTACTTGCTTGTAGCTGGTATATCTGTTTAGTATCTTTTACTAGGTTGTATCTTGCTCATTACATAGGTTGTTCACCTAGTTGCATAATCTAGAGAACTTATATTTGAACAAATCCTAAATTCTTGAAAATAAAAGTAAAATTTGTAGTTGCCTAGTCACGCCCCACCCCCTCTAATCACCTACTCGATCCTTTCACGGTCTCCGTGCGTTGCGCGTCGTGCTGGCGGCCGGTGCACGGCCGCGTCCAGCGACTGGGCGACGAGGAGAACCTAACTAGATATCAAACTGCCGAAGGTGGCATTGTTTCAATCATCGGTGAATAAATTATCATATGCCTTACATAGCCAAGAACATCGGAATAAAACAATGGACCTACAGTAGCACTTTGTCGAGTCTCACTACACCACATCTTTATGTTGCTACATTGATAAAGATATCCACTAAGATGGTAGTTTCTCCACTGTATAATGGTACAACCACTCATAAACAAATATGTATCCAACATGATAAATAGTAGGGACGAAAACAGACCGGAAACTTTCTGACTTTTCCACGGAGAAACGGGAACATAACGAAAATATGGAAACGAAAACGGAATTTTGTGGAACGTCAACGGAACAGAAAATTTTATGCGGAGACAGAAACGGAACGGCGTATTCCGGCGGAACGACCACGCAAACATAACCGTTTCTGGTAATACGGAAGTTTCCCTTTTTTTTCTACGGGGTGCTTTCTGAATATAGCGGGGCCAGTAATTCTAGTGCTAACATTTAGTCATAACCTAAGATCCGAATAAAAAACAAAAGGATCTAAAGCGACCATGTTTAGTTTGGCCATGTGTACTCGCATATCATCTCCCTGTAGAGTCGTTCGCGGTTAACTATTTCAGTGTTGCACTTATGGTTAGGGACGTATTAGGTATTTTTAATGTCGACATAGTTGGTAACTTATGAACACTATATTATATAATCATCATACCTCCTTGTATTTTATTTCATCTTAGAAACTCGACAAGTTTGTTAATTTGATTTAGTTTTCCTTTCAAGGGGTCTCTTGTTTCCGGCAAACATCTTATTTATGTCTGTGTCTGCACTATTCGGTATGTATCTAATTCCGACAATATTTGTTTTGTATTTTTTCTAGGGTTTCTGTATTCATTTCTGCTTCTGCAAAAACAAATATGAAAACAAAAGGGGGACCACTCAGTTCCGTCTGTATCCGCTCAGTTTTCATCCCTAAGTTTTTTTACAGCATTACTAAAGGGACATGCACATAAAAGATTATAGCAGTGCTTCAGTCTGTAATTTTTGGTGCTCCAAGTGTGACCTCCATGGTAGCTAAGATAAAACAGTTAGTGTTTTAGCTTTTTAAGAGCTATGTCACACACAAAACTATAATCGGAATAGTATTACGAGCTTAAAGGTGTACTATAGAACAACAGGACGATAACATGCGTAAATAATTGCAGGTAGTGACCGTTGTAGCTTATGATGAACTAGTTAGAAATTATAATACCATAACTTGTGAACTTGCGGAGCAGAAAATCCAAACCAACAAGTTTTGTCAAAGGATGGTTTTTTGGTCTCACGACAATCTCACTTCCAGTAATTGGAGAGTTTATTTGTTTGACCGGAGGCACGGGTTAACAGGTTATGATCAAGACAACGATATAATGAAATTCCCTCAGACTTTATTCACGTGTGATCACAAGATTGTACAAGTTTTACAAGATGGATCTCGTTGGGTTTATAGATGCACCTGGTGAGGTTTAGATGTTTCTAGGGTTTATGCCTATGGACACTACGAAGGCTAGGTCTTCGACTTGGGTGTAGATGAACTTCGGCTTAAGCATAGGCTTCAGCGTGTCCTTTGGGTTAGATGTCTTGTGATACAGAAGTCTTAGTCTTGTATGTTTGGGTTCCTTGATGTTTTGCACATTAAGTATGGTCTTATCTTCAACCTTCCTTCCGTTTTAGGTAATCCCACAATATAACTAATCACTTCTCTTGGTTACACACACTAGTGAAAGATGAACCAAAGCGTCTCTTAGACTATTCGGCATTAGCTACTCTCTGACCGTTCTCCTCCTACCGTGTCTATAAAAGTGGTCGCTCCTCATCCCACAGAGATACGCCACGACAGTAAGACAAGACCATCCAGAACCCTACTTCTCTTGATCACATACGGTAGAGAGGCGATCATGTTTTTGCGGATTCTCTCATGGTTTCTTCTTCCAAACTGCAGTATAGGACTTTTGCCCAACATAATATTTCTCCGACATCAACATCTTTGATGACATGGCTTATCTTAACAACACTACCCACACGAATATGTTTTCTTCTTCTACACCGTACGTGTTTTTATACCTTTTGTTAGTGATTAGATTTTGTCTACTAGTCGTGCGGATGGATTTTGACATGCATGTTATTTCTATCTTATTTACTACTCCCTCCGTTCCAAATTATAAGATGTTTTGGATGATTCAATTTGGACTACAAACGGGCCGAAATGAGAGAATCAACATACTAAACGTGTCTAAATACATACAATTAAGAATAAAGGTAAAACGTCTTATATTTAGAAATATAGAGAATTCACGAAATATGCTCCCAATGGGAGTCGAACTCAGGTTTCTAGGAGGGCACCGCGCCACTAACCACTGGGTCACAGCCCCGTTCTCCATAGTTTCATGATTTTTATGTGATCCATTTTTTTAGATATAAGGCAATACTGCCTAGCTTTGAATTAACAAAGCCCTAGAGTTTAACGGCAGATACATCATGCTGAACAAATAGCTTAGAGGCAAAAAGAAGCACAAGCAAACATAAGATAAACAAAAATTACACCTTGAGCCTCCAATGCCACAAACCAACAATGCGAACGAACCCAGTAAGGATCCGGTCAAGGAGAAGGCACTGAAGAGCAGGACGTCGTCGTCTTCACCAGGCCACGCCTAACCTCAAAGTCCGCCGTCTTCGCCGCCGGAAGGGGCACCGTGTCCCTCGCCTAGGCTCGAAGGCGCCGCACCTTCGGGGGCGAAGAGAATTCACCCGAGAACACCAGGGACCAAGAGCGCTAGGTTGCCGGATAGGACGAGAACAAAAGTGCTCCGGGAGCTCCATCGCGTGACCACCGCCACCACATATCATCGCAGCACCGGACCGAAGTTGTTAGACGAAAACGCACCGAAGAAGCAACGGCAGAAAAAGGACAACCACGCCACCGCTGTGAGCAGGACCACCAAATCTTGGACTTTCATCGGCCGGCGCCGCTGTTGCCGCAGAGGGAAAGCCTATTCCCCTCTCGCCCAGGCTCGTGGGCATCGTCCCGCAGGCGAACAGGGGCGACAGGGCAGCGAGGGGCACCGAGCCAAGGCACCAGCTCGACATCACTATGAGATGCCACTGTCGAGCAAGCCAAGCCACCACGGCCAACCAAAGTACCCAACGCACACGCCGCTCGAACACCTCCTCTGCATTCCCCAAGCCGGCGCCTCCAGGAAGGAAAGCGACGTCGTGACGCCGCTGCCGGCAAAAACGGGAACTAGGCTTTCGCCAAGCAAGGGAGCGGGGAGGAGGGGACAAGTACCTTGACGAACCCTTCGAGAAGGAGAACGATGCGCGCGCGTCGCCATCATTGTGGCCATCACCGCTGGCCAAGGGTTTCCCCCGTACCGAACCACCCCGCACCAACCACCCGCACAGATGTTGATCCGTCACATAAGTTCCGGATCTAGCGGGAGGACAAGCGGGCCGAGCTAGGGGAGCTTCATCTTCAGATCTGGAGCAGGCACCGGCGCGGCCCCGCGCCGTGAACTCGGACCTCCCCCGCTCGCCGCCCACGCGGCCGAGGAAGCAGGCAGCATGAACCACTGTCGTCACCCGCCGTAGGGTCGACGCCATCCCTCACGCCCGAGGCCACCGCCCCGGCGCACCGAAGCCCTCCACACAAGGTCAAGTGGCGAAGGCACCGCCACCACCTTCCTAGACGCCGTGAGGGCTTTGCCCTGGAGCGCCTCCGGTGGCGGCGAGATGGTTGGGATGAGAGGAGGGAGGTTAGGGTTTCGCCCCCGAGTCGCCTCCGGAGAGACGACGCGAGGGAGGGGGAAAAGATGAAGACTCTGTGATCCATTTATCATGTTTATCTTTGGTATTTCTGGATAAAATCAATTGGAAAATTGTTCATTTATTCAATGGGGGCGTGTGCAAAACGATAGTTGAATTAGGGTGTCTATGTGCAAAATTACAGCGGGCCAATATTTCAGTCGCATGGATAAGAACAAGTGGATACTGGGATGCAGATAGGCAGACGGATTCGCGAGATACCGCGTGGAAGCTCTTTCACCGAGATCGGATCACCAGGCTGATCAGCCTCTTTGTTGGAAACAATTTAGTGATTTGAGGTTGAACGAAAGAACAAACTGACACAAGAGCTTCTAATCTTCTTCTCCTTTTATTCTGATTAGAAGGAAGAGTCGTGGTCATGATCCAGGTTGTTCGTGCCTTCCCACGAACGGACCACGTCCAATGTTTGAATGGCTAAACTCCAAGATGAAACGCTAGCTAAAACCTAGTAGATGGAAAACGACCCAAGTCCTAACTGAACCTATTCTGACGAAGCTGAATAAATAGACACTAGGCAGCAGATTGCCAGATGCACAAGGATCGTGGAAGGGACCCAAACATACTAATTCCATGCAATTCTAGATTACAAAGACAAGCAAAGCCAAATAGACGAGATCGTGATACAACAGGACGATGACGGTTCGTACCGTGATTCTGAGGGATCGCCTCTCCGCCTAGCTCACCTGTCACCGCCCTGTTCCTGTCTCTGTAGTTGGATCGCCTCTCCGCCATGAACGAACGACCGAAGCAGATTGCGATCCTCCGCGCGCCAACGTCAGTGCTTTCGCTCGTCTTCGATCGATCTCGTTCTCATCCCTTGGTCCGGATAGCGTTAAAGGATGCATCTTTTTGGGACTTGGGGAGATGAAGTCTGTGGGAGACGGAGGGCTGGGAAGATGGGCCTTGGGTCTGAGTCTCTGAGATTTGGACTGCGGCTGGTTCGAAATTTGGTGGCTGTTTCGGCGGGTTTTTTTCGTTTACCTTTTTTTCTTAGTCCTTTTTCTGTTTTTCCTGTTTCTTTCATTTTTTATCTTTCTGATCTTTTTTCAGATTTCGAAAAAAGTTTTTAGATTTTTAAATTGTTAAAATTTAAAATTGTTTCGATTGAAAATTTGTTCATATTTAAAAATTGTTCCGATTTCGATTTCTTTTAATTCGAAATTTGTTCAAATTTAAAATTTGTTCCAATTCGAAAAAGTTTCTGATTTAAAATTTGTTCCGATTTGATATTTGTTTAAATTCCAAAAAAATCCGATTCTAAATTTGTTCCGATTCGAAATTTGTACAAATTCAAAGAAACTGTACAAAGCAGTATTAAGGGCGGGGCATATGGGCGGCCCAATAAGTGCTTCTAGTGGGCGACGCGGCCATGATTGGTCGCCTTAAAGCGACGTAAAGGAGCTACCCATATTCCACCCATGTCCCTCCACTAAAAAAACAAACTAACACATGCCCCTTCTCCCTTACGCTTGGGAGCTCCTATATCCGGCCCATTTAATGGGCGTTCCTCATTTAATTCGTGTTTCACTTTTTTCTCTGCCTCCGTTTATTTTCATTTATTTATCTATTTCGCAAATTGTTCAGATTTAAAAAATAGTTCTAGATTTGAACGTCTTGGAAAATCTGAACATTTTAAAATTTATATTTTTTCAAATATGAATATTTTTGGTTTAACCAATTTCAAATTTGACATTTTTAAGTGTTTGAACTTTTTTGGTAAATGTTCCAGTTATGAAGATTTTTCAGTTTAAACATTTTTTAAATCTGAACATATTAAAAAAATTGATATTTTCCAATTATGATTTTTTTGAAATCTAAACATGTTTTGAGTCTGACCATTTTTTGAATCTGCACATTTTACGAATCCGAAATTTTTCAAAATTTAAACAATTTTAAATTATGAACAATTTTTAAATCCTAAAATACTAATAAAAGAAAATCAGTGAAACAGAAAAACAAAAGAAAAATATAAAAGAAAAAAGAAAAAAATGAGAGAAAACACCTGATGGGCCGGCCCATCAACGCCTCCCTTCAGGCGGCACGAGCATGCCGCGCCGCTAACGGGCGATACATATGGTTTACCCTTACGCTTCCCCTGCCTTATTTGCTGCTCTTTGCTCGGCCCATTTTTCATTCCTTGCTTGCTTTATTTATTTATTTATTTTTTGAAAGGAATGCGGTAGGGAAGCTCCTACATCGGATTTTGTTTTTTAAATAATTAGAATCCAAATCAGCGTCCGTGAGGACTTGAACCGGGGTGGCTGGGTTGTACATCCATTTCCCTAACCGAGTGAGCTGGGCTCACTTCTTTGCTTGCTTTATTCACTCAGAATAGCTCCTTTCCGGGTGATCGTGGGCATGGTTACACAGCCATACGCGTCGCTCTCATGTGGGTCCACCTGCGTAATATCGCTTCTACCTGTTTGGGCCAGGATACCCGGAACCTTATATGTTCCATCGACGAACGAGTCGTTGCGTTCCCTTCCTTTCCACATCGATCCAGAGAGTGCTCGTGATTGGCATTCGAAAGCAGAGGCCGGCGATCGTCCACCGAGCTGGAACCCGGCCGTGGCGGAGATGGCGACGACGAGGATGGACCGAGCCAGAGGCGGCGGCGCCGACGGAGGCGAGGAAGTAACTTAAGGGTGGGAGGTCTACCGACGCCGGAGAAGAATAAGACTCCCGGACCTAGAGGGATCGTCGTGGGATGCGGTGGACCGACGGAGGTGGCGGTTCAAGGAGGGTGGCGAGGCGGCCACAGGAGCACTGCTGGCCGCGGGCGGCGGTGGCAGGCGGTCCACCCAGCGTTGGATGCGGGGGCAAACAGGATCCGGAGGTGGCGGCAGTGGCGGTGCTCCCTTCCCCTCTTCTCTGACGTGGCGGCGTTCTCCTTTTTATTTGCTCTGTTTCGACAAGAAAAGGCATCCGTGGGGTGTCGAATTTCGACCTTGCCCATGTACATACATTTGGTTGGCAACTTGGCATTTTTTCCCATACGCGTGTGACTCGTTCTCTTAGATCTGTTATATTTTCCATTTTACCTTTGAATATATTACACTATCTTGTATACCAGCGAAATATTTCAGTTTTAACAGAGGAAAAATATCTTTGAAGTTGTATGAACAAAATTTCAAGCTATATATATTTTTTGAGTTTTAAATTTCAAGCTATAATTTTCGTTCTGTATAAGTGGTTTTAAATGTAACTTCTTTTTAACGTGTTAACACTTTTTAAACCCTATAAACGTTTTTTTCCAACCGTTTACATTTCTTGAGCTTGACTAGTAAAACGGAGCACTCTCGGCGCGAGGTCACGCGGACGCAGCGCATGGGAGCTACTGGACGCGACACTTGGTGGCCATGGGATGGCTCCGCTAACTCCTAGGAAGGGCACCCTTGTTCTAGCAATTTCGACATTATTTTTTTGCAAAACCGTGAACATGTGAATATTTGTTGAATCTAAGAACATCGCTTTTTAACCCAAGAATAATTTTGAACTATAAAATTTGTTAAGTAACACTTAACATATTTTTAACAGAGCGTGTTTATTCTCGTGATACATATATCCATAATGACTTACCTGTCCAAAATGTCATCTCTCGAGTCGGAGAGGCAAATCTCATCTTGGTCAACTACGTCACACAATTTGTTCTCAGTCAAGCTGAAATCCACATTTATAACTATCATATTACTGATAGCATTTGAGAAGCCCTAAGCCAGCCGATCCACAACTAAGATCGTACGAGGACCTCGGCAATAAGTATATTCGTATATACATTGATGAGATTTACAAATTAAAACATGATCGTTGCGTCTTATAATGAGTTAGTCCGACTCATCAAACTTTTTTGGATGAGTCCGTGAAGTCGTATTGGTATCTCCATGCCCATAACCAGTGGAACCGGGTCATTAGCCGACTCACACACTAGTCTCAGTTATGTGTCCACATAACTTTACTAACTAGGTACAATTTAGAAATATATTATATAATACATACTCTAGTGCATAGCATGATGTAGGTTTAAGAACTATTACATGCTTATGAATACATATGAAATTCTACAGAGTCATACTCTCTTTTTTATAGAAATGGAAGCATTGCTCCAGCCTCTGCATCAAAATGATGCACACGACCGTTTTTTATTAAATAAAGTTATTCAAGTATCCAACGTAATTATTACAAATCACTGATCACCCAGAGTTGAAACAAAAATGAGCCAGAAGAAGATCAACAAGCTAAACATCTAGTCTTCTAGCATGACGCCACCCATTCTGGCAAAAGATAGCCCGAACGATTGCCATCATTGTACATCCGGAATCCATTAGATCCCGCTGGGCGTCTGTTAACAGGAGTGACCATGAGTGAATCCAATGAATGGCTCGGGAGACAACCGGCAAAAAGTGAGGGGTTTGAACCTTATTAAAGACAATATCATTCCGGCAGTTTCAAATTGCCCAAAGAAACGCCGACACGCCGATACGTATACGCGCTTTAGTGGTTTTACTCTAACTCTAGGGTATAATTTCGACAATATCGCCACCCTATTCCTCTTCTTGATGAAATTTTTGTTGAATTTAGATTCACTATCTTTTATAAAATAGAGTTGCACACTCTATACAACCAAATAAGGAAGAGTCTTGGTGCGAATGAAAAATCGCCATCAAAACCCAACTTGATACATATGAATGATTGGTTATGCCATTTGGCCTGTTGAACACACCACCAACTTCTGTGAGACTCGTGAACCATGTTTTGCTACATTTAGTTAGAAGGTTTGTTGCTGTCCTATTTTGAAAATATTCTCATTCATAGATAATCTCTTGATTATCATGTTGAGGATGTTAAATGAATTCTATTGGAGCTTCAAAAATA
This sequence comes from Poa pratensis, assembly GCA_947311845.1. Taxonomy (NCBI): domain Eukaryota; kingdom Viridiplantae; phylum Streptophyta; class Magnoliopsida; order Poales; family Poaceae; genus Poa; species Poa pratensis. The sequence goes on from CAMZMU010000054.1 coordinate 61,764,301, forward strand.
TTCTCATTTATAGCACAAAAAGATTGTATTTTGGGATTTTGTCGTTTCTTCGAATGTAATTGAAGTGGACGAAGCGATAGTTGAAGCCATCAAGAATTGGGCACACCAACAATGGTAGATCAAGTAAAACGTGTACATTGGCTTGTCGAATTTTATCGACGATTTGGGAAGAACATTAGCTCAATTTCTTACCGTTACGCGAATTAATTAACTACAATGTTCCTTTTGTTTGGGATTAAGCGGCGTTTCTTTTAATGAGTTTAAAAAGAGGTTAACCAAGACACACTTCTTGTTTTGCCGAACTTCACAAAAACTTTGAAATTGAATGTGATGAAAATGACATTGACATAGGTATAGTTTTGAACTTTTGATACAAAGTGGTTCGTGTTCTTGATATTAGCAAACACTTTTTGTAGCCAAGTGTTTGTCATGCACTCGGACCATGAATTGTAGATATGTTTTCTTCCAACAGGGTTAGTCATGTTTGCTTTAATCACTTAACGGAAATACAACCATTGAAATACCTCAAAGACCAACAAAAGTTAAATCAAGAGACATGGCAAATGAGTTGAATTTAAGAGTCACGCACTAAGTAGCCCAACAAAGTCCTCCTGATGTGGATTTGACTTCATATTTAATCAACAATTTATTTCAAAATTTCCCAACATTTTCGGTTAACACAGATCAGATGAAAACAATTTCTTACCCAAAGATCGTCTTCGGTATCAACGGCACCACATTCTTTCCCCTTCCCGGCTCATGTGACACTAATCCCTTTCTTGCTTCCACGTCCTTCTCCCATCCCTGCTTGTGTGACACTTCTATCGACACACACCAAATGCAAGCATAGCACCAAAACTCCAAGCTAAGATGCTCCAGTCCATCTAACCCATATATAGCCCTTTAGAGAACCAAAAAGGGAACCCAAAATGACAAGAGACAGCCAAATACCGCGGCCTTAGAGCATCTCCAACCGGAGTTGCCAAATTTGGCCCCCAAAGAGTCCGCGGACACGTCCGGACGTGTCCGCGGACAGCGACCGGACAGACCCCAAAAAGGGTGTCCTACAACCATGCCCCCCATATCCGCATACTCAAAACCATACTAGCCATGCAACGTAAGTAAAGAACGTAGATCATCGGAGCTCAAATGCAGCACGGATTGCATAGTTCGATCGGAGCTCATAGTTCGGATTACATACATAGTTGGGCTAAACTAAATATAGACAAATTGTACCAAAAGTAGGCAAACCGGCGGCGTCGCCATCCTCTCTGTCCGCCGGTCCCTTCGCCTCCATCGGCGGCGCTCACGCCGGCCCCTTCCCCTTGTCATCCGTGGAAGGGCGGTGGCGGCGCAGCAGCTCGAAGGCCGCGTACGGGTCTGCTCCTCGGCGAGCCTAGCCGCGCGGTCGTTCTTTGCCGCCTCCTTCTTCGACTCGGCGATGGCGGCGTCGAGCATCGCCTTGTTCTTGCGGCGGAGGCGCCTGGCGTCCGTCTCCGCGGTCGTGTACGACCGCTCCAAGACGGCCAACGGCACCGGCTCCTTCGCCGCGGCGCGCAATGCCCGCTCCGCCGCGGCGGGGTCGGCCTTGCGGAGCTGCCGGAAAGCCTTCCCCTCCGTATCCGTCGCGCGCATCCGCTTCGAAGACGGCGGGGTCTTCGGAAGAAGGCGCCATCTGCCGGCCCCGTCCGGCAGAATCTTCCACCCAGGTGGAGCTTGGACCGGGGGGGGGGGGGGGGGGGGGGCGGGGAGGCGGAGATGGGGAGGCGCAGATCTTACCGGAGCGGAGCGCGGTGGAGGAGCCGATGACGCCGCCACAGATCCCTCCGGCATTGCACGGCGCCGAACCGGCGCAAGCTCGGACCAGCGGCTGCATTGGCCTCCGCTTGGCGGCGCCGCCGCGCTCGATCTGTCGCGGCCGACCTCCTTCAGAGATTGCTCGACGGCAAGGCGGATGGCCTCCGCCTCCGCCGCGTCCACGGGTTCCGGTGGCGCCGCCGCATCAGAAACCTCGTCCTCCGGCTCCGAGCCCCAGTCGATGGATGAGGAAGACATTGCGCCGGCCGCTCGAGCGGAGAAGGCGAGGTGGCGGTGTGGGGACTGGGGAGTGGAGTGAGGTAGGGTTAGCCGGTGGGGTTATTTGTGGGGACGGAGCTGCCACGCGGCGGAAGTCAGCGGCGACGTCCGGCCGTTCAACGGCGACGGTCAGCCTCCCTAGTGGGTCCGCTTTGTCAGCGAGTAAGGGGCGCACGCGTCCGGGCGCGTCCGGGCCGCCCCAAACCCGCCCCAGATTTGGGCTGGGTTTGGGGTGTGCCGGACCGCCCGTTCGTTTCGGATGGCTATGGGGGCCACGCTTGGGTCGCCGTTTTTGGGCCAAATGACCTCCGGACCGCCCGCCCGGACGTTTGGGATGGGTTTGGGCCTCCGCTTGGAGATGCTCTTAGCCCCTCGGTGAGTCACCTTCTTTCGCCTGCAAAAACCACTTGCAAACCACACAAACCGAAAATCGAAAAACCACTAGCAAAGTTTCGCTTAAACCTACCCCTGCACCCATTCCTTCTCCTCCCTGCCACCTTCCCCAAACAACCTCGTACATATCTCTACCTCCTCCAACCTTCTCTGGCGTCGTCTATGGAGGGTGAGCCCGACACGGCGGCGGCGCCTACATCGCCGGAGGTAGAGAAGATGCCGGCCACAGACTGTCTTCATGAGGAAGTGGAGCAGAGGGAGGAGCCCACGCCGGCGGTGCTGAAGAAAGGGCCTTGGACGACGGCGGAGGACGCTGTGCTGGTGAACCACGTGCGGCAGCACGGCGAGGGCAACTGGAACGCCGTGCAGCGCCTGACTGGGCTTCTGCGCTGCGGCAAGAGCTGTCGGTTGCGGTGGACCAACCATCTGCGCCCCAACCTCAAGAAGGGCTCCTTCTCCCCCGACGAGGAGCTCCTCATCGCGCAGCTCCACGCGCAGCTCGGCAACAAGTGGGCTCGTATGGCCTCCCATGTAAGCAACACGCAGATTGAATTGTTCTTTTCAATCTCATTATACTGCTGTATTATGCAAGTACTTAAATCTTGACACGCCGATCGTCACTTGTCCCATAGCTACCGGGAAGGACGGACAACGAGATCAAGAACTACTGGAACACGAGGACTAAGCGGAGGCAGCGGGCCGGCCTGCCGATGTACCCGCCAGAGGTGCAGCTCCAGCTCGCCATCGCCAAGCGCTGCCGCTACGACAATTTCTCGCCCTTGTCGTCCCCGCAGCAATCGGCCAGCAATGTACTGTCACTCGATGCCGCCGATACAGCCTCTGCAGGGTACACCAGCGCTCGCCCGCCGCCGCTCGACCTTGCTGGACAGCTAGCTATGGCCAACCGGCCGATGCAATTCCTGGCCCACACGCCCTTCTCGGCACCGGCTTCCCCATGGGCAAAACCATTCGCGCGGAACGCGCAGTACTTCCAGTTTGCGCATTCGTCGCCCGTGTCACCGACGACGCCGACCGGGCCTGTGCACCCTGTCACACCGGAGCTGTCCTTGGGCTATGGCTTGCACGGCGGTGACCGGACTCGATTTACTCCTCTCTCTCCATCTCCTGGCACCAGAGTGGAGCTCCCTTCAAGCCAATTGCGCCCGGCGATGCCGCCGTCCTCACCTACCACCGCCGCCGTCACAAGCGGCGGTCTGGGCGACGGAGCGTCGCAAGATCAGCAGAACGCGGCGAGCCTCGAGGCGATGCTGCAGGAGCTGCATGACGCCATCAAGATCGAACCGCCGGCGCACGCCGTCGATAGCCACGCAGAGCAGAACGGTGTCAGTGGTGAGTAGTGCATGTCGTGCGTGAAGCATTTCTCACATTTTTCATTCCTTCGATGCATCCGAACAGTTTTTTGTTTGTCTCTTTGTTGGAGAAGAGAACAAATGGTCATGATTATGTTGTGAGCCCCATAGATTACTAGATGAAAACCTTTTTGTTCGTGCTTCCAAAATCTCCCTTTGTTTTCTGGCCAAATTCTACATACTTCTTGAAAAGCAAAAGAAGAGCTTATTTGTTTACGCACGGGTTATTCTAGAATTTCAATTTACTTGGCTGTATATAGGAAAAATAATATGTTGGGGTAAATAAAGAACTTCTACTCACTAGGAGTTCTGAAGCAGGGTCAGTACTGTTAGGAATCTTCTTTGGTTTTACTTTTGATAGTTTTAAGGTTAGTACACTACTGCAGGTACAAGCTACAGAGGATTTATTCAGTCCTTGCAAGACAGTGACTGATTTTGATCTTCTTTGATGATTACTTTTCCTTATCTCGCTAAGTACTTTAATACCTTTATTTCCCTTTACCCTTTTCTCTCTCACTCCCTCTCTAAATGTACTGCTTTATTATATACCTAATCTAATCTCTGCTGCCAATTCATGCTTCCGTTTTGCTCTATCATGATTGCTCCTTAGCTCCCGTAGCAACACGTCATGTTCCTTCTATATAATTTCCAAATTTACATAACCAATCAATGCAAACGTGATCATATCCAGCACTACTTTTAGGATATCTACTAAACAGGCAAATGATCTGCCTAGCTTGTTAGTGCAGAACAGAATCAAATTGGAATTCATTTACACCTCATGGTCCAACTAGCATGGAATATATAATCTGTTAAGTGGATGAAACTTTGTGCCAACATCAACTTAGATGAAAAAAATCTGTCTAGAGAATTATCTGGAACAAACATTTGAAAAAATGATGACATTGTGTTAGCTAGCTAGATAGACCAGGCTGCTTGTTCTAAACATTTCAACCTCATCTAGGTGATAACAAATCGGAGGGCGAGCTCAAAGACGACATCGACACACTGTTCGACCTGATGATACCGACGGCCTTCCCCACGCCGGAGCCCGCAGCGCCAGCAGCTGTGCCCAACCACTCTGGCTCGATCTCGCAGCACAGCAGCGACGACCAGGACCACTCCAACGTTGACCTCGGCATGGATCACCTTCCGGTCATCGGCGGAGCCGGCTCATCGGAGCAGGACTGGGCCCTCGACGGCGCCTGTCAGTGGAACAACATGTCCAGCATCTGCTGAGAAAAATCGTTCACAACAGTGCCGATGGTGCAGCTACCTCTGATCACAATCAGGACTCGAGGCGTTCTTTGATGATTCAAGGAAACCCATTATGTGGGGGTGTTTTGATGCCAACCCTTTTTCCATGTGTTCAAGTTCATGTTGTTAAGGTATATCGATCATGGACCAAAGTGTTCCATGTTCATCTGACTTCCCGTGTTCCTTGATAATGACTCCATCTGAGCTGCCCCGTACAATTCAATCAAAATTTGCTTCAGAATCTAATGTTAAATATCCCGGGTTCGGCTTAGCTTATTTTTTATGCGTGTCACGCATTGTACGTCATACACCCGACGCAAAAATTTGGAGGCCCAAACACTGCTCAGTTTAACTTAGAGTGCGATATCATGTTCATTAATCGTCAGAACTGTGACTCCAGGTGGACAAGTTAACATCACGCACACAATAGCATCAAAATTGCAGTTCATAGATGAATGGGACCTATAGTTTGTGCCACGAGTTAATGGAAGCATAATATTCGGTATAAAAAAGGCTCTAGGCGGTAGAAATTGAGGTGAAATGTACTTGCTCTCAATTCTTCATTCCTCTGTTTTTCCGGGGTGGCTCTTATACAAAAGCGAAATTCAAGCATGGTTTTGTAGTCACAAATCTGTCGTGAAATCATCACATATCATGCATGGTGGCTTGCTGCCTCCGGTCTCCCATGATGCAGCGTTGATCGCGGAACAAGGAGCAGTTCGATTGCATGAGCGAGTACCTCTCCATGCTAAATACGTGTTGTCCACTCTTTGCTGCTTGCTTCCTGGCATAAGTTCCTCCCATAAGGAAGTTGCTCTTGTTGTGACTCCTTACTCCTATGTTCCGGGATGTTCTTTTTCCTCAGTACTTCAGGGTAACAGAAGCTTCTAAATGGTTGTTCGGAGCCGGGGCTAGGCCAAGACACATAACGGATCGCATACAGAGGCCACCAGAGAAACTAGGACACCTGGAATCTTAGAATGAACATGTAAATTAGAGACAAAAAATCACATTACAAACTGAATAAAACAAAATCTAATCTTTATTGTCGATGACACTTATTAATCGGATTCCGCTGACATTACTCTCTTGAGAGACGATTTTACCAAAAGAAAATATGCCACAAGATATAAGAAATGCTAAAACATATTTAGGTTATTGCGTGGTATATGTGCTTCACACATCAGCTAACTTGTCTAGCCCAACAAATCATTGCTGAGGATCGCGCATGAGAAGAGCAGGGGTAGATTTGACAACAAGTGGCCTCTACTATTCAACGCTGTCATTGACGGCCTTGATTTACGAGAAGTAACTATGATTGGGAGGCAGTTCATTTGGGCAAATAGCATCCCAGAGCCGACGTACGAAAAGTTGGACCGTGTATTGATGGACTCAGATTGGGATTCTAAATTTCCAATGGTCTCAGTACGGGCACTTGAGCGTATCGAGGCATTGTGAGATCATGCCCCCATACTATTAGCCACTAGGACACCTAGACCGATATGTAAACGCCAGTTCAAGTTTGAATTGGGTTGGTTACATCGGGAGGGATTTATGATATGGTTAAGATGGTATGGGAAAGGCCGGTCACTGGTCAGAGCCCGATCCAAAGGTGGAATAACAAATTACGCGCTCTGCGTAAACACCTGTGTGGATGGGCTAGACATATGGTGGGCCAACTGAAAAAGGAAAAGCTTCGCTTGTCATCTATTATTGATGAATTGGTGGCTTTTGCTGAGATGTGACCGCTTCCACGCAAGAGATCGAGTTGAAAAACTAATCCAATGCAGAGATGGCCGATCTCCTTCGTGAAGAGGAGCTCAAATGGTATCAATGATCAAAAGCTCAATTCATTTTAGAGGGAGATTCAAATACGAGATACTTTCATAGTCTGGCTAATGGCAGGCATCGAAAGAAACACATTCATTCTCTTAATCAAGATGAGGGTACGATTGAAGGCCATGAGCAACTAAAATCGTATATCACGAAGTACTATAAGAATCTATTCGGCAAGCTAGACAAGAGTGATTTCTCGTTGGATGAATCATGAACAGAGGTTTCCGAGGAGGAGAACGTCCACCTTACTGCTCAGTATTCTGAGGAGGAGGTAAAAAAAAGGCAGTCTTTCAAATGGAACACAACAAAGCCCCTGGTCCGGATGGTTTCCCAGCGGAGTTCAATCAGAACTTCTGGGAGATAATCAAAACGGACATGCTCGAGTTATTCCATGCTCTTCATGCTGGACAATTTGAATTATTTCGCCTAAATTTTGGGAGATAATTTTGCTACCAAAGGTTAAGGAAGCAGAAATGATCCAACCATATAGGCCAATCTGTCTTCTAAACGTTAGCTTCAAAATATTCCCCAAAACCGCTAATATTAGGCTAAATTCGGTGGCTGATCATGTTGTGCACCCGACTCAGATGGCTTTTATGCAAGGTCGCAACATCATGGACGGGTTGTGGTTTTCCATGAAACAATTTATGAGTTGCATCGGAAAAAACTTAACGGTGTAATTCTAAAGATAGAATTCGAAAAGGATTATGATAAAGTCAAGTGGTCTTTCCTCCAGCAAACACTCAGAATGAAAGGAATTTCTGATGAGTGGCGCACTATGATACATAATTTTGTTTTCGGAGGAAGTGTTTCCATCAAAGTTAATGATGATGTTGGTAGATACTTCCAAATGAAAAAAGGATTATGCCAAGGAGATCCATTATCACCTATATTATTTAATATAGTTGCTGATATAGTAGCTATAATCATTGAGCATGCAAAATTGGATGAGCAAATTGAAGGGGTAGTACCGCATCTAGTGGATGGCGGGTTATCTATTCTTCAATATGCTGACGACACGATTATTTTCATGGAACATGACATGGAAAAAGCGAGAAACCTGAAATTAATTTTATAAGCGTTCGAGCAACTTTTCGGTCTAAAGATTAACTTCCATAAAAGTGAATTGTTTTGTTTTGGCGATGCTCAGGACGATGTTGCCCAGTATGATGAGTTATTGGTTGTGGGCAAGGCGAGTTTCCAACAAGCTATCTAGGCATTCCGATTCATTTCAGGAGGCTTACGATTGCTCAATGGAAACATGTCGAGAAAAGGTTACAAAAGAGGTTGAGTAGTTCGAAAGGAAAATTACTATCCCTGGGTGGTAGATTGGTTCTCATAAATTCAGTCCTAAGTAATATGGTATTGTACATGATTTCCTTCTTCCAATTACCAAAGTGAGTGTTGCATCGACTGGATTATTTTCGATCAAGATTCTTTTGGCAAGGGGACAGTGAGAAAAAAATATCGACTGGCTAAATGGAATGTGCCCCCAAATATCAGGGTGGTCTGGGGATTCATGACCTTGAGGTCAAGAATAACGTCCTTCTTGATAAATGGCTGTTTAAGCTTCTTACCGGAGATGGGGTTTGGCAAACTCTTCTAAGGAGAAAGTATATTGGCTCAAATGTTATATCACAGGTTTCGTGGAAACCAGGTGACTCACATTTTTGGGCTGGCCTAATGGTTACGAAGAAATTCTTCTTCCCATATGGTTCTTTTTCCGTTAAGGATGGTTCAGAGATAAGGTTCTGGGAGGATAGGTGGCTAGGCACTAACCCGCTCCGAGAACAATATCCAGCTTTATACAACATTGTACTTGGACACCACAAAAGCGATACACTCACTAAGGTGTTGGAGAATTTCACACCAAATGTGACGTTCAGAAGAGATCTTGTTGGTCCTAGGCTAGTAGCTTGGCATGAGTTGCTACAACGTCTAGCTTCCGTCAATTTGACGCAAGGGATTGATGAATTTCGTTGGAATTTACACAAGGATGGTAAATTCTTGGTGGACTCTTTGTATAAAGTTCTAATCCAACCGGATGTGCCAGTAGATAATAATTAGAAAATCCAGAAGATGAAGATTCCACTCAAAAACAAGGCTTTTGCGTGGTATCTTCATCGAGGGGTAATTCTTACTAAAGATAACCTTGCGAAACGTAATTGGCATGTGAGTAAAAAGTGTGTCTTCTGTCACAAGGACGAGACTATAAAGCACTTATTCTTCAAGTGTCAATTTGCTAGTTCTATATGGTCAATCATCCAGATAGTTCTACCTTATACCCACCAAGAAGCATTGCTAATATTTTTGGCAACTGGCTTAATTGTGTGGATCATAGGTTTAAACAACTTATTAGGGTGGCAGTGCTTGCCGTTATATGGTCGATTTGGCTGTGTAGAAATGACAAGGTTTTTAATGATAAAAATTATTCTCTCATACAGGTTATTTATATAGGAGTACAACTACACTCCGTTTATGGTCTCCGTTGCAACGTGTGGAGCATCGCGACTTGTTTACGGAGGTGTGTACAAAATTGGAGGATATGGCGAGAGACTTTTTATCCCAACATGGATGGCAGCATATTTGCGGATCGGCCCTCTACCACCTTAGTCGCTTTTACAATTTCTCATTATGATATCTAATGCGCCTTTTTTTCGCACTACTGAACTTGTGACGGCTATGTGCATCCTAACTATGCATAGGCCGGTGTAACGACTAAAACTTTATAAGTAATAAAGCTCCCTTTATCGGGAAAAAAACAAATCATTGCTACACACATCATCTAGCTTTCGGTGGAAATAAGCCCGGCTGAAGCCGGAGACTTTTTTTAGACTTCAGCACTGGGGGACCTCGAAGCCAGTTTAGAAGCCTAACAAAGTGGCCCAAGACCATTAACACGACTCAGCTTAATTTCACCCATTATATATCCGCAGACACGTCTGACTTGTCTAATTTTAGGGCTTTTGTATGATACATCGTACTACATATTTTATGGTGCAGTACATATAGAAAATTTAAAGCTTAATATGGATTGCCCCAAAGTTAGGCGTAAGGACAACATGGTGATTTTTTAAAAGGCTGAATTATTTTTCACATGTTATTAATATTAATTAATACTAGCAAAAAGCCCGTGCGTTGCTACGGGCTGATGAACAACGATTCATACATCTCATAGAAGTGTAAGATAACAAATAAGCTACGGATAACAAATGCATACGCAAACTTCTCCGTGTTTTCTCGTCACTAATTTTTTGATGCTATTACTTGTGGTCTCCATAAAAATTAAAATATCTCAGATGTTATTACTTACATATGCTCTCTTTGTCCATGATCTCATGAACCAAAGAAATTTTAGCACACTCGTTAGTTATTATGTAACCTAAAAACAGTGAAGCTTTACAATTTACATGTAAAGACTGAACGGTATATTTGTTTAGAATCATTCTATGAACTTATCAAAAGAAAGCACACAAATGAAAAGAAGCAGGTAAATATAAAAAAATAACATAATTTTTTTTATTACCAACATGCACATGAACCACAAGTCCAATATATTAAAAAAAAAATCAGGGTGCAGCCATACTTGATTTTTTTTTCAGTAAACCAGTATTTCAAGCGATGCACCATAATCCATAATTCCGTTGAGTGGCTCTTTTGTATTGATTTAAGTGTAGTTACAAATTTTCATGTGTGCAAACTGAAGTTGCTAATAACAAATTGTACAAACTGAATGTAAATTTCCACCGGCAAACAAATCGAATAGCTAAACAGCAGCAAGATTAATAAAATGAAAATACAAAGCGGAGGAGCAGCAGCTAGCTAGCAAACAGATCGAACGAGCAGCAGCTAGCAAACAGATCGAACACGGAGCAACATCAGCTAGCAAGCTGCAAACAGATCGAAAAGGCGGATGCGGCCAACCGCGTGACCAGGCGGCGACGGGAGCTAGCAGCTTGAGCAACTGGGGAGGAGCAAGGACGCGCGACGGCTGCAGGTTGCGAGCCCACAAATCGAGCCACACCGTCCTCCTACTCCTCCTCGGCGCCACTTGTCGGAGGCGGCGGCGCGGGTGACCCGGCGGCTGGCGAGGATGTGCAGCGGGAGGTGGCCCAGGCGCGGGCGACTCGGCGGCCGGCGAGGATGTGCGGTGGGAGGTGGCACAGGCGCGGAGATACCCGGCGGTTGGCGAGGATGTGCGGCGGGAGGTGGCACAGGCACGGGCGACCCGGCGGCCGGCGAAGATGTGCGGCGGGAGGTGGCACATGCGCGGAGATTCGCGTACGGAAGAGAGAGGATAAAGACTGGTTTCTCAGTTTCCACGGGAGGTCGTATCGATGATAGCTCAGGATGTACGATTAGTTTCTATTTTTCCACGGTTCCAAACCGGTACGTCTCACCTAGCGGTGGCAAAGGCGTAATTATTTCCTTTAATCAGCCTAGCGATGATGGGTAAAATCGGAAAATCAAAAAAACATCAACCATCACCGTTAACAATATTATATAGTAGAGATACATAATTAATCAAATTAATCACAGTCAGACGTTGGTCGTGGTCTTTGGCCGCGTACATGAGCTGATAGAGGTACCGGTTGTATATCGTAATGAGCGACGGAGCATATGGACACGTCAAGAACGATGCCGCTGGTCTGAGTCTTCACAGGTAGGGGCAAACGTTGTCATGGGATTACTAACTGTAAGCTTCCCAAAATACCACTCTCACTAAGGGTGACTTCTTTTCAGCTTCTGGGCTGGCTTCGAGGTGGTGGACAACTGAAACCAAAAAGAAGTCTTGGACGTCGGCCTGCTTATTTCCACCGAGAAGCCAGCTACCGGTGCAATTCCAGAAGCTACCTCGGTATACTAGATGAAATCCGGTGTAGTATTACATATGGATAATGGAAATAAACAGCCCAAAATTATAAGATGCACTGTAAATTGATTCTAATTTACCCGCTATATATCCACAGACAGGTGTTGGCTACCCTCCCTCCCCTATTTGTCCGTCCGGACAACCACACACCCCCCCCCCCCCCCCCCCTCTCACTTCTGAACACTCAAATACAACACATGCACGTCGATCTCACCAAATCAATTTCACCAATTCAACAACACAATTTGAAATTTCACCAATTCAACAATACATAGCCGATACATGAATGAGTGAAAAGTACCCATATTTTTCGCTCGTTGATCTCCTTTGTTCATGTTCATCACCCAATTTTTAGTTTCATCGTTCATTAGGCTAGTGTCTTGGAACATGATCCATGACTCCTCCATTGTTCTCGCTAGCTACAATCACCTTCTCTTTCTCAATCTTAATGTGCTCAATTTACTTCGCCTTATCTAACTCCATTTTTGTACACTTGTCATACATATCCAAATCCGCCCTCTCGTCCTCCAAGCACAACCGAGCTTGGACCCTGGATTGGTCAAACTCCATCATCTCCCTTTACACTTTCAAGGAGAGGTTGTACCTCCCATCCTTTCTCTCCTTCCTTTTCGCCTTCATTTGTTTGAAGGTCTCCCCCTTGTTGGAGAAGATGTATGCTCATATGGCCAACATTTTCTTGTTGTGCCCTCACATGCGACCCTTTACTTCTCCCACCTCATCCCCATCACATGTCTTTTCCTAATTGGAATGGACCCTTGTCGCCCTTTTACGTCCACCCTCCATCATCGTGATCGAATCCAATAGATAGATGAGAGCTAGATCCATTTTTTCTTCATCTTCATGGCGGGATTCTTGAGATCTTCAAATAGGGTGATCCACTTCGGCTTCCCATTCAATTTGAGCCAACAATGGGAAAAAATGAATAGTTTTTTATCCACTTGTGGTGAACCATTTTTTAAAAGATTTTTTTTTTTTAAACATGACCATCTCTATGTTTTACCAACTAGTGGAATTTTTTCAAACCCCGTGAACAATTTATGTAAGCCCGTGAACTTGTTTTTTGGAAAACCATGAACATTTTTCTTAAACCCGTGAAGATTCCTTATTTGAACCTATGAAATATTTGTTCAAACTCCGTGAACAGTTTTACGAGCACACGGACATTTTTATTAAACCCCGTGTACAGTTTTTTAACCGATGAAATTGTTTTCTAGCCCATGAACATTTTTTCGGAACCCCGTGAACCATTTTTTAACCCATAATATTTTTTGGAAAACATGATATATCTTTTAAACTCGTGAACATTTTTTCGGTATGGTGAAAGAATCTTTGTTGTTGTTTGATTGTGTTTGAACAAAAAAATAATATTTAAATTCGATGGGAACCGATCTTTTTGACATGGAACAAATTTCTTTGTAATTTATAAATTGCAAAGTCAGCAGTGAAATAATACTTGAAATAGTTTTTTTCTTCTAATAGAAAGTAAAAAATCTGGTCGCAGGTGGTTGTACACACTAAACAGAAATTCCAAAAAAACAAAAGTGCACAGAAAGAAGCGTACGCACTAAACAGAAATTCTTGAAACAATTCCAGCATCCCATGTGGGAGCGCGCGATTCTTCTGGGCCGTGGTCCATGGGCCTTAGGTTGGAGAGTACCTCCACGTGAGCGAGTCGGGAGTACAGACCTGACTTCCCAGGGAAAACCTAACCGACGCCCATTGCGTCGGTTCGGCGCCAGGACGCATATCCCACTGTACGCACGAAGCTCCACCTGGCGCCCCAATTGGGCCGGTCCATTTATTTTTTTCAGATCGGTTTTTGCAGGTTTTAGGAAGATTCTAGAAAGTTCTTGCTCGATTTTTTTTTTCTGATATACTGTTTTTCGGTTATTGGCCGTTTTTATATGTTTTCGGTTTTTTTTGTTTTTGTTTTTTACTCTTCTAAATTAATGAATATTTCTCATATTTATGAAAAATGTTTATTTTTGAAATTTGTTCTTTTTTTAGATGGTCCACATTTCGAAAAAGTTCACTTTTGAATATGGTTCATTTTGAAAAATGGTTCATTTTAAGAAATGGTTCATTTTTTAAAAATGGTTCAATTTATAAAATGGTTCATTTTTTAAAATGTTTTCATTTTATAAAAATAATTTAGTTTTTTATTTATGAAAATGGTTCATTTTAAGAAATGGTTCATTTTTTTAAAATGGTTCATTTATTAAATGGTTCATCTTTAAAATGGTTCATTTTAAAAAAAATCATTTTTAAAACGTTTCTGATTTAAAATGTTTAGAATCTGAGAAACTTTTTTGATTTCACAATATTTCTCTGAAAAACATTAACAGAAAAAGAAAAACGAAAAAATCGTCATTTGAGCACACCCGATATTGGGCTTGGCCCATATAGCCCCGCTTAGGGCGTAGCCCGCGTGAAGCGACGTGTTAAGCGTCCTATAGGCGCTCCCGACTTCCCACTACCCGAACAAGCCTGACCCGCCACCTGGAGCTCTTATTCAGCCCTCAAAGCAATGCTCCGTCGTCTCAGTCAATGAAGGCACCCCTATGGCCCACAATGGGCTCGCGTTTACGGTAAGTTTTCAATTTTTCATGTTTTGAAAATATTAAAAGTATTTTCAAACAACTAAAAAAATTATTTACTTATTTTAGGGGAAAGCCATCATGACGGTTTATATTAATTTGGGAAAGAAGGATACAGTCTGATAAAACATCAACCAAATAACTTGGAGGATCCCATTCAAACAACCGGAATAGGTCCATTAGCTAAACTAGCTATAGTATGAGTGGAAAGCACTTTTGACTCTCAGGTCCAATGCTCCCTCCAGTTCAAATAATTCAAAAATCATATTTATAAATTTTAGAAAATTCTGAAAAAATCTTGCATGCTGCTAATGATGTATCCCACAAATGTGCAAAATTTCGATTTGAAATATTTTATATTCTGAGATACAACCAAATTACAAATCTTGTATATTTTGTATATATTTAAAAGTGTGTAGATTTAGATCCACACATTTACCATTTTTGTGTACATCAGAATATAAAGTATTTTGAATCATGATTTTGCAAGTTTGCGGGATATATCATTGACAATATGAAAGGATCGGTATGGCCACCTACAGGGGGTGAATAGGTGCTACTCAATTTTTAGCTCTTTTTCGAATTTAGGCTTGACACAAAGATAAATTCTCTAGATATGCAACTACGGTGAATTTACCTATATGACAAGTAAACACTAGACTAAGCACGATACAAGTAAGAACTAGCGAGTAAGGAGTAACCGAACGGGAAGCACGCGGAGACAAGGATGTATTCCCGAGTTCCTCCTTTTTAGTGGAGTACGTCTCGTTGGAGGGGTGTGAGTTTCAAACTCAAGCGCCACAAATGGCCTCACCCTATTCTCCGATTAACCTTGCCCAAAAGCTCGGTTCACCTTCCACTATCGAAATCCTTCAAGGCGGAATCCGGAGCCCTTACAACAAACTTGAGACTCAACCCACAAAAGGATTGGGGGCTCCCAAGCACCACAACACCTGCACACAAAAGTAACAAGAAAGTAAGTACAATAAGATGCCTAGGTTTTCCTAGTGGAAACCCTAGACTCGAATCCCTCAAGTGAATGAGGCAGAAATGAAGAACGCTTTGGTGAAGTAGTAGATCCGGGCCTTCTCCTTCAATCCTTCAAAGATCAACGAGTTTGGGTGGAGGGATTGGGAGATCTAGGTTGGTGAAGCTTTCACTAATGGAGGAGAGAGAGTCTTTGAATGCTTGCATTGGCTGGAGGTAGGTGGAGGGGTATAATAAATACCCCTCCAGAAAATCTGTCCGTTGCAGTCTTCAGGGGGCCGGATATCTCCGGGCTAAGTTCCTGAAATTTCCGGTCGGGATGGATATTTCCGGTCCGCCCACCGGAAATCTCCAGGCTGGTCGGAAATCTCCGGCTATATTTTCGGCCTGCTGCTGAGGGACTCCAGTACCAAAACTCGCTATAGACTTAGCCGTTTTCTTGCGCCCCGGATATTTTCGGCCACCACACCAGAAATTCCGGCCACCGGAAATTCCGGCCTTGCTCCGGATATCTCCGGTCTACTCAGAATTGAAGCTTACTCTCTTCCTTCTTATTAATGAAACCTGACAAGCTAAACCTGACAACATATAACAGCTTATTTGGACTCTATTCATGTTATCTTTATTCACCAAAAGTAAGATGAAAGATATACTCTTTCAACCTCCCTCTTTTTGGCGAATAATGACAACATGACTAGAGGGATTTGCAAAATATGAACGGGCTCCCCTAAGTGTGTGCATTATTACAAATATGTTCTTGAATACAAAATGCACACGACTTATTGGAATAGCTCCCCCTAGATTTTACAAACCAATCAAGTTCATGACAAGATAAAAACTTACAAGAAAGGAACTTGCCAACCAAAATAATACACATAATAGATAGTTCAATAAGGACAAAATAGAAAGTACAATAAGGAGTTATCATATGTCTTACCACACATGCAAATAGAGGTTCACCTAAACCAAAAAAGAAAAAAGTTGGGAGCAACAAGCATAAGATACAAATAGAAGAAAAACGCAGCTTGTACTCCCACCCATGCAAATCCCCGTAGGCCTAATAGAGATACTTCTCCCCCTTTGGCATAGACGCCAAAAAGGGAAAGAGACCGATGCTAGCGCCCCAAGCATCACGCGTCCGGGTCAATGGGATAGCCATTCTCGTCAAGATCAACATCACCCTCTACCTCAAAGTTCCAGTTAACCTCTTCAACGTTCCATTGCTCATAAGGAATCAAGTTCTTAGGTGGCTTGGGAGCATTGGGAATCTTGAGATGTTCCATGATCTTGGACTGATTGGTCAGAATGGCATGCCTCTCTTCATAAGCAGCATAGTTTTCCTTGTGGAGCTCAGAGCCCATGCAAAGCATCTTCTCAATGGCGCGGACAACCCATGGGCGGTTCTGAGGATCAGCTTTCTTCACCTTGGGGTTACTAGGAGCTCGATGCCGAGTGCCACACACAGGATCCTCATCAATGTCTTGCATGGTAGCTTGCTTTTGAATCACATGAGCAGATTTCTGGACCAAAGGACATAAGAGTGAGATTCACAATCAAGGGCAAGATCCACATCCTTCGCTTCTTCCTCACTTAGAGGATAGAAATGCTTGATAAGCTTCATAATATAAGGAACATATGGAGGAACTTTCCTATCCATGACAGCTTGATGCATCTCATGAAAAATGAAATCCATCACATCAATATGGCAAGAGTCAGGAGCGGGATCACCAAGCAAATAAGTCTCATGCGCGAAGGCCATAAGAGGGACAAGACCTCCTCGAATATCATCGTTGTTGCCGGCGCTAGGAGCAATGGTGTGACGGAACATGCGAAGAGAATATCATACACCGGCAAGAGCCCTGAAGTAGTACCAATAGAGCCTCCAGTAACATAGAGATCAGACAAGATGTTCTTGTTGGGGGTAACGCCTTCCACATGCATACGCTCACCTTGAGGGTTAAGGTTGCCCTCAAAAGGATAGCCAAGAAGGTCCGCAAAGTCATGGAAGTAGCATGAAGCTTGTGAGGCCCAGACATCCAAGTCATACCACGGTCTGGAGATGTCAAACACAATTGTGGAGTAAAACTGATGAATCAAGGGAATGTTGTAGTTGCAAGAGATTTCATCAAGTCTCTCAAACCCATAGCATCAACTACACTGACTGCCCCACCAAAATAGTCTGCCTTGGTCTCTAGTTGCTGAAAGTTGATGACTTTGTGAGGACAAACCTTGTGCTTGTCAGACAGCTTGAGATAAAGCTCTCGGTAGCAGCTCCATCTGAGAAGTCCAGAAACAGGTATCAATGTCTTCTTTGCGGTACCTCATAAGTGAAAGCTGAACGCCAAGTGCGAAACTAGACAAAGACAGATCTTCCAGAGACCGTTGTACAGACTTGTTCTTGTGGCCCGAGGCTTCTTTGCAGTGGCACCTTGGCTGCTTTCTGACCTGGACTGTCAACAACAATCTGAGGACGAGGACCTCGAGAGGCAAGAAGCTTGGATCGACCCCGGCGAGAGCTACCACCTGCAGCGAGAGATAGAGCAGTAGGAAGCAAGGGGGTAAGCACTCGTGTCCAAGGAACAAAAAAGTAGCACGAGAAGATTCATTACTGGAAACAGAGTGAGCATGACCGAAATTCCGGTCCGCTGGCCGGAAATTCCGGGCCTAGGGCCGGAAATATCCGGTGCGAACTGCAGCGGTTGGAACTTGCTTCTTGCTCAAAGAATTTCCAACAAAAATCAAATCGGTGCTAACACACAGTAGGGCAAGCCTAGATGATCATTTCTACCAAAGGAATCATGGTACAAATCTCTAGAATCACTAGTTAAACGAAAATCACTTCATCCTAGATCTGAAAAAAGAGATGATTACCGGACTCCATGGAGAAGATGAGATGGATGAGAAGGATCCCCTAGGCGTGGGGATGCAGATCCGGCACGGAACCGGAAGAATCCGAGGTCGGATGACCCCGGCGAGACCGCTGGCGTCGAGCGTGCTCTGGGAGGAGAGAGAAAGAGGGAGGTGCGGGGGTGGACCAACTGTTCGAAGAAGAAGCAGTTGACCCCACGCCTCCTTGTATATGCCCAGATTTACTTAGGCCGGAATATTCCGGTCCAAAGGCCGGATATATCCGGTGCCCCGGAAATTTCCGGAACTATTTCCGGGCAAATTTCCACCAACTCCAGTACTGAAGTTGGTTAGGTCCTTAGCCGCAAAATAGCAACGAAAAATGGGCACCAAAATCCGGGGCTGGACCCGGAAATATCCGGTCTACGATGCCAAAAGTCTCCTCCAAGATAAAACATAAGGACACGAGTGATAGAAAAGCATGGTTTTGAGATAAGAAGGCTTAGGAAGAGATCAAGTAGCTGGAAATGGTACTTCACACTCAAACATGTTTAAAAGCAAATGAAAAACCATAAAAACCAACATTTGAGTGTGTTTTCCATAAAAACAACGGATAGGCAATAAATCCAAATAAGCTCCAATAAGATCAACTCTTCACAAAGAAGAGGGCGGTGGCCTAGGCCACCATGTATGAGTGTATGTGGTGTGACACCGCGAAGATATATCTTGGGTTCACCGCCACTACTCGTCATTTAAGCTCACAATTCATGAAATGAAAATAGAGACAAAATGAGTTCTTACTATTGGCATAATGGGGGGAGGGATAGTCCAATGATTAGGACCGCACTCCCCCTATGTCCATGCCTACACCTAAACACAATAGATAGTCAAGACATAGGTGTGTATGCAAAATAGTCAAGCCAAGCTCCTTGAATCCACGATATTTAGCTCATTCCTCAAATAGGTGAATCTTGCTTCATCAAGAGCTTCGTGAATATATCGGCAAGTTGATCTCTTGTGGGAACATGGCTAGCTCAATATCACCCGGGCAACATGATCTCGAATGAAATGATGACGAATCTCAATATGCTTGGTTCTTGAATGTTGCACCGGGTTGTGGGCAATCTTGATAGCACTTGTATTGTCACATAAAAGGGCACTTTGTCACAATTGACACCGTATTCCTTTAAAGTTTGCCTCCATAACAATTGGGTGCATGCACTTGCGGCCACCACATACTCGGCTTCGGCGGTGGAGAGAGATATACAATTTTGCTTCTTGGAAGACCAACTCACCAAGGAAGCACCAAGAAATTGGCAAGCCCCAGAAGTTGACTTCCTATCATCTTGATCACCGGCCCAATCCGAGTCCATGTACCCACAAAGAGAGAAAACCTTGTCCTTGGGTACCACAAACCAAACTTTGGGGTATGAATCAAATATCGAAGGATTCTTTTGACCGCCACCATGTGGCTTTCTTTAGGAGCGGCTTGGTACCTGCACACACCCCTACACTCAACACAATATCGGGTCTAGATGCACAAAGATAGAGCAAAGAACCAATCATGGAACGGTATACCTTTTGATCGACATCTATACCCTTTGGGTTAAGTTGTAGATGAACCTTTGTGTCCATTGGTGTGCACTTCTCCTTGACACCAATCATATCAAACTTCTTGAGCATGTCTTGGATATATTTAGTTTGAGAGATGAAAGTCCCTCCCCTCAATTGCTTGATCTCAAAACCAAGGAAGAACTTCAACTCTCCCATCATGGACATCTCAAACCTATCGGTCATAAGCTTTGAAAATTCATCATTGAAAGCTTTGTTAGTTGAGCCAAAGATAATATCGTCCACATAGACTTGGCATATGAAAAGCTCCCTTTTACTCTCTTGGTAAAGAGAGTGGGATCGATTTGCCCAACCTCAAATCCACGGTCTACTAGAAGCTCTAAGGTGCTCATACCACGCACGTGGAGCTTGTTTAAGTCCATAGAGTGCCTTATCGAGCTTGTAGACATGGTTAGGGAGTTTGGGATCCTCAAAACCCGGTGGTTGCTTAACATATACTAATTCTTTAAGTGGACCATTTAGAAAAGCACTTTTCACATCCATTTGTTGCAAGATAAAATTATGATGAGATGCATATGCAAGGAGGATACGGATGGACTCAAGGCGAGCCACGGGAGCATAGGTCTCTCCAAAATCAATGCCTTCAACTTGAGAGTACCCTTGAGCTACCAATCTTGCCTTGTTCCTCACCACCACGCCATGTTCATCTTGCTTGTTCTTGAAAATCCACTTAGTGCCTATAACATTGCGGCACTCCTTTGGCTTCTCAACTAGCTTCCACACCTTGTTGCGCTTGAAGTTATTGAGCTCTTCATGCATTGCATTCAACCAATCCGGATCTTCAATAGCTTCAAAGACTTTCTTTGGTTCCACAAAGGATATGTGTGCTTGATGTTCACTAAAGTTTGCACATTGTCTTCTAGTCACAACCTTGCTCTTCAAATCACCAATAATAGTCTTCAACAAGTGTTGTCTTCTTTCCATGGTCTTGACATTTCTTGCATGACGACGGGTGTCGATCTCCTCACGAGAGCTTGGAGGAATCTCTTGATCATCTTGATCATTTGTGTCCCCGTCTTGACCGTAATGATGACCCTGGTCTTCAATGTGGACACCTTCATCACTAGAAGGAGAGGAAGGACCTTGGTCTTGATCATGGCTAGCATCAATAATTGGAGAACTTGGTTCTTGCGTAGCAACTTGATCAACTTGACGAGGGTGTTGAACTTGTTCTTGGCTTGGTGCATCATTTGCTCCATCGAATGGTGCGGTCTCCACTTGTGATGATGAATGCTCCACATGGGTGGAGCTTGGTCCTTCTTGAGGTGCCTCATGATGGATCTCGATTGGGCGAAAGAATCCCATGCCCATTCGCCTTATAGCATCTTGAGGTTCCTCATCATCTACATCACGAACATGAAATTGCGCCACTTGCACTAGTACAGAACGACACATCGGATACCCCTCTAAGGAAACGGCACGAGTTAGGCGACAGAGAATCGCGATTTTAGTGTTGCGGACGAGGCCTGGCAGAACTGGGCCGCGGCTGGTCCGTCAACATTGGTTACGGAGAATTTTCAATCTCCGTTACCAATATTATTGGCAACGGTCATAAATTCACCTCTGTTTCCAATACGTATCTCTATGGCAACGGTTGTTTATGGTTATCCGTTTGCAATGTGCTTGGAAAATTGCAGTTGCAAACTGGAAGCGCGCCAGTTCAATGCGGCTTAATTCATAAGGGATTGGAACCGCCTGCTCGACGCTAATAAAATGTGACTGGAACCACGTGAAGCCAGGCAGTTCTCGCATTCTCCCCTTCGTTCTCTCCCACATTCTCTACCACACTAGCAAAACCGCCATGGAGGAACCCTGGTGGCAGAACGAGGAAGTCCCGAGCGATGACGCGAGCGCTAAAGACCGCGGTGAAGTCCCATGGTGGGATCAAGACGGGCCGCCGGACTCGGACCGCGATGACTCGGATCCGCCATCTTCACGCTCTGTAGAAGTCGACTCCGACGACTCGAACCCGCCGTCTTCACGCGAAGGAGAAGACGACTCCGAAGAGGATGAGTCGCCGGAGGAAGAGGAGCCGGAGGACCCACGGAGCCGTATTCTAGCCAGGAAGAATACGACGCCGACGACGACGACGAGGAGGAGGAGGAGGCGTTGGAGGAGGCACCGGAGGAGGAGGCATCGGAGGAGGCGCCGGAGGAGGAGGCGCCGGAGAAGGACGCGCCGGAGGAGGACGCGCCGGAGAAGGAGGATCACGCTCCAGAGAAGGAGGCGCGAGAGGAGGATTCGCCGGAAAAGGACGCAAGGCCGGAGAAGGAGGAGCACGAGCCGGAGGAGGAGGAGCACACGCTTGAGGAGAAGGCAACCGGAAAGAAGCGACACCGCGCCGCGGATGACAATGGCACGAAGGCAGGGTGTAAGAAGAACAAGTAGAGTAGATAGATAGTTCAATTCTACCGTATCGATCCTTTGTAAGTAGGTCCAGTGTGTCAGTGAAGAGATAAAAGGAAACGGTTGTTTATTGCCTCCTTTTGCGATGTTATACTTTGTGCTATAAATGTGCCACTGCGGCAACCCTAACGCTCTCGCTCTCACTCTCACTCCACAGTCACAATGTGGCGGCGGCTTCAAGCAGCACACCAGACCTAACCCTTATCTCGCAGATCTGAGCGGCGCGTCCGGACGGCATCGCCGCCGTGCATCTTCCCCTAGCGGCGTGTCGGCGAGCTGCCGCGCATCTTCCCCCAGCGGCGCGTCGGCGCATCTTCCCCCAGCGGCGCGTCGTGAGCCGCCGCGCACCCCCCCAGCGGCGCGTCGGCGAGCCACCGCGCGTCTTCCCCGAGTATGTCGCCGACGCGGATCTACTGGTCTATTGCCGTGCATCTTCCCGGGTATGTCGCTGACTAGATCTTACATTTTGTTTAAAGTAGCATCTACCGATCTAGTATTGTAGTACTGTCTAGTATTGTAGTATTGTGTTCTGTCTAGTATTGTAGTACTGCCGATGATGAATACATCACTCAATACTAAATCTTGCACTATTTTAAGTCTACTAGGGTAAATTAATTTCAACGCTTTGTAGTACTACCGATGATGAATAGATCCTTCACTACTAGTACTACCGATGATGAATAGATTAATTTCAACCCTTTGTCAATGTGCTAATCCTCGTTATGGTTTTGTATAGCTAGTGTATGAAGTAATAGTATATTTCGGCGAGAATGCATAAAAATGATGAGGCAATTGAAGGTAACATCACCTTCAAGTTCTGCCTCCAAATTGTTTCGATCGGACCGCAAGCACACGGATATAGGCGCTTAAGGTGTAAACTGTTTTCATCGTAAATTGTATTTATGTCATGTAGCATCATATTTGGCTCTTTTCTAACTAGACATCCATGTATTTTATATGCAGAAACGCCATGCAGATCCAAACAAGCTTTAAAAAAGCTAAATACAAAGTGGGATCATATCCGTGAACCGTCGCTGCACTGTTCAAAACACTTTTTTAATTAAGAGTGTCTTGGACAGTGTGGCCGAAATGTCACAACGGTGACGTTATTATATTTCGGCGACACCGTCCAAGATGGAGCAAGTCTCAGTACGAAGAATTTGGCAAGATTAATTTGCTAAGGAGGCTTGCGAGCTCTTTGTGGTTTCTGGTTTTCAGTTTCTCCATCTATTTTATGTATGTGTGTAGCAATTTGGCTGCAGATGTGATTTGGAGAAGCATGAAACCGCTACTCGAGTCTTTTGCTAGGTCGAATTCTGTTTTCGGCGCTTCGGAACTGAGGAAGAAGGTGGAGCTGGAGAAGAGTGGAGTGTCATAAAAGTTAAGTTTAGGGAGGCATGAGAATGATAGGATTAGCGAGACATGTGTAACTCATCTTTTGATGCTATGTAATGATGACAATTCTTATATACGTTATGAATGGATTTGCTAGCAACTTTGTGCTTCTGCTGTGAGATTCTGAATGTCAATTGGCAACCGCATTGCTGCTGTAGGCTTCTGAAGAAATCTCAATGCAAACGAGTAAAATAGAATCTCCGTTACTGATGCACCGATACATCGGAAAAGGAGATTGGTCGGCAACCGTCGCCAAACTTATGCCTCATCGGTGACGGTTTTTTGCCTCCGTTCCCGATGAGGTCCTTCACATCAGCCACGGAGGCGGGGACACGGACCCTTTCTCCGTTTCCGAAGGGGTTTTTGGCCCATTTCCGATGTGTCGTTCTGTACTAGTGTTGGGAGCCGTCATTCTCATCAAACTCCACACTACAAGATTCTACAACGGTCCGTAGGACTTGTCGTAGATTCTATAAGTGTGGGATTCAGCACTGTAACCAACAAAAGTACTCTCTAAAGACTTAGACTCAAATTTAGATAAACGATAACCTTTGATCTTATAGAAACACTTACAACCGAACACCCGGTAGTAGGAAATATTGGGCTTGTTGCTGGTAAGAATTTCATATGGAGTGAACTTCTTTCCCATGCGGAAGTAGAGGCGGTTAGATGAGTGACATGCCGTGGAGATGGCCTCGGCCCACAAGAAAAGTGGGGTCTTGAACTCCGCTAACATAGACCTTGCCATATCCATAAGGGTCTGGTTCTTCCTCTAGGCTACACCATTTTGCTGAGGGGTATACGCAGCGGAATATTGATGACGAATTCCCTCTTCACTAAGAAACTCATTTAGGGTGTAGTTCTTAAACTCGGAGCCATTGTCACTTCTAATTGCCAATATAGGGACATTGTGTTGACGTTGCATTTCATTGGAGAAGTCAATGACGGCTTGTTGGGTCTCACTCTTCGACTTGAAGAAATAAACCCATGTGAATCTTGAATAGTCATCTACAATCACCAAACAATACTTCTTCCCACCAAGACTAGGTTGAGGCACGACACCAAATAGATAAACATGAAGAAGTTCCAAGATCCTTGTTGATGAAATGATGGTCTTACTTGGGTGGGGAGAATCATGCATCTTTCCTTCAACACAAGCCCTACAAAGGCGATCTCTAGAAAAAGAAACATTCTCTTTTAGTCCAAGGATGTGGCCACCCTTGTGAAGACTTTGCAAAGTTCTCATATTGACATGTCACTAGTACAAAAAGGCCTTTTAGTTGCGCACCAAAAAGGCTTTCTGTGGCGCATGGTGGGTGCGCCACAGAAAGCTCGCCACAAAAATATTTATTCTGTGGCGCACCCCCACAGTGCGCCACAGAAAGACCAAATTTCTGTGGCGCACACCAACCGTGCGCCACAAAAATATTTCAGTGGCGCATCCCCAGGCATGCGCCACAGAATTTTGTTTTGAATTTTTTTAAAAAAGGCGGCCAGATCTAGATCCAGATCTAGATCTGGCCGCCTTTTTCGTCGGAATTTGGCCGGAGCTCGTCGGAGGCCGTGGTGCTCGTGGCCATGGCCGTAGGTGGCTTGGTCGGTGGTGGGTGGAGGATGGGGGTCACCGGAGATGGTGGAGGAGGAGGAGGTCGCCGGAGGTGGTGGAGGAGGAGTAGGTCACCGGAGGTGGTGGAGGAGGGTCGCCGGAGGTGGTGAAGGAGGAGGAGGAGAAGGTCGCCGGAGGTGGTGGAGGAGGAGGAGGAGGAGAAGCTCGCCGGAGGTGGTGGAGAAGGAGAAGGAGGAGAAACTCGCCGGAGGGGGTGGAGGAGGAGAAGGAGGAGAAGCTCGCCGGAGGTGGTGGCGAAGGAGGAGGAGAATCTCGCCGGAGGTGGTGGAGGAGAAGGAGGTCGCCGGAGTTGAGTTGAAGTAGAGGTAGAGGAGAGAAGGGGACAAGAGAAGTGGACGAGAAGGGAGAGGAGAAGTGGAGGAGAAGTGAAAGGAGAGAAGGAGAGAAGGAGAAAGAAGAGGAAGAAGAGAAGGGCGCCAGCGGGATTCAAATTTTGAATCCCGCCCAACAATTCTGTGGCGCACCCACCACCGTGCGCCACAGAATTTTTTTTCCAATTTTTTTGATTTTTTCGATTTTGTAGAAAAAATTCTTCTTTTTGAAATAACTTTTTACTCTTTTGGAATTTCTTGAATCTGAGAAAAGTTCACGGCGTAAACCCCGGTGAAATCGAGCTCCTTTTTTCTCACGAATTTTTTGATATATTAAACGTATTTTTTCGTCGTCGTATGCAAAAGTTATGGCCGTGTCAATATTTTTTTTCGTTTTTTGTAAAAAAAGTCAAAATTCATATTTCAAAATTTCTATACGAACTAGACACTCAAACCTAACTACATGTCAAAGGATTTTAGTTTTTGAAGATTTTATCATTTTCTTTTCAATTTTGCAAAACTGAAAAAGCGATCCACAGGGGGGGGGGGGTTGGAACTGATTTCAAAAATTTCTGTGGCGCACCTAACTACATGCGAAACAATGCGCCACGTATTTTTTTTGTGGCGCATGGCTATTTGGTGCGCCACAAAAAGTGATCCACAGAAAAGCATTTTCCTACTGGTGTGTGACAAGCGGCGATGCCACAACCACCCCACGTCGGCCTTTCCGAATAAGCACATCGCTTGAGAGTTGGTTGACACCGAAAAGTCTACCACAAACAACTCATTTTCGACATACCCAACGTAAGCAACCTTTAGAGTATTGCTCCACATGAGTACCACAATATCAAGATCAAAGTGAACGGCAAAACCCATCTTATTAACGGCATGAACGGAAAGTAAATTGTAACCAAGGGACACGACAAGCATGACATTTACAAGGGTGATGTCCCTTGCAACTACCACCTTGCCGAGACCCGATACCTTGGCTTTAGAATTATCTCCAGAAGTGACGGTTGATTGATTTGAATTTGGTCTCAACTCCATTATGATCTCATTGCTTCCGGTCATATGACTTATGCAACCAATATCAATCACCCATTTCGACCCACCGGAAGCATAGTCCTACAAGAAATCATTGCTTGGTTTTAGGTACCCATCTCGCAATGGATCCTCTTTTGTTAGCAACAAGGGTCTTAGGAACCCAAATAGAGTAAGTAATGAAACCATCGTAAGGACCAACATATTTAGCATAAACATCCCCATAATAATCAACATAAAGAATATAGTTGTTAGCATGTCCTGCAAAGTCACTACGAGGAGTGTTGCCCCTTGTGGCATCACCACTCGCAATGGTAGTCTTCTTTGCTTGTGCGGGCTTGGCCTTCTTCTTCTTCTTCTTGGCAACATAACCAAGACCCTCTTTCCCAATGTGTGGCTTTTGCATTTGCAAAAGATCATCAAGAGACTTGCTTTGGGAAATAGAGGCATTGGCAAGTTCGACCTTCAACCTAGCATTTTCCTCAATGACATTTGCATGATCACAAGAAGAAGTAGAGGAACTAGGAACATTAGTTTTAGATGATTGAATTTGAAGTTGTTCAAAAGACTTGGTGAGAATAGTGTTCACTCTCCAAGGCCTTGTGAGCCTTGGTGACCTCCTCTAGTTCCTCGGTTAGTCTATCATGACCAACACCAAATTCAACCTTTTCTTTCTTGTAAAGCTTATATTTTGCAATTGCATGGTCACGTTCTTTAATGATTTGACAAAAGATTGCATTTTGTGACTCATCAGATTTTCAAGTTTCTCTTCAAGAGAAACACGAAGCTCATGCTCTTCCTCAAGAGCCACGGTGAGAGCGGCAATATCATTAGCATACTCTCTTTCAAGTCTCTCCTTCTCATCAAGCTCCTCTTGAATCTGCCCATAATCGCTCATAAGAGCTTCAAAGCGTTTCTTGGCTTCACCTTGCAAGTTAGTCATGAACGATCCAAAGCAACATTTTCTTCTTTACTCTAAGACTCATAAGATCATCCATTTCATTTATAGTCTTGGAGGAGGAAGGAGATGATACCTCGGTGGCTTGGCCATGAGACACTTGGCGGATTGGATGGGGATGTTCTCATTGGGGGATTCAAAGAGAGAAGGTGTTGCTGATGAAGTAATAGCAATAGCGGCAACTTCACTTGTGGTTTCCTCTTCATCGCTCTCACCCCTACATGTACTCCTCTCTTGTCACCAATACCATTCTTGAAGGAGGCTTCTTGTTGGGAAGGTTCTTCTTGAAGAAAGGTTTCTTGCTAGGGGACTTTGAGCATTCTTGAGAACAAGCCTTCCTCCATGTTCTTCACGGTTCTCATAGGGACACTCGGCAACATAGTGATATCTATCTTGAATTGAAGCAAGTCTTCATTTTGGGTTGCCCTCCTTGTAACCACTAGATTTGAACTTTTGCTCCACTTGAGCTTTAGCTTTGGATTGGTTCTTCCAAAAGGTCCTTGCCGCAAGAGCCACATAGTCCCTATGAGCAATCTTGAGTTCTTTGGGGTCCATGGAGGACACATCTTCACAATCTTATCTTCATTGTGTTCAACCACCTTGGCCTTCAAAGAAGTGAAGCTCCTTGTTGCATTCCAATAGCTGGGCACGAGAGTCTTGTGCAATTTTGGCTTGGACTTTGAAAGATTGCATCTCTTGCATGACTTCATTGGAGTCAATTGTGGATAGTTGTGCCTTCCTTGGAGACTCTTCAAGTCGGTCGGTTCAAAGGGCAAGAGAGCATTCACATACTTCCTCTTGATCCAAGCATCATTCACATGAGACCCAGCAAGAGCTTTATAGGTATTGGCAAGGGACTTGAGTCTTCGATACATTTGCTCATGGTCTTCTCCATCTTCCATGAAGAACCCTTCGGCCTTGTTGCTCATTTTCTCAAACCGGTTTCTCTTCATGCTTTCATTTCCAACAAACACCTCAACAAAAAAGCCTAAGCTTCTTTGGCGGTGGTGCAATGCTCGATGTGAGACATATCATCCTCTCCCGACATCTCGGATCAAGTCAAGAGCGGTGGCATTTAGTTGACAATCAACTATTTCTCTTCTTGTCTTGTTGGATTCATCCACGGCTTGATATCCTTGCTCAATGATCCTCCAAAGCTCGATAGATGCACTGTTCACATAAGATCTCATAGAAGATTCCATTTAGTAAACAAAGATGCATTTAGCTTAGGTGGGTTTCCCCTTAGGTGAATAGGAGGATGAGGGATAGGTAGGTCGGGAGAGTATGGAAAGGAACGGCACCATATACTCCCGAACCATTAGGTTGTTTAGTTGGGTGTCAATTTTATCTTGGTCAACCCCCTTCTTCTTCCCATCAACCTCTTCCTCCTCGGGTTTCTTAGGAGGCCCCGAAGAAAGAAGGGTGGGTGGAGTTGAGATATCCTTAGCTTCCATGAGTTTCAAGATCATCTCTTGCAACTTGTCCATTTTAGTTTCCATAAAGGACTTCAAGGGGGAAGCTCGGGAATCTCAACTCCAAACTCATCGATGGTCATACTTATGTTAGGCGGTTAAGCCCGAATAAAGAGCCGAGGCTCTGATACCAATTGAAAGGATCGGTATGGCCACCTAGAGGGGGGGGGGGATGAATAGGTGCTACTCAATTTTTAGCTCTTTTTCGAATTTAGGCTTGACACAAAGGTAAATTCTCTAGATATGCAACTACGGTGAATTTACCTATATGACAAGTTAACACTAGACTAAGCACGATACAAGTAAGAACTAGCGAGTAAGGAGTAACCGAACGGGAAGCACGCGGAGACAAGGATGTATTCCCGAGTTTCTCCTTTTTAGGGAGTACGTCTCGTTGGAGGGGTGTGAGTTTCAAACTCAAGCGCCACAAATGGCTTCACCCTATTCTCCGATGAACCTTGCCCAAAAGCTCGGTTCACCTTCCACTATCGGAATCCTTCAATGCGGAATCCGGAGCCCTTACAACAAACTTGAGGCTCAACCCACAAAAGGATTGGGGGCTCCCAAGCACCACAACACCTGCTACACAAAAGTAACAAGCAAGTAAGTACAACAAGATGCCTAGGTTTTCCTAGTGGAAACCCTAGGCTCGAATCACTCAAGTGAACGAGGGGGAAATGAAGAATGCTTTGGTGAAGTAGTAGATCCGGGCCTTCTCTTTTAATCCTCTAAAGATCAACGAGTTTTGGTGTCGGGATTAGGAGATCTAGGTTGGTGAAGCTTTCACTAATGGAGGAGAGAGAGAGTCTTTGAATGCTTGCATTGGCTGGAGGTAGGTGGAGGGGTATTTATACCCCTCCAGAAAATCTGTCCATTGCAGTCTTCAGGGGGCCGGATATCTCCGGGCTAAGTTCCGGAAATTTCCGGTCGGGGCGGATATTTCCGGTCCACGCACCGGATATCTCCGGGCTGGCCGGAAATCTCCGGCTATATTTTCGGCCTACTGCTGAGGGACTCCAGTACCAAAACTCGCTAAAGACTTAGCCGTTTTCTTGCGCCCCGGATATTTCCGGCCACCACACCGGAAATTCCGGCCACCGGAATTTCCGGCTTTGCTCCGGATATCTCCGGTCTACTCAGAATTGAAGCTTACTCTCTTCTTTCTTATTGATGAAAACTGACAAGCTAAACCTGACAACATATAACAGCTTATTAGGACTCTATTCATGTTATCTTTATTCACCAAAAGTAAGATGAAAGATATGCTCTATCACAATATGCACGCTTTTTCCAGATTCTTTTGAAAATGGGAGCAAGAAATCTCTACTCTAGTATGAGCCGCCACATTCGACTCCTAGAAACTGCTCTCTCACGAGCGCGCGACGCCGTTTCTGGGTCCCACCACGTGGTCTTCGCCTACCCACGTTCTTTCTTCCTTTCTTCTTCCTCTCGTCCCCTCACCCAACACCCAATGTTCTCCTCTACTCTCTCTCCCCAATTTCTCTCTCCCGCACCCCACCCTTCCTCTGTGCCAGCCTAGACGGCGCCGGCGACGCGACTTCTCCCTAATTTCTCTCTCTCCCCAACCCTCACCCTTCCCTAGCCTCCTCCCTAAGCCTGTAACAGCGATGACGCTACGACGGGTAGGGCGCTGCGGCGGACAAGGCGCCAACGACGATGGAGCAAGGCGGCGCCGAGCAATGGACTTATCAGTTGGGGGCGGGGGGTTAGAGGGTTGGTCGGGGGCGACGGCAGACCGGCGAATGCTGTGGTTCGAGGAGGGCGGGCGGTGAGGCGGCCGCAAGAGCGCCGCCAGCCGCCGGTGGCGGGGTTAGGCGGTTCGGCCGGCGGTGGTGGAGTCGATCTTCTTCCTCCCGTCGTTCTTGTAGTTTAGCTGTCGGAACGCTGCTCGCGCACGGTCGGAGTGCCATCCCGGAGTGCCCCACAGTACTCCCTGCAACGAAGAAGCCATGATCATCTCTAAGAATTGCCCGTTGCACCCGCTCCTTTCTCAACATCAAAGGCAGCATCCACATTGAGATTTACATAATCCTCCTTGGGCTTCTTCCATCCATGGCGTAAAATGCCTCTGTTTTCCTTCTTCTTAGCCCTAGCACAGTTAGTAGCAAGCGCAGCTATTACTTGAACTATACGGACAAGTTGTCACAATGCCTCACATGTCTTCTTTCCCATCAAATATACCAGATAGCAGTTGCTATGAGTTCAATACTTGCCACGTCCTGAAGCAAGGAGCCATCCTCGACTGCGACAGGAACAAGTCCACAAGCACTTTAGAGCCATCGTGTTCCCTAATACTCCCTCCGTTCCATTTTAATTGACTCACATTATTTAGATGTGAATGTACCTAATACTAAAATGTGTCTAGATGTATCCACATCTAGATATATGTAAGTCGATTAAAATAGAACGGAGGGGGACTACATGTGTCTTCTTATAACTTAAAAATCCACGGAAAAAGCCATGTATCCTCATCTTTTAAAGTTTACATGACTTCATCATTGTAGCCAGGTCATCGGGTTTGTCGTTTTTTTTTTGTGTGTATGCGTTGGCAATCCAGTGTGAAAAGTGGCAGTATCTTTCAGAATTTTGAGGACTTCATCATGGTATGGTAGCCAGGTCATCAGGAAGTCGAATATGTCTAGAAAGTTATAAGCACAAGACAAGGAGAGTGTATTTTTCGAACGCAGGCTACACGCAACCCGTTTTTCTGAAAAAAAAAATCGAAAATGACTTTTTTTTTGTTTCTAAAAATCGTGAAAAAAATCACATGGGTAGATAGTGTCAAGATCTACAAGCATGCAAAAATTTACCTTAAAATTCATTGTATTTTGGACTGTACATAAAAGATAAACCGGGTAAATTTCAAAATTTTGAAACCGTGTATTGTTCACCACCCAGATCAACCCATTTATCTTTTTTGTGCAGCCCAAAAACAACGAATTTGGAGTTGCAAATTTGTACGATTATAGATCTCGACAATATCTACATCTAAATTTTTTTGTCTGTTTTTGTAAACTTGAAAATATCGATTTCAATTTTTTTTTAAAACGGTCACCTTTAAAAAAAAAGGCACCACGTAACCCGGTCTGCATTTTAGGTTTCCGCAAGACAAGACCTTTCTTGGTTAAAGAATATTACTCGGTTAGTTAGGTACTCCATGTTTTTTTAATAGTTTATTACCAATGTAAGAATCCGAAAATAGTCCTTTGAGATGGGACCAATAAACTGAAAAGGAAGGAGTACAAAATTGTCTGAATAGTTTTTGTGCTACAATGACTCGTGTTAGCCCATCCAAATTTTGCTGAAGATTTTTAAAGGAATTCTATTATTTAGAGTCTATAAAAATGACATGGGAGCATAATCCTTATTAATACTACATGTCAGAATGTCACTACAGTAATGCATTGATGATGTTTATGGCAGTTCTGCTGTTTGTATTTGTTGTGTCCACTGTTAAAAATATGTTCTAGCCACACAAAGAACGGAGATAACTGAAATTAATTCAGATTAGAGGAATGGAATAGATAAAAATTCATTAATCCGGAGGTACTGAAAGTCTTTTTTTATAACAACTGAATAGATATTAAACCACTCACTAGAAAATTAGCTGACATGGGTTCTCACCCATTCACATAAGAAACATTTCAAGATACTTACTTTTCTTCTGATTACAACTATTGTAGACAAACACTATACTGTATTGTGCATGTATACACACCCTATAATGAAGGAGTGCATAAAGCAAAGTTCAATTTCAATAACCCAGTAATTTAAAATCTCTCTTCAGGCAGAAGATCATTCTGCTGTTTCCTGCGTATATTCTCTCATGGACAGGTGCATAGGAGAACTGAAATTATAATAAGCAGGTTCGTAGAATTAAAGTGACGGCAGAATAGTTTTGAATACATAATACCAGCACACTATATCAGAATGTATACACAGCCATGTATCTTTCAGAGTTTTGAGGACATAAGCAAAGTATACACACCCTCTAACGAAGGAGTGCATAAGCAAAGTTCAATTCTAATAACTCAGTAATTCAAAATCTCTCTCGAGGAAGAAGATCATTTTGATGTCTTGTGCGTATATTCTCCCATGGACAGGTGCATAGGAGAACTGAAATTATAATAAGCAGGTTTGTAGAAGTTTAATGAAGGTAGAATAGTTTTGAATACATAATACCAGCACACTATATCAGAATGTCTACAACGTTGTAAAAATTAGTTCAATCCGATCTATTCTAATATCATGGTGAAGAAATATCACTGCAATAGCATGTAACTTTATAAACTTTATTCAGATATATATAACAACAATACAAGGACCTATGATCAGTATAGGAAGCTAGATTGCTAGAACAATACCATCAAAGGGCAAAAGGAGTCGCAACTACAAACCTTTCCAAGCAATCCAATGTCTGAAACTGGCAATTTCAGTACATCTGTGATCCAGTTTAATCACAAATTCTCCTTGATGAAGTCGAGATTGAGCGTGTCGCGCACAATAAGGAACATGCAACCATAAGTACCAACAATATCCCCGATGACATGATCCTCTGCTCAATTTCACGGGGGATCTTCTGCCCACCGCGGGCTGCCTCAAGAAGGATCAAGGCCAATGTGCCACCATCTAAGGCCGGCAATGGTAGCAGGTTTATTGCTGCGAGGTTGAGATTAATCACTGCCGCAAACTGAAACAGGCCGTCAGCGCTTGACCTGGCCACCTCCGCGCCGACCGCGATAATGGCAACAGGGCCTGACACCTTCTCCGCCGTCTGCGAGAAGTTGAGAAACGTCTGCTTGAGCCCGTCGAGTACCGTCCCGCCCAATGCCGTGAACTCGCGCACGGCGAGGACAGTGGCCTCGGAGAGGTTCCTTGGGTGCACGCGCGTGACCCGGAAGTTGGGGGAGAGCTGCACGCCGATGCGTCCGGTGCCATCTGCACTGGCGTCCGGCACGACGGTGAGATCGAGCGACCGCCTGTCCCCGACCCCGGGCCCGGTTCTTGACACAGTAACGAGGACCTTCTTGTTGGGACTGGCTTTGATGAGGTCGACAAGGGCCGGCACGGACGGGTCAGGCGCGGCGCCAGGGACGGCGAGAATGACATCGCCAGGAAGTAGCCCGGCACGGGCGGCGGCGGAGCCTGGGACGACATCGGGTACTAGGACGCCGGTGAGCAGCGCCTGGACAGGGACGCCGACGGTGAGAGCTTGGGCGTAGACAATGAGGAAGGCGAAGATGAGGTTGGCGATGACGCCCGCGGAGACGACGAGGAGGCGGTCTGGGACGGGGCGGTTGCGGAGGAGGTCAGGGTCATCAGGCGCGAAGCCGGATTCGGGGTCGTCGTCGGGGAAGCCCACGTAGCCGCCGAGCGGGATGGCCCGGAGCGCGTACTCGACGGGGCCGAGGCGGAAGCGGGCGAGGGCGGGCCCGAAGCCGACGGAGAACTGGGAGACGTGGATGCCCCGGGAGGTGGCGGCGACGAAGTGGCCGGACTCGTGTACGAGCACGATGGACGCAAGAACCGAAGCAGCGGACGCGACAGACTCGACGCTGGCGAGGAGGTCGGATGGAGAAGCCGCGACGGCGACGGAGAAGTGCTTGGCGGGATGACGGTGGCGGCGGAAGAGGGGGAGTGGGCCGGCAACGTGGGAGTGGGAGTGGATCGGGGCCGGGATTGGAGGCTTGGAGATGTGGGTGGTAATCATGGTGAGAGGGGAAGAAGGGGAGGAGTGGATAATCTGGCATTCTTGGGAGGTGTGGCCGGTTTGTTGGGCCTCCGCCAGTCAGTACGGCTGTGTGGTGTGGATTGATACGATACGAGGGTGACGGACTGCGGCCGCAGCATAAACAAGACTACAAGAGTCAGCTGTTCACCCTAGCCACAGTTCGAGCTGGGGATGGACCACGAAATAGGCGCCCCCTCTTATATTAATGTAGCAACCATCCGATACAATTGAGATCGCTGGGGCAAACAATATAATCACGTCCAAGAGGAAAACAAAATAAAGGGAAGAGAAAAATGTCAACAACGCTAAATCGACAAAACGAAGATGATCCGTGACCGCTACACCCTCTGAAGAATTCCCCACCACGCTCCCGTGCCACCAGATTGCCGCGTACCAAGCAACACTTTCAAAAAAGGAATGCGACGATGAAGACGCTGCTACCTGGACTGATCTTAGGATTTCTCTCGGTACACGGATGGGAGTGGGACAGGGTACACCCGATGCCCTTCAAAAAGGATGGCGGTGCCCGGAGGCGCCACCACGTCGGTGCCGGTAAGAACCGACAGAGATTTCTTCCGACCCCGGCACTCCACACCCGGCCAAACGTCAGCTCCACCTATCTCGCCGTCCACGAACATGTGCCAACAATCTTGAAATCATCCGCGACGTCTCACCATGGCAAACGTTGCGAGGCCGGCAGGACCGTAAAGAACAAGCCGTCGTAGCTAGAGGACGACAATACCGCAGCCTCGTGGGTGGGCACAACCTCTACCGCCAAAGGCACTAGCTGACCGGACACAGTGGCAGGAACACACCGGGCCACACTGCCCCGTCGGGCCCAGATCAGGCCCGTGAAGCCCCCGCCGCCGCGTGCAGCAGACATGGCCGCCGTAGTCGTCATCCCATCACACGTTGCTCTTCGGTCCAACCGGAAGTGGTAGAACGAAGCCCGAGTTGGCCCGCCCTTACCCAGATCGGGCCCAAAGCCTGGAGGGCGGCGCCGGCCTAGCCCGCCACCGCCGCCAAGCAGCAACGCCTACGCCCCGCCGCCATCGGCCTACGTCGGAACGCCGCCGACCGAGCCACACCGCCGTTGACCGGAAGATCCCGCGAATCCGTGTGAATCCCCTCCAAACGCGCAGGTAGAAGCAGTCCGCCCTCGCCGGCACCGCACGGGCGTCGCTCGGTGGCCCTTGCCGGCGGCGGCGGGGAGGGAAAGGGGGAGGAGGAGGGCTAGGGAGGAGCGCCTGGCGGCCCGTCCCGTCGCCCGCCGGGACGAGCGGAACGAGCGAAGCGTTTTTTCCTCCCGACTTCTAAACTCTCTCCAATTTTTTCTTTCCTAATTTTTCTCTTAGACGAGTCCTCCTTGTAAAGTTGACTAAAAATGTCATTTGCGTTTTATGGTGGTTGGCAAGGTATCCGTTGTACCGTCGGTACCGTGGGTTATGATTTTTCTTAGCCATTGATTAAGACATGATTTATATTAGCCGTTGATTAAAATTGATGTAGTCCTTAGAAAAAACTGTAATTTATCCCGTAAGGCCCGTAACGCTAACCCTGTTCCATTGTGACCCATCTAAAAAAAAAAAGCTCATCGTTGAATTCGTGAGCATCCGCGAGTAGGCGACTAGGGCAGCCGCCACCGCCTCCCTTCTTCAGTCGCGGCGAGGACGACCTCCCCGCTCACCAAGCCTGCGGTGAGGTGGAGCGCGCGGCGAGGAGGTCGGCGACGACGGCGACGCGGATGGAGCGGGGGTGGGCCACGGATTTCAATTGATTTCGGCGGTTGGTGGCTCGGCGAGCGGCATGGTCCGCGGTGGCGTGGTTGGCGGAAGCGTGGCGCGCGGTGGCTGCTGGCGGTACTGGGTCGGGATCGGCATCGCATGGTCGCGCGGTGGATTGTGGAACCACCGCAGACGATCTCACCAAGGACGACTCTGCTCGCCAGACGACGACCTCTCTCTGAATGCCGTGACGCTGCTCTCCACGACCATCTCCGTAAAATCGTTTCGTGGTCGCTGCCGCTAGCCTGGCACCCACCTCCAGTTGGTTAGGGCATCTCCAGCCGTTCGCCCCCCCAGGCCGAAAAACGGCGCCTTTTTGGACGGCCTGGGGGGGGCACCGCGCTATTTGACGCGCTGGGGCGGCGTTTTCCCAGCCGTGGCCGAAACCCAGGAGTTGGGCCGAAAAATTAAAAAAATATATAATTGGGCGAAATTCATCAAACATAGGGGAAATTAATTAAACATAGGCGAAATTCATACTATATAGGCAAATTTCGCATTGTTCAGGCGATTACATAATTTAAACTAAAAGACGACGATCTACATGCTCAGCTGGCTGAAGAACGCCGTGTAGTCGCCGCCGTCATCGTCGTCGTCGCTCGGTGGCGCGCCGCCGTAGTGGCTCGGGCCGGCCTCGTCGTTGTTGGCGCCGCCGAGCCACCCTGGCGCGTAGTCCTCGTCGCTGTCGTCGAGGACGATCACTGATGGGGGGATCCCCAACCGGGTAGGCCCAGGACCCCGAGTCGGCCTTCAAGGCCGGGTGGCCCAAAGCCCACCCGGTGTACATCTTCCAGGATACCGGGTCCCCGAGGATCCCGGTATGACGGCTCGGGGAGGCGGCAGCAGATATCTTCGAATCAGTCTGCGATTGTGTATCCCGAAGAGTGCGCTCCACGAAGCCGCACTTGTAGGCAGGATAGCTAGCGCCGCCAGCAGAACCCGTCATTCCCTGTAAACCCTAGCCGGCTCCCTATATAAAGCCGGCAAGGAGCAACCCTAGAGGAGACTCATCTCATTCCATAGCCTCCGGAGCACCCGCAAGCTCTGGTGCGCACACCATTGTACACCCCATTCAGATCCAAATACATACAAGCAGGAGTAGGTCTTTACCTCATACAGAGGGGCCGAACCTGGGTAAACTCTGCGTGTGCAACCTCTCTGTGAATCCTACGTCGCCTGGCTCACACCCGAGTTAAGCCACCCCGTATGGCATCTGCCGTGATTACCCCACGACAGTTGGCGCCCACCGTGGGGCCAGCGATCGCTGGAATTTACTTCATGGAGAGTCCTGAACCCGGCACTGGCGTCTACTTCAGCCCTCAAGCCATGTCGGGTCGCGGTGACATCGTCACCGGCAGCTACTTCGAGCACGGAGGGATCGGCTACGTCGCCGATCCACACACTTGGGGCAGGCCCAACTACGCCCCGATCACTCGCGCGATGGCTATCCCGTTCGGGACCGCTGTCACCGCCTACGTCGGCTTCTGCGGCTCGGATGAGGAAGGAGTCGCCAACAACTACGATGGTACTTCCTCCCCCGTCGACCCGCTTGACGAAGCCGCCATCGACACCGCGGTTGCGAACCACTTGCACCCGCCCCATCTGCCGAGACCGTCCAGATCTCGAACGACGACGACACCGGGTCGATCTTGCCCGTTCTCGACTACGAGTCGGAGGGCTCGACCGATCTGGCCTCGGACGGCACGGCGACACCCGCCCACATCTACATGACGGGCGAGGCGGCAAACTCTGCTGCCGCCAAACCCGCGGCAGCAAACGCCGCCACAACGAGGCCAACGCGCAGAAGCAGCGCGACCAGGCACGGCGCGAGCAGGAGGCTCGCGAAAAGCAGCAACGCGACGAATCTCTCGCCGCCCTGCGAGGACAAGCAGGTCGGGTGGCTGACCCGCTCAGCACCCCGATCACGCCGGCGAACGTCGTCGACCAGGCACACAGCTCGAGCAGCTGCGCCGGAAGATGGCCCTCCAGCAGGAGGAGATCCGCCAGAAGGAGCTGGAGGTCGATGCTCAGTCGACCGCTCTCTCCGCGGTCACTCGGCATCACAAAAACCGCAAGTCGCGGCTTAACCCTGATGCACCAACTCGCGCGCTCGACAACGCCTTCGCGCGAGACAGAGCTGGAGAGGCAGCGTGACGAGTGCCGCAGGGCCCAGCCCGGCGGCTCGAGTCAAGTTCCGCCTCAACCTCGCCCGGCGATGCCGCCTCCGGCGCCGCGGCCTCCTCCGAACCCGGCTCGTCCACAACCCCAGCCGCGGAGCGACGACGCCGACCTCGCGAT
This sequence comes from Poa pratensis, assembly GCA_947311845.1. Lineage (NCBI taxonomy): Eukaryota > Viridiplantae > Streptophyta > Magnoliopsida > Poales > Poaceae > Poa > Poa pratensis. The sequence continues at coordinate 61,803,234 of CAMZMU010000054.1, forward strand.
TTTCGGCACCCCAGTCGATTGCATGACTGCCGCCGCCTCTCTCTTCAAGAGGATCCGGGTCAAGGACAACCCCTATTGGAGCAAGGGGTGCAAGCTGGTGGACAAGGCGCTGGAGCTGCAGGAGAACATGTCGCAATCCGACGGCAAGCTCTACTCCAGATCGCCACCCAGCGAGAAAACGGCCTCGGCACCACACCGAAGCCAGGGAAACAAGGGTTCCCCCAGGCGTGACGCTGCCCCACAGCCGCCACGCAGTCGGCACGAGGAGCCGGCAGTGTCGAGCAACGCGAGGGCTGGAGGCAACCCGCCTCGGCTCGCCCGCAACGACGCCCGGCACACCATCAACAACAACCAGGCGCAGGCGCGCTCCAATCACTCCGCTCCGGATCTGCGCCACCACCTCAACGACAAGCGCGCCGAGGCGACGCGCAACAACAACGACGACGACGACGTCGGCCCTAGATGCTTTGGACCCGCCATCAGAGGCGAGCGTTTCCCTAGCAGCTTCAAAGGACCGAGAGAGGCGCCCAAGTACAACGCTGCCATGAACCCGGAAACTTGGGTCCAGGACTACTTGGCCGCCATGAGCATCCAGAACGCATCTTCGCTCTGTTGTGCGCGCTATTTTCCTCTCATGCTTGAGGGAACGGCTCGCACTTGGCTCAACAACCTCCCCAGGAACAGCGTCAACTCCTGGGGCGAGTTGAAGAGGCTCTTCATCACCAACTTCGAGGGACCTGCAAGCGCCCGGCCACGGTCGAGGACCTCAAGCGCTGCGTCCAGAAGGAGGGCGAGTCCACTAGAAAGTGGTATCGCCGAGTCGCCGACCTCATCAACTCGGCAGAACACCTCAGCGTCGACACGGTGCACTCCCACCTCGAGGACAACACCACCTTCGAGTCGCTCAAGCAGAAGCTGCGGCGCTCGCACAAGGGTGACATGACGATGGGCCAGCTACTCGCCATCGTGCACAAGTACGCCGAGTCCGACGTCACCAAGGACGACTCCGAGGAGGACGACGACGAGAAGAAAGGCGGCAAAAACAAGAGCAAGGCCAAGCACTCCAGCGCTCATAAACGCAAGGGTGACGGCGGCTCCGAGCTTGTAGCCGCCACGGCTGCGGGGGGCCGCGGCTTCAAGAGCCAACGCGGCAACTTCCCGCGAAAGAAGCTCACCGCCACGGAGATCCTGGCCATGCCGTGTAGGTATCATAGCCTACCCGGCAAGCCAGCCGGCCACACCACTGACGAGTGCAGCTGGACTGCAGAAATCGTCAAGGCCAAGACGGTGCCAAGAAGCGGGCACCCGACGGAGACGACGACGGTGAGCAGCAGGGCATGCCTCCCACTGCCGGCTTCATGGGCCACACCTTCGTCGGCCTCGATTCCAGGCGGGAGGAGAAGGTCATACGGCGCGCCGTCCACGCGACTCTGCCAGACGTGCCCCAGTGGCTCGACTGGTCAGAGCAGCCGATCACATGGAGCCGTCAAGACCACCCGCCCCGCGTCGATTACCCGGGCAAATTCGCTCTGGTGGTCGCGCCCCAGGTCAAGGGCTACATCTTGACCAAGACATTGATGGACGGAGGGTCGAGCATCAACATCCTCTACTACGAGACGTTCCAACGCATGAAATTGCGTGACGAACAGCTAGTCCCCACCATCACCACCTTCCACGGCATCGTCCCGGGAAAGAAGGCCTACCCGCTAGGCAAAATCGCACTCGACGTCGTCTTCGGCACCGCCAAGAACTTCCGGCTCGAGAAGATCTGGTTCGAGGTGGTGAACTTCCGTAGTTCTACCACGCGATCCTCGGGCGACCCGCCTTTGCCAAATTCATGGCAAGGCCCTGCTACGCCTACCTGAAGATGAAACTGCCGGGTCCGAACGGCATCATCACTGTACACGGCGACGTCGACCGCGCCATCGAGTGCGAAAAGGGCAACGCCGTCTTTGCCGAGTCCGTCATCGCCACGGAGCAGCTGGAGCAACTCAAGCTGCAAGTCGACCCCAACGACATGACCATCGTCAAGAAGCCGACTCTGGACTCACGCGACAAGTTCCAGTCGGCACAGGAGACCAAGCGCATCCCGCTGGTCGAGGGCGACTCCTCCAAGACGGCGGTGATCGGCTCGCACATGGACGTCGCATAGGAAAGCGCGCTCTGCGACTTCCTCCGTGAGAATCGGGACATCTTCGCATGGAAACCATCTGACATGCCAGGCGTCCCGAGGGAGCTCGCAGAGCACAAGCTCAACGTTGACCCCAAGCTGAAGCCAGTGAAGCAGTTCCTGCGTCGCTTCACTGGTGAGAGACAGAAGGCTATTGGCGAAGAAATAGCCCGGCTCCTAGCTGCCGGGTTCATCGCCGAGTCATACACCCGGAATGGCTTGCCAACCCGGTGCTCGTTCTGAAGAAGAACGGAACATGGCGGATGTGCATCGACTACACAGGCTTGAACAAAGCCTGTCCCAAGGATCCATTCGCATTGCCTCGCATCGATCAGCTGATCGACTCGACGGCAGGGTGCGAGGCGCTATGCTTCCTCGACGCCTACTCCGGGTACCACCAGATCAAGATGGCGCCCGAAGACCAGGAAAGACGTCTTTCATCACGCCCTATGGCGCGTTTTGTTACGTCTCCATGCCCTTCGGCTTGAAAAATGCCGGAGCGACTTACCAGCGGTGCATACAGAACTGCTTGCACGAGCAGATCGGCCGCAACGTCCACGCATATGTGGACGACATCGTCGTCAAGTCCAAGCTGAAGACGGACCTGATTGCCGACCTCACGGAGACATTCACCAACCTCCGCAAGTACAGGATAAAGCTCAACCCGGAAAAATGCGTCTTCGGCGTACCCGCGGGCAAGCTCCTGGGCTTCATCGTCTCCGAGCGAGGCATCGAAGCCAACCCAGAGAAGATCAAGGCGATCGAAGCTCTGAAGAAGCCGGAGAACCTCCGGGACGTGCAGCGGCTCACAGGCTGTGTCGCTGCCCTCAGCCGTTTCATCTCACGACTCGGCGAGAAGGCCATGCCCTTGTACCGGCTCCTCAAGAAGTCGGACACGTTCACCTGGAACGACGAGGCAGACGCCGCCTTGACGGCACTCAAGAAGACGTTGGCCGAGGCGCCGATCCTCGCATCTCCACTGGAAAAGGAGCCGATGCTCCTCTACATCGCCGCGACCAACCGAGTCGTCAGCGCGGTGGTCGTCGTCGAGCGCAAGGAGGAAGGCCACGAGCAACTGGTCCAGCGGCCAGTTTACTACGTCAGCGAAGTCCTGACGGATTCGAAGCAACGTTACCCGCATTACCAAAAACTTGTATACGGTGTTTTCTTTGCTTCAAGAAAATTGCGACACTACTTCATGGGCCACCCGATGACGGTGGTCAGCTCATCTCCCTAGCTGAAATAATCCGCAACAGAGAGGCAACTGGGCGCGTCGCCAAATGGGCCTCCGAGCTGCAGCCTTTCGGCCTCAGCTACGCAGCCCGCACTGCGATCAAGTCGCAGTCACTATCCGACTTCCTCGTCGACTGGATGGAGACACAGCTGCCGGCTCCAACCTATGAAGCCGGCAGATGGACCTGTTCTTTGACGGGTCAAAGATGTATGAGGGCTCGGGGGCTGGAGTCGTCCTCACTTCTCCCCAAGGCGACAAGATGCGATATGTGCTGCAGATACACTTCACTGCACCAACAACGTCGCCGAGTACGAAGCCCTCCTACACGGCCTACGCGTGGCCAAGGAGATGGGAGTCAGCCGTATCAAATGTTATGGCGATTCCGACCTCGTCGTTCAGCAAACGATGGGGACCTGGGATGCAAATGATCCCAACATGGCGGCTTACCGCCGGCTCGTCGATCAAGTCGGCGGCCACTTCGCCGGCATGGAGCTGGAGCACGTCGACCGGAGGAAGAACGAGGCGGCTGACGCACTCTCTCGCTTCGGGTCTAAGCGGGACCGAGTCCCACCCGGCGTCTTCCTCGACCACCTACAAACCCGTCGGTACGCCCGCCGGCCGAAGTCGACATCGCCAACCCGCCATCATCAGATACAATTCTGGTGGCGGTAACCCAAGAAACAAGCGACTGGAGGGAACCCTACATCGAGTTCCTCACCACCAAAAAGCTGCCAGCCGACGAGGTCCTAGCACGGCGAGTCGTGCGCCGGGCCTCAGCTTACGCCATCATCAACAGCGAGCTCTACAAACGCAGCACATCGGGAGTTTTCCTCCGCTGCGTCGAGCCGGAAGAGGGAAGGCGCATCCTTCATGAGATCCACTCGGGAGATTGCGGCCACCACGTCGGCGCTCGCAACCTGGTCGCCAAGGCGTTCAGGCACGGTTTTTCTGGCTCTCTGCACATCAGGATGCAGTCGACATCGTCCGTCGGTGCATCGGGTGCCAGAAGTACGCCCGGCAGGATCACCTACCCGCCGCGGCTCTGAAGACCATCCCTCTGACATGGCCATTCGCAGTCTGGGGAATAGACATGGTGGGCAAGTTCAAAACAGCTCGGTGGCATGACACATTTGCTCGTCGCAGTCGACAAGTTCACCAAATGGGTCGAAGTTGAACCTATCAAGAAACTCGACGGCAAGACCGCAACCAAGTTCCTCCAGAAGCTCATCTTCCGATTTGGCTACCCGCACAGCATCATCACGACAACGGCACAAATTTCGCTGAAGGAGAGATGAAGGCCTTCTGCAAACAAAAAGGCATCCGTCTCGACTTGGCGTCTGTCGCCCACCCGCAATCAAACGGGCAGGCGGAAAGAATGAACCAGACAGTGCTAGCCGGGATCAAGCCGCGACTTCAAGTCCACTGGAGCGAACACCGGGTTGCTGGCTGGACGAGCTACCAGCCGTACTCTGGGGCATCAGAACGACTCCAAACCGTTCCACCGGCTACACGCCATTCTTCATGGTGTACGGGGCGGAAGCCGTCATGCCGACCGACCTCGAGCACGACTCGCCTCGGGTCGCCCTCTACAACGAGGAAGAAAATGAAGAAGCCCGCCTAGTCGGCGTCGACCTCCTGGAAGAAGCTCGCGAACTCGCACTCTCCAGGACGGCGATATATCAGCAAAGCCTGCGCCGCTACCACAGCCGCCGGGTTAGAAGTCGCTCTTTCCAGGAAGGCGACTTGGTTCTTCGGCTCATCCAAAAGTCGAAAGGGATGCACAAGCTCTCGGCACCATGGGAAGGACCGTTCGTCGTTAGCAAAGCGATGGGCAACGGCTCCTACCACCTCGTCGACTTGCGTGAGCCGAACAAAAGCTCCAAGTCGGAAGAGGAGACCAAGCGTCCATGGAACATCAGCCTGCTTCGCCCCTATTATACATAGTATCCATTGTAATGCTGTGTAATCAATCAAGGAAATAAAGTCGATACACCCGGCACGCTCGGGGGCTATCGTTTCGATTCAATCATGCTTTCGAGTCTTTATTCTTCCTACTCACACGTTATATGATTGATGGGTTGTCAAAGAGAGCCGGATGCCATGATGCGCGGCTCACCACTGGACCCCCTGCTCACGAAGCAAAATCACAAAATTGTTGTTTTCTCCCAAGTCGTCAGCTACCCGCACAAAGTGAAGAAGTAGTGCAGCCGGTTCAAACCTAACTTGACAATGAAGCCGCACTCGGACTTTGTCACCATGGGTACCGCGCGCGTCACGAAAAAATCACGCGAAGCACACTTGGCGAGGTCGCACGATCGACTAGCTTACAAAACAAGCGAAAAACAAACAAAGTGACGAAAGCGCACAAAAAACAAGCATGGGAGTGCCAAAACAAAGATTAATAAGCCGCAGAGGCGCACGCTGAAACGCAACCCGGCACATATCATACTTGTTTCATTACATAATATTTTTCGCCCGCAGGCGACAAACCCTAACTACTTCAAAATAACCCCTCTTTTGAAAGCAGGGGAGCAAACTTCAAGACGGAGCCGCCCGAGCAGAAGACGTCGACGCCTCGTTCGTCGCAGCCGGCGGTGGCAGAGCTGAAGCCCTTTCAAAAAGGTACTCCGACGCCGGCTCCCTGTCCGCCACCTCGCCAAGGTCGTTGCCCTCAGGCACCACGTCGAAGACGAAGTCGTCGTGGTCGACCATCTTGGCAGCCCGGCAGGCGTAAGGGGCGCAGTACTCGAGCACCGGCTGCAGATCTATCTCCCGGCCGCTGCTATCGGTCGGGATGCTGGCCGTGATCTTGTCCACGTTCGTCTGCCTGTACCGGCCCCGCACAAGCCCGAGTGCAATGCACGCGCCGGCTCGGGCGACGACTCCCGCACCCAGGTGATCACCTGGGGCATCAGCTCCAGAACCCGCAAGACCTTGCAGACGGGTGCGGGGACACCTTCCTTGGGCGACAGCATCTGGACGACTTGCTGGCCAAGCCGTGAACGTCACGGGCGAAGACACCGAGCCGGTGGACATGCTCCGCAGACGTCAGGCCAGCCGTCTCCTCGCCTGTTCAACAAACAAAAATCAGCAACAATGCCACAAGTCAAGCAGGCACAAAACGTACAAGTCGCATGGAAGCTTTACCCCAGATGCCAACGGCGAGGGTGGCAAGCCGCTCGGTCAGCTCCTTCATCTCGCGCTCGGCCTCGACGGATTTGCGCTCGAGCTTCTCGAGGTCCTCGCCGTACCCCTTGGTCGCCTGGGTGAGGGCGGCGTCCGCCTCCTCCTTCTGCTTGCTGAGCCGCTCGCAGGATTCCTGCACCGCGGCAAACGCCTGCGTGTGCCGGCTCTCCTGCGCGGCCAGCAGTTGCTGGTGCTCAGCGACGGAGATGAAGCCGTCGCGCGCCTTCTTCAGCTCCTCCTGCAGGCGGCGGGTCTCCTGCTGTTCGGCTTCGAGGAGCCAGGACAGCTCCTGCAGTACACAAGACATGATCAATCAGAAGAAGCATGGGGGCTACGCCACGGGTTACCTCTACACCAACATTTGCTAACCCGGGGGCTAGCCCCAACAAAAATACAAAATACGCCGAGTCAGGAACTCGGGGGCTACGCCCGAGTGGCATATCTACACCCGCCACCGGCCTGCCTCTACATCGACATTGGCAAACCGGGGACACGCTATTCGCCAAACATCGCATCCAGAAACTATGAAGACCCAAGCCGCTTTCTACGAACACGACTCGGGCCTTGGGGGCTACATATACGCTACGGACGCAACAGGTGCAAGAAAGATTCTACGTACCTGGTGCGCATCCATCGCTGTTTGGATGGCGGCTCGGAAGTCAGGCCGGGAGCAGATGCACCCGGGACGGAGCTCGGGGGCTGGGCAGTCAGCCCACCCGTGAGGAAGCCGTCGCGGCGGCGCGAGTCGCCGTCACCATCAGCGCCGTCTCTGGCACAGGCGTGGCGTCCCCTGTGCCAGCCGGCACGGTGTCATCAATAGTGGCCCCCTCGGGTCGAGGGGGCACAATAACTTCGTCGCCTCCGCCGGCGGAAGGCGGAGGAGTCGGCGCTCTCGCAGTCGGCTCCGTGACGTGCGCGGCCCCGCCCGCTGGGAGTCGCTCTCCAGCGCGTCCTCCATGTCGCTGAGGGACGCGTCCTCAGCCCTGCGACACTCGCACGGGTCAAACTCAAGATAGCGCTCCAACGGAACTTCGGATGAGGATCAGCAGCTGACCTGTCACCCGCAGGTGGGAGAGTCGAGGTCCGAACCCCTCGGAAGCGAGGCGCAGGAGGCGAGTCGGCGCGGGCCCTCGCAGGGATGTCCCGCAAGGCCTTCTGCCTCCGCTCGGCAACGACGGTGCGCTGCACGGCAGCCCCAGCCGATCGCTGGTGGCGGCGGCGTCGAGTTCGCCGACTTGGAGCGCTTGGAGTTGGGCCCGGCGTCCTCAGCCGCAGGCCTACGCCTCCGCCGGATGCGGAGCGGCTGATCATCTTCATCATCATCTTCAGCAGGCGCCGGGTTCTTGGACCCGGCGCGTTCTTCTCTTCCTTCTTCTCCTTCCTCCTGTTGGCGGGAGGAGAAGGCGGCCTCGTTGGCCATGGTGGCGCTGTCGGCTTCGTCGTCGGAGTCGCGCTCGACGACGTCGTTGGGGCCGGCAAGCACCGTGGGAGCGTCTCCGCGGGTCGGAGGCAGCCCAACAAGCGATCGAAACTCCTGAATTCGACGAGCAGGAAGGATCGGTATAAAAAGACCAAGAAAAGGAAAGTATTTCGAATCGTCAAGCAAAGGGACTCACCTCAGGAGCCGGATGCTTGGCGGAGAAGGCCTCCAAGCCGCCCACGATCCACTCGGGAGCCGGGTGGACCGTGATACGCTTCATCCGCAGCGTGAATTGCTCTACCGACTCGAACAATGTCGGGTCATGGCGCTGCGGGTCCTTCGTCCCCGTGTACTCGCAGATCAGCGAGGGCCGGTGCTGCAGAGGCGCGATCTTCCTCTTCACCCAGGTGGCGATGAGGTTCAGACCCGTCAGCCCCTCTTTCTTCAGCTCCTGGAGTCGCGCCATCAGCCGGCGCACCATGGGCAAGTCGGCGTCGCGCGGCAGCTCTTGAAGATTGCGAGGCCGGCTCGGCGATGGCGAGAAGGAAGGAATCCCGATCTCGCCGTCAGGCGCCGGCTCCCGCATGTAGAAGCCTGACTTCCTCCAATACACTTTGGAGGGGAGGCCGAGATCCAGGTAGTCGACGTCGCCGCGGACTTGGAAGTTGAGGCCGCCGCAAGGCGACATGTCACCGCCCTTCCCCAGCTTGCCGTGGAAGATCCACAGCCACAGCGGGAAGAACGGGGCGCACCCGAAGTAACCCTCGCACAGGGTAACGAAGCAGGCGAGGTGGAGGATCGAGTTGGGCGTCAGGTCGTGTACCTGTAGCCCGTAGAAGTCAAGGAAGCGCCGGAAGAACTCCGACGTGGGGAAGCCCAGCCCGCGCTCGAGGAACGCGAGGAAGGCGACGAACTCGCCCGGCGACGGCCGCGGGCGTGGATCCGCGGAGGCGATGCGCCACCGACGCTCCGACGCCGGCGGCAACAAACCCTCGTTGGCGGCTTGCTCCAATGCTGCGTCGTCACCGACGACCTCTCCCACTTGTTCTTGGGCGCCACCATCTTGGCCGGAAGAGAGGGGGAGGAGCAGGAATGTCCAATGGCTGCGGTGGCGGTGCGGCGAAGAGCTCGGGCGCGAACTGTTTGGAGGAGAAACGGCGAGCGCGAGGAAGAAGAGGAGAGTGAACTCGCCAGCCGCGCTCCCTTGCCGCTTTAATAGGCACAGTGAGTGGAGCCGTTACCGCAGTAAATGGCGCCGCCCACGTCGTCCACTATAGCCACGTCGCACGACGCCTCGGTTCCTGTGGGGACCCCGGACTAGCTGTCCGAAATACCCGATTATGCTTAACACAACGATCCCGTGATCAGTCTGTCGTTGCACATAATCCGATTTGGCTACCAAAGTTTACACCCATTACAATACCGAATTAAAAAGTCTTACATAAATGGTCTTTTAGACCAAGTCTTACATAGGTGCCTTCATGGGCCAAACCAAAATATCAGCGGAAGCTACGGCGTAGTAGACATCATATTCTAACGACGACAACCCGACAGGCAGCTGACTTGTGGAGATCCTTAGTTGGCGTAGAAGTCGCCATACTCCTGCTCGGCGTAGTGCTCCTCCTCGTAGTCTAGCTAGGTCAATAGCCAGGGATGAAACCAATATGAGTACATTTGAATGTACTCGCAAACTATCCCAAAATGAGTATGCACTAGTTTTATTTTAGTTGACAACTTTTATTTATTTAAAACATCTCTATATCTTTATTGAAAAAGGTAAGAAGAGTTTTATAACTATCTTTTAAAGAAGTCACCAGTTTTATCTGTTTCTCCAAAACTCTTCCCTTTTTCCGACCATAGCCCGTCATGGTCCACTTTCATCCAACCACCTCATACCGATCCGTTGGTATAGGTGTAGGAAACAATCTCCACTTCATTTTTCTTTTTTTTAAACTCAAATCTTTTAAAACTTGCACATGGTCAAAGTAGGGCCTCCCAACTGTCCATATCCGAGGACTCGGCTATTCGAATAGTTTTACACTCTGCAGAGTTAACACGCTTTTCCCACATCCATCCGGCAACTCATCGTGTCCGCCACGTCTCGCCATACAGGGTGTATGCGAAGTAAGCCGCCGACCATAGCCTGTCCTTTGCTCATGCTAGTATAGGATCCTTCCCATATGACACTTCCAACACACTTAACCCAGCCCTTTGGAATCTAAGTGTGAGGACTCATAGGTTTTGTCCGGCGGTTTATGGTGGAACCTTCAATCCTCCTCCTTATCTTTCATAGAGTTTGAGCGAGGACCCGGGTCAGGGTAGACCAACACACTATCCCCTCATGCATGACGGAGTCATCTCTGTCGATGAGGTATCCAGTACTAATATGAGCAAATTATATGGCTAAGCCCTTTCCCATATGTGGTGGATGTGGTCGCACAGGGTATCGGATGGTTGACGTAAGTACAAGGACACACTGTGCATTTTTCATAAACATCACCATTTTTCCACTTCTCCATTCCAACACCGACATCTCGGCATTTCATAATCTCACAAGTAATTGTAAAGGAGTTTTGAATAAACATATTTATTTTTCCCATCCTATAATTTGATATAACTATCTTATATTTCTACATAAGTGGCAAAATAATTTCCATATACTTTTGAAATGGGTTTTATAAATCTTGCCTTGAGAGTAAAACATGTTATGAAAGTAGATGCATATGTTTGTAGTGCAAGCTCAGAGAATAGCTTGCCTTGCTCGGCAAAGTGACCTTGGTCTTGATCTTCAGTTTCAACAAACTCTCCTTCCTCGATATCCGACAACGTTCTCGTCTAATTAATAAACAAACAATGCAAACAATCACTAATCTATACAAGCAATCATCTCAACATAAAATCATAAACATCACAAATAGCTACTGCACACATCAAACCATACAATTTGGTTTCAAATAATTGAATTAAACATTATTTAATTACTTCTAAATTATGGCAGAAACTTGTTGAACATGTTTAATTCCACAACTTGAGTTCTGTTGGTCACAAAAATACAAACTAAAATTCTATGGAAAGCTACTGATGTGTAGAAGACAACACAATTTGATTTGGATCAATTGGAGTTACTAAACTCCCTACACATTTGTTTGAATCCAGAACTTAATAATCAAGTTTTAGCTACCAATTAAGTTCTGTTGATCCTAAAATTAAATCCTTTTAGGGGTAACTAAACATGGCTGAATGTGATCTAACAAAATTGGTCCTAATTCATTTGGGTTAACCATTAAACATATTTAAATGTTTGAGTGCAGAAGGGTGTTCAAACTTCAACTTATACTAAACAAATACTACTGCACAATTAATTCTACCAAAATTAGGGAAGCTAATACATGGCAGTACTAAGCTAGCAAAATTGGTTTGGAATTATTTGGACTAACAGAGTATCAGAAACAAACAAGTTTAGAATTTAAACCTTCTGTAGTATTTTTAATAATACTTTTTATCTATTTAATTAAATGACATGAGACCACTTGGGTTGGTTAAACAATTTCATAAGCTTTCCAGAACAATTGAGTTTGATTTATTTGGATTCCTAAATCTTGAGATATTGATTTTCTAAGTTGATGCCAGTACTGAATTTCCAGAGAAGTTAAATTCGAATTTGTGTTCAGTTTGGATAATGTTCAAATTTCTGACATGGGGGGCCTACACGTCAGCGGCACAGGAGAAATATCTCGCGCGCTGGAAATGTTTAAACATCTGACGGGTGGGGCCTACATGGCAGTGGCTCAATTAAACGAAGCGGTACGCGATCGTTGATCAAAGATCGAACGGCTCACGGAGCCCGCGTTCATCGACGACCTAAACAGAGCGTCGCCGGAGCTCCGGCGACGGCGAGGGTGGCCACTGGGGGTACCTGGGGGTCTAGGGACGGCGGAGAGGACGGCGTTCGACGGCGGAGGTCGTGGGGAAGCTGGGGAGGTGAGTGGAGCTTGATGGGGAAGCTCCTGGCGTCGGCGACGATCTCCTTCTTCTCCGCGGCCGTGCTCCAACTCCGGCGAGATCCTACGGGGGCTCCTGGGCACGATACAGAGGGGAAAACGTCGCGGGTGAGTGTGGTGGTAATGGTGAGGCAGGTGAGGGCCAGAGAAGAGCAAGGGAGGGAGCAGCACGGCGTGGCCGTGTCGTCGCCTACCTCGGGTGCGGCGGGGCGCAGAGAAGAACTACGGGCAGCAGCAGCCTCGCTGCGGAGTACCCGCCCTTCTGGCGGTGTACGGGAGAGAGTGGAGTGAGGGAGAGGCTGTGAGATTGAGGGAGGGCTCGGGGTGGCTTTATAGCTCGACGACGGCGCACGGGCTCGCCGTGGACACGGTGCAGGAGAGAGGGTTCCAGGCGCGATAGCTCGCCGTAGCTCGCGGTAGGGGGCGGCTGCAGTGTTCGAGGTGCAGAGGCTAGCTCGGCGGCGTGGCGACGAGCTGTGCGTGCGCGAGAAACGGGACGGCTCGGGGAACGTTTGGACGGCGAGTGCGTGCACTGGCACGGCCGTCTCGGGCGGGCGGCGGTGCGTGGCGCGAAACGGCGATGGGGGTCCTCCCCTGGGATGGCTGCGGTGCTGGGAGAGCGCAGAGACGCAAGAGGGGGGGGGGCACGGTGTTGGGCGACTGCGGTGTCGACAACGCCGTTGCCACGGCGACGGCCATGGCGCACGGCGCCCGCGGCTGTCCCCTGGTGCTTCTCCTCTTCCCGTGCCTCTTTTCTTCGATTTCTTGGACGCGGCGAGGTCAGTGAGGTGGAGGGAGTGGATGCAAGCATCAATTCGAAGAACAAACTCGAATTCGATCGAATTGCTCGGTTGAAATCGAACCGAGGATGAACACAGTGGTGTTCACCACGTGTTCGACGAAATGTGCACATCATTTTAAATTTGAATTTCTGAATTTTGATTTCATACTTTGCTTCATAAATATGTATAGGTATTTGTGGTGCTGTGTTGCATTTCATGTGTCAAGTGCAACATAGCACACTTTGTGATTTGAATTTAATAAAGAAAGTAATAGAATTTAAATTTAGATTTTTAAATTAAATTTTTGAGAGGGAAAAGTTATAGGAATAAAAATGGGAGAGTTTATATAACCTCTCCACTGAATTTTGTTTGAAACCATTTTAGTTTCTCACTTGGAGAATTTGTGTGACACAATTGTCACTTTTATTTTTCTTGCTTTACTTGTCATTTTATTTCTTTTCTTTTCTTCCTATTTTTATTTAGAGCAAGCAACACAATTAGCAAGAAATAAATAACACAAGCAACAAGAATTAATTACCCAAAGCAATAATTTGCAAACAACACATAATAATCAACAAAAGTTTTTGTTGGCTCTCATTTTTGGAATAAAATACTGATAATATTTTTGGGATGTTACAGATCCTTCCCCCCTTAAAATAAATCTCGTCCCGAGATTTGCTAGGCTTAGGTACTAAAGAGGTCTGGGAATTCGCTCCGAAGATAATCTTCGCGTTCCCAAGTTGCTTCTTCTTCAGAGTGGTTAGTCCACTGGACTTTGTAAAACTTGATCGCACGTCTTCGGGTAACACGAACATCTTCTTCGAGAATCTTGAGAGGTCTCTCACGATAAGTCAAATCTTGGTTCAGGTCGATGGAGAGGTGGTCGATGTTTTTGAAAACATCAGGCTGGTCAGGAACTTCAAGACACTTCCGGAGCAAGGAAATGTGGAAGACATCATGATAATCTCCTAACTCCTGGGGTAACTCCAGCTGATAGGATACTTCTCCTCGACGAGCAATGACCTTGAAGGGTCCAATATACCTTGGCGCTAATTTTCCTTTGACATGGAAACGCTGCATTCCTTTAAGGGGTGTCACTCGGAGATAAACATAATCTCCGACGTTGAAGGTGAGGTCACGGCGCTTGGTGTCAGCGTAACTCTTCTGACGGGATTGGGCAGTTTTGAGGCGTTCACGAATAAGCTGAACTTGCTCTTCAGCTTCACGGAGGGTATCTGGTCCGAACAATTTGCTTTCTCCGGTATCGGACCAATTCAGGGGTGTACGACACTTCTTGCCGTAAAGGGCTTCAAAAGGGGCCATTTGCAGACTGGACTGATAACTGTTGTTGTACGAGAACTCTGCAAACGGAAGACAATCTTCCCACTTGGAACCATAGGATAGAACACATGCGCGAAGCATGTCCTCCAATATCTGGTTCACTCGCTCAGTTTGGCCATCGGTCTGGGGATGATAAGCTGTACTAAATGCTAACTTGGTTCCGAGGGCTTCATGAAGGGATTTCCAGAATCTTGAGGTGAATTGCGTGCCTCTATCAGATACAATCTTCTTAGGCACACCATGCAGGCTCACTATTCTGGAAATATACAAGTCGGCCAATTGATGTCCCCGATAAGTGGTATTGACAGGAATGAAATGGGCAACCTTGGTCAGTCGATCAACGATGACCCAGATTGAATCATGGCCTCGGTTGGATCTTGGAAGTCCGGTAATAAAATCCATTCCAATCTCATCCCACTTCCACTCGGGAATTTTCAAAGGTTGAAGCAATCCAGCGGGTCGCTGATGTTCAGCCTTAACTCGCTGGCAGATGTCACACTTGGCTACGAAAGAACCAATCTCTCGCTTCATTCCATGCCACCAAAATCTTTCTCGAAGGTCTTGGTACATTTTGGTTCCGCCGGGGTGGATTGAATAAGGGGTCTCATGGGCCTCCTTCAGGATTAACTCCTTAAGTTCCGTGACATTGGGCACACAGATACGGTCATTGAATTTCAGCACTCCTTCAGCATCTTCGGTAAAACCGGGTGCTTTGCCGAGGGAAATCTTCTTCCTAATTCCTCAATGCTTTCATGACCTTTTTGGGCTTCTTTGATTTGATCCATCAGGGTTGGGGTTAACTCTAAATTGGCGAGATAACCATGGCTAACAAGTTCTAGTCCAAAATCTTGAACTCTTTGAACAAGGCTGGCTGTTCGGCTTGGATCAGGGCATTCAGGGTGCAAGGTTTGCGACTAAGGGCATCGGCAACTACATTAGCCTTTCCAGGGTGATAATGGATTCCAATATCATAATCCTTGATTAATTCCATCCATCTCCTCTGTCGCAGGTTCAGATCTTTCTGGGTGAAAATATACTTCAAGCTTTTGTGATCTGTATAGACCTCGCAGCGATGTCCCGCAAGATAGGGACGCCACGTTTTGAGCAAGAACAACAGCAGCTAACTCCAGGTCATGGGTTGGGTAATTCTCTTCATGCGGTCGCAACTGCCGGGACAGATACGACACAACTTTGCCTTCTTGCATCAGAACGCAACCAAGTCCGAGGCGTGATGCATCGCAATACACGTCGAAACTCTGGGTGACGTCTGGCATAATCAAAATTGGGGCTGAGGTTAGTCTCTTTTTAGTTCTTGGAAACTATCTTCACACTTCTGAGTCCATTCAAATTTCTTGTCCTTCTTCAACAGTTGGGTCATAGGTTTGGCTATACTGGAAAATCCTTCAACGAACTTGCGGTAATAACCGCAAGTCCGAGAAAGCTTCGGATTTCAAACACACTGGTTGGGGATAACCAGTCAACAATGGCTTGGATCTTCTCTGGGTCCACAGAAATTCCTCCGGCAGATACAACATGTCCGAGAAATGCCACTTACTGAGCCAAAACTCACACTTGCTAAGCTTGGCATACAGCTGGTGCTCTCGGAGTGTCTCCAAAACTAGACGCAGGTGTTCAGCATGCTCTTCTTCGGTCTTGGAATAAATAAGGATGTCATCAAGGAAAACTACCACGAACTTGTCGAGGTATTCCATGAAAATCTTGTTCATGAGATTCATGAAATAGGCTGGGGCATTGGTCAGACCAAAGGACATCACGGTGTATTCAAACAAACCGTAACGAGTGGTGAAGGCGGTCTTGGGAATGTCTGTCTCTCGGATCTTCAACTGATGGTAACCTGTCCGAAGATCGATCTTGGAAAAGACTCGGGCTCCGTTCATTTGATCGAACAGATCCTCGATCTTGGGAAGAGGGTACTTGTTTTTAATGGTCACGTCATTCAGCTTGCGATAATCCACACACAGGCGTGTGGTACCGTCTCTCTTGTCCACAAAAATAATGGGTGATCCCCAAGGTGAAGCGCTTGGGCGAACAAGACCTTTGCTGAGCATATCTGCCAACTGCTTCTTCAACTCAACTAGTTCTTCCGGATTCATCCGATAAGGTCTTTGGGATATAGGGGCGGTTCCTGGGATAAGCTCAATTATGAACTCAATTTCCCGGTCTGGCGGCATACCAGGCAATTCTTCAGGGAAAACATCCTTGAACAGGTGAACAACACGGATCTCATCTAGGGCAGGTCGAGCTATGCTCTCATGGCAGCCTGGGTGAGATTGACTAGTTTCAGACACATACTCCACTTCTACTTCTGTCGGTGGTGATGGATACAGCTCTTCTGGCACAGTCAATTCGACCATGGTACTTGGCTAACCAATTCATACCGAGTATAACATCGATGCCTTGGGTTCCCAGAACAATTAAGTTAACTGGAAACTTTTCTCCTTTGATCTCAAGGGGTACATCGGAGCAAAACATCTTGGTCTCTACGGTGGATTCTGGGATTTGGATGACCATGGGTTTGGGTAAGAGGCTCTCGACTAAACCTCCCTTAGCAACAAATTCTTGGGTAACAAATGAATGGGTAGCACCAGAATCAAACAGAACAGTTGCAGGTACTGAGTTGACAAGGAACGTACCCAGCACAACATTCGGCGCATCCTGAGCTTCTTCAGCATTGATGTGGTGCAGACGACCCTTGGCAACAGCAGCATTTCCGCGGGAGCCGAGGGGATGACGTTAAAAGCCAAAATCCACCACTCCGAGCCGTTGTTTCTTTTTTTCTGTTTCAGGAGTTCGTTCAACGACACGACCCGGCAGTTCGCAAGACGAAGACCAAGCCGGAGACGAGTCCCTGACGAACTCGGGGCAAATGATGGGGGATGCCCAACCGGGTAGGCCCAGGACCCCGAGTCGGCCTTCAAGGCCGGGTGGCCCAAAGCCCACCCGATGTACATCTTCCAGGATACCGGGTCCCCGAGGATCCCGGTATGACGGCTCGGGGAGGCGGCAGCAGATATCTAAAAAATCAGTCTGCGATTGCGTATCCCGAAGAGTGCGCTCCACGAAGCCACACTTGTAGGCAGGATAGCTAGCGCCGCCAGCAGAACCCGTCATTCCCTGTAAACCCTAGCCGGCTCCCTATATAAGCAGACAAGGAGCAACCCTAGAGGGAGACTCACCTAATTCCATAGCCTCCGGAGCACCCGCAAGCTCTGGTGCGCACACCATTGTACCCCCCATTCAGATCCAAATACATACAAGCAGGAGTAGGTCTTTACCTCATACAGAGGGGCCAAACCTGGTAAACTTTGCGTGTGCTACCTCTCTGTGAATCCTACGTCGTCTGGCTCACACCCGAGTTTAGCCACCCCGCATGGCATCTGCCGTGATTACCCCACGACAGTTGGCGCCCACCGTGGGGCCAACGATCGCTGGAATTTACTTCATGGAGAGTCCTGAACCCGGCACTGGCGTCTACTTCAGCGCCAAGCCATGTCGGGTCGCGGTGACATTGTCACGGCAGCTACTTCGAGCATGGAGGGATCGGCTACGTCGCCGATCCACACACTTGGGGCAGGCCCAACTACGCCCCGATCACTCGCGCGATGGCCATCCCATTCGGGACCGCTGTCACCGCCTACGTCGGCTTCTGCGGCTCGGACGAAGAAGGAGTCGCCAACAACTACAACGGTACTTCCTCCCCTGTCGACCCGCTTGACGAAGCCGCCATCGACACCGCGGTTGCGAACCACTTCGCACCTGCCCCATCTGCCGAGACCGTCCAGATCTCATCGGAATTCGTGAGCATCCGCGAGTAGGCGACTAGGGCAGCCGCCACCGCCTCCCTTCTTCAGTCGCGGCGAGGACGACCTCCCCCGCTCACCAAGCCTGCGGTGAGGTGGAAGCGCGCGGCGAGGAGGTCGGCGACGACGGCGACGCGGATGGAGCGGGGGTGGGCCACGGATTTCAATTGATTTCGCGGTTGGTGGCTCGGCGAGCGGCATGGTCCGCGGTGGCGTGGTTGGCGGAAGCGTGGTCGCGCGGTGGCTGCTGGCGGTACTGGGTCGGGATCGGCATCGCATGGTCGCGCGGTGGATTGTGGAACCACCGCAGACGATCTCACCAAGGACGACTCTGCTCGCCAGACGACGACCTCTCTCTGAATGCCGTGACGCTGCTCTCCACGACCATCTCCGTAAAATCGTTTCGTGGTCGCTGCCGCTAGCCTGGCACCCACCTCCCAGTTGGCTAGGGCATCTCTAGCCGTTCGCCCCCCCCAGGCCGAAAAACGGCGCCTTTTGGATGGCCTGGGGGGCACCGGCGCTATTTGACGCGCTGGGGGCGGCGTTTTCCCAGCCGTGGCCGAACCCAGGAGTTGGGCCGAAAAATAAAAAAAAAATATAATTGGGCGAAATTCATCAAACATAGGGGAAATTAATTAAACATAGGCGAAATTCATACTATAGGCAAATTTCGCATTGTTCAGGCGATTACATAATTTAAACTAAAAGACGATGATCTACATGCCCAGCTGGCTGTAGAACGCCGTGTAGTCGCCGCCGTCATCGTCGTCGTCGCTCGGTGGCGCGCCGCCGTAGTGGCTCGGGCCGGCCTCGTCGTTGTTGGCGCCGCCGAGCCACCCTGGCGCGTAGTCCTCGTCGCTGTCGTCGAGGACGATCACTGATGGGGGGATCCCCAACCGGGTAGGCCCAGGACCCCGAGTCGGCCTTCAAGGCCGGGTGGCCCAAAGCCCACCCGGTGTACATCTTCCAGGATACCGGTCCCCGAGGATCCCGTTATGACGGCTCGGGGAGGCGGCAGCAGATATCTACGAATCAGTCTGCGATTCCGTATCCCGAAGAGTGCGCTCTACGAGGCCGCACTTGTGGGCAGGATAGCTAGCGCCGCCAGCAGAACCCGTCATTCCCTGTAAACCCTAGCCGGCTCCCTATATAAAGCCGGCAAGGAGCAACCCTAGAGGGAGACTCACCTCATTCCATAGCCTCCGGAGCACTGCAGGCTCTGGTGCGCACACCATTGTACCCCCATTCAGATCCAAATACATACAAGCAGGAGTAGGTCTTTACCTCATACAGAGGGGCCGAACCTGAGTAAAACTTTGTGTGTGCTACCTCTCTGTGAATCCTATGTCGCCTGGCTCACACCCGAGTTTAGCCACCCCGCATGGCATCTGCGTGATTACCCCACGACAATCACCTCGCCGCTCGCCTGACGAGGGGGAGTAGGAGGGCGGCGTGCAGCGGCACGCGACGGCGGTTGGCCGCTGCCTCGTCGAGAAGGCGCTGCTGGAGCGCAATCTCCTCCTGGGCGTGCTGGTTGCGCGACCATTCGAAGATGAACTCGTCCGGGTACTCCTCCTCGGCGACCATGGCCGGCGGGACATCGTTCATGGAGGCGGTGATGGCGTTCTGCTCGCCCGGGAACTCCTCCTCGTCGTTCGGCGCCTCCGCCTTGATGGCCGCCCGGACGTACTCCGGTGGCGCCGCCCACTCCACCGGCGCCTTCTTGTTCTTCGAGGTGGCGCCACCTGTGCCAGGTTCCTTCTTGGGCCTGACGAGGCAGAGGTGGCCTCGGGGCGGCGACGGGGCGCGGCGTTCATTGATGCGCAGGCTCCCGCCGCTGCGCCTTCTTGGCGGCGAGGGGACGCGGCGCCCGGAGTTGAGGACGATGCCGCGCGGCGTCCTCCGGCTCGGGCTTGACCCGAGCGAACGCCGGTGTGCACGGCGCTGGGACCCGCTGGAGAGCGGGCCAGAGGAGGACGAAGAAGACGCCGTCCCATCCTCCTGGGAAGCCAGGAGGAAGCGGCGTCGAGGCGCCGGCGGCTGGCGCGGTGGCATGGTGAGGCGGGGATGGTTGCCGGCGTGGATGTGCTCGAGGACGTACGCGAGGGTACGCCCTCGAGCGCTCCACCACTGCTTCTGGCCGGCGACGGGGCCGTTGTTGTTGGTGTCCTCCAGCTCGCGGCGGTGGCGCTCGACGAAGTACGCCGTCCAGAATGCGGCGTTCGCCGGGTCCCAACGCGGATCTGCCGCCTGCTCCTCGGTGAGCCCGGCGAGGACGTCCTGGATCGCGTAGACCCGATACGCTCCTTCTGGCGGCGGCGGAACGGGACGCCGCCGGCGCTCAGGCGCCAGTCGTCGGGGACCCGCATATCCGCGGCGCAGGGTACCCGACCTCGTACAGCATACGGGCCTCCTCCGGGTGGAGGAAACGCCGGCCGAAGCCGTTCGCCGCAGCTTCGTCTCCGGGGAAGCGCTCGGCCATTGTTGCTAGCTCGGGGAGGGAGAGGTGGAGATGGAGTGCGGCGAGATGTGAACTGCACGGCGAGTGGGGTGAGTTTTTATAGCGGGGGGATGCGATACGGTGGCGCGTCATTACTCCGGCGTGTGGCAGCCGATTGGACGCGTCGGCCGCCGCTGAACGGCGGCAGTCGACGGCCATAACTCCGGCAGTCTTTGACCAGCGCGGGAGCCGAGGGGATGACGACGCTGACTAGGCAGTTGACGGTTTCGCTGATTCCGCGCCATTTCGCCTATGTCGCTGACAGCGCTGGCCCACTTTGTTTTCGCGCCAATTCTCCCCCCAGGCCGAACCCAGTGGGCTGGGTTTGGCCTGGGAGCGCCGGCGCAATTTTCCGCCGAAACGGCGCTATTTGGGCTCCTGGGGGGGCCGACTGGGTGAAAAAACGGCGCTCCCAGTCCAAAACGGCGCAATTTTCGGCCCGCGGGGGGGGGGGGGGGGGGGGGGGGGGGGGGGGCGCTGGGGGAAGGCTGGAGATGCCCTTAGTTCCTGTTTGCTTCGTATGACATGTTAGCAGTTTTTGGTTAGTGTCCATGCATGGAGTTGTAAAGAAAGAGGTTCTCCAACGTTTATTAGTCTGCTGCCTGTTTGGATTATGGTTTTGGTAGCACGACCTTGTGTCACAAGATGAGATCAGAAGTATTTGGTGATAGATGAGGTTCAGAATTTCTGTAAAATGATAGGCTTGATAGTTCGGTTCATTCCTCAAGTTGCTGCACCGTTTTAGCTCCTGCAGAATCCCTCTTTAAAGAAAACATATTGTTGATGAGTAGTGAATCTCATGTTTAAAACCTTTATTTTTTTATTTGTTCCCATGTGCCATGGAGGTGAATCGGTCTTGGTTGGTTCTTTTTTTTTGAAGTAATACGTATATATTAAGGCAAAGGCATACAGAGTACAGAATACGCATACAAAGGATAGACCAGAGAGAGATGCAGCTCCGTACAAATTGCAGAAAGACCCCTCGGGAACAAAAGATTTACACGAAGACCCTGAGAGCTCTGCCAAACCAGTCCACTGCTCGACTCTGGCGCCGGCAAGCAGCGAGAGAGAAGAAGACAGACACCCACACACCCAAAGTTGGAGAAGCTCCATCGCCATGACGGCTTTATGAACCCCGAGAAGAAGCACCAGAAGTGCCCACCTGTCGCTGTGGCATGCGGGTCGGGGAACAACCCCAAGCTCACCTCCAACCTCCAGATCCGGCCGCTCCCGTCGACGACGTCGAGGAACAGCGCCAGATCCGCCTGCCGCAGACCTCAAGCCCAGCACGGAACACGCAGACCTCCAGCCCGCCGCCAGCCTCACCAGGCCAACCGCGGAAGCTCCTGCATAAGATCCCCACATCTCCACATCGGCGAGGGAGCAATCGCCGAAGCGACGATGGAGAAGGAGAAACAAAATCCAACAAAAGATCGTCACCACCGCCATGACAATCTCGCCTGGAACCCTAACCACCCAGATCCAAGACCGAAACGAGCCGAGGAAGCCGCGTCGGGGCCGGATCTGGAGGAAATTATTCGCCGCCGCCGTCACCACCGTCGAAACCGAAGCGACGGACGAGAGAAAACCTAGCCTAACCTATCTACACGCCATGAACAGACCAGCGAGGTTCCCCTCCCTCCCGCCGCCGGAGCGGCTGGCGGAGGAAGGAGGAACCCCTCGGCCCGCCGGCGGAGAGCGGTGGCAGTCGAGGCTTCTCCCTTATCGCCTGTCGCGAGAGCGAGAGGATAAGGCCGAAAAAAAGACCCGCGTGTCTTGGTTGGTTCTTGTGCAGGTGATGGACGGGCTGACCTTCTTCAACCAGTGGTAGTTGCTGGAGCAGTACACGGAGCAGCAGATTGCCGTGGTGTTCGCCAAGGGGAGTCATGGACGCGTCCCTGATGCAGCAGCAGCAGGGGAGAAGTTGATACAGAGTTGGCCGTTTTTTGTCAATAGGAGAGATACCAAGTTATATATAGGAGTTTAACTTCTCGCATCTCTCCAAGTTATATAGGAGTTTAACTTCTCGCATTGATGAACATGATAGTTATTTCGTCTGCATATACCATGTGATTCAACTGGTGACTTGTTTAGTGTAGTATCTAGATCATCGTTACCACCTTATTTGTTCTGTTTTTCTTGTTTACACAAATAGGAAATTGAATAATCGCCTGGCACTTTGTTCCAGTTCATGCAGCAGTTGTGTATAAATTTATCCCTTTGTGTTATTTGGCCGCGGTTTCATGCAGTCGTGGTGTGTTCGGCTGTTTCAGATTGCGAATTATATTGCCCTGATGTTCTACAGCTTATTTTTTGTCATGTGCTCTTCAGTTCACTGCAGCAAGCACTAGCTCCCTCAATTGCTTATCCATGTGAGTGGACTGAACTTGTCATGTGCTCTTCAGTTTAATGCAGTTCAAATTTCCTGCTGGTAGTACCACTTACATGGTATACTTACTATGCATTTCTCCAAGAACTCCAAGAAAGCTTTCAATTATGAGCAGGAGTCGACATAGTTTTGTTCAGTTTGGGTTCAGTGGTAGTTAAAATCCTGAATCCTGCTTGATTACTCTGCCACTAAAAATGCACAGAACCTTACTTGAAATCAGAGGTCGAATCATATACCAATAGCAGCTTGTTCCAAAACCTGCATGTCACCTTATACATGCTATTTATACAGCTACTCCATTCAACACACATCAAGTCACTGAAATGAATAGATAGCCTACTCCATTGCTATATTTTTTTTGAAGGGAGATAAGGGGCTTTTACATTCAGACCAGTGGACCCATTCTTGTCCGGTTTACAAGCTCACAAATCTGGGGTGGTAGGTCTCGCTGCATGGTAACATCTCCAAAGGTGTAGGCCATTTTAGCGAGAGCATCTGCCACCTGGTTGGCGTGTCTCCTGGTATGAGTGATGATGACGCCTTCAAGCTTTGACAGAATCTCTTTTGTTTCTTCGATGATGAAGCACAGTCTGGATTTGTTTTGATCTGGGCTCTTGAGTGCAGTAGCCAATGAAGAATTGTCTGTCTCGATGACTGCTTTGGTATTGTGGTGGGTGGGTAGCAGCTTGACTCCCATAAGCATGGCTCGGGCCTCAGCTTCTTCAGCGTCAAGACAGTTGTGAGATCGCGCGCAGGCAGCGATCAGCACGGAGCTGTCGCAGTTTCTGATGACGGCGCCGCGCACCCGTGCTGTCGTTGTCTCGGAGAGAACCATCGGTGTTAAGTTTCAGCCAACCGTTTGCCGGCAGGTTCCAGGGGATTTGAGTAGATATGATTTGCTCCGGAGGAGCTGTTGAATGGTACATAGGCTGTTTCCCTTTGTGATCTTCCGGTGGTGGAGAGTTGGAGTGAAGGCTGTCCCAGAAAGATTGGAGGAAGATACTGAGTCGGCGATTGTGGCCTTTCCGTCATCATGGATGATGTTGTTCCGCAAATGCCAAGCTCTCCAAAAAAGGAGCAGAGTCTTGGACCTAGTTGATTCGTCTAGCTGTCCAAGAAGATGCAGCAGCCAATTCGGACCGGTGTAGCCAAAGGAGGATTCAGAAGGGAGGGTCCAAACGTTCCGCATGGCTTGTCTGAGGGCAGCTGCTTTGGGACAGGAAACAGAAGCATGGAAAGCATCTTCGTCAGCTGTGCCGCACACGTTGCAGGTGGCGTCAACTTCGAGAGTTCTTCTCCACTTGTTGCGCTTGGTGGCAAGGGAATCAGTGGCTACTCTCCAGCCGAAAATGCGAACCTTCGGAGGGATGTCAGCCTTCCAAATCGTGTCCCAGATCGAACGATCAGTAGAATGGTTCTGGTTGGAGCTAGAGGCGGCAGCCAAGCTTTGTTTCAATTTCAGGCCCAGCCTGTAGGCACTCTTGACAGAGAAGGATCCCGATTTTTCGTAATGCCATGCAACTTGGTCCTGGACATCCCTCTGAGGGATTTTGATCTGAAGGATAGCTTGGACATCATGGTCGTGGAAAAGTTCCCGTAAAAGGTTGGTGTCCCATCTCTTCTGGCCCGGGATGAACAGTTGATTTACCCACCTTCTCCTAGAGTTCTTTTTTGCAGCCGTGATTTTTAGACCGCTACTCCTGGGAATCCAATTGTCCCTGAAGATTTGGGTCTTTGTACCATTCCCGATGCGCTGGATGATCCCCTTCTTGAGCAGCTGTAGACCGTGTTCGATCCCTCTCCAGGCAGGAGAGGCATCAGCAGCGAAGACGGTATCCAAAAGGTTGCCATTCGGGTAGTATTTAGCTTTTAGAATCTAGCGCATAGGCTATTTGGGCGCTGGAGCAAACGCCAGCCCTGTCTGGCAAGAAGAGCTTGGTTGAACAATGCCATGTCGCGGAAGCCCAGTCCTCCATTGCCTTTTGGTTTGATCATATTTTCCCAGGACATCCAGTGAACTTTCCTGTGGTTTTGCTCATCGCCCCACCAAAAGTCACGAATAAGTTTCTCATATTGGTCACAAAAGCCCGCACTCATCTTGAACACGCCCATTGCGTAAGCTGGAAAGGCTTGGGCCACCAATTTGATGAGTGCATCCTTAGCACCGTGAGACATAAACTTTTCAGCCCAGCAAGTCAGTCTTTTGGTGAATCTGCACATGATTGGTTGGAAGTGTTCATCTTTCATCCGTCCATTAGGCGTGGGGAGACCTAGGTATTTGTCCTCGAAGGTGGACTTGGAGATCTGTAGAGTGTTTGTGATCTCCACCTGGGTCTCAGAAGGACACGCTTTGCTGAACAGAATAGAGCATTTGTTCTTGTTGAGCATCTGACCAGATCCTCTTTGGAAAGTTTTGATGACTTTCTCCACCACCAAAGCTTCTTCATTAGATGCCTTGAAGAAGAGCAGGCAATCATCCGCGAAGAGCAGGCTAGTAATTCCCGGGCGCCCCTAGCAACCTTGAGAGGGGTAATATGGCCACCATGTGTTTCTTTACGAATCAGGGTGGTCAAAGCTTCTCCTACGAACAGAAAGAGGTAAGGGCTGAGCGGATCACCTTGCCGGAGGCCACGGGAGGGAGAAAAGGAATCGAGGACCTTCCCGTTAATCTTGACTGCAAAGCGGACAGAACAGACAGGCCATGATCCACTTAATCCACTTGGGGCAGAAACCAAGCTTGACAAGCCTTTTCCAAGAAACCCCAATCCACTCTGTCGTAAGCTTTAGATAAATCCAGTTTGAAAGCACAATGGTTGTTCTTGGGGTTTTTGCTGTGTTGGATTTTGTGGAAAGCCTCGAAGGCGATGATGGCGTTGTCGGTGATCAATCTTCCCGGAATGAAAGCACTTTGGGTTTCTGAAATCATGTCATCTAGGAGAGGTCTGAGTCGATTCACGAGGCACTTGGATATGACTTTGTAGATCACGTTGCAGAGGCTTATTGGTCTGTAGTCGGATAGGGACTCAGGGTTGGTTCCTTTTGTAATCAGGACAATAGTGGTGTCGTTGGTACCCACAGGCATTGAGCCCTCTTCGAAGAAATTGCGGACTGCTGTGATCACTTCCTGTTTGAGCACCTTCCAGTTTCTCTGAAAGAAGCGGCCTGGCAAGCCGTCAGGGCCAGGGGCCTTTGTTGGCCCAATGCTGAAAAGGGCAAAGCTTATTTCTTCGTCAGAAAAAGGCTCACACAGCTTATTGTTCACGTCTTCAGAGATTTGGTTGTGCAGCAGATTGATCAGGGGTTCAGGGTCGACGTTGGGATCCGCAGTGTACATGTCCTTGAAGAAACTAGTGGATAGCTCCTCAATCTCGTCCGGTTCATCAATCCAGTCCCCATTAGAGCCCTTGATCCTTTTTATTTTGTTTTTGGACTGTCTCCAGGAGGCTTTCCTTTGGAAATAAGCGGTGTTTTTGTCGCCTTCTTTAAGCCACTCCACTCTTGATCTCTGACGCCACATCATCTCTTCCCTTAGCAGCAGTTCATCAAGGTCTGTATTGGCCTTTCTGATGGCCTGGTCTCGTTCTACAGAGGCATGTTTCTTCCATAAGTTTTTTATTCTGTTTCTGAGGCATTTGGCTTTTCTAGGGATGTTGTTGAAATTGGTGGCACTCCAAGTGCAGAGATTGTTACAGGTGTCGCTCAGTTTTTTGGTTAACTCGCTAAGAGACGAACTCGGAGGATTAGCCATCCAAGCTTCTTCAATTGCCGTGGAGAGACCCGGGTCACGTTCCCACATTGTTTCGTACCTTGGGGTTCTTGGGACTGCCTTCTGAGGTGCCTGTTTGTCAAGTTGCAGCAGCAGCGGAAAATGGTCAGAGCGCGAGGAACAGAGGTGCATGACCTGGGCTTTCGGAAACATGTTTGACCAACAGCTAGTAGCCACAGCACGATCCAGACGGGCTCTGACATTCCTCTTCCCTTTCTGTTTGTTGTTGTAGGTCCACAAGGGGCCTTCAAAACCGAGATCGTGCAAATTGCAGTGGGAAAGCACATCTCTGAAGTCGGCCATTCCGCTCTCAGATCGCTTGGAGTTTGACAGGTGCTCATGCTGCCACATGGTTTCATTGAAATCGCCCAGCATCATCCAAGGTTCAGTGGCGTTGGGCTTGATTCTTCTCAGTGTAGTCCATATGTGCTTCCTATCCGAGCTTTTAGGTTCACCATAGAGAAAGGTGCCCCGCCAGACGAGACCATTGGGGACTTCAGAAACAAGAACATCGAAGTACCGAGAACCCTCTGACAGAACTTTTATTTCAGTGTGTTCATCCAAAACAAGGCAATACCGGCACCTTTCCCTTTGCCATCCTGCGTTAAGCAGTGCTTGAGGCCTAGCCTCCATCTAAGAGCTCTTATTTTTCTCTTACTTTGCCTAGTTTCGCTAATGAACACAACGTTGGGTTTGTAGGTGCGGACTAGCAGCACCAGTTCATGAACTGTCCGGGGTTGCCCCAAACCCCGGCAGTTCCAATCTAGGAGTATCATGGCTCCTGACAGGCGCCGACACTCGCGCCTGTCAGTTGACCAGCAGCCCCTGGGCTGGTAGCTTCCGTTCCGTCCACATTCCCTGTCTTGCCCTCCTCCTGGATCACAGTGATGCTGCCCTTGTGTTTTTTGGTTTTGATCTGCTCACCGAATTCATCAACCTGCATAAGATCATCCCCTTTCTCCTCCTGACGCTTACCCAACTTGCTTGAGTTGTTGGCATCATCATCCTTCCCTTTTGGGTCTGGTTTCTGCTTGCTCTGCACCTCGTCTCCCTCCCTGACCTGCCTTTTCCATTTCTTCAGTTTGCCGGCCTTCAGTACTGCGTCAGTGCAGTTTGCAGTTGTGTCGTTGACGATCTTGTCCGCAGTATCATCAGTAGCGGTGTTGTTGTTCTCGCCGGCTTCCTTGGCTTGCTGGGCCTGCACCAAGGCAGCACCGGAAGCAGAGGCCTTGCTGATGTTGCGGTTGTCCATGACAAGAGCCCAGCTCAGAGGGATTTGGGTGGTGGGGATGGAGTAGTGGTGTGGTGGAAGACATACTCGGAGAGGCTCATGTATAGCAGGCTCACCGGGATCGGGTGGCTTGAGTCGTGGGAGCGGAAGAATGCTCAAGAAGGTGCCTCTGCAAACGCTGCCCGCCGGCGATGATGGTAGTGATTGCCGTAGCCCGCCGTGGGTAGCCGCTTCTGGTGGTGCAGAGGCCAGCTTAACGACGGAGGTGAATGCGAGCAAATCAATGGCGTCATTAGGGGCAATTACAGGCGAGTCGCTGCGGGAGCGTGGTCGATTGGTGTGGTCGGGCAGGTGATTGGCGTGGGCAGCAGGGGGGCGACAAGGGTGGCCTCTGGGTCAATAGGAGCAGGAGGGGGCGATTGAGGAGGGGCGAGCGGCGAGGCGGAGGTGGACGAAGGAGTGGCCATGAGAGTGTCAAGCTTTGATATGAAAAGAGCGATGCTTCCATTGGGATTTGGGGATCGGATAACAATAGAACGAAACCTGGCTCTGAATTCTGCGGGGAGGAAGCTGATTTGGTCTTTTTTAGGAGAATTTTTCGGGGGAATCGGATGAACTGTGTTCGTGGTTGGCGAATCGGGCTTCAGAAAGGGGATTTCGTGGCTGGATTTCTCGGATTCGTGGGTTGAGCATGAATCGCCCCGCGGGGGCGAGGGAGTTCATCCGTCATGACCCTCACACGGTAATAACTTTTACACTCCATTGCTATATTTGAAATAATTTCAATTCAGCGAACAGTGAAGAACCATTCAAATAGTATGGCTTATCAAAACTAAGAGCAAATAATGATCACAGATAATTTCTGTTCATCGAACACTACAAATTCTTTATTCCTTCGGAATCTGCTCTAGCTTGATCTGGTGATCCATCTCCTTGCGAAGCTGTTGCAACTTCTGGTCCATATCTGCACGTAACATGGTCATGAAGTCCATCGTGGTACGCTCCAGCAGTACAACACAGGGCCACCTCAAAGCCGCCGGCGCCGGATGCATCGTCCTCGTACGCAATGCGCCCGGATCCTGCTGCTGAAGGGGAGGTGGAGGAGGTCGGCTACTGCGCCCGGCTCCTGCTGTTGAAGGGGAGGTGGAAGAGGCCGGCGACGGGGACCGCGTGCTGCAGGGGACGGGGAGCACGGCGACCTGACGGAACAAAGCACATGGAGGACCGGGAGATGGTCCATCAGGGACAGGAGCTCACCACGACGGTGATTCCGTGCTCGGCAGTAGAGGAGCATGTCGAGGGTGACCGGAGTGAGCTCGGCGAGCAGCGGCCGGTGTTAGGAAAACCGAGGCTCGTCCCGGGCGTCCCAGCACGTGCAACTCGGGGAGGAGGTAGAATGGATCGCGGAGGAGCTTTCTGTGCTCTTTGATTCATCGGGGAGGACCTGGAACGACTGTGTCGCGCGTCCGCAACAGCAGCAGCAGCTTCGGCCATGCGCCCCTGCCCTACCTCTCTCCCTCATCCTCTCAGTTCCTATCCTCCTCTCGCCTCTCGCTGCTCTCGCCGTTGATCCGAGCGAGGGGAGGGGAGGTGGAGGAGGCAGGCGACGGGGCCCGCATGCTGCCGGTAGGGAGGTGGAGTGGTGGGAGAATGCTGGCGGCTGGTGGTGAATCGGAGGTACGAGAGAGTAATGGGTGGCGATTAGGGTGAGTGGGGAAAGATAGTGGCGGTGAGCAAATGACAAATTTACCCTTTAAAATCATTAAATAACAATTATAGATAATGGCTCCACATAATTTCTGTACCGGTCCCACGTAATTTTGGTATCGGTTCCCACGCAATCGGTACCGCGGTACCATTCGGTACCGTCATTCTGGTACCAACTATTTTAACACCGTTAGATCGGGGTGGATGAACGGTTCTTAAAAATGCCAACCACCGTAAAACTTATAATGAAACAAATATATGGATATACTTATTGATTTTTCGCCAAAGCATGAAGAACCTGCTGCAGTTTCAGGACTCCTTTGATTTATGGGATTTTATAAGATTTGTGTAAGATTGCGATCCTACGAAAACTTTCCTATAAAGGTTGTTTTATTCATAAGATTATATCTCGTAGGAACTAATCTAATAAGAATCATGTAGTGTAAATTTCATTAAAAATATATTAGATCAGACCTCATAGAAGATTGCTTTCGCTACAATCAAATCGATTTTTTCTTCTCAAAAGATTCAAATAGATATGGCATTCGAATCCTATAAGTTTTCTATTCCCATATATTTTCTATCTTATGAATCAAAGGAGCCCTCAAAATGCTTTCACTTCCTTGGCACCTTTGACAAGGTGCGATTGCCCTTATCATTTCACCCTCTAGCCACCAGCAACGTCGTTGAAGTGACAGCATGTTTGGCTGAGGGCTTTTCTTGTCTCTGTAGGACATGGTCCAGCAGGGCCAAAATTTTAGTTGTACAGAATTTGGGTCATTTATTGCAATTCATTTGGTTGCTCATGGGTCATCCTGCATGAGGGCACTGATGTAAGGTGCTCATTTGGTTGCCCACGGATGCAAGCTGCTATACTTGGTTGCACACTTTCAGCTCAGTGTGGTTCCACTGTACTCCCTCCGTATCAAAATATCAGACTCTCTAGATAGATTGTACACACATATATGTAGACATGTTTTAGTGCAAGGTTTACATGAATCTTGCACTAAAACATGTCTAGATACATGTGTGTACAAGTTAGTTAGAGAATCTTATATTTTGATACGGAGGGAGTACCCACTTTTGTGAGCGTACACTTTCAGCTCAGTTGTTTACATTGTACCCCCGCAACATGAAACAAATAGATGCGGTTTCGCCAAAGCATGATGAACATGTTACAGTAACAAAATGTTTTCACTTCCTTGGAGCCTTTACAAGGCGCCATTGCCCTCATCATTCCACCCTCTAGCCACCAGCTCTCCCGTGGATATGGGGGGCGTTTTTGGTTGGCTGCGGGGCTTTTCTTGTCTCTCTAGGACATGGTCCAATAGGGACAAGTTTTAGTTATACGGATTTTGGGCAATTTATTGCAAATCATTTGGTTGCGCACAATGAGCCGTAATGTATGGGGGTACAAAGCTGATATGATGCAAGGAGCTTGTTTGGTTGCTCACGTTTCGGATTTAACGGTTAAACTGATGGAAGGTGTTGTCTTTGGTTTCACACTTTCAGTTTAGTGTGGTTACATTCTGCCCACTTTTGGTGAGCATACAACTGATGCCTACATATGATCGTAGACAACTAGGAGAACACCAAAACATAATAACTATGAACTAGACAAGGATTATGAAGTCTTTCAGTCGGCCTAACTCCGTTTGTCTTGCACCTTTCCGTACTCCATTTCTATAGCTCTCCTGCAACTGAAACTTAGAGTAATCATCCAGTGTTTCCTCTCTAGTAGCATACCATTCGTAGAAGATGTTCGAGAAACCGTTCACTCGCTCAAAGCATGTAACATCCCAGAAATGTTCAAACAAAAATTTCACAAGAAACAAAAAACTTTTTGACAAGGATTTTTTTTTTTGAATTTTGTTAAAATATTTTTTCAAAACTTTAAAATAATACACACACACTATCATCAGGAACTGTTAAGTTTGAATCAGATAAAAAGCATTTTCAAATTTCAAACACAAAATGCTAAATGAAAATTCAGATAAAGGAACCACTAACGCCTTATGCAACATTTTAATTTTATTTTAGAACCATTTTCTTATGAAAACATTACCAAAATGTTTATTTTGAATCATCTTTCCAAAACTTATTTTCCCGTTTTTTTCTAAGAAGCTTCAAATCGCATTGGAATTCAAAATGTGTGTTAAAATATAGAAACAAAAAATTAAAAGAAAAGACAAAAAAGCTGAACCGACCCAGCCAGGCTGGCCCAAGAAGGGGCAGCCACCGCATATCTTTTTTACTAAATGGCCCTTAATCGGACATTAAGCTAATTATGGCCCTTCCCAAAACTTTCACTCGGATATGGCCCTTTTTTGAAAAGTCATATGCTAAGGCTGTACAAAAAAAGTTAGAGGCTCTGAAAATGTCAGAAAACGCCATACGGATTCGCGTATCCGGATGCTGAGAAACGCGAAAATTTCTAAGTCATTTAGGTAAAGTCATTTGATATGGCTTTTCTCGCGTACAGACGTCATATCAGTTGGCGTACTCTGAGATTCTCAGATCATCTAAGCCATATCATTTGTCTTTACTCAAATGAAAAGCCATATCATTTGGTTTTACCAAAATGACTTAGAATTTTTCGCGTTTCTCAGCCTCCGGATACGCCAACCTGTATGGTGTTTTCTGATATTTTCAGAGCCTCTAACTTTTTTGTAAAGCCTTAGCATATGACTTTTGGTGTCTAGGGCCATATCCGAGCGAAAGTTTTGGGAAGGGCCATAATTAACTTAATGTCCGATTAAGGGTCATTTAGTAAACAAGATATAGCCACCGCAGCCCTTCTCTTTTTTGTTTTTTCTTCTTTCCCCTATTTCTATTGCAACGCATGTTTCAAGCCCATCTAGCCGACCAAACCCATCTCACCCAAACGAGCCGTGTTCTTCATGGAGGAGCCCATCTCTTCGTCTCCTTGTCCCACCTATTTTAGTGCCTTCTTCTTTTTTACTCCAACACAAAACTTGTGTAAATTCAATGTAATATCATTCAGGCAATTATTTCTCCACTTAGAAGACTTAATCAACCAACTTGACATGGTGAACCAATGCCACCCGTCACATTCTTCTCTTGATCTCCCTCCTCAAACCATATAAAGAAGACCCGAGAGCGACTTCGTGCCTTTTTGGCTCCTATTTCATTCTTGTTCATAAAGTTTTACGAGAGGATCTCTCTACTGGCCTTGCGAGAGACCCAGCGCGCTAGAAATATGTATTTATCGGATAGGTACGTCGTGTACGGTGAACATTTCTTCGATTCCTTTTACTAGTGTGCTACCCTAATCATCGGCTACCTCTAGGACATTTTCGGGTGTCACATCGTCTCTGTTGGTCACGCTTCCGGCACTCCATCCGCTCGCCGCCATAGCTAGGAGCTTCCATGAGGAGTGCCAAGATCAACTCAACTTCCACTACGCCATACAGGTCTCCTTGAACAACGTTGACCTAAAACTCAACACCTGTCGGCCTTTTTTCCTTCCCCTCCTGTTTCCTTCTTGAACGGGCGACACAATCACTTAATCGAAGTGGTATTGGTCAGAATAAACTCAACACTTGTCGGCCTTTTTTCAAGAAAATTTTTATGTTTATTTTTAGACAGAAATTACCCAAAATTTGAAAATTCATATCTTTTGTTCTGATTATCCAAATTTAGAAACTAATATACCAATAGAAATCCCTTAACCTAGAGAATAATTTGGCACTGTTATATTCCAAATTTGACTAGTTTACAACTCTTCAAATTTCAAATGAGGAGTTTGAAAATTTTTGGTCATAGATTTAAATCCATAAGTCCAAAAACTGCAATAAAGTATTGTTGGAAACCTTAGCATGTATAGAATAATATCCCACTGATGTAAACAAATTTTTGGTACATTTAAAGTTATTTAAATTCAGAGACTCTATTTAGGTAATTTTTATGTAACCTAAATTTAAAATCTTTCCAATTAAATTGATTCTTTTTGCAATTTTTTATGTTGATTAGCCTCTTACCAGAGCGAAAATACATTGGAAAACATGGGTACCATTGCACCCGATATGTAAAAAAAAAAAATTAAAAATAATCTGAAACTAACATTCAGGCAAACATGATCAAGTATTATACCCGTACAAAACATTTCGCTAAAGAATGGCTTTCATTGCACCCTGAGTTAAAAATTTGTCTACAAAAGAAGTATATGCACTCTATATTCCTCAGAGATATGTGTTTTCTGCCCATAAGTCATTGAGAATAATTTCCTAGGCACATTTTATACACGGGTTAGAATACTTGATCAACTTTGAGAGTAATGTTTTTTTTCAGAATTTTCGACCTTTTTCGAATTTCTAATTTTTTCTCATATCAAGTGCGCCGGTACCCAGGAGTCACAAGTCCGCGTCCTTGACAAGAGAGACCCAAACCAAGTTTTGTGAAGTACATTTGCTTCATAAACTTGTGAATTTCTGTTTAAAACATTTTGAATGATTTAAATTGCAATCCATGGTTTTAAATGTCTTACACTATTTTTACCAAATTCTTGTGTGGTCATTATGATCAAGACCAACCATTTTAACCTTTGGAACACCACTCCCTGTTCTAATTTGACTCTAGACCATCCCTTTACCCAAAAAAATGGAAAACCCTAAACAATCACAATCATTCTTTTTACATATTGTGATAACCCTTGGCCAATCTTTTGTGAAGATCTTGATATGCATGTTTACTTTGGTATATATGCTATGAGTTGTTAAATTGTTTATTTATTGTTGTGTTCTTTCAATGTATAGATTGTATGGTGTGCAACGTTCTTTTCTCGAAGGGTGTGTTCAACACCAACTCATAAGGTAATTGACACTTTTGACAATGAATTACCTTTTTTTTGAGATATGCATTACTGTTTTCGAATAGTATGCATGATAGGAATTCTGTGGAACCCCAATAAGAATAGCTATCCAATTGATACCCTGCTTCTGTAACCTTTAAACTTGGTTGATCCTTAGCTATGTCAGGAAAATTGTTTTAGTTGTTGACTAAGGAACAACAACAAAGTTTAATGAACTATCTCGGTGTTGGTGGTTTATTGGAGATGGTGACTACTTAGGGGTATCCCTATTTTACTCTTGGTGGATGTTCAAACATCAGAAACGAACCAAGAATTAAAGAGATTGGAGATAGTCCTTGTGTAGATAGCTTCCAGTGTAGCCACATGAATGGCATATGGGCTATGTCTTGATTGATTAGGTGTTTTGAATCTGGTCAGATGTGACAAGCAGATGTGGGGTTGTAGGATGGAATGAGTCCGTCTTCGGTTTGGAGATAACTTCTGAAATATCTCGTCTCAATTTTCTCCTTTCCATTTCACAATTTGAGTATCATGCCAGCTTGGGTTGATTGGATCATGTGGGAAAAATGCACAACCTTTCAAGAGTTTAATTTAAGTACTTAGCATGTCCCGGTTATGGACAACAATGAGCTGTTGGACGAGGAGCATTTAGCGCCAAAACATTTAGCAAACAAAATATCTATAATAGTTTTATGCTCCAGCATATCTAATACTTTTCAAAGTCTATTTTCAAATATGACTGCTTTATTTTAAGATTGACTTTATTGACAAATGTATTCATATGCCCAATGTAAACAGTCTGGATGGATCTAGCTTTCAGGAAGCCATACAGATTTGCATGAATTAATTTTGGCATGACTCTTTACAACCTGTTGGCAAGCAACTTTGTGATGATTTTGATAGAGCAAATCAGAAGAGAGACGGGGCCGTAGGTCAGATACTTGCAAAGGGGACTTCTTATTTGGTACTTATAAGAGTGATAAAAGAGGAATTGAGGCTTTCTAAATTTACTTTGCCTTCCAAGAAATCTTCAATGAGCTTATAGAAGTTTCCAGCAATAATATCCCAACAATGTTTGATAAAATTTGTTTTAAAACCATCTGGACTTGGGGATTTGTTAGAAGATAAATCCTTAACAACTGAATCAATTACCTCATTTGTAAAGGGGTGCTCAGGAAGTAGAAGGTTAGGAAATGGCACTCGTAGAAGTTGTGCAAGTTTAATAAAATGTGAGTGTAATATTCAGTTCGTACGTTACACATGGAGTGACTTCGAAATGGTGGTGTTTAGACGTTGATGGAAAGCTAAAAATGTTCGTGAGATTGATGAGAACTTCGGGCAAGTAATAATTAGGCAGCTCCAGTATATTTTCGATTTCGTTTATATCATGTGGAAACATAAGCCGTGGTACACGCCGACAAAGTCTATATGGCGCTGAGTTGCCTTATGTTGATGGGGAAGATGAATGGCGCCGACCCATCAAAGGCGGTGCTGGTGAGCTTCTGCGCGGTGGCCTCCGTCGGGTGGTAGAAGTCCCAGAAGACATGGTCCGAGCGGTTGGCGCAGTAGTTGCTGATCGGGGTGCAGGCGATCTTGGCGTTCATGTCCCCCAAACCGCAGCACGCCGCCTTGGCCTCAGCAAAACCGTACGCCGCAGGCTGGTCGATGTACCGGAGAAGCGCGGCGGAGGAGTCGAAGAACGCGTAGTGGAGGTCCGGGTGCTGCGTTGTCATGCCAGCGAGGACGGGCTCGGCCGCCTTGTTATATTGCACGGCCATGGAATTTGCCACGGCGCTGCAGTCCTTGGTGGAGCTCAGCTCCCGCAGCGACGGGGTGCATCCCACGGGCCCAGTGCCGAGGAACAGCACCTTGCGTGCCCCGAGGTTGTACAGACTCTGGAGTTGGCCTTTGAGGGACATCAGCGTGTCCACGAACTGCTGAGAGGGGTTCCCAAGCTTGGTGCCGGAGTTGGCCTTGGCGTAGTGGATGATGTCGTTGCTGCCGATGGTGATGGCGAAGATGGACTTGGCCAGGTGGTTCGCGGCCTGGACCTGGCCGAGGTTCCGCGCCAGAGAAGCGTGCACGGTGAGTAGTATTGGATCTGCTTGTCGAGGTGATGCACTGATCCTGTGATTCATCACGCCATTCATTTCATCAGTCAGTCTCTGGTTGGTGATTTTCACACCGTCCATGGACAAGGTAGCGTGCGTACCTTGTTTGTGGAGTTGGAAACTCCTGCACCACCAGAAGCGAAGTTGATACCGTTTGCGTAGTTGGCATTGCTGCTTGAGGATAACGCGAGGTACGGTGGTGAGGTCGCCAGCCCGAGCTTGTCGGCTGCATCCATGTAATATATATCAGAAACTCATAATCATAACCAAACTCTGATCGTCATTGACATGCAATCGAGAAAGAATACTACAGTCAGACTTGAACACTTCCGTCAAGATATCAGGGTACTGTACCATAGTACGATTTACTTCCATAATAGAAAAAAAACCTAGTATGCAAAGTGTTGTGGTTCGAGCTAATGCATATTTTGTGTTTAAACGCCTCATGGCTGCAGCTATAGTTTCTTAGTCACCTATGACTTCTAAGTTCTAATGTCAAGTATTAGGAAATTCCAGAGTAGTTTCATATATATTTAGCCATAGACTATCCATACAGGGCGTAAGTTAAACGTCTAATTGAAATTAGTCTCACCATGAATTTCGCACAAGTCCTCCCGATAAGAATTCTAAGAATATAGGGGAATATAGAATGGCACCAAGTATGAATACACTTGGTTGAGTTCACCAATTGCGAGCTTGGGACAACTATGTTTCTGTTTGTTTCGGATGAAAGACATATACAAGATAACAACGTCTGCAAAGAATGATTTCATTTTGCCGCAAATCTGGACGTATGCAGTGAAGTTCCCTATCACGTACAGTGCCTTCTCCAGATAGCTTAGCTACAGTTGCTGCAACTTGGCATCGTCAAAAATTGGGCTCAAATAATATTTGTAATGAGGAATAGGGACCGCGTAAAATGTGTAAAAGATCATGCCGTGAATGCAACGTAGCTGCCATTGATCGATTTCTTTTCGGTCTTTTCTTTTCTTTTCTTGTTTTGTTTTGTTTTGCTGAAGGTTTTGAAGGATTGATTTGCAGACCGAACCTCAGTGTGAATATCTACATTCTCTATAACACCTAGGAGAAGATAAATTGTAGTATGTTCTGTTAACATATATAGCTCGATCGATGTGGGGAACATGGAAGGAGCGGAATAGGCGGGTATTCCGGAACACCGCCTTGCAGCCGGAAGCGGTGGCGCACCTGGTTTGGGAGGAGATACAACAGCGTGCATTTGCACACTCTAGGGACCCGGGAGGCTAGATTTTAGTAGTTTGCTGCTGTACTTTTAAAATGAAATAAGCATCGGCTTTTTGCCGATAAACATCTGTATATAACACTCTATTCTATCTAATCGGACGGCAGGATCGACTGCTTTAAAACTCATATAGCTCGATCATGCTCACCGAAATCGTACCAGCCTACCAGGCAGCATCAGAATATTTAAGGACTATCAAACTACAGTAGAGTTGTTCCACTAAATATTAAACCCAGGGCAATTATACTAGGTTTCCACCTCATGGGCCTAATAATAGCTATGCACCCGAGGTTCGGATCAGTATATCAAGATTTCGAAACTCGACTAAAAAGCGCCCGAATATCATCTCATTCGACCCTAGCAGGCAAATGCAATGCACGACAGACGAGATATGACAGATTGCAGGCAGGCCAGGAAAGAATGATATTGTTTGGAGTGAAATGAATACGACACCGAGGAAGTCTGCGGAGTTTTTGCCGTTGCTGAATCGGCCGGTTGCCTTCTTTCCCGGGTAGTCCATACCGTTGTGGGAGAAGTCCGCCTTGAGCAGGGTCAGCAGGTAGTCACTACAGGAGGCGCGCTCTGTGCCGACGGTATTTTACCGTCGGCACAGCTATCTTACCCGTCGGCACAGGCCTAACCGTCGGCATAGGGTCGTCGGCATAGGTGCCCGTAGGCACAGCCTAGAAACCCGTCGGCATAGGTCGAACCGTCGGCATAGGCTGTGCCGACGGTAAAACCGTCGGCATAGAGCCGTCGGCATATGTTTTAAAAATTATTTTTTCCAATTTTTTTATTTTTTAAAATAATTAATTTTTTTATTTTGTAGGCTGTGCCGACGCCGACGGTAAAACCGTCGGCATAGGTTTCCAAAATTTTTTTTTCCAAATTTATTTTTTATTTTTATTTTACACTGAAATTTGAATTTTTGTTTTTTTTATTTCGAAATTTCCCATTTAGCCACACACATTATCTCTAATTACATTTTACACACAATCTAAGGTCAAAGTACTTACCCGGTCAAACTTCACGTTCGGTCACCCATCTTCAAATTGCTCCAGCCCAAGCACGCTTAACTTTTGAGTTCCTTCCAAATTAGCTTCCAAATGAGATGTTAGAACTTACTGATATTAGTATCTTATCAACCATATTAACCCCTGGTCATGATGTTACACTTTTTATTGTTTAAATTTTGAAAATTTAGTTGAATAAATAACAATGATTATGTAATAATAATATTTGAATAACTCATATCTTTAAATCATATTTTCAACCATATTCTCCTTTTTACATTTAATATGGAATAATTTATATCTTTAAATCCGTAAATCAAAATTTAATAAATAAAATGTCTAAATTGATTAGAAAAATGAGAGGAATCCAAATATGACACCCATATCATCTTTTTCATCATGTATATAACTTTTTGCAACATATTTTAGAAAAATGAATTTATGCCTATTTTCGAAAGTAATTGAATTTTATGTGAAAAAATAGCCAAAAAATGAAATCCTTTGGCATGGAGTACTTTTATGTGTACTAGTTGTTAGGATAAATTATAAACTTGAGTTTTGATAAAGTTTACAAAAACTTCTTCACAAAAAGGTCAATCATCTATAAACATGTATAAGTTTCGAGTCAAATGACCAAGTTATGATCATTCCCGTGCCATAGTTTGTGATAATGTTCCCATATTTGACACATAGGTGTGTCTTGTATGGCAAACATTGTTGCCAAAACCAATTTTTAAAATATTATTATAAATATCATTTTTCATTTTTTAATTGCCAAAAATGACTTTTTTATTAAGCAAGTACCAAAAACATGTTGTAAAAAGTCATATACATGATGAAAAAGATGATATGGATGTTATATTTGGATTCCTCTCATTTTTCTAATCGATTTAGACATTTCATTTGTTAAATTTCGATTTACGGATTTAAATATGAATTTTTCCATATTAGATGAAAAAAGGAAAAAAAAACATAGCTATGCCGACGTTACTGCATACAGTACTGTTTTTACCCTACCTAGGCACCTCAGAATAATCTCATATTTTACGGGTGTGTAGGTTATGCAAAGTTGCAGTAGTGATTAAAATTTCAGCTCATTCGGAGTTACAGAAAAAAAATGAAAAATAAAACAGTGAGCAGATTTCAGCAATTCCTGCACTTGCGTTTTTACTTTGGATTCAAGAAAACGAAAATATTTTTGTTCTTTTTAGTTTTTAGATGCATAAAGTAAATGACCAGAAGTAAATAAGTAAAAGAAACAAATAATTTTTTTTTGTGTTTTTGTGATTTTCAGAACAAGAAACTAAAACATAACAAGATAAAAGTGAGCCACCACTTCCCCAAGCTTGCGATAGAAACAATGTTGTATCTTGTGATAATATGCCCATATTTGACACATAGGTGTATCTTGGCATGACAAACAATGTTGCAGAACTGAGGTTTTCCAAATTAGTTTTATAAATATTATTTTTTATTTCTTTATTGTCAAAAATGACATTTTTTGTGAAGCAAGTACAAAAAATATGGTGGAAAATGGCACCCATCCAATTATCACACAAAGTAGACCATATTTTATGGACAATCCAACAATATTAGGAATTTTATAAGTTTTTATCTAATTTCGCCTATTTAAATAACTTTATGCCTATTTTT
Source organism: Poa pratensis (assembly GCA_947311845.1). Taxonomy (NCBI): domain Eukaryota; kingdom Viridiplantae; phylum Streptophyta; class Magnoliopsida; order Poales; family Poaceae; genus Poa; species Poa pratensis. The sequence continues at coordinate 61,843,651 of CAMZMU010000054.1, forward strand.
TGAAAGTAATTTAATTTTGAACTACAAGTGTGTGATAGTTTGCTCTGAAATTTTAACAAAATTCATTTTAAGATACACCAGTAGTTGTTATATCACAGAATCGTTGATAGTTTTGAAAAATGCAACCCCTTTTAATGAATAGGCACGTGGTCATTTTGACCGTTTTTTCAACAAAATAAAAGAAAGTGAAAAAATAGTCAAAAAATGAAATCCTTTGGCATGGAGTACCTTTAGTTGCTAGGATAAATGATAAACTTGAGTTTTGACAAAGTTTACAAAAAATTCTTCACAAAAAGGTCAATCATCTATAAACATGTATAAGTTTCGAGTCAAATGACCAAGTTATGATCATCCCCGTGCCATAGTTTGTGATAATGTGCCCATATTTGACACATAGGTGTGTCTTTGTATGGCAAACATTGTTGCCAAAAACAATTTTTAAAATATTATTATAAATATCATTTTTCATTTTTTAATTGCCAAAAATGACTTTTTTATTAAGCAAGTACCAAAAACATGTTGCAAAAAGTCATATACATGATGAAAAAGATGATATGGATGTTATATTTGGATTCCTCTCATTTTTCTAATCGATTTAGATATTTTATTTGTTAAATTTCGATTTACGGATTTAAAGATATGAATTTTTCCATATTAGATGAAAAAAAGGAAAAAAGAACCGTCGGCATAGGTTTCCAAAATTATTTTTTCCAAAATTTTATTTTAAAAAATATTTTTTTTATTTTTAGGCTATGCCGACGGCAAAGCCGTCGGCACAGGTTTCCAAAATTATTTTTTCCAAAAAAATATTTAATTTTTTTTTCATATTAGATGAAAAATAGGGAAAAAAACGTAGCTTTTACCGTCGGCACAGCCTTGCGTCAAATCTATGCCGACGGTTTTACCTATGCCGACGGCCAGGGCGACGGGACGGCCTCGTCGGCCCTGTGCCGACGGCCCCGACAAAAAACCGTCGGCATAGGTTGGGGCCGTCGGCATAGATAATCTCTCCCGTAGTGAGTTGTTGTTCCCGACGTCGGCGAGCGAGTCGCCGAACACGTACACCGCCGGTACAGAAGCCGCCGCGGCCACCGTAGCCAAGAGCGAGGCGGCCATGAAAGCTACAACTCCTAAGGAGCAAGAGGCAACTATACTGGCACCCATTGCTTGCTCAAACAAACAATTGTTCAAGCAGCGCGGTGTGTGTGCTTTGCACGTACAGATCTTCTCACTCAGAGCTCTTCGTAGTGCACAATGAATTCAGGAGGCTTGGCTGACGGCAATTTATAGGCCACGCCGGAGTGGAAGGGTGCAACTATGAGATACAGTATTAATTAAACAAGGTGTGTACTGAAAAGAGCGCGGCAGATGAGTACGTACGCTGTTGTAGCGTGTGTATGTGCTGAGTGGTGTGCAGAAGACGGAAGGGCAATGTGGCATAACGACCAATATTGTGACAGTTGAGCGTATGGGACGGGTCTCCACCAGCTGGTTATCCGGGGCAACTATTCAAACGTAAAATGTTTATTTTATTCTACAATACACCTCGAGGGTCATCATAAAGAAGGAATGCGAAGAGGGAATGGTTTAGGGTGACCGCCTCGTCGTTTGGCTGCCATTGAATTCCTCCGGAGGAGCCGATGAGAGGGATCGACATGTGGACGGCGCTCACCTTGATCTGTTGGTGTCTGTGGTGACATAGGAACGATGTGGTCTTCGAAGGCCACACGCCTTCGGTGGGTCAAGCCATCAGGATGGTGGAAGCCGAAGCGGACCCGTGGAGGGCAGCGAGACTGTTCAGAGCTAATCTAGCAGCCATAGACAGGTGGAGGGTTGGCGAGTGATATTTTTCCTTTTTCGGTGGATGGCATTTTTGGCGCATGTGCCAAAACGCGTTTTAATCGGCCGCTTGGCTGGTCCTTCTTGAAACCGATACGTCTGCTTGGACATATCCTTAAAAGAAGAGGGAATGGTTTGAAAAGGTTAAAACGCCGCTTGAGTGGCTAGAATTGCTAGATGGCGAACAAGCATCTGACTACCATGTCAGTTGTGGTTTGTTCTTCACATTATCACAGTCGTTGCTTGGTTTTGCTAATTTATACATGGCTGAGTCAAAGTCCATTGACTCGCCCATGATGGAAAATCCGGTGCAGGTCAGTCAAATGACCGGAGGAGGAGGAAACCTATCATTGTTTTCTTGCAAGATCCGAGTCAAAAGGTAGACATGGCTGTTCGGCGGGTTTCTCTCAAATACACGTTGATCGATGACAATCTATATCTCCGTAGAGCCGATGGTCTTCTTCTGAATTTCTCGGATAAAGACTAAGCTATAGTCACTATGGGTCAGGTACATGATGAATTATGTGGAACATATCAGTCGACTAACAAGATGGAGTGGCTACTTTGATGTGGAGGGTATTATTGTCCGACTATGATTAATGATTGCTTCAGATACTACAAAAGGTGCAAAATCTACCAGAATTTTGGAGACATTCAGTTGGTGCTTGTTGCTATGTTAAATCCTGTCATAAAATTGTGGTCGTTCAAAAGTTTGGGATTGTACTTTATTGGTATGATCCACTCGGCTTCATCATGAGGACATCAGTCTGAAGCGGTACCTCTCAAGAATATGACCCACAAGGACACGATCTGATTCATATTGGAGCACATTATTCATCGAATTGACATGCCTCGAACTTTAACTATGAATCTGGGCTTATTTTTGTGGATGAAGTGGTATATGATTTGCTGAGACCTACAATATCAAGATGCTCAATTCATATCCCTATTGTGTCCAAACTAATGGACATAGTGACTTGAGTAAGAAAATATTGATCGGGCTCATCAAGGAAAAAATTAAAGATCATCCAAGAAGATAGCATGAAGTCTTGTCTGAATGCCTCTCGTCACATAGAATTTCGATGCATGGTGCTACAAAATTGACTCCATATGGGCTAGTCTATGGACACGAAGTAATTTTACTGAAGGTGAATCTGGCTGCCTTGAGGGTTGTTAAGCAAAACAGTTTATCAGAAAAGGACTACCACAATCTAATCATGGATAACATTATCCAAGTTGCCGATAAACATCTGATAGACTTAAAAGACAACCAGAATGAGAATATTTGAGGGACCAGAACCTATAACCAGAAGGTATGACTGAAGATAATTCAAGTCAGTGACATGGTCTTGTAGGCCCAGCGATTGGGTTGAAATGCCGAAAATTTGGCAAGTGGTTGTCGAGGTTGGATGGTCCTCTCAGAATCGTGATAATAGTACCTTGCAACAAATATTTTCTGAAATCCATGGAAGGGCCTCTAGTTTCCCAAGGAGCATCGTCTTAGCATATATAAACAGAGGAAACCCTAACTTTTTGGGCAGCCACCAAAAGTCACGAATTTTCCTCCCCCTTGGCTCTCATCAGAGGTCCACTCTCACCGATGTGCAGAGACGGAGCTGCCTTAGAGGCGCTGGTGTCAGCTGACCCAAACGGAAAACACCAAAACCTTTATTAATTAGCACTAGTTAATCATTACTTATAGCAAATGACCCCACTAAAATAGATAGAATATGGAAATGACCCCATTGATATTTTTTCTAGCTTCTTCCTTGCCTATGTGAACATGGTGTTTGATGTTATAAATTATTTGCATGTATGACATCTATGTTATGTTTGTGTAGTTATTTTGTCTTATGGTTAATTTGTGATATCTCTATAGTTGTATGTTAATATGTTACAGTCCTATGGTGCCCACCATATGTTTATGCACTCTGGATCAAATCATCGGGTTTGTAGTATGTAGACAAAGCTTTATGTTAATGAAATTGTACAGAATGGACTGGAAACCAATGTGTAAACTGACTTGAATTTTGGCACTACGTAGCAGTTCAATAAATTTACATATGTTACTTTCTAGGTATTTTAGATGTTTATAGTTTTTCCTGAATATCTTGGCCAAAGGTAGTCATATCAGAAAACTAATGCACCTTATAACGAGGAACAGAGGGAGTATTTTTTTAGACCTGTTCCATTGTCGCTTTGCCAAATTATTTTTGGTTAGTAGAACTTTTCGATGAAGGAATCACATATAAATCTTAATTTTGAGAAGAATTTGTAACTTCTAAAGATATTTACATAGAAACCTCATATGTCCGTTCATGAGACCAGTGTACATGGATTTCACCCAAAAAACCAAAGTCCGTTAGCTTCCATATAAGGTTCAGGCTTATCAGAAACTTGTACCAACATCAAACGCTGACATAAATGAAGCCAGGCATACCGCTTATTACTCGTTAAGGCACGCGAAAACCCAATGATAGAACATGAGACACCGAAAGATCTTTTTGGGTATACACTGTTATAAATAGACAAGTACTGCTAACAAACAGGTGTATCACCCAGCCAGACAACCTCCCAAATTTTTACACTACCTCCATTACCAATTTTGCATAAGCCTCTATTATTAACTCATCTTTAACACACATGAGTTCATACCAACAAAGGAGAATTAGTAGGTTTTGCCTAGACTTGAGAAAGTGTCTTACTATTTTAATATTTAATGTGTAGGAGCTTCTGTCACACCCCTTCTTTAAGAAGGAGTTTATACATCCATTTGCCGAGTAACAATTATATTGTCAAGGTTAAGAATATCTATACCCTGACTTTCATAAAAATTTAAAACTAACATTAAGAAGACAAATTCGTCTATAGTGTTGAATCTGAACCACATTTTATTTATTGGTTAAGATAGTAATCGCCAAAATTTCAACTTACCCATAGGTAATTCTGTTGTTTATAACTAACAAATACTGCCATCAAGTCAGCCTTAATGACTTCTCAAGGTTTTGTCAAAACTCTATCGGAAACCCATCAGGGGCAGGAGTGATGCGGCTACAACCGCCCGTTGGGAACCCAAGAGGAAGGTGTGAAGCAGCGTAGCAGAATTTTTCCCTTGATTGCAAAACCAAGGTTATCGAACCAGTAGGAGTTGGAAAAGTTTCAACACGGTGTCAATCTACTCTGGCGTTTGTAGATCAACGTGGACCTGCACACAACACAATCAAACAACTTTGCCCCAACGAAACAGGAAGGTTGTCAATCTCCCTGGCTTGCCGAATACAAAAGATTAAACGTATGGAGCGGAGAATAAATGTAAATGCAAAAATGGACAGCGAGCAAATGAGTGTAGGAAATAGTGGAAATGGTGTTTTTATCAGTGTAAAAGAAAGGACTGGGTCCACAGTTCACTAGTGGTGTCTCTCCATAAAACAAATAAACATACATGCTGGGTAAACAAATTACAGCTGGGCAATTGACAAGTTATGAGGGCATCACAATGCATATTATGACAAGATAAAGTTCACTGTAATATTTAATTGGGCATTACAACAAAATACATAGACCGCTTGCTAGCTGCATCTGTGACTAATAATCCACCCACAGGATAACATTTGTGTCTCCTGAAAGTATTAAGTTGCAAGCAACATATAATGGCAATAAGCAAAGTGTGTAATGTAAACAATGGAAATGACACGTAGACATAGCACCGTTGTTTTCTCCCTAGTGGCAACAGCACATCCATAGCCTTAGTCGTTTATGTCATTTCGAGCCCAGGCAACCGGAGACATGAACCCACTATCTAGCATAAATACTCTCTCTTGGAGAAACTAGCAACTACTTGGCCAAAGCAACCACTAGCATCGGAGAGCATGCAAGATCATAAATAAAACATATAGATAGATAGATGAACAACTTGATCATAACTTCACAATTCATTGGATCCCAGCAAACACAACATGTAGCATTACATAAAGATGATCTTGATCATGTTAGGCAGCTCACAAGATCTAAACATGATAGCACAAAGTGGAGAGACTGCCATCTGATGTCTACGCACACTTCTATTCTTGTAGACAGTGTTGGGCCTCCAAGTGCAGAGGTTTGTAGAACAGCAGCAAGTTTCCCTTAAGTGAATAACCCAAGGTTTATCGAACTCGGGGAGGTATAGGTCAAAGATAACCCTCTCAAGCAACCCTGCAATTAAGATACAAGAAGTCTCTTGTATCCCCAACACACCCAATACACTTGTCAGGTGTATAGGTGCACTAGTTCGGCGAAGAGATAGTGAAATACAAGTGATATGGATGATTATAAGTGGTGATGGCAAACTGAAATAAAAATGGTAGCAAGCAAACTTGAGCCAAAATGAGAGCAAACGTTGTTTCAATGCTTGGAAATAATGCCTAGGGATCATACTTTCACTAGTGGACACTCTTAATAATAATATAATTGAATACATAGATATTTCCTCTTCCCTATGCTACTCTGAACTATTCTCATGTTGGATAGAAATACCAATCTACTGCGTAGGGCTACAAGAGCACACCTTAAAGTCTGAGTAAACAAACACCACAATATCATAGAACACCAAGACCATCGTGTAGGGCTACAAAAGCACACCTTAAAGTCTGTCTTCCACATCTAGGGAACTCCAAGGTCACTATAAGTGCCCCAAAATAGTACTAAACAAACACCACAATTTTATAGTGACATCCAACACAAGAATAACTCATGGTAAGTATTTCTGTAACCTTTAGCCTAAGAGTCACACACGGTGCGCACACTGTCAACTTCACACCATGGGACAAAGGTGACTCCGGAAATTACATTAATAAAACCACTCAAGTAGCATAATTCATATCTATGGATTCAACTAGATTACAAAGCTCATGATCACATAAAGATCAGACCATGAGAGAGAGAGATGAACCACATAGCTACCGGTAGAGCCCTCAGCCTCGATGAAGAACTACTCCCCCCTCATCATGGGAGGCAGCAACGGCGATGAAGATGGCGGTGGTGTTGATGGAGACTCTGGAGGAGGGACGGAGGAGCCTTCCGGAGGTGATTCTGGTGGCGGTTCCCACCTCCAATCTTCTCCGGCGGCCGCCTTCTGTCTCATGTTTCGTGGTTTTGTGTTTCTCCGCCGCCTCCTCGCGAAACTCCTCGGGGGACTATTTTTATAGATGTTTTTAGGTCAAGACGAAGTCGGAGGAGCAAAGATCAACGGCAACGGAGCCTCGAGGCCCAAAATAGGTAGGCCCACGCGGCCAAGATTTAGGCCGCGTGGGGCCCTCTCATTTCCAGCTGGTTGGGCTTCTGGCCTTCACTTTGAGCCCATTGCGTTCGTCTCGAAAATTCTGAACCGTGCTCTTTGGCCTTGCCCTTTTTGGAGTCCCGGAGCTCCCAGAAAGTCTGAAACACTAAAAAAGACGTTTTCTGGAAAACAGGGTTAATTCCAAATAAATGGGAAAATTATGAAATATTCCCAAAAATCATTATAAAACATTGATATAACCCTTATATGATGCAAATATGATTGGAATAGAAGTAAAATAATGCAAAGTTCATGTATGCATTTTACATGCATCAACATCCCCAAGCTTAACCCATGCTCGTCCCGAGTATGAAGGTGATAAAACTAACATGGACTTTGCATTTTAATACTAACAATGGATATCAAAGATGATTACTATTGCTACATAGAGTCAAATGATTCATTCTTAAAAGGAGTAGCAATATGCAAGATAGTTTATGAAGTGATATCAAGTATTCAATGAAAGGATGTTCAATGATAGTAGTATGGACCACATGTATGCATAATGATAAGTATGGACATCCTACATTGGTCATACAGTGATGATGAAAATCTGAATATGATAGGTGGACACTTTGGAAAGATGTATAAGTGAGTAGAGGTAAAGCATGCATAAGTTTCATTTAATCTCCAAACTCTTCTATTTAAGTTAATGATTGCAATGTGGTAATACTTGGTGTCAAGCTCTCATTCCCCTATCATAGCATCTTGAATGATTATAGTTTAATGTGAGAGCAAATATGAGTAGTGTGCTTGACAAAGTAAAGGTTTGATGTCTCATGCCCCTTGAATACAAGTACCTACACCATGAGTTACTCAACTTGGAAAAAGCAAGTTCAAGTTATCTATCATTGTAAGTAATAATAGTATCATCAAGAGCGTCAACTGGGTTACCTCTTGTCCCAGGATATGGAACAAGCCCATATCAAAATGACAAGACAAACAAACAAGATGAACCACCTCAACACCCTTTTTATTTACCATTGGAATAGCTTTTTATTGTAAGGTGTGTCATAGATAATTCACCATAGCATGTAAGTAAATTTCCACCATGAATAATGCATGGCTTAGATTAGCGGCCCAGGCGTCTCTCTAACCATTTATACAAACTCATTCAAACAAAATCTTTTCCCCCTTATTTCATGAATAATGTAATGCCTCCAAGATCTCCTCTAACACATGCAGCTGAACTTGCGCCGGGCATTTGTGAGTTGGGGAGTACTTCTCACCACATTTGAAGCATTCACCTCTTGCGCGCCTTTGAGCCTTCAGAGAATCAAATTTTGTTTGTGGTGCAGGTTGATCAGAAGTATGTTTCTCGTCAGGTCTGTTGCCCATAAATCCTGGCAGCTGGCTGTGTTGCTTGTATTCGGAACGCAATTGATCTCGCTGGCTGTATTTATAAGGTTGCACAGCCATGTCTTCCACCAGAAGAGCTTCCCGCGTTTGAGCCATGGAGAAAGCCCGATCAACAGTTCCAGGGTTGTGCAGTTTGATTGCTGATCTAATATTTGGTTTTAAACCAGCAATAAAATGGCGAACAAAGAAGGTTTCATCATATGAATCGTTATACAGAAGAACACTATGCATCAGTTCTTCAAACTTGTGAGCATATTCATCTACTGATCCTACTTGACAATGAGCAAAGAGTGTATCTACTGTCTTAGCATATTTGTCTCTGTTGAACTTAGTGAATACACCTACACACAGTTCATGCCAGCTAGCAACACTATGCAGAGCTTCATAGGTTTGCAACCAAAGTGCAGCATTCCTTTAAAATGCATAGTAGCAAAATCTACCCATAGGAGAGACTGAACATTGTAGAGGTGAAAATATTTCTCACAATTCTTCTTCCACCACTTTGGATTATCTCCATTAAAAATAGGGAAATAAGATTTGGGTAATCTAGGACCAGTATGGTGTCGATTTCTAGTTCTACCATGTTCATGTTGTTCAGGATCATCATCATCATCGGAGAGAATAACGTCGTGGTCACGGTTAACAGATTGCTCACCCCTTACCAGGGTGAGTCCAGAGGTTCGATCCTCTCTGAAATTCACACCCTGGTTTGTCATTGGAATGCGGTGCCCTGGAGGCCGAAGTGAACCCGGGGACAGATCAGCGTATCCCAGGGTCGATGGAGGAGGTGCGCCCTTCTCGATGATGGAGACTCGGGCCGCCACATTGTCCATCGACTGCTTCAATGCCGCGACAGAGTGATCCAGCCCCGTGTTGGCCTGAATTACTCTGTCCAGCGAGGTCTCCACCCGCTTGGAAGCGGTGGTGAGCTCGGCTTGAGAGAGCGTGAGCTTGTCCTGGGCGGCGTGGAGGTCGGTGATGCGGGAGGCGTTGACTTGGCCGGCATCTGCCGTCGCCTTGTTCGCCTCGGCCGTAGCCTGCAGCAGGAGCTGCATATCCGCGATCGTGGTCTCCGCCATGGTGACGCGCTGCGTCAAGGTGGGGTGGCCAGATCTCGCCGTTGGAGCTGACGAGACTTGGATCGGACCAAAATTCTTTCCCCGGAACGAAACTTGGCTCTGATACCACTTGCTATGGACTAGATACACACAATCTCCATCTAGACCAGCATACTTGCGTCGCGCACAGTTATGGATCTAAACTTTGATTACAATCACCAGGCAGATGTCGTGGGAAGGAAGAAGATGGGGAAGGAGCAGCTAGCTCGAGCTACAGCACCGGATCGATCCACTCTTTTGATCTTTTGTGCTTCATCGTCACGGTTGAAGTAGTCTCTTGTGTGGGCTGGGCTGGCATGGACTTGGTCTTGTGTTCCCGGCCCACAGCCCGCCTTATGTCTCTCGTCCTTCGACGCCTCATCTCCGGCATCGTAGCACTTGTGTTGTGCTGTGTTGATACATTAAATCTATAGCGTGCAATATCTGATCAACAGCCTAGATCGTTTAAATGTTTGACAACTCGACATACCTTTTCGTTTTATGAGAATTATAAGTATTGTCACCACAAAAACGCTTCGTACGTGAGAACTTGCCTGTGGCAAGATGGTTAGGAGAGTGGTTGTACTTCCCGCCCACCAGAGTTCAAACCCTAGAATTTGACATTTGTGTTTCTCATTTAGTCGGAATATTTTTTAGTGAGAGACGACGTTCCCGTCGACAGCGAGGCGCATGTGGTGACTTCGTCAATCTCAAGACCCAACCGCCGTCTCAGTCTTTCGGAGGTGCTCATAGGGGTAGGGTGTGCGTGCGTGCATTCATAGGGGTGAATGTGTGCACGTGTATGTGAGCGTCTGCGTTGTACTGTGTTTCGCAAAAAAAAAAGACGTTTCGTATGTTTCTTATCCCGTCCTGTTTTTAGTTCGACCGCTACCCTCTCTAGAGTCCCGTCTCGATCGATGGCTACTTGATTTGTGAGGCTAGACCGTGTACAAGAAGGACTCGACCGACGAGACATCAAGCAACAATCGTGCCACCTCGGTGCCGCGCGTGTGCTCTTCTATGCGTCTATGTCGTACAGGCGAGTTAGCGCTTGACTGCAGTAAGGTTCAGGTGCACTGTACAACAGTACAAACGTGTTGTCTACTGGTCCAAATTAAAATTCCTAGGGAGATTGAGAGATAGAGAGAGGCACGGTTAATTAGGTAGAACCACTACTCTGATTTTTACATAACCTTGCCGAAGTTCAATTCTACTTGGAGCCTGATCATGCCATCAATTTGTTCAGATATGAGTCTCTGATCCCTGATTTTTCTGGCGCTTCAAAGTTAAAAAGGTATATTTTTCGTGGATTTTGTATAGGTCGCTGGTAAGAGCTGATCGCCCCATAAGTTATAAGTTGTGTTCTAAATCTGTTTCCCTGCCATGTAAAATACAGTGATGTTTTTGTTAATGCGATCTGGAAAGATTTATCAATCTGGTTAGAATTTGAATGTGTTCTGACTTGTGCGCCAGTGTAGTTGAGGCAAATTTTCAGTTTTTGTTCGACTTGGAGCCTGATCATGCCATCAATTTGTTCAGATCCCTAATTTTTCTGGCGCTTCAAAGTTAAAAAGGTATATTTTTCATGGATTTTGCATAGGTCGTTGGTAAGAGCAGATAGCCCCATAAGTTATAAGTTGCGTTCTTAATCTGTTTCCCTGTCAAGTAAAATACAATGATGTTTTTGTTAATGCGATGTGGAAAGATTTATCAATCTGATTAGAATTTGAATGTGTAATATTTACAGTACTAGGTAGTGCATGTTAATTAATCCGCTCATATTTTTCTTGTGTAATATTTACAGTTTTCATTTCAAATATTTGAATGTATAATATTTACAGTACTAGGTAGTGCATGTTAATTAATCCGCTCATATTTTTTCTTGTGTAATATTTACATTTTTTATTTCAAATCTAACGCCGCATGGGATATTTCCATTCTTTGAGCCAATGGATTAGGTAATTCTCTTAATTATCAAAATTTATGTTTTTCTTTGCTAAATTGGAGGACATATATTAGTTTGAATTAGTGTTTCTATGCCTCCAATGTTGTATTTGGCTGATTTTATTTAAATATTGTATGAATAAAGATATTTCTAAGATTAGACGTGCTTAGCACGTGCACGTCTACTAGTAGAATAGAAGGAAGGCTTTGCTTTGATACGTTTTCCTTTCCTTTCTAGTTACACCGTGATGGCCGATGGGGTTATAGTTTGTAGACGTGAGGAAGAAGGACACCGTTTTCCTTTCCTCTACAATCTTTGCCTAATACTGCTGCCGGCCGCACATTACGAAGTGATAATCTTGGCCGTTGGTCTTTATTTGATTTTGCCAAACTAATCTAAACCATTGGTTATCCTGTGTTTTGATTATATAATGGGAACGACTATGTGTAAGGCGCCTTATGTTTGGCATAACCGTAAGGCAATAGAATTTTTTTGTTAATCACCTAACCCACGCACCTAACCCACACATGCACCCAAACAAGTTCAATTAGAGCGACAGCCACAACTAGCTACGTGCGCGCGTGGTGAGAAAAAGGCCTTATTTGCATGCATGCACAAACAAACAAAAAAGCTGATGTCATCCCGCATTAAATGCGAAATTCAAAAATTCAAAATGTTTTGTAGCCCTAACCGTTTTTCCGATTGAGAATCCGTTTTCACCGTTGGACTAGTCGCGACGAGATCTTCGAAACTAGATCCCATGTTGATATGTTCCGACAACTTTTTTTTTGCCCGAAAGTTACCACCCCGTAACATAAAAGTTACCAAGGCTTGAATACTAAAGTTACCCACCATATTAGCAATTAGTTTTCAGGTTGAAATAGAACCATTTTGTGTTGTTCATGTAAATCTTTACGAGTTTTAAAGTTACCACATCATTTTGAGATGGTAAATTTATCATGCATAAGTATTAGGATGATAACTGTCGATTTCATAGTGACAACTACACCTAAAAAAGATGACATTGTGTTCGTAACTATTATTTAGATGTCATGATAACTATATCGATTTCGTGGTGGATAACTACATCATGAACACATGGATAACTTCATAAGTACTGAGTGGGTAACTCCATCAGTATTGGGTAGTTAACTACTATCGAGAGAATATGATAACTACATTGATTTCGTGCTGGATAACTACACCATGAAAATACGTGAGTAATTTTATCAGTACTGGGTGGATAAATCCATCAGTATAGGTGGGTAACTCCATCAGTACTGGGTGGTAACTACTACCAAGAGGAGCATGATAAACATGAGTAACTTATATGAGTACTGGGTGGTAACTTTATCAGTATTGGGTGGTAACTATTACCGACATAGTACGGTAACTAAATTGATTTTGTGGTGGATAACTACACCATGAAAGCATATGGTGACTTATCATTACTGGATGGGTAACTCTATCAGTATTGAGTGATAACTATTACAGAGAGAGTAGGATAACTATAACGATTTTGTGATGGATAACTACATATGAAAAAACATGGTTAACTTTATCAGTATTTGATGGGTAACTTTATCAGTATTGGATGATAACTATTACCAAGAGAGCATGATAAACATGAGTAACTTTATCAGTACTGGGTGGTAACTTAATCAGTATTGGGGTGGTAACTATTACCAACAGAGTATGGTAACTAAATTGATTTTGTGGTGGATAACTACACCATAAAAACATATGGGTGATTTTAACAGTACTGGGTGAGTAACTCCATCAGTATTGGGTGGTAACTATTACCGGGAGAGTATGGTAAACATGGGTAACTATATCGAAAAAATCGAAAACTAATCGTTAATATGGTCGGTAACTTACATATTACAGCCTGGGTAACTTATATGTTACGGGGTGGGTAACTTTTGGGTCAAAAAAAAGTTGTCGGAATATGTATCTCCATCCAGCTAGCTCCAACAAAACATTCGACAAAACACATGGGCTAACGTGAATAGCACAAAAGTACAAATTAGCATTCATCAACCAAATCGCAAGATTAGTGACCCAACACAAGAATTAACAATTAGCAGCACCACGTTGCCCAGCATCTGCCGTGCCCAACAGCTTGGATATTCGTTGAGCATCTCGTCGCTAAGCAGGTCTCACCCAACCAAATTCCAGAAAATCCCTGTCGCCCCGCCCATCAGCTTGCCATCCGGGCCTAGAGCAGCAGCGCTGCCTGCCGTCCTCCAGCGCTAGCGCGTACTGCCGCTGACTTCTGAGAGGGTCTCCTCTGCCCCAAGTCGTCCGTCGTGTGAGCAGGAGAGAGACGAAAGGCGAGGGGAGACTAGCCGGTCGCCGGTCTTTTCCTGCTAGCATGTCGACGCTCCTCGTATTTTCTTCATCCGCGGCGGCGCGTTACCATCTGCAGGTCCGCCACCATCTGGTGCTCGCCGTCCGCCGCCCGCCGCCGCCTTCTGTAGCTCGAGTTGGGATGCTGGCGAACAGCGGCCTGCAATGGGAGCACCAACCTCATCGGTGAGGAAAAGGCGTTGGTGGCCCGTTGATGAGTTGGGCGAGCTCGCCGACCTCCGCCGGAGAAGGTGATTCCCGGCGGCCGGGTTGCGATTTCGGGGGAATACCGGAAGTCCGAGAGAAACGACCTTATCCACATGAGTAGAGAAATCGGATCAAAGGGCTCCCATGTGGTTTGACCAAGTCGTCATGTACGCGACGTGTGGGACGCGCGGCCCGTTACTACTTCGGCTCAAATCTGTCCGTTCGTTCCTGATCCAATGGTCCCCGTCGGTGCGTCGACATATGCCCCCTGTAAGGCGCCTGTTGTTTAGATTTGCCGTTATATAATATAGATGACTGTCCAATCAACAACAATCTAAATTATAGGCATAGCTACATGAATATAGGCACCGTTTTATACACGATTTGCCTAGATGGCGGTCTCAGATAGCTGCCGAACATTTCTGGGGGTAACAAACGGCGGTGACCCATTGAAGGCAACTGTAGTGAGTTTTTGCGCGGTCGTCTCCGTCGGATGTACAAAGTCCCAGAAAATGTGCTTGGTTCGGTTCTTGCAGAGCCTGCTCAAGGGGGTGCAGCCAAACATGCGTTTTTATCACCTAACCCGCAGCAAGCCGCATCCACCACATCATAACCTGTCACCATAACATCAAAGCCATACACACAAAAAAAGTTGATCCATAAGAATGCCAAGTAACAAAAAAAAAAAAAGAGAAGTCGGCAAGCAGATTATTAGTCGAATCGATCTATACCATGGGCCTGTGGTTGCCGGATGTACTGAAGCAAAGTGGTGGCTGTGTCGAACAAGGAGTAGCGCATGTCCGAGTGCCGGGCGCTCATGTCGTCGAGGAGGGAGGCCACCGTGATGTTGTACCGAGCTGACAAATCGTTTGCTTCTTCGTCGCACTCGTTGGCGGGGGTCCGCTTCCGCAGCACCGGGCAGCACCCCACTGGCGCTGCTCCGACGACGAACAGTTTGCGCATCCCAAGGTCGTACATCCTCTGAAAACCAATCGGGACGAGATTTGTATCGGGTTATTGATCAGCTGTGAAGATGCAGTGATATGTTTAAAAATGCAAGAGTAACACTAACGCTCAATCAAGACATTTCCATACCTGCAGCTGCCCTTTTAGGGACCGAGCCAACGAGGCGATGAATTCCTCAGAATCCTGACAAGGAGAGCTTATCAGCTGATGCACTGACCGTGTAGACGCATTGCTCACAAGGCATGAACGGACGTAGTTAATTATGTCGTTCCCGCCGATGGCTACTGCGAAGATCGATCTTCCCAAGTGGGCAGAAGCCTTTTCCTGGCCGAGCTGCTGCACCAGTGATGCATATAGCTCGGAGTAGTGGTGATCAATTTGGTGGTCGAAGCTGATGCACTGACCCTGTAGACATGCATATATAGTACGTATATAAAATATGAAACCCATCTAAATCAACTAGTTGTTCAGTAGGGTATTCCAGTACAACTCAGCGACTTGTTTCTCCATCTTTACCTTGTTTGTTTTATTTGATACTCCTGCACCTCCTGAAGCAAAGTTTACACCCGTCTGATTCAGATATATGGACTTGCTGCTTGAGTTGCTACGGATGGATAGGTATGGAGGAGGGATGGCCAGCTGGAGATGCCCAGCTATAATGGTAGAAAGGGGCATAGTCAGTTCTTGATAAAAATCTGCACGGATGGATCCGTGTACTTGAAATAACAACGCAGCATTGGCACATTGCTGCGCATTGCACATGAAAACTTAACGGCTCATTGGGCATCCTTCTCTCTAGCACAAAAAACGTTATCACGATGTGTGAGTAGTCCACTCAGTTTAAGGGGTGAGACACGATCCTTACAATGTCCCCATTCCCTACTACCCGTGTAGTGACATACTGACATGCACTGTCTTGCACATTCCATCGCAAGTTCCTTGTTTGATTCTTGTGTAATCTTGCACTTGATTCTATAATATCTTAGTTAGCGCTAGTTCAGGGAACCGCTCTAATCAATTGAAGCTATAATTAACTTTGGACAGCAATGCTTGTGCTGAAAAAAACTTTAGTCGGCAGTGCCATGTTACAAACTCAGAGAGCATCATGCAGTCATCCACGCACAAATTCCCTCGGTACATTTTCTAGCATCTGACCGGCCGTCAGGACCGCAAAAATGCAAAAGGCTCATTGTCCTTCGAACAATGCTCATGCTAAAAAAATCAGAACAAAAGAGACAATTAACACGTACTCCAATGGCCATTTTGGAAGGCATATACGCACCGAGGAAGTCGACGAAGTTTTTGCCGTTGCTGAACCTGCCGGTGGCCTTGTAACCAGGGTAGTCGACGCCGTTGTGCAGGAAGTTCGCCCTGAGCAGCGTCGGCAGGTGGTTGTTGGTCCCGGCGTCTGCCTGAGAATCGCCGAGCACATATAGCGCCGGGATCGAGTACTGCGCCGCCGCCTCGAACAGACAACAACTGGCCAAGAACAGGATGCAAGGCAAGCGACAAAGATGACGATCCCACTGGGAGAAACCATTGTGCGACAAGAGAACGCTCGCTAGCCACCTACGTATTTCCGAGCGCTCCTTCGTATATATAGAGACACAGGGGAACTCTCAACATTTACAGACGTCGTCGTTGTCAGTTAACTCAAACTAGGCAGAGGTCGGCCATAGAACTAGCCGCAAACTGTGGGATGGATTCTTGATAACATTTTGAATTGATGCGCTACTCTGTACCTCCTCTGTTCTCCAGCGTGTTCACGTTGCCGTATCTTCATATGTCAACTTTGAGATCGTACTTCAAGCACAAAATTAAGGAACCTGTACACCATAAGGTCGGTGACGGAGGTTAAGGCAAGTTCGAAGTTAGACTACGTGTGTACACATGAATATGGGGCCGGCGTGATTGATTGCCTGCAGTATTTTTGGGCTCGCTCGAACATGGCTGGTCAGAGCATGTTCCGGGAGAGCCACGTTAAAACAATGTTGTGCAGTTTGTTTGATCCCTTGCACAAACAGTAAATTTGCACGTGCACACACGTGTAATTTTAAAAAAATTACAGTCAAAAAAGTAATTTTAAAAATTTCTTTGCTCGTCCTAATTGGCAGAAAAATATTAGACATAACTTTTTAACAAAAATGTCTAATACTTACACCGTATGGAATTTCATAGCCCCATTATGTGTTCTTTGTAAATTTCACGAATTACCATTGCAAGTCTACATGCTAGAAGATTTTTTCGAAATTATCAAACATGGCAACATGCCGTCTTTTTAAATAATTCCGTACAAAGATGGAATTAAATCCAGTACTTCAGTTGTTCTCCTTGAATTAAGTAAGTAGGATAAATCACATTAAAAGGGGGCATTGGGACATTATTACAGTAAGAGAGGATAATAAGTATGGCTCTTCTTCATAAGTCCAGTAATAAGCATTGCTCAACTATTCTCACTCCTTCCTTTACATTTTATTCCCATAACTATTCAGCTTCTTAACCAATCTTGATTGGAACAAGACAAAAACAAATGAAATCAGCAGATGGCCTGCCCATATATCAAATCACCCTTTGTATATCTCGCGGTGTACTGATCATAGTGCATCACCAAGAACATAAACATAAATAGGGTAGTCCAATTCACAAAATTACTAAGCATTTACCTTGGCAATAAGACACTTCTCAAGCATGCACTTAGTAGAATATCAAAATCATTACACTGCCTCATCATAGCATCCCTTGTTCCGATTGCACAACTTTGATACATATATGGCACCAATAACAGTGGTTACATATCGAAGGGTGAAGCAATAAAAATGCTAATTACACTCACCAGAGAATATAGATAATTGTACAGGTACCTAGACATGTCTCAACGCAGTTTTGCCGGAGCCCCGTGTCGCTCCCCGCGGGCGACCCGGGCGCTAACCCTAGCCGCCGGGCGTCGCCCACTCTTCCACCTCTCCTTCCCCGCCGCTGCTGGCGAGGGCCGCCGAGCAAAGCTCGCGTGGCGTCGGTGGCGGCGGACCTCCTCTCCCCAGTCGCGAGGCGGACTACACGGGGTGGTTTCTTCGAGCGGTAGAGGGAGAAGATCGAGCCGCCAGGACGCCATGGAATCGGCCGCGGTTGGGTTGCAGCGGTCGGGCTCGTCTGGGCTTCGGGTAGCCTATGGCCGTCGTGGCCAAATCTCCTAGGCGTGGAGGCGACTGCCGGCCGGATCTGCCACGGTGGGCGGCAGTGCAACCGGGCTGCTCAGATCCGCAGGTCTGGGTCTCACGCTGCTAGGTTGCTGCTGTATGGGCCTCTGTTTGGGGCTCGATGGCGGAGAAGATGCTCCAGGCGAAAGTCTTTACTGATTCCGGTCGGTACAGATGACGGCGGTGCCCACGGGTGCCGTTTTCTTTGTTGTAGGCGTCATCTGGGAGGTCTACTTCCTGCTACCGCAAGCGTCATAGAAAATCCGGGTGAAAACCCTAGTTCCTTTGGAGCAGACGAGCTTCTGAAGGCGTCATCTTTGGAGTCCTTGACCGGCGTGGTATGACTGGCTAGCATCAGTTGTGCTCCGGGGGAAACCCTAAATCCGGGTCCCGGATTGGATGATGGTGGCACGTTCGGTGTCGTTTCCCTCCAGAGGGCATCGTTTTGGAGCAGTTGCTGCCTGGTTGAGTGGCGTTTCATCAACTGCATCGACGACGGGCCTTGGCAGCGAGGCGCTGCGGATTATCGACGTTCGATGCATGACGATGAACTTGCGCAGGGTAGAGGAGTTGTCTGACACTGTGGCGGGGTCGATGGCAGGTCTGACAAGGCTAAGCTTTGGTCCGTTTCCTGAAGATGAAGATGGGTTAGAGGAAGACGGTGGAGGCGACTTCTGTAGCGTGTGCATCGGTGCGGCTGAGGGTCTGCTGGACCGGTTGTGCCCCTTGCTCGCTAACGGGCGGCTTCGTGTGGCCTTCAGTGTTTTGATGATGTGCGTTCGTGTGTTTTCAGGGCGCTCGGCCCTCTTCTTGGCCACCCCCTTCATCAGTGTTGTAGGTATAGCGACCTGTCGCTAGTTTGGTGGACTTCGTTTCGGGTTGATCTTTGTATTCTTCTTGTAAGACTTTGTTGAATAATCTAATAAAAACGGCTATGTGCATCCTCTGGATGCAGAGGCTGGGTGTATACCCTCCATTTCTAAAAAAAAACGCAGTTTTGCCGGCCGATCCGCGATGTCAGTGGCAACCCTAGCGGTAGCGGAACACGGAATCAGATGAACTGCTTGGAAAACTGAACAACAATTAAATCCCAAGATATTTTGTGTTCTATCAACATCTTAATTTCAGCATAGCTCCATTTAAAAAAAATACATCATAGCATTTAAAAGAAAAAACTCGTAACATTATAATTATAAGAATGTATGGACCGAACTTTCAGTTAATAATGATGTAACATCATGGTCGGATGTCTAAAAGGCACAACATGTTGAGATGCGAATTAGTTTCATCCTTTGCAGAGGTGCGGACTGCAATGGTGGCCATCAGAAAAGCCAGCTCATAAGAACAATAATTAATAGAACATTACCTCCACACAAAAAAATATAAAATAGGCTTTGCAGCACCATCAAGCTTAGGGTGAAGTTTCCGATAATTCGAAGATGACACATAACAGAATGCTAACCGAATTAGTCTGAACAAACAGGAGAATGCTCTAAAAACCATGTACAACCGAGACAATCAATTTCTTTTATAAGTAGTAGATATGCACACACAATGCGCGTAATCATCTCAAACAATATGGTTCTGTCGTCCATGAAACATCACTATCCTAGTCTTGTTCACATATTTGCTTGATGAAGCTGGCCTTAGTGCAACTGAGAGGATGTTTGATTTAACTTCAAGCGGTTATCATCTTCAACAGAACAGGTCTATAGCAGAATGAAGCTCATTTCTTGGAATTTTACTCCATGGATGTCACACCGAAGAAAAAAATATTATGTAAATTTGTATGGTAAAATGTGACGAATTCAGGATTGGAATTTGTGCATAAGAAGAAATTGTAATCCATCCAGCCATTTGCATTTATCTTGACAACACAGAAATGATTCAATGGTGTACAAGGGTTGGCCTCTTTTCCCGCCGGAGATAGCCTTTTCCCCGGGGTCTCTCTATCACTCGGAGTGTTCTTCTCTATGTATCTTTGTTTATCGGTGATGCGAGCCGATCTAGCGTCTCTCTTTGTCTGTCTATTCTTCTTGGTGGATGTCGTCCTCCTTTTATATATCAAGGGGATGCCACATATGTCCGTTGTGCATGTGTGACACCTCACCGGTACGTGTTACCGCGGTAGGCAGGTGGCAAACGTCCGAGAAGGAGGTGGCGACAGCTTGCCACCTAGGCCCCAGCTGTCCACACGCCACGCCCCGACGCGGAGGGGACGAGGCATCCTGTCTTGTCACGCCTGCTACACTCGGTCAGGAGCCCCCGCGCGTCTGTCGCGCCTCGTCTCCACCAGGTGTCCTCCCCGCTCTCCCAGGGGTGATAGGTGGCGCTTGCGGCCCGGGAAGGGCCGTGAACTCCCTTCAATGGCCCCACCGAGCTCGGGTGGGTTCTCTTCTGTGCTGCGAGCCACGTGCAAGTGAGACAAAGGCACCCGGCTAGCCCTGCCGGGTGTGCATACCTTTCTCCTCATGGGACTTGCTCTCGCATGTCTCCTGAAAAGGGCACTGGGACGAGCCTCCCAAAGATGCCTGAGGGCGAAGCCTGCACACATCTTCGAGCAACGCTCGCTCCTTTGGCTGTCGGGCTACGCCCAACAGGAGCGTGGGCCCATGGATGGGCGCCCGAATGAGGGGGTGACCACCCTTGGTGGTCCCACAGGGCGCAAGAGCTCGACGGGACACGCATCTGAAGCGTCCTTTGTTGACTTTTGCTCCTCGCAGGCTAGAGTCAGAGGAGCCTTGGGGCCAAGGCGTCGTGCGGCAGCCGAGGCGACTCCTCCTCCTTCCACGGGTGGATGTGTGGGAGTTAACGTGTAGAGGGGGAACCGCCCAAGGTCGGTTCTCATCCGCCCCTTAAAAGCCACGGCCCGCCACGCCCGAACCGCATCTTGCTTCTCTTGCCTCAGTTCGTCTTCCTCCTTTCGCATGCGCTCCTCCGCGTCTGCTCCACACCAGATCTCGCCCGAGGTCTCATGCCCCCCAACGCTAAGAAGGGAAAAGGCAAGAAAGCCGCCAACATGATCGCCCGCGAGTGCTCGTGGGAGGAGCTGAAGACCTACGAGCCTTTCTTTGAGCCCGGCTGTAGCCGGAAAGCGGTGGTAGATCTGCGGGGAGCCGCTGCGTGATGCAGAACGGGACCTTACATATTTCTCACTACATATACAGCGTTATAGACTGCAGTACGAACAACATTATTCTGACATGTATTCCTCCTTGGGATCGCTCGGCGCCGCCATGTGAAATTCTGAGTCTTCCACTTTTCTGCAGTACTCCACCAGTAGTTGATCAAAATGATCAAGACGGAATGGTCGGTCCTCTTCGTGAAGTGAACCTACTCGCTAATTTTTTTTTAATAATACATTTTTTTAACTAATTTCGAAAAATATTATGCGAATCCACGAAATTTCGAAAATAATGCGGCCTCGGCCTGGGCTAAGCCGATTAGGGCCTGTCGGCCTGGGCTGGGCCGATTAGCACTTATCGGCGTTGGCTAAGCCGAGCAGGTGGCCTGGCGGGCCAGACCTGCGGCCGACAGCCCTATGGCCTACAGTCGGCCACGTCGAAGCCGACAGGCTTATCGGCCTAGCCGAGGCCGATAAGTCGCTGGACATACGCACGGGTCGGTCTTCTTCTTCCTCCTCGCTCTCTCTTTCTTTCTTTCTTCTTGCTCACCGAAACAAAAAGATCCATGGCGATTTCTTCCCTCCCCCGGTGATTTCTCCATCCAGCTAGCAAATCTTAAGCCTACAGCTGTTAGAGAGTTAGGGAAACTCCGATCTACAGATGGGTTAGGTTGTGGGTGTGATTTGTTGGTGCTTTTTTGGAGCAATGGTGGAGATGTGGAGGAGGTTGGTGTAGCTCGTGGAAGACGTGGTGGTGGTGGTTCTGCTGCTCCGGCCGTGGTGGTGGTGGTGGTGCTACTCCATTGAATCAAGGCACGCTTCAAGGGTATGATTTTTCTTGGCTAATTAGGGTTTACAGTAATTACGTATGTATTATTGTTAAGAATATAGTTGTTCCGGTAGTAATAATTAAGTATATAGTTGTTCCGGTTATAACAGTAATTTGGTGTCACATTTTTAGGTTGTCGAGATGAGTAATTTAGTGAAATGTTTGTTTTACTATGGTCCTGGCACAGTTGTAGTAAATGAGTTGGGAGCTGATTTGGGTCAGTTTCGATGGTCAGAGTTGGAACTGAGCAACCCACAAACATGGTTAATAAGTCAGCTGAAAGATTGGTTGGCAGCATGTTTAGGGCTTAATCCTGAAACAGACACCGTCGGTGTGCATGCACTGTGGACGAAGTCAAGGTCACCGGTGTTTTTTTATTTGAGGCCGATAGATCGGACCTCTCAGATGGTGCGATGGTTGCAAGGCTGCGAAAGCAGGGGATGTACCCCTTTCGCGTTACTGATACCTGTCGCGAAGGAGGTGATTCCGCCTGAAGGCGAGGGAGGGCACGATCCTGGACAGAGTAGTCAGGAGATGCATTTATCTGGACATGATTATAATCAGGAAGATGTTGGAGGTGGTGGTTATGAATCTGGCCAAAACAGTGAGGCAGAAGTAGCAGATGATGAGGGTGTTGAGGCAGATGCAGATGAGGAATTCCAACAAATGATGGAAGAGGAAGATAAAGATGGTGATAGTGCTTATGGTGATGATTCCGACGAGTCGGATGACGAACATGTCGTGCCCAATCCTGCGTCATGGAGTCATGACTTCACTTCGTCAATGACAGTGAACGATGGTCATGATTCTGCCTGGGAATACCATCAGAACCAGGTTGCTGTGGGTGCTCTATATCCCGACAAGCAACATTTGCAAGACGCAATCATTAAGTGGGCAATGTCGACATGCAAGACATTCAGAACCAAGGTGTCAAGTAAAAAATCTCTGACAATGGAATGTGAGGTTGCAGGCTGTCCTGGAAGGGTGCACGGTTATCGTCCTTAGTTCGCCATAAACTGGAAAGTGAGCGACGTAGTACAGCACACATGTAGAATTGACTGTATTCCTCAAGATCATCGTAACATTTCGTCGACGCTTATAGCTCGGTTGCTGTACTCAGAAATAGTACAGGGCAAAGCTATGGAAGCGAAGGCTATTCAGCATAAGGTGTTCACCAGGTTCAAGTACAAAATATCTTATGGCAAAGCATGGAGGGCTAAGCAGATGGCACTTGAGAACAGATTCGGATCGTTCCTAGAGTCATATGACTCAGTTGTTCGGCTCCTCCACACATTGCAGGCCCGTAATCCAGGCACATATGTTGACATCAAACACTTTTGGATGGCAGAGTTTCCAAATGTAAAGGTGTTGCATCGTGTGTTCTTCTCTTTCGGTGTATGCATAGAAGCTTTCACTCACTGTCGACCAGTGATCTGTGTTGATGGTACTTTTCATACTGGCAAGTATAGGGGACAGATCTTGACCGCCATTGGTCAGGACGGCAACAATCAGATCGTGCCACTTGCATTTGCTTTTGTGGAGAGCGAGAACACTGAAAGTTGGACTTGGTTCTTCAGGCAGCTTAAAATAGTAGTAATGAAAGATAAGCCGAACGTGTGCATCCTTCATGACCACCATGCTGGTATACTGAACACCGTGAAGGCACTCACAAACCCTGTGGCTGCGGAAGAAATGCCATGGCTAGACCTGCAGAGTCGTTGGTGCATGCGCCATTTGGGGGCCAATTTTTCTCACAGTTCCGAGATAAGGCTTTGATGAATCTATTTAAAAAACTATGCAAGCAGAACCAATTATGGAAATACACTTTCATACGTGGTAAGCATGATGAGTTTACTAACCGGCATGTTAGGCAGAGGAGAGCTGCACGAAATGTTGCAGTAGCAGCACATGTGCAACTTCTGGCGCAACAGCTAGCAACCGGACCTCCACCCGCTGAGGATGTACCTGTTGGGCTTTGTGACTTGCCAGGATTTGATCCGCCTGGTGTTAGGAGAAAGAATGGGAGGTTGATTAAAAACTTTCAGCAGTGGATAGAGCACGAGCCTCTTGAGAGGTGGTCTTTGCTGCACGACACTTATGAAGCCAGGTATGGTGTTATGACTACCAACCTGGCTGAAACTTACAACTTTGTTCTGAGAGGAAATAGGCCTTGCCACTTACAGCCATTGTGGAGGGTATTTTTTAGGGCACAGTCAAGTATTTCAGAGAAAGACGCCAGAAAGCTCACTTGCATATCGTAAACAACCCGAACACACCTTACTGTGAGAAGATTATGGAGTACATGGATAGGAAGATGGCAAAAGCTCGGAATCACACTGTGCAGGCTATAGGAAATCAAGAAAGGAGGTTCGAGGTACGCTTACCTTATGACAAGTTTGGTTGCGGAAATCAGCTCAGAACGCATGAGGTGAGAATTGGAAATGAAGCCCGACCAACATGTGAGTGCACATGCAATAAACCAAAATTGCTTCATCTGCCCTGCTCCCATGTATTGGCTGCTTGTGGGCAACTCGGGCTGTCAGCCATCTCGTTCGTTTCACCATATTTTTTGAACGAGTATGTTCTTAATACCTGGACTGGTGAAATGGTGGGATTTCGAGCTGTGGGTAATTTTAACACGGTTGACCCTACTGAAAGGCAGTACATCCCCGACCCAAGGCTACTGCGTCCTGGTAGAGGTAGACGACCGTGCAAGCGTAGCCGAAATAGTATGGATGAATCTGAAGCCGGAGGCCCGACAATACAATGTTTTCTATGCAGTGATTTTGGTCACAGGGGCACTGCTTGTACAAAATTCCCACCTACGGATGCTGCTCCGGCATCTAGAGCAGCTGCTCCACGTGGGCGAGGCTGCCGAGGACCAAGAGGAAGAGGAAGAAACTAGGATATGTTTTAAATTTAGAATATGTTTTTATCTGTATTAAGTGTGGATCAGTGTTTTAAATTTGGACTATGTTTTTGTCTGTAATAAGTGTGGATCAATGTTTTAAATTTGGACTATGTTTTATCTGTAATAAGTGTGGATAAATGAACAAAATTTGGACTATGTTTTATCTGTAATTAGTCTGGATCAATGTTTTAAATTTGTACTTTGGTTTTATCTGTAATTAGTCTGGATCAATGTTTTAAATTTATACTTTGGTTTTATCTGTAATTAGTCTGCAACTATGTTTTAAATTTAGACTTTGCTTTCATCTGTAATTAGTCTGCATCAATGTTTTAAATTTAGACTTTTGTTTTATCTGCGCTAAGTTCATAATTTGTATTGCAGAAATGGAACAAGTATACTTGGATGTGGATCATAACCATCGCGCCAAGATATTACAGGAGCGTAGCCTCGAGCCTCTAGTGACTCGCGGACCGAGGGAAAATTGGATGATACACCCTGCTTGGCAGGAGAGGTACGTGTTTAATGTACTTGTCCGTGTGATTACCCCCAAGAGCAAGGGATCACTGTATCATCTCTCAATGTGGAAGTAAGGTATCGATCCGCAGGAGCAAGAAGGAAAAGTTATCTATTCCCTACAACTAAAGTGTCACAAGTTTTAGTTGATTATGCACTAAACAAGTTTGGAGAATAAGGTGGTTGATGGATGGAAGTAACCAAGCAAGAGTGTAAAAGTGTCCCAATCCTCTTCAATGCAAGATGACAAGACAAATGGTAGCAAGTAAAAGCTCTCAAAGAGAGAGAGAGCCCAATCCCCTATGCAGCAAGAGGACAAGCTCAAGTGTAAGTTTCTTATAGGAACAATGGACATGGTTCATGGGTTCACTTAATCTTCTCTCTCTCTCATCGACGGTGATCATCATGTTATAGATAAAGTACACACAATTGTCATGTTTTAATGATAGCTTTTTATGACGGCTATATGTCCTAAAACACATAGTTGAAAGAAATACTCATTTGTGTTGCTAGGTCACCCCTCGTAAGGCTAGCGTGGTTTCTCTCACTCCCACATCATACTCTTTCTTTTTACCCCCAGATAAAGGACGTTGGGCGGTACTGTGTCACTCAATACCTATGCCGTGTCACATCGGCCATCCCGTACCCACATACATCATACTTCAAAGTATGATAAATCACAAAAGCTCCAACACAACGGTAAATGCATAACAAATCATCTCACACCACAATATTCACCACAAAGGTATTACATAGATGACCGTAATCATGTTCAGCAGCTCATACGGTACTAATTAGTGAAGCTCAAGAGAGAGGAGAGATACAAAAGTTACCACCACAAACCCAAATCCAGGGGTGGACTACTCCCCCTTCATCATGGTGATGATGGTGGAGAAGTTCTTGCTGTAGATGTTGATGATGAACACGCCGGAGGGGGGTGGAGCCCTCCGGAGGCGATTCCGGCGGCGTTTTCCCCCTCCGATCTTCTCCGGCGGCAGCCTTCTGTCTCTCTGTTTCGTGGTTTCGTGTTTCTCCGCCACCTCCTTTCGCGAAACGCCAGGGGACCTTTTTTATAGGCGTTTTTAGGTCAAGACGGAGTCGGTGGATGAAAAATCGACGGCAACGGAGCTCCGAGGGGGAAACGAGCTGGGCCCACGTGGCCAGGTACAGTAGGCCGCGTGGGACCCTCCCATTTCCAGCCTGTTGGGCTTCTGGTCTTCAATTTAAGCCCATTACGTTCGTCTCGAAAATTCTGAACTGTGCTCTTTGGCATTGCCCTTTTTGGAGTCCCGAAGCTCCCGGAAAGTCTGAAATACTAAAAAAGACGTTTTCTGAAAAAACAGGGTTAATTCCAAATAAATGGGAAAACTATGAAATATTCCCAAAATCATTATAAAACATTGATATAACCCTTATATGATGCAAATATGATTGGAATATAAGCAATTAAAGTGCAAAGTTCATGTATGCATTTTACATGCATCAACATCCCCAAGCTTAATCCATGCTCGTCCTCGAGTATGAAGATGATAAAACTAACATGGACTTTGCAATTTAATACTTAACAATGAATATCAAAGATGATTACAATTGCTACATATAGTCAAATGATTCATTCTTCAAAGGAGTAGCAATATGCAAATAGTTTATGAAGTGATATCAAGTATTCAAGACAAGGATGTTCATTGATAGTTCACAAAGTGTAACATGGTAGCAAGTAATATGGAACACATGTATGCATAATGATAAGTAGAACATCCTACAATGGTCATAGAGTGTAGATGAAAATCTGAATATGATAAGTGTACACTTTGAAAAGATGTATATGTGAGTAGAGGTAAAGCATGCATAAGTTTCATCCAACTTCCAAACTCTTCTACTTAAGTTAATGATTGCAATAAGGTATTCATTGGTGTCAAGCTCTCATTGCCCCTATCATAGCATCTTGAATGATTAAGATTAAAGTGAAAGCAAATATGAGTAGTGTGCTTGATAAAGAATGGGTTGGATGTCTCATGCCCCTTGAATACAAGTACTTACACCATGTGTTACTCAACTTGGGAAACAAAGCAAGTTCAATTAAATATCATTGTAAGCATAATAGTATCATCAAGAGCGTCAACTGGGGTACCTCTTGTCCCAAGATATGGAACAAGCCCATATCAAAATGACAAGACAAACAAACAAAATGAACAATCTCAACACCCTTTTTATTTACCATTTGGAATAGTTTTTTATTGCAAGGTGTATCACAGAAGGTTCACCATAGTATGTAAGTAAATTTCCACCATGAATGATGCATGGCTTAGATTAGCGGCCCAGACGTCTCTCTAACCATTTATACAAACTCATTTAAACTTACTCTATCTCCACATTTATTTCAACATGATAAGCATCCATAGACAAAAGCACATGATATCAACTAAATGAAACGAAGAGCGTGTTGAAAGCTTGCCATGTGACAGCACATATGAGCTAACTTCCAACCCAAAACATTTATCAAGCCACTAACATCATAATCTTAATCACAATGGGTCAAGTTTTATTATGCAAATAAAAGAACATTGTGCATCAAGTTCGTGAGAGCTATATAACCAATTTTTTTCCATTGCAATCAATAACATAAACATTTTCATTCAGAGGTAAGATAACACAAACAACATGTTAAACATACTCGGAATAGCATGAAGCCAATAGGTAGATATGGTGGACTCACTGGAATAACTTAGGTTGAAGGTGTTGGAAACAAGTTTTTGACTTGTTGGAGTTTTTGGGCTAGCAAGAGGGAGAAAGTTGACCATCTAGATGCATGCATGAGTGTCCATAGAACTAACTAATCCATGTTAAACAATGTAAAATAACAATCAACATCAAAACATGAATAAGTGATAGCTCTTGATAAAGAATTTGCAAACTATTACTCATTAACAAGCTCATGAATCATGCAACTATATGTATCATTAAAAATCAATTCAAACATCCCTTTTCCCAATCTTATAAAAGCATCCAACATATTTCAACCCATATTTCCAGTAGCTCTCTCATATATAATTGATAGTGTGGTGGTCTCTCAAGACTCAAACAAAAACAAAAACGACGCTCCAAGTTTATGCGATAAAGTGTTTCGATCGAAAAACAGAAGTTGGACGTGTGCAAACCGAGAGTGTGTAGGTCCAGTGGGGTTGTCTTCACATCCCCAAGATTATTGTCTTCACCATCCTTGGATAGCTCTTGGTGCATCTCCTCCAATCCCTGTGAAAAAACTTCAAAACACCGTTTCTCCCATCTTTTTTCTGTGGGGTGCATTAATAGTGATAAACAAATAGGTTTCTTGCTGCATATAATCCTTGAAAAAAAATTCATATGATATGTCCAGAAAGTATATAATGTTGTATGCCTACTCATAAACTCAATTGGATCAAAAAATTCAACTTAAAAGCTCAAAGCATGCATCAAACAAAATGGGACAGAATCTGTCCAGAAAAACAGCAGCAGAAAAACGTATTTTTCTACGCTACCAAACTTTCTCGAAAAATTCCGAAACAATTCATGCATACAGAGGATGAAAAGTTGCAACTACAGTTCAAATATGAGCTCATTCGGAGTTACAGAATAAGAATTAAAAATCATACCGTGCACTGACTCGTGCAGGAATAAAATCGCCGAACTCAATAAGCAACTTTTCAAGACCAAAATGGGTAAAACTTGGCACTTTATTAAAAACTCCAGTAACTAGACACAAAATCTCTTGTTACAGCAAGAGGACACAAAGAAAAATCACACACAAAAATAACCGGGTTGCCTCCCGCAAAGCGCTTTCTTTATAGCCATATAGCTAGGCTTGATAGTTTTAATGATGCTCCCACAGGAATAAGAGTTGAATATAAAAGAGCATCAAGAAGCAAATATCAAACACATTTAAGTCTAACCCACTTCCTATGCATTGGGATCTTGTAAGAAAATAAATCAATAAAGCACCAAGTGACTAGCATAGGAAGGCAAAGCAAGTGCAACGAGATATATGAAATCATGTCTCCCTCTCTCATAAAAACTTTCAGTAGCATCATTGATAAACTCAACAATATAGCTATCACGTGAAACATTCTTATCATGATCCATATGCATAAAAGTATCATTACTCTCCACATAAGCATAAACCGTTTCATTAGGAATAGTGGGAGTAAAACATTCATAATAATCATTGTAATCATCATATATAGGAGGCATATCATAATCACAATAAACTTTATACTCAATAGTGGGTGGACTGAAAATATCATATTCATCATCATAAATGGGAGACATAGTATCATTAAACAAGTTAAAGAACCTCCCCAACCTTAGATGATTGCAAGATATAAAAGGAACCTCCCCAAGCTTAGTCTAGTGCACACAAGAATAGAAACTTAAGCGCTACGCTCCCCGGCAACGGCGCCAGAAAAGTACTTGATTACCCCCAAGAGCAAGGGATCACTGTAGCACCTCTCAATGTGGAAGTAAGGTATCGATCCGCAGGAGCAAGAAGGAAAAGTTATCTATTCCCTACAACTAAAGTGTCACAAGTTTTAGTTGATTATGCACTAAACAAGTTTGGAGAACAAGGTGGTTGATGGATGGAAGTAACCAAGCAAGAGTGTAAAAGTGTCCCAATCCTCTTCAATGCAAGATGACAAGACAAATGGTAGCAAGCAAAAGCTCTCAAAGAGAGAGAGAGCCCAATCCCCTATGCAGCAAGAGGACAAGCTCAAGTGTAAGTTTCTTATAGGAACAATGGACATGGTGATGCATGTAAAATGCATACATGAACTTTGCACTTTAATTGCTTATATTCCAATCATATTTGCATCATATAAGGGTTATATCAATGTTTTATCATGATTTTGGGAATACTTCATAGTTTTCCATTTATTTGGAATTAACCCTGCACAGGCAGAAAACCCTAGTTTTGTATTTTAATGTTTCAGGGACCCAAACGTCAACGAAATCACCTGGAAATTTACGGGCGTCAATATTTGGAAGGAAGAAGGACTACGGAAAAAGGAAGCGAGCAAACGGAGGCCCGAGGGCCAAACGAGCATGGCCCACGCGGCCAGTACTGGCCGCGTGGGACCCACCCGTTTGGGCCTCGTGGCTCCGTTGCCGTCGATCTTCGCTCCACCGCCTTCGTCTTGACCTAAAAACGCCTATAAAAAAGGTCCCCCGACGTTCTCTGGAAGGAGCGCCGCACAAACACAGAAACACCGAAACGGAGATCAGGAGCTGCAGATTGGAGGGGGAAAACTCCGGCGGGGCGCTGCCGGCGTGGTCTCCATCTTCTCCATCGACTTCTCCACCGTCTCCATGATGAAGAGGGAGTAGTCCACCTCTGGACTATGGGTTTGTGGAAGTAACTTATGTATCTCTCCTCTCTTGAGCTTCACTAATTAGCACCGTATGAGCTGCTGAACATGATTACGGTCACCGTTGTAATACCTTTGTGGTGGATCTTTATGAGTTAATATATGTTTGAGATTGCAATGTTTGTTTCAGTTATGAGTATAGATGCATATTATGTACCCCGTTCTTGTCTACTTGTTTTGATCAAGCATGTTTATGAGAGCGTGTGTGGGGGAACGTGTGCATTAGTTGGAGTAACGGGGGGTGGCTAGTGCAGTGAACGTGAGAGAAAGTTCTGCGATCCACTTTGGTATCTTTACCTTACTTTGTTACCTCACTAGGGATAAACTAAAATACCATGCTACCGGGGATGTGGGCGTGACCATTGCCACTACTCCATGACTAGATCTAGCATGTTCTTATTTTCACTTCATGTCATGATACTTAATGCTATACTCTGAGTTATCTTAATTACTGAGGTGTTATGATTTAGTTCGCATCTTGGTGGAGTATAAGAGAGGTTAATAACCAAAAGATCTCTATGTTAGGACGTGATGCCCATATATCTAAGTAACTTGTTATCAAACCCTGTGTTGCAAT
The DNA here is from genome assembly GCA_947311845.1 of Poa pratensis. NCBI lineage: Eukaryota > Viridiplantae > Streptophyta > Magnoliopsida > Poales > Poaceae > Poa > Poa pratensis. The sequence goes on from CAMZMU010000054.1 coordinate 61,875,280, forward strand.
CTCATATGTTAACTTTGTGTGTTCCATTGTCTACCACTTTATAAAGAGAGAGTGCATTTGTGAAACCATGAACCCCAGTCCATTTTTAATCATAAGAAACACCTTTCCAACACCATATACCACTTTTCTATTTTCAGCCATCATTAAATCCGAAAATACAAAAATACTTTTCATCTTGCATACATCATTCAAAAACCCAAAAATATCATTTACATTGCATCCACCATCATTGCATATTTATTTCTTGTTTGCATTGCATAACTATCCTGATATCATTCTTACACCTTGTGCTTGACAACCACAGGTGAGGTTGAGGACCAAAACATCTAACCTTGTTTTGTAGGTAACCAAAAGAAGGATAAGAAGATAAATCTACCACTTCAGATTCCCCGAGAGTTCGATATTAAACCCTCGAGTCACCCCTCGTGGGGAAAACTGTCTTCCACTTACTATACACTCTGCACTTGGAGTCTCAACCTAATCCCGTTTATTTGTGCAGGCATCAAGACTTGCTCTTCGGGATCATCAAGACGTTTTCTGGCGCCGTTGCCGGGGAATCGTAGCTGAGAGATTTATCCAAGGGTGTGCATCATCGCATTCATCTCACAACAAAGTCAACGTCACCAACTTGTGCTAACACCTAAGCTTGGGGAGGTTGCACCTACGTGAGCACCATCTTATCCATCTTTACTTACAAAGCAATTTATTTGTTTTGTTAGTGTCATTGCATATCATATCATATTTATTTCAGTTTTGCATAAAAAATTAAAAATACCAAAAAAAACTTGCTAAAATGGGAGAAAGAACTAAGTTGTGACTACACAAACACTCCTAATGATCAATTTATCACGAGAGCTATTGCCACACCTAAGATAAATGCTGAGAGTTATGAAGTAAGTCCTAGTTTGTTGAACTTGATAACTAGGGAACAATTTGGTGGTAGTGCTATGGAGGATGCCTCTATGCATCTTCATGACTTTGTTGAAATATGTGACATGCAAAAGTTTAAAAATGTGGAAAGTGATATCCTAAAACTGAAGTTATTTCCTTTTTCACTTAGAGGAAAAGCTAAAGAGTGGTTGCATTCCTTGCCATCTGGTAGTATTAATTCTTGGGATGATCTAAAAGAAGCTTTCATTAAGAAATATTATCCCCCTGTTAAAATTTTGCAAAATAGAAACAACATCCTTTCTTTTAGGCAAAATGAAAATGAACATGTTGCTATGGCTTGGGATAGGATAAAACTTATGCTTAGAACTTGTCCCTCACATGGAGTTAATGAATGGACCATATTACACTCTTTCTACAATGGTTTAAACTACATGTCTAGAAACATACTTGATTCTGCTGCTGGAGGTGCTTTTATGAGTAAGACTATAGTAGAAGCTAAAAATATATTGGAAAGCATTTTACAAAACTATAGTCAATGGCATACTGATAGGGCACCTAATCCTTCTAAGAAAGTGAACTCTATTGAAGAAACTAATGATTTGTCATCTAAAATGGATACTATTCTTGCTTTGCTTAATAAACCTAGTGTTGAAAATGTTCCTTTGCAAGAACTAGTTGGAAACAATTCTGAAAATATTGATGTCAACTTCATTAGGAACTATGGTAATAATGGGTATGGTAACAACAATTATAACTCTTATAATAAACCCCCATATGTGCCAAATAAATATGCTTCTAGTGGTAATGTTTCTAGTGACTTGGAAAACACCATTAGATCTTTTATATCTACCCAAAAAGAGCTTAATAAGGAATTTATCTCTAAGTTTGAAAAACAAGATGCTTTGTTTGAAAGGGTAGATCAGCTTACTAAGGAAGTCTCATCATTAAAGAGCATCATTACAGCCCAAAAACATGAGGAAACAATAAAATATTGCCAAGAGGTTATCAATAAGTCTTGGGAACACATTCATGAGCAAGAGAGAGTTGCTAAAGAATCTATTGGGGTAATGAAAGAGGTTGAAGTTGAGGAAGTTAAAATGCTTAATGAAGTCAAGGATCCTTTGCTTGACTTAGAAAATTGTAGCTTGCATGAATTAATATCTATCTTACAAAAATTTGCAAGTGATCCTTCCATCAACACTAACCAAGCAGGTTTTGGTTCTTATATTGCTAATCATGTCTTGAAAGAAAAGATTGCTAGGTACAACCAAGAGGCTATGATACCACCTAAGCTTGGGGATATGTGGATACCTAAGGTACTAGTAACTATTGGAAAAGAGACACACCATGCCATACTTGATCTAGGATCTAGTGTCTCTGTTTTATCTAAAGAACTATATGAAGTGCTTGAATTGAAAAATCTTGAAAAATGCTCTATTGAACTAGCACTTGCTGATGACTCTATTAAACATGCTTTGGGAAAAGTAAGTGATGTTATGGTAGAGTTACATATGACTTTTGTGCCTGTGGATTTTCTAATCATGGATATGGGGAATAAAACCTCTAGTCCTATTATTCTTGGAAGACCTTTTCTTCGTACCACAGGTGCTATCATTGATTCAAAGGAAGGGAATGTAAAGTTTCAGTTTCCACACAAGAAGTGCATGGAACACTTTCCAAGGAAGAGGGAACCACCAAAGTTCAAGCTCCCTCATGAGCTTCGTCCACAATAAAACAACAAGTAAGAAGCCTAGCTATATGGCTATAAAGAAAGCGCTTTGCGGGAGGCAACCCGGTTATTTTTATGTGTGATTTTTCTTTGTGTCCTCTTGCTGTAACAAGAGATTTTGTGTCTAGTTAGGTTCTGGAGTTTTTAATAAAGTGCCAAGTTTTACCCTTTTTGGTTTGAAAAAGTTGCTTATAGCGTTCGGAGATTTTATTCCTGCACGAATCAGTGCACGGTATGATTTTTAATTCTTATTCTGTAACTCCGAATGAGCTCATATTTGAACTGTAGTTGCAACTTTTCATCCTCTGTATGCATGAATTTTTTCGGAATTTTTCGAGAAAGTTTGGTAGGGTAGAAAAATACGTTTTGCTGCTGCTGTTTTTCTGGACAGATTCTGTCCCATTTTGTTTGATGCATGCTTTGAGCTTTTAAGTTGAATCTTTTTGATCCAATTGAGTTTATGAGTAGGCATACAACATTATACACTTTCTGGACATTCATATGAATTTTTGTTCAAGGATTATATGCAGCAAGGAACCTATTTGTTTATCACTATTAATGCACCCCACAGAAAAGAGATGGGAGAAACGGTGTTTTGAAGTTTTTTCACAGGGATTGGAGGAGATGCACCAAGAGCTATCCAAGGATGGTGAAGACCATAAGCTTGGGGATGTGAAGACAACCCCGCTGGACCTACACACTCTCGGTTTGCACACGTCCAACTTCTGTTTTTCGATCGAAACACTTTATCGCATAAACTTGGAGCGTCGTTTTTTGTTTTTGTTTGAGTCTTGAGAGACCACCACACTATCAATTATATATGAGAGAGCTACTGGAAATATGGGTTGAAATATGTTGGATGCTTTTATAAGATTGGGAAAAGGGATGTTTGACTTGATTTTTAATGATACATATAGTTGCATGATTCATGAGCTTGTTTATGAGTAATAGTTTGCAAATTCTTTTTGTAGAGCTATCACTTATTCATGTTTTGGTGCTGATTGTTATTTACTTGGTTTAACATGGATTAGTTAGTTCTATGGACACTCATGCATGCATCTAGATGGTCAACTTTCTCCCTTTTGCTAGCCCAAAAACTCCAACAAGCAAAAACTTGTTTCCAACACCTTCAACCAAAGTTATTCCAGTGAGTCCACCATATCTACCTATTGGCTTTATGCTATTCCGAGTATGTTTAACATGTTTTGTGTTATCTTACCTCTGAATGAAAATGTTTATGTTATTGATTGCAATGGAAAAAATTGGTTATATAGCTCTCACGAACTTGATGCACAATTTTTTTATTGCATAATAAAACATGACCCATTGTGATTATTATGATGTAGTGGCTTGATAATGTTCGGGTTGGAGTTAGCCCATATGTGCTGTCACATGCAAGCTTTCAACATGCTCTTCATCTCATTTAGTTGATATCATGTACTTTTGTTATGGATGCTATCATGTGAAATGAGTGGAAATGAAGTGAGTTTAAATGAGTTTGTATAAATGGTTAGAGAGACGCCTGGGCCGCTAATCTAAGCCATGCATCATTCATGGTGGAAATTTACTTACATACTATGGTGAACCTTCTGTGATACACCTTGCAATAAAAAACTATTCCAAATGGTAAATAAAAAGGGTGTTGAGATTGTTCATTTTGTTTGTTTGTCTTGTCATTTTGATATGGGCTTGTTCCATATCTGGGACAAGAGGTACCCCAGTTGACGCTCTTGATGATACTATTATTACTTACAATGATATAATTGAACTTGCTTTGTTTCCAAGTTGAGTAACATGGTGTAGTACTTGTATTCAAGGGGCATGAGACATCAACCTTTCTTTATCAAGCACACTACTCATATTTGCTTTCACTTTAACCTTAATCATTCAAGATGCTATGATAGGGGCAATGAGAGCTTGACACCAATGAATACCTTATTGCAATCATTAACTTAAGTAGAAGAGTTTGGAAGTTGGATGAAACTTATGCATGCTTTACCTCTACTCACATATACATCTTTCCAAAGTGTACACCTATCATATTCAGATTTTCATCTACACTCTATGACCATTGTAGGATGTTCTACTTATCATTATGCATACATGTGTTCCATATTACTTGCTACCATGTTACACTTTGTGAACTATCAATGAACATCCTTGTCTTGAATACTTGATATCACTTCATAAACTATTTGCATATTGCTACTCCTTTGAAGAATGAATCATTTGACTATATGTAGCAATAGTAATCATCTTTGATATCCATTGTTAAGTATTAAATTGCAAAGTCCATGTTAGTTTTATCATCTTCATACTCGAGGACGAGCATGGATTAAGCTTGGGGATGTTGATGCATGTAAAATGCATACATGAACTTTGCACTTTAATTGCTTATATTCCAATCATATTTGCATCATATAAGGGTTATATCAATGTTTTATCATGATTTTGGGAATACTTCATATTTTCCTATTTTTGGAATTAACCCTGCACAGGCAGAAAACCCTAGTTTTTATTTTAATGTTTCAGGGACCCAAACGTCAACGAAATCACCTGGAAATTTACGGGCGTCAATATTTGGAAGGAAGAAGACTACGGAAAAAGGAAGCGAGCAAACGGAGGCCCGAGGGCCAAACGGTGGCCCACGCGGCCAGTACTGGCCGCGTGGGACCCACCCGTTTGGGCCTCGTGGCTCCGTTGCCGTCGATCTTCCTCCACCGACTTCGTCTTGACCTAAAAACGCCTATAAAAAAGGTCCCCCGACGTTCTCTGGAAGGAGCGCCGCACAAACACAGAAACACCGAAACGGAGATCAGGAGCTGCAGATTGGAGGGGGAAAACTCCGGCGGGGCGCTGCCGGCGTGGTCTCCATCTTCTCCATCGACTTCTCCACCGTCTCCATGATGAAGAGGGAGTAGTCCACCTCTGGACTATGGGTTTGTGGAAGTAACTTATGTATCTCTCCTCTCTTGAGCTTCACTAATTAGCACCGTATGAGCTGCTGAACATGATTACGGTCACCGTTGTAATACCTTTGTGGTGGATCTTTATGAGTTAATATATGTTTGAGATTGCAATGTTTGTTTCAGTTATGAGTATAGATGCATATTATGTACCCCGTTCTTGTCTACTTGTTTTGATCAAGCATGTTTATGAGAGCGTGTGTGGGGGAACGTGTGCATTAGTTGGAGTAACGGGGGGTGGCTAGTGCAGTGAACGTGAGAGAAAGTTCTGCGATCCACTTTGGTATCTTTACCTTACTTTGTTACCTCACTAGGGATAAACTAAAATACCATGCTACCGGGGATGTGGGCGTGACCATTGCCACTACTCCATGACTAGATCTAGCATGTTCTTATTTTCACTTCATGTCATGATACTTAATGCTATACTCTGAGTTATCTTAATTACTGAGGTGTTATGATTTAGTTCGCATCTTGGTGGAGTATAAGAGAGGTTAATAACCAAAAGATCTCTATGTTAGGACGTGATGCCCATATATCTAAGTAACTTGTTATCAAACCCTGTGTTGCAATCTCATATGTTAACTTTGTGTGTTCCATTGTCTACCACTTTATAAAGAGAGAGTGCATTTGTGAAACCATGAACCCCAGTCCATTTTTAATCATAAGAAACACCTTTCCAACACCATATACCACTTTTCTATTTTCAGCCATCATTAAATCCGAAAATACAAAAATACTTTTCATCTTGCATACATCATTCAAAAACCCAAAAATATCATTTATCATTGCATCCACCATCATTGCATATTTATTTCTTGTTTGCATTGCATAACTATCCTGATATCATTCTTACACCTTGTGCTTGACAACCACAGGTGAGGTTGAGGACCAAAACATCTAACCTTGTTTTGTAGGTAACCAAAAGAAGGATAAGAAGATAAATCTACCACTTCAGATTCCCCGAGAGTTCGATATTAAACCCTCGAGTCACCCCTCGTGGGGAAAACTGTCTTCCACTTACTATACACTCTGCACTTGGAGTCTCAACCTAAATCCCGTTATTTGTGCAGGCATCAAGACTTGCTCTTCGGGATCATCACATGGTTCATGGGTTCACTTAATCCTCTCTGTCTCATCTACGGTGATCATCATGTTATAGATAAAGTACACACAATTGTCATGTTTTAATGATAGCTTTTTATGACGGCTATATGTCCTAAAACACATAGTTGAAAGAAATACTCATTTGTGTTGCTAGGTCACCCCTCGTAAGGCTAGCGTGGTTTCTCTCACTCCCACATCATACTCTTTCTTTTTACCCCCAGATAAAGGACGTTCGGCGGTACTGTGTCACTCAATACCTATGCCGTGTCACATCGGCCATCCCGTACCCACATACATCATACTTCAAAGTATGACAAATCACAAAAGCTTCAACACAACGGTAAATGCATAACAAATCATCTCACACCACAATATTCACCACAAAGGTATTACATAGATGACCGTAATCATGTTCAGCAGCTCATACGGTACTAATTAGTGAAGCTCAAGAGAGAGAGATACAAAAGTTACCACCACAAACCCAAATCCAGGGGGTGGACTACTCCCCCTTCATCATGGTGATGATGGTGGAGAATTTCTTGCTGTAGATGTTGATGATGAACACGCCGGAGGGGGGTGGAGCCCTCCGGAGGCGATTCCGGCGGCGTTTCCCCCCTCCGATCTTCTCCGGCGGCAGCCTTCTGTCTCTCTGTTTTGTGGTTTCGTGTTTCTCCGCCGCCTCCTTTCGCGAAACGCTAGGGGACCTTTTTTATAGGCGTTTTTAGGTCAAGACGGAGTCGTGGACGAAAAATCGACGGCAACGGAGCTCCGAGGGGGAAACGAGCTGGGCCCACGCGGCTAGGTACAGTAGGCCGCGTGGGACCCTCCCATTTCCAGCCTGTTGGGCTTCTGGTCTTCAATTTAAGCCCATTGCATTCGTCTCGAAAATTCTGAACCGTGCTCTTTGGCCTTGCCCTTTTTGGAGTCCCGAAGCTCCCGGAAAGTCTGAAACACTAAAAAAGACGTTTTCTGGAAAAACAGGGTTAATTCCAAATAAATGGGAAAACTATGAAATATTCCCAAAATCATTATAAAACATTGATATAACCCTTATATGATGCAAATATGATTGGAATATAAGCAATTAAAGTGCAAAGTTCATGTATGCATTTTACATGCATCACCGTGTCATATATTATTTGTATTAATTTACTTGTCCGCTTCATGTTAAATGTACTTGTCCGTGTCATATATTATATGTATTAATTTACTTGTCCGCTTCATGTTTAATGTACTTGTTCGTGTTTAATTTATATTTGTTTTCTGAACATGCAGGTTGAAGTGGGCTTTTACCTTTCGCGCGTCTAGTTGAGGCCACTCGTGACTCTCCACGCATGCTGATAGACCACTGTCTTCTCACATGCTTAGTGGACAGATGGAGGCCCGAGACCCACACGTTTCACTTTCGATGGGGTGTGATGGCTCCTACTCTCCAGGATGTATCTTTCTTGCTCGGACTGCCGTTGGCGGGTCAGCCCATAGGGCCGTTGCAGGCCCCAGAAAATTTGGAGCACGAGATGTCACTTCGTTTTCAGGGTATAAACCCCCATGCTGGAGTGTTTATGTCAGAAAATCACGGACCAACGCTTGAATGGTTGCTGGATTTTCAGGTTTGTTCTATTTTCGCACATGTTTTATTTACAGAATTGTTTCCAGCTTATCGTCTAATACAATTTCTTTTTTAATGTACAGATACAGAAGTTTCCTGGATTTCCTGACCTGCCGCTGAATGCTACACAAATCACTAGAAGCCTGGAGGCATATATCTTGTGGCTACTCGGGAAGGTGATGTTTACCGAGAACCATGTCACCACTATTAGCGCGAGGTACATCCCTATTGCTTTCGAGATTGCGAGTGCTACAGAGCAAGCCCATATCACACAGAGGAGTTGGGGATCTGCTGTATTAGCGGCTACTTACCGAGCTATGTGCAATGGGTGCCAGCTACTGTCGAGTTCAGCATCCATACTTAGATGTCCTTTGTTGTTGCAGCTTTGGTCATGGGAGAGGTTCCCAATTGGACGACCAGACGTGCGTGCTGGCGAGGCTTACCCAGTGGGTGCGTTTTTTGATGCTGATAATATAGACATGCCTACTTTTGGTTTTCTCTGGACACGTCGTCAGGTATGTCTAATCTAGATATTTATCACAGTTGTTACATTTTTATTCGACTTGGGCTAACTTTTGTTTCGTGCAGAGACGCTTTGCTCATTCTAATGTGAAGAACTGCTACTCGGCATTCACCGAGCAGTTAGACTTTCTGAGATCGGATGCGGTAATATGGGAGCTGTACACGGATGAACAAAAGGAGGCTAAATACCCGGGTGGTATCTCTGACCTCTGCACGAGAGATCGCGCATACTGGATGACAAAATCAAAGATTATCTTTGATATCTACGTGGAGGAGATGGCCCAGCAGCGGGTTATGAGGCAATTTGGTCTACGACAGCTGGCACTTCCTCTGTCGACAGAGGAACACGTCCCACCCATCATCCACAGATGTGTTTAACTACGCAATGTTTATTTATCGAAAACTCAATACATGTATGCATTACTAAATTGTCTAACACTGAGTACAACTGTAGGCTCACAAGAAAGGGAACTAATAGAACCGCGCTATCGTGGATGCGGAGGGTTGGCACCTACGTTGCAGAGTGGGACACTGCGACGACACGAGTTTGGCAGAGAATCTCGGGTTTGATATTGAACTATTCAATTCCTATTTGCAAATTTACATGATCTCGACCCGGTTACGCATTACGTATCACGAGCACCCCGAGCTTACACCGACTCCCACTACGTGGGATATGTATCCGACCCGGTCTACTGCAGGCTCCAGACAGTACGCGGTAAGAGAGTAGTTCATTCTTACAAATTTGCAAAAATTATGTACAACTTATTGATAACCATGCAAATTACAGGCTGAATTGACATACCAGCTACAGACGAATGTGTCCGCTTACGGCCGTTCCCTATCGTCCGGCCCTCTATTGGACCACCCGCATCATCAGTCCTGGGTGCAGCGCTTAGAGGACAGGTTGCGAGGTATCTACCAGGGTATCACGTGCACACGTACGTCGGACGTCGATCACCGCCAAGCACCACAACGCCCACCGCGTCATCCCCCGCAACAGCAGCAGCCACAGCCGCAGGTCACGCCCCAAGATCGACACAGCCCGCGACCTCGTATGACGTCGCACCCGTCGCCCAGGGCACCCTCTCCTGACCAGGCTGGAGGATCGTCTTGGCATCAGCAGTTCAGTCCCACGACGGGCTACCAGCTTCGACCACCTCCCCAGCCAGAGGGTAAGTACCTTATAAATTTTTATTCACCACGCTTAATGCTACGTACTTGTTTCTTACAGTTTTATTGCATCCAGGAGCCTACGGATATCGTCCGTCTATGTCCGCTCAGCAGTCGTCTGGATCCGCATGGGAGAGTGAGCAGGAAAGTGGGAGCATCCCTGAAACTCACACACAGCTGGACTATTGGATGGGTATGTACAACACTCCTCCACCACAGCCCACACAGGAGACACAACAGGACCACGACGAGTCCCTGGTTCCTGCACGTGACGTTCGGCCACCGCACAGGCTTGGATGGACGACGCCTAACCCACCACCTCCGCGTCGTGGCAGACGTCGTGGCTGACACTTCACTCTATTCGTTGAGACTTGTCTATCTATCTATGTAACAGACTTATTTATATCTATGTTCGGACTTGTCTAAATATATATGTACTAGACTTATTTCTTAGTTGCTACTACTCTGTTTCGATTAGTGGTGATGATGGCTGACTATTTTTCGCATTGATATTAAACAAACCTTGCAAATTACATTGACAACAAAAATTTAAGATACAATATGCAAATCAAGATACATCGGTACTACCAACACTACACAAAGTCATCTCCCGTCGATGCAGCCTACTGCATCAGCCGGTGCAGCACCCTTTTCCTCCCGCCCTTTTTTCTCCCGCCCTTTTTTCCCGCGCTTTTCCTCCCGCCCTTTTTCCCGCCATTGTGTTCCCGCCCTTTTCCTCCCGCCCTTTTTTCCCGCGTTGGCCTATCTCCCGCCAAATCTTCTCATCACGGCCTATAAAAACCACTGCGCACTAAGGTTGGTAAGCATTGTAGTCCACTCACTCGAACATGTCGAGATTTCCTTCAGATGGTAATTTCCCGGCAGGAATGTCGGCACTCCTTTTGAGGTTAACGGCCGAGTTCAAGGTAGACAATAAGGAGATCCCATTCGAGGATATTGTTAGTCATCCACCTCATCTCCGTGAGCTATCAGCGAAGCTAGCTAGGCATGGGTGGCCATGGAGGAATTACAAGGAAATAGAAAAAGAACTCGTGAGGCTGCATGCTAGGTGGCAGAAGAAGAAGCTAACATATCCCACTGAAACATATATGTTGGATGCTCTTAGTAAACTGATTTTATGGGTCGAGGAGAGCGAGGACGAAGATGATATCTTCATGCCCACTGAAGCGAGCAAGAGAGCTGCAGCAGCGGCGGCGGCGTCGAAGGGCAAGGGTGCAGCGTCGTCGAAACGCAAGGCTGAAGCATCGTCGAAGGGGAAGAGTGCTGCGTCGTCGAAGGATAAGGGTGTTGCGTCATCGGAACGCAAGAGTGATGCGGGAGGCTGCATCGATGGTAGATGACTTTTCTTTTTCAATTTATGTTGTGTTGTCGCTACTCCCACTTTTCTTGTTCTATGTGTAAGTTGCAATGTTTGTTTAATGAATGGAAAAATGTATTAGTTAAAAAAAATATGCGGGAACGAATTTGGCGGGAGAAACAGGCGGGAATAAATTTGGCGGGAGAAACGGGAGGGAGAGAAGAAGGCGGGAACGGGTGTCGCCGGGAAGGGTTGGCGCGAAAAATGCAGGGAAATACCGATTCATGCAGCAGTCGGCCCAGCAACAGCCGACTGGGCCTGGTCGGCTGGGCCAAGGCCGACAAGGCCTTGTCGGCTTAGCCAAGGCCGAGAGGGTCCAGTCGGCTTAGCCCTGGCCGATAGGGTTCTCTGACAGGCGCAGGCGTCGGCCGACAGGCTTATCGGCCCAGCCCAGGCCGACAGGCCCTAATCGGCTTAGCCGTGGCTGAGGCCGTATTATTTTTGAAATATAGTGGTTTTGCGTAATATTTTTCGAATTTGATTAAAAAATGTATTATTAAAAAAATTAGCAACCTACTCCATAGCCAAATACATAGTGTTGTTCCGGATGCCAGGAGAGGTGATCATAATCATATGATCTGATCTCGGGCAGGTCGGCGTAGTAGATACATCCGGGTTCCACGTGGGGAATTTTCTGCTGTCAACGGCAACAGAACAGTTTATGCCGATGAACGGGGCGCGGCTGCCTATGTTCTTGACAGGCTCTAGTGAAACTTTGTTTGTGTCCACCTGGTAGACCACAGGGTCGCCAATGTCGATGCGCCCGCTGATAACAAGAAGAAGCTCATCCTCCGATGGCACCAGGTAAAACCTACTGTTCTAACTCTGGCCAGTGAAAAATGGGTCTTCAATGGTTTTCACCATCTTGACCGCTCGAGCGTCGCGACCAACAACTGAGTCCTTGGTTGTGGGGATGGTAGATATGATGGATCCTTAATTGTCGGTTACATATACTTCATCAGAGTATGTTGTCATGCTGGAAAGTAGTCCAAACCATACTATTGACTGAGAACTCTCTTCCTCGAAATCCTGTAGGAGTCTGTCCTTCATCGCAGTTCTGGTCAGCCCATCTAACAGAGCTGTTTTGAAGGCTGGATACAAATACCATCAACGGAGAATCACCACAGCAATGGAGGACAGCCGCTCCGCTGGTATTTGTGCACCAAAACGGACCATGGAACCTATGAAAGGGTTAAGCAAGCGCATCTTATACAGCGACACCCTTTTTCCCAGCACAACGAGGCTGCCTGCTATAGCTACTACCAAAAAATTGTTCCTGTAAAAATAGGTGGATTGAAAACGGGCCATTTTTTGCAAAGGTTAAGGACATTCAAATGCACACGTCGACAGGGATGGATTTATCTCAGGCTCGGCCAGTAAAGAGGTTCAGGAATATAACTTTTTGGTCACTGTATTTCTCAAACATTATCTAGTTGTTAAAAAATAATTTGGGGGGGGGGGGGGGGGGGGTCCGTGGTGCGTCTCCAGCTGCCGCAGACCGCACGGAAAGATGAATAGTAGTCGATGTTGTCGCACCAGATGAAGGAGTCACATATCTTCTTGATGAGGTTGTCTGACAGATCAGACGAAGCAACAACGTCTTCCACCTGCCCCGCCATTGAAAGATGAGTTGTGGGATAGGACGATGATACCTCTATGGTGTGGTCTTGGAATGGAACAATGGATCTCTGGTGTGTCTGTTTACTGCAGAGTGGGTAATGGGGAATATATAGTCTAATTTAAAAATGGATGGTTTTCATCAACACACTAGTCAGCGAGAACGGTCAGTATTCATGCACCGGGTAAGCAACCGTCGTATAGAAACAAAACAACGCAACATCGAAAAAATCTGGTGAACTATTTATATTTTTTTGTTGCGACAAAACCTGGTGAATAGCGCTCGTTCGAGAAACGCGGTGAATAGCACTAGTTTGACTTTTTTTTGGTTTGGGGATGGTTTCGCGGTCCGGCTTCTGACTTGCGTATTGCGTACGCACTGGAAGTATGTCGGCTCCAGCGTAGGACTTCAGGGGGACGGTACTTCACTTTCGAGTTGTTTCAGCTACAGAAGATCCATGATGTTAGGAAGAGGAAAATTAAGCCGGTGAAGGGTAAAGGTGGAAATGGAACTTACTTTACGAATTACCCAGCTGCCTTTACATGGGTGAGGAGACGTCTCTGCAGAAAGCTGGCACGCATTTTTTAAACGCCACAATTTCGATATCGTGTGCAGTACTCCCGAGAGACGTATGGACGAGCCGGTCGACACATTTGATACTACTCATACTTTATAATCTCTCGCTACCCTTCTTTCCTCGTCCTCCTCGCTATGGCGCGTAGGAGCCATGTGTGCGGTGTTGGTGTGGATAGACGATGTGTCCTTGGAGCCGGCTGCACGTTCAGTTAATATGGTTAATTCGGTTCGGTTTATACGGTTATACGGTAAATATGGTTTTAATACTTCGGTAAATTCGGTTTTGTACGAAAATACGGTTCGGTTTCAGTAATAACCATTTAATTTCGGTTCGGTTTCGGTAATAACCAAACTAACCAAAGTTGACGCGAATTTTTGAATAACACATAATTTTTATGGCCATATATTTCAGTTTTATCTAATATATGAAAGAATGGATGTGTTTCACGAGTTAGAAACAAAAATATAAAAAGTAATCGGCCAAAATAAAAAGATGGGCACTTGAACTCACAACCTATGCACTGAGAATAGTGCCAATGGACGCTCGGACCAGTGGGCTGCTCCATATTTGGTGTACAGTGTGCATCCCACGCGCTATATAACAAGTTTCTCGAAGTTGGGCCGGGCCTTAAACGCATGATTTTGTACTGCACTGGGCTATTCGGTTTATTTCAGTTAAAACCGAATTATTTCGGTTTTAAACCGAATTAACCGAGTGTTGTTCGGTTATGTATTTTACTAACTGAAACCTAACCACTAACCACAAAAACCGGACATTCGGTTGCGGTTAGGTTTTTTCCGGTTCGGTTTTTGGTTTCGTTTCGGTTATGCACAGTCGGTCCAAGGCATAGGAGTTACCTCTGAATCGTTGAGGCAACCGTCCTTTCCAAGAACAGCATTCTCGTGTCCCCGTGTACGCATCTGACCGGTGAATGGTGCATCAGCGCGGTGGCAGTGTGCTAGCCAAAATGATTGATCAAGGCCGTCAGTTTTTTACGGAATTGGACCGGATGTTATTACCACCGTTTTCCCAGGCACGATTATGTAAAGGTTCAACACGCCGCATGTAGTAATAATACAGTCCGATACATAGACGAAATAAATCAAGGGTTTTTTTTTTTGCGGAGAAACAAATGCTATATTAACGCAAGACTTTTACAGAAAGGACCTCCACAAAGCATAAAATTACAACCAGTCCTTCTGTAAAGCGATGACGCCGACGGAGAACAGAACGCTCCGATGGCGCGTCGCCGCCGCATCTTCACACACTCCTTGGATCGGAAGATGTCCCCTGGCGGATGGGAAGCCGTCGGTCCTCGAACTCCGGAGAGCCTCCATCCTGCTCCACCGGCCGCACCGCTTGCTTGCTTCAAATCCAGCTGCTTCAGGATCTTCAAAAGCCGGAATCGCCATCCTCGAACTCCGGCGTGGGGAAGTCGCCCACGGCAGCTGCACCGAGCTGCGAGCGCGACGGAGGTAGTAGATCCACTGCGGAACTCCACCGGAGCGCCGCCGTCGAAGGGGAAGATCACCACCTGCAAAACTCCACTCCGGCCGCGCCACCGCCTTCCCGACGCCGCCGGCTGGAACCCCACACACACCTAGACTATGTACAGGCCGATATCCGCGGATTCCCCGCCCTCCCGCCGCCGGAGCGGCCGCCGGAGAGCGAGAAATCCGGCGAATCGCCGGCTGCGAGCTGGTACGCGCGGGTGGGTTCAGAAAATCGCCCCTCTCTACTGTGGATGGGGAAAGGTTCGGTCCAAGAACCTTCTGGCCGTGTAATAAATCAAGGGTTGTTGTCTGTGGTGCTGCTCAAATCTTCATCTACGTACATCAAGCTGACGATCTAACTCCAGCGTGTTACGTGACTTATATATATAGTAATTTGGTGAAGATTAATTACATATTTTCATCAGGAGTATGGTCATATGGGATGTACCTGTTCGTGTTAGTGAGAGGCCTTTTGCTTTGATGGGATTGAGTATGAACTCAACTCTCCTCCAGCTGGGCGTGAAGGGTTTATTGGTCGGTTTAGATACCATAGTGTCAGCAGCAGATGAAGAACGGTTCGCTGCACTGTTCATGTCTCGAGGTCCGGCCTACACTTTTTCGTTGGTGCTTGCATGCCATTTACCGGCCCGATATTGTTTTCCCTCAATATTGTCTAATTTTTTCCTCGATCTTATATATGGATATTGTTTTTTCTAACAATTAATTATTAACATTGTGTATAACATGTTGTCAAGACAGAGCTCAGGGAATCGTGCGTCAAGACGCACCCTAAATCTAGTAAATATTAATAATGAACATGGGATAATAATAAAACTAATATTATTGGCTCTATAGCATATCCCAACAGCTACTCCTTTCGATGGCGCCAATCTTGTGCCATGCGCGCAACTTTCTGCAGTTCCCAAATCTGGCTGCCAACAGTCACCCGACCGACGACGTGGATCAGAGCGATGCCCCTGTTGAAATGCCTTATTCCCCCATATTCGTCATATGTGGCGGGTGGATATGGTGTCAAGATGGCTCGAAAATTTGTTTGGCATGAGTTAGGAGAAAATCTTGGACATGCTATAAATGTCGCTTCTCTGAGTTCTTACCAGAAGATTATGGCTTCAGAATAGATGTACGCTTGGCCATCGTGTACGTCACAGTGTTTAGATTAAGAGTTAAATACACGGGCACCCATAAACTTGTCTTCGACGTGCAAATACCCACCCGAAAACCAGCAAAATGGGGTGGAGTAGCCCTTAAACTTGTTGGGATATTCATTTTTAGTCTAAATCGCTCACAAGTCGTCGGTCGGGTGACTGTTGGCACCATTTTACATTTTGGAACCATTTTCAAATTTGGAACCATTTTCAAATTTAGAACCATTTTAAAAAATTGTAACCATTTTCAATTTTCTGGTGCATGCAATGAAATTTTAAAAAATATAAGATATAATAGAGGCAAACCAATAATCTATTTATATATGTGGTTTTCCTAGTCCATTGATTATATGGTCCAATACATATATGGGTAGAACAACAAAGCTACATAGATATAGATGTAGTTCTATGTTTTTCTTATATCACCCTTTCACCCTTGTCTTTTGGACCACTGGAGTTCCCTTCATTGAACCCGTCGATCTTCTTTAATCTTCTTAAAACTGACTTACAGGTGACTGCAAAAGGAAGTTGACTATATGGACGAAAGGCATCATAAGGTCTCATATGCTAGAGGATCAGTACATTGTAATCCGTTGCAATGTGATACGAAGAAAGATATAATTATATAACTATCTACTTCAAAACAAGTAATAACAGAACTATAATGGAATATAAATCAGGCAACAAAATCAGGTGAAGTGATTTATCTAATAACGCTGGCAATAAATTTACAGATTGTTTGTCTAATACATATGAACTTTTGCCGATCTTTGGTGAGTACAAGGATAAAAGTAAGAAAATAATTGTAGCAGGGATCCAAAATAACACACCACCACCCTCACAATACACCTTAGGGTAACGAACGTCACCAGCCTTTCTTATATTGTCCTGATAAAACATTTATCGAGCTTGAAATAGGGGAAGGGTGAATTATAAAGCGAAAGAGAGCTGAAAATATATATGGTCCTGCAACCAGCCTAGAAGAGTATTGGGGTCATTTCCATTGCGTTGGGGACATTTTGTACAGATGAGCAATATTTGCCACTAATTCTCCAAGGGTTTCCATTAGATCATCGGTGTCAATTGACCCCACTAATTCTACCCAGCTCCACCCCTGCCTGCACTCTTTCTGCAGGCCTTTAGATCTTGCCATGGTGCAGAAAAAGGTAGTCCGGTCATAACTGACAAAAAAGTGTGCACATGAGTTCAGTTCACAGGCAGAAATTTTGAGCAACCAGTACATTTAGATATTTTTACTTACATCGACTATACCTAAGTGTGCACATGAGTTCAGTTCATAGTGATGAATTCATACATATCAATTCAGCTTCAGCCATCAAGTGCTCTTTGTACATGTATAGAATTTCTCGTCATTATATTGTAAAAATTGCCATCATGATTTTAGGGACACAGATTCATGAAAGAAATACGCATCAGGGTCACTTTTGTCCCACGAAATTCACAGCAGGTTGAGCTGAACCTAACCATCATTCAAACGGATAAAATCAACGTTTTTTCATGGAACATTGAACAAATAATTCTACAGAAAATATTTGATCCGAATTTAGCCATCGGTACCTCTTAGTACACTGGATCTGGATTTATTCAGTGCCAACTCTTTATACGATGTCTTCTCATCCCAGGTCTACCAATGGCAAGGATTGCAAACAGACTGAACACACACCTGATTTTAAGTGATAATACAATGATTTCGTTCTTTAGTGATTGTCTGGAATGGTTTCACTAATATCTGATCTTGCATAGTTTGGTACTACACATTAGAAGATGGAGATGGGCATGGAGGGCAGCAAGTAAGCTCTTTCTGCATATATGAGGTAATGTAATAAGGGTTCTGCTTCTGTGTACCCCCTTCCCCAAATTTAAAAGGGTAATTTAGTCTTTAATCATTAATTAATCACTAATTCGTTTTAACACTTCCGCTTCAGTCTCCCTTTTTTTTGTTAGGCGAGTCAGATTCGGCTCGAGCCGAGATCGGGAAAAAAAAAGAAAGAAATAGGTGGGCGGCAGGATTTGAACCTGCACAGAGGGCTACGTCTCATCATGTTAATTAAACAGAGTCAGACGAGATTTATACAAAAAATAGCGGGCGCGTTAACTGAATTTCACACGGGAAAGCTTCAGACTTCAGACGGCATGTGACAGTGACAAGATTTCCACCGTTTTTGGCTCTGAAATTGAGCATCAAATTATTCAAAATTAATTCTAAAGGATTACCAACATGAAATTTAAATATAGATAAACACATTTTCATGAAAAACTTTGATAATTACTGCAAGTGATTTTTTCGACCTATTAGAAATGACCCATTATCTTTTCCTACTATAGTATGACTAAATTAGGCATCCTTGACAAGTATTTTTATTTTTTGACAATTTTAACATATTATTATTGTTTGCTCAATAAGTATGCCGAAAAATGGTATTCTGGCATATGCAATGAATCTTCCGACAATTCGGACACCATTTCAAGTTCTAACATGCTTATATGCCCTACCCTCACACGCTGACACAGTCAATGAGCAAACTCAATTGAACTACTCCATTCGACGTCGGTACAACGAGTAGATGACGCTCTCCAAAAATATCATCATGGTTCGTCAATAATATGTGATAGTATGCGTCGGGACCACTTGAAAAAAGTGGACTCACATGCAACAGTCATAGCAATCTAGTTGTATACCTACTACCTTTGAGACATGTGGATCCAAATGTAATAATCATATCTATGTTGTATGTTGTGGGACCCACATAATAATTCTACGTCAAATTATTGTAGTCCTGTTGCATGTATCTAGACACGTTTTAGTATGTAGATCATATGCATCTTGCACTAAAACAAGTCTAGATATGAGTGCGACCGAAAAGTCTAAAACATCTTATATTTTGATAAGAAGAGAGTAGGTCCTATAAATATAAATATGTATCTACCAACTTTGAGACATGTGGACACACATACAACATACCTAGTCATTTTACCTAGCAAATTTGGGACAGGTGGACCCATAGGCGGACCCAGAATAATCCAAAGCCCGAGTAAACAGTTAATGTATAGGTTTGGCTTGCTAATTTCTTGCAAGGAAAATACACTGCACGGCCGGTCGGAAACCCGAGCAGCTGCCCGATCAACAGGGGCGCTTGATCCGCCATTTACCTTTGTGACATGTGGACCCACCTGCAACAGACCTAGCCATCTTTCCCTAGCACATCTGGGACATGTGGACCCACAAGGAACACTGATATCCATCTAGTTGTATATCTACCATGTTTGGGACATGTGGATCCACCTGCAACACTCATATCTATGTTGCATATTGTGGGACCCACCCTGCTATTTCTAGTTCAAGCTTCTAAGGCTGGTGCATGTGAATCTAGATGTCTAGTAGTTCATATTGATATGTATCTACTACCTTTGAAACATGTGGACCCACATGCAGCACCCCTTGTCATTTTGACGTAGCACTTCTAGCTATTTTTGCAGTGTTTTCATATTTTTTTAAAAAAATCATACAAAAATATTGGGAATAATGGCAAACCGGCAATTCTATGAATTTAGAGGTTGGATATTGTCTCCTCCAATTCGCTCCACACCTACACGAGAATATTAGGATCAAGTCGAACTTTTCGACTGGTCCTGACGCATAATATCATAGATTCTTGACGAACCGTGACGATCTCTCCATCGTGCGTTGTCTATCCCTTGGAACATCGTCGAAATTGGTAGACCAGTTTGTTTTTCTCATTGACTTTGTAAGGATAGGCCATAGAAGCACGCGATTACCTAAAATGGAGCCTCAATTCTCGCTAGATTCGCTGCACGTGAAAAAATACACTTTTTCGAAACATTTGTTGAGTAAAACAGAGTTTTATTTTTTGACAATTCCAACATATTATTTATTTTTAACTCAGCAAATGAATGGTTCATTTGTAAGTAAGTGATTTTTTCGACCAGCTTGAAATGACCAATTCTTTTTCCCATATGCATTCGGTCAAAATTGATAGGGGTGTTGCATGTGGGTCCATATGTCCCAAAGGTAATAGATACATACTTATATATATGACCTACTAGACATTTGGATCCACATACACCAGCCCTAAACTGTTTGACCTAAAAGTATCATGTACTAAAGATGGTAGATATATAAATAGATGACTATCAGTGCTGCATGGGGTCCACATTTCTCAAATGTGCTAGATCAAGATGGCTAGAGTTGTTACATGTGGGCCCGGGTCCACATTTACCAAAGTAGTAGATACATACCTATACAAACTACTAGACATTTAGATCCGCATGCACTAGCACTAGACTACCAACCATTTAGACTTGTCACAAAATAAAAGTTCTGTCAAGGATGCCTAATTTGATCATACTATAGTAGAAAAAATAATGGGTCATTTAGAGCAGGTTAAAAAAATCACTTGCTAGAATTATCAAGTTTTTCATGAAAATGGATTTCTCTATATTTCAATTTTATGTTGGTATTTTTGTGGAATTAGTTTTGAATGATTTGGTGCTAAATTTCAGAGTTTAAGAACGTTTGAAATCCTGTCGCCGTCGCATGCCGTTCGAAGTCCGAAGCTTTCCCATGTGAAATTCAGCTAACATCGCCCATTATGTATATATACTAGGTAAATTTGCGCGGCGATGCCGCGCGTGTGTGGGTAAATTTCAAATTTGGAATTGCGGGCATTTAAGTTTGTTGAATATTTGGAAATTAGTGAAATTTAAAGAGAGTTTACGTTTGAAAGGTTGTTTAGATTTTCTTGGAAAATTGTTCAAAATGGGAAGTTATTTAGATTCGAGTTGTTTTTACGTGTGTGAAATGTGTAGGTTCGAAAGGCATCTATAATTTTGAAAAAACTTGATGGATTTCAACATTTCAAATTGCATCACGTGCAGCCCACATCAATTTTTTTTAAATCCAACCAAAATATTAAGCGCACACTTCTCTTTAATTTACCCGATTTCCCGCGTCGGATAACTACCTAAAAAGATTTCACCTAAAAAAATCAGGAAATAAGAAGTTTACTCTTCAAACTCCATAAGTTCACCATGTTAACCCTTTGTTTATATTAGTTTAAAATCGGGGTCTAGAGTATGTTTAAATATTCAGTGAATTGAAAAATCAAAATATAATTTCATGTTGGCATTAATTTTGTATTTTAACTCAATGTTCAAATATATTTGGATTGTCGCATAAGTAGCTACTTTTTTTTTTGACGTGAGCATGTTAGCATATAGTTTTTGGGAGCAATGTTAAAGTATTTTTTCTTTAAGCAAATTAAAATGTTCGAATATGTGTTTTTTTTTTGAATTAATATTCAAGTTATGTCTAGAAATGAGTGGAAGCGTCATTTACTGAATTGATTTCCATATTTAGATAAAGCTCATCTAAATTTCGTCAGAAAATATTTACTAAATTGAAATGATCAATTTAAGTCCGTAGCTTGAGAAGTGTATTGTGTGAGCATTTGATAAGTTGAACTCAACATATTTAGAGGGAGTGCATTTGTTTTTTGTCAAAATATTCGCCAATTCAAACTAAATAAGGTTGTTTGTTTTTTTAGCATAAATAGTTAGCATTTTTTTTGTTGATTTGTTTTTACATAAAAGTCCATGTGTTCCTAAGAAATCGCGAGCAGGTCCCTCACAGCGTTGAAAGTTGGACTGCGGGTTATTTTGCTGAAATTGCGAGGGTTGTTTTGCAAAAGTGTCACGGGCCTGCGGTGCGTACCGTCGGATCGGCGACCAACGGCCTGGATCGCGCTACTGTGCTACTGTAGCGGGCACAGTGTTAGCTACAGTAGTACAGTAGCGCGGAGCGCTATCAGGCCGCGATTTTGCTCCAACTTAATATATAGAGGTAATGATCTCACCTGTTTTAATCACAAAACGGGACGTAGGCTCGGCTCCCTCTATGTCCACTGGAGACGAAGGTTCAAATCTCAGCGGCCGCAAAATATCTTTATTTTTCCCGGACTGGACTAGATATTTCCCAGACTCACCCGAGCCGAACTGAGCTGTCTTAGAAAAAGGGGGACGGAAGCGGAATTCTTAAAACGACTTTAGTGATTAACTAGCAAACATGCCCGTGCGTTGCAACGGAGTGAAAAAAATAAATTTTGGTCAAAAAAATATTGGTGGAACCAAAAATTACCCCGAAATCGATCGACCCATGTAGACCAATTTATTTTTCTACCCAAATGAGCATCAAGTTGAGGCAACAGTAAAAATACATCTAATCAATAAGTTTTCTCTTACCTATCACTGGGGCAGCCTAAAACTGAGTACTTTTGATCCGGCAAGACGCGCACGAAACAAAATTTAGTTTAACTACCAAATTGGCCCACATTCATCTGCCATAGATCTTTTTGGGAATTAGATTTTTTATTTATTTTCTTTCCACAAATATTCCCTATTGACATTCTACAAAATATTTAAATACACCTACCCTACCCTATATGCTCTATGAAGCTTCAACGTGGATCCGCCACTGCATTTTATGATCCGCAGTTTGTCCACCTTTATTTTTTCACTTCTTGGTGCACTACATGGTCTTGATCCACCGGGTAAAATTGTTAGTGCATTGACCGGCCACTGTAGAGTAAGAAGTAAGAACAATTTTAATGTATCCAGCCAATTCCTCTGTGCAGACTGCTCCCAACGAGCCGGCTGTACGAAACATTCTTATGCAGCGAAAGAGCTGTACAATATCCGGAGTGCCGTGCTCGTGCATCACCAAAGCTTTGGAGTCGACGCTCTTGGAGGCGAGTTTTTACAGACATTGGGGCGTGCGTCGAAACCGTCGATCCGCCGGCGCCGCTAATCTGAAAAGGAAGATAGCTGTTGCTGGCAACTTCTCCGTAGGGTTTGTAGCATGGAGCGTCCATGATTTCTAGCTCCGTGGTTTTTCTAGCGTGTAGCGTCCATGACGACCGATGCGTGGGCGTGGAGCTAGCAGACATGACGTACCAAGGAAGAGCGACATACAAAATCAACAATGGACGAAACATTATGGCGATCGGAATCTGCGCATTGTGGGTGCTGCAGGGTTGGGATTCGCCGGTTGTTTATTTATGGGAGATGATCAGGAGAGTCCATGCTGGGTTCGACCTCGTTTCCATGGCCGGTTGGTCTCCTGGCTGGCTTCCAGAGCAGTCGAGGCGGACTTGGAGAGTCCGGCCTGACAGCCGCTTGTAGCGATCGGATCAACAACCAAATGACGGACCCAATCTGGTCTTTTAGCGATGTACAAGAGGATTTGATTTTTGTAGCGATCGGATCAACTACACCCTGATGGATACATTCAGTATCAGAAAGTCTAGAAGCAGATTAACTGATCAAGGGTGCTGCGGCATCATACAGTGGCGGCATAAAGAGGAGAGATTGCAGAGGATAGGATTGAGAGGCAATGCACACGGGTGGCAAAGGGTGGCTTAAAATAAGACGCCAGCAGAAACAGTGGAGGAGGCCGGCGCTGCAATCCATGGAGGAAACCAGCAGCAGGCGCTTGGGGAGGTCATCCAGGGGAGGCACGGCAGCGATCTCCATGGTGAGATGGAGTCAGACAGGTTGGACCATGGGTGATGGGGCTGCCAAGATCCATGGAGGCGCATATGGAGGTAGGTGCGGTGGAGTGGTCGCGGCAGAGAAGGGTTGCCTGCCTGCCTGGGAGGTCGCGGCCTCGCGGGAGACCGGGCTTCGTTCAGTTCAGAAGATGAGAGAGATCTGGGAGGACGACGCAGCGACGGGGACGAGTTGAAGCGGTATACGACTGGGATGGGTTGAAGCGGTATACGACTTATGGGTGGCAGTGGTGGGTAAATATGTGATTTGGTGGGAGGGTAAAATCGATAAAAAAATGACGTACCACAAGAAATCTTAATGCTTTTATTATTAGGTATAGATTAATGATTAAAGACCAAATTACCCCTTAAAATTGGAGGGTGGGGGTACACCGAAGCACAACCCATGTAATAATTCACCTGGCTTGCAGCCATTGCAAATGCTGAGGTGAATAATTCCGCAGTAAAATAAATTCAACCAAACACCAAGATTTAATGGAACAAGAAGATTGAACCAGGATGAACACAACCTGCAAAAACTTTATTTGGGATTTTAGAAACAGTGACAATTGAAATGTAGAAAATGGAGACTTCGCAGGGGAGAAAATCAACCTAGAAGAACATCATTGGACCTCGAAGTTGTGCTTGAGTAGAAGTGGTATGGCGAGAATTTGGGACAAAACATTTTATAGGGCAGGAGAGACATTAGGGATTTAGGGATAGTAACGCACCATCATCAGTAGGCGCTGCAGATTTGCAAAGAAGTGTGAGTGCACCACATGATGAGAGCAGCTAAAAAACACACATGTGCTGATAATAACGTACACGAGCCTCAAATAAACAAATTGGAAGAAAATTGAAGTGTGAGCGACGAAATCAGAGATGGAAGGATGTCACCACGGGCTTTGGGCCTTCAATCTGACCACAGCTAAGGAATTCGTAGAGAAGCAGCTGTCATTAGATGAAATCTATTAACACAAGGCAATAACTTTTTTTTAGACCTCTACTTCTAAAACCACAAACATTAGAGGCAATGAAAAAGTATGATCGTCCCGCATATGTTTTTTCTTGAGATTTCTGCATACAAATCCGCAATTTTGGTAAAAATATCTAATCATCGCATCTCATTTACTGAATATTATGAAATACACAACTTTACTTACAAAAATGTCTAGCAACACCCTTGTGCAGCAGGGCCTTGTACACAAGGCAGCAAATAAGTATGAAGTAGTTTAGCTTTCTGGCCAAGCCGCCTCCTTTCAGAGTTACTAACAGATCTCACTGGATAAGAAAAAGAAAGCTTCAATGATCGATATGGTTCACACAATTAGGCATCCTTTAGATTACTGGAGTAAGCATCCCCTAGATTATTGGAGTAGTATAAAAATCAAAGTAATCTAGGGAAGGGCAAGGTCAGTAACCTAATAATGTCACAAGACCATTGAATTCAGACACATGTAACTATAAATCAAACTGACATAATCACGTTCGTCAAGAGTGAACAAGAGCTCACCGGGAAAGGGGAGGAAGACAGGGGGCGATGACGCCTCCTCGTCCTGCAACCGTGCAGTGGCAGAACCACGAATTAGGAACTCCAATTTGCATCACGTACTCCCTGAACTCATGCCCCTCGCGCACAACCGTAGCCGTCGCCTCCTCTTTGTTGAATATATAAGCAATTTAGAAGTAGATTTAATCCACGAAATTGATAAACAGTTTATGACTAGAATAAACAGAATTAAACTAATCATGCGATCTACTATAACAGTAGAAAAACAGAACGAATCTAGAGCAACTACTACAAGCAGAAACTCTAGCAGCATATCAAACAGGAAGATCAAGAAAACGTACGATGCGGCAGCAGCAGCAGCGGAACCGGCGTCGCCCATGTCGTTGATGAGAGATTGGCGATGTCGGGGAAGAAGTCGTCGTTGTGGAAGAACTCGAAGCCAGTAGTCGCGCGAGTGCGCTCCCCAAAAATCTGATCGCCCCTCTCCCGTACAGGATCACAAGAGGCGGGGTTCCGGAGGCCTACTGTCCCTTCAACCGGTGCACGCCGGAAGACGGGATGGAGAAGATTTAGAATACGGCGATGCAATGTTCTGGAACTAGGGCAGCGAGCGACCATGTGTTGCGTCTATGTGCCAAAATTGGCTTGGTTCGGTTTTATATAGTGCAGGTTGGGAGTCAAAGCATTCCTCATAAACGCGTCCGTTTATGATTTAGAAACTGCCGTATTAAACACGTCCGTTTATGAATTAAAAACGGTCACAATAAACGTGTTTGTGAATCGGAAACGGCTGTATTAACCGTGTCTGTTAATGAATTAGAAATGGCCGTAATAAACGTGACCGTTACTAATTAATCAATGACTCATTAATTTTCCCAATTAACAAAATATAATAATGTGCCAATGAGAATTTCTGAATTTATCTTGGGCTAGTAAATACTAGTAAATTCCAACACTCTTTGCCGCCACCGCGAAACCCTAGTTGCATGCTGCCGAAAAGCGGAGGGTCGAGCGCAAGAGGGTCTGGAAACGGAGAGGCGCGAGACGGGATGTGCCGACGGGGCGACGGGGAAGAGGGAGCAAAAGCGAGGGCAACAGCGCACATACGATTCGTCTAGGTGGCGGACTCGTGAGGAGAAGGAAAGGTCGTGACGAGAGCGAGCAATTGATGTGCTTGAGATTTTATCCCTTGGTGAACATATGGTGCAAAGCCCAACTAACCATAGTGGGCCAATTTGATACCCAGAGGAGCATCATAGGGATAGCTGGGCCGATACGGGATTGGATGGCCGGAAACGGTTACATGAGATAATCGGACGGCCGAAACGTGCAGGTTCGTGAGAGTAGGGTGAGAAGCCTCCTAGATGGATCAGTTTTAATATCCCTAATTGGCATTAATATAAAAAAAACAAAAGAAACTATGATGAAGCAAGTTACGGAGTATGTTGTCAAGGTCATCTATACCTAATAATAAACGTGACCGTTACTAATTAATCAATGACTCATTAATTTTTCCAATTAACAAAATATAATAATGTGCCAATGAGAATTTCTGAATTTATCTTGGGCTAGTAAATACTAGTAAATTCCAACAATCCCCCACAAAGTCTCATTGGCTCATATCTCATCATTTAGTTCCAAAACATTGTTTTATATACCGGTACTTAGTGGAGACTGTTAAATTGAACTTCCACTTAGAAACTTATGCTACACTAGATCACAACTTGGATAGTGGACTATGCCTTGAACTACAAGTTTGTTGCGACTTAGTTTCACACAAGCCCTTGACCAATACTGAGCTGCCGCAAGGCTTCCCCGCGGGTGGAGCTTATGCGTCATACTCCAAGACCTTTCATGAGTTTATTAAAGAGCACCCAACTCTCACGGACTGCGACGTTTAACAGTCAGACTCATATAGGTGTATTCCTCAAGAGATGCTCTGCAGGACAACATCTCCGCTTATAAAAGTAAGCCACTTGGAATACATTAAGATAAATATCAACCTGCCATACAGAATAGAAGAGTATTGCATCTTCATGGAGTGGGAAATATAATATAAGGATACTCTCCTCTCAGCTGCCCAACAGCTTGTCTCCCACTTCTAATTCACGGGATCTCCGATCACATAGAGTAGGTTACCACTGTGGACAACTCATACCGTGGGTCTCAAACCCATCTCCCTCGATGCACTATCTATCACATTACGTGATAAACCCTTTGTGAAGGGATCTGCCAAATTCTTAGACGTTTGGATATAATCCAACGCAATGACTCGGAGTTCTTTAATTTTCGGACAGATTTCAATCTCCTCTTCACATGCCTTGATGACTTCATATTATCCTTAGAACTTTTAATCTTGTGTATCACAGTTTGATTATCACAGTTCATAAGGATAGCGGGTATTGGTTTTTCAACCACAGGTAAGTCCATCAAAAGCTCTCGAAGCCACTCTGCTTCAACAGTGGCTGTGTCCAACGCTGTGAGTTCTGCTTCCATAGTTGACCTCGTTAAGATGGTCTGCTTGCAAGACTTCCAGGAAACAGCTCCACCACCGAGTGTAAACACATAACCACTCGTGGCCTTAATCTCATCAGCATCAGATATCCAATTTGAATCACTATAACCCTCCAGTACCCTCGGGTATCCAGAGTAGTGAATTCCATAGCTCGCAGTGCCTTTTAAATAACGCATAACTCTCTCGAGCATGCCAATGATCATCTCCCGGATTAGAAACAAACCGGCTCAACTTGCTCACAGCAAAAGAGATGTCAGGCCTCGTGGCACAAGCCAAATACATAAGCGAGCCAATAATCTGAGAATATCTCAGTTGATCTCTAGCAGTCTGTTGATTCTTTCGAAGCAACACACTAGGATCATATGGTGTCGGAGAAGGCTTACAGTCGTCATACCCGAATCGACTCAAGACCTTTTCCACATAGTGAGACTGAAGCAGTGTAATCCCACCATCACCATCTCTCAGCAGCTTGATGTTCAAGATAACATCGGCTACTCCTAGATCCTTCATCTCAAAGCAACGAGATAAGAAATCCTTAACCTCCTTGATTAGATCAAGGTTGGTTCCAAAGATCAGTATGTCATCGACATACAGACAGAGAATAACTCCCTCGCCCCCACCATAGCGATAGTACACACATTTGTCAGATTCGTTTATAATGAAACCTGCAGCAGTTAAAGTTCTTTCAAACTTTTCGTGCCATTGCTTAGGAGCTTGCTTAAGGCCATATAAGGACTTCAACAACTTGCACACCTTTGCTTCCTGACCAGGTACTACAAAACCATCGGGCTGATCCATGTAAATTTCCTCGTCTAACTCTCCATTTAGGAAAGCTGTCTTCACGTCCATTTGATGAACGAGAAGCCCATGCGAGGCAGCCAATGAAAGTAGCACTCGAATCGTGGTCAGTCTAGCCACAGGTGAGTAAGTATCAAAGAAGTCTTCACCTTCTTTCTGGGTATAACCCTTGGCCACAAGCCGGCCTTGTACTTCTCAATAGTACCATCAGGCCTAAGCTTTTTCTTGAACACCCACTTACATCCTACAGGTTTACACCCATAAGGACGATCAGTGACTTCCCAGGTTCCGTTAGCCAAGATGGAATCCATCTCGCTACGAACAGCTTCCTTCCAGTAGTCAGCATCAATAGATGCATAGGCTTCTGAAATGGTACTAGGGGTGTCATCAACAAGGTACACAATGAAATCATCACCAAAGGACTTTGCAGTCCTCTGTCTCTTGCTCCTAACAGGAGCTTCATTGTCATCCTCCACAGGGTTATCAGTGTGTTCTATCGAAATGGTAGGTTCAGGAATAACAGCTAATTCCTGACTAGATGTGCTAGGTATCTCCTGATTTGATGAGCTAGGCATACCCTTCATGGAAAGATATCCTCAAAGAAAGTCGCATCCTTCGACTCCATAATCGTACCAACATGAACGTCGGATACCTCAGATTTGACTACCAAAAATCTATAACCAACGCTATGAAAAGCGTAGCCCAGAAGAACACAATCCACGGTTTTTGGTCCAAGCTTGCGCTTCTTGGGAATTGGAATATTGACTTTCGCCAAACAGCCCCAAGTACGTAAGTAAGAGAGTTTCAACTTTTTCCTTTCCCATTCCTCAAATGGAGAAACAGTTTTATCTTTTATGGGAACTCGGTTTAGGACATGACAAGCTGTCAATAGAGCCTCCCCCCACCATGCCTGAGACAGTCCCGAAGTGTCTAACATGGCGTTAACCAAATCAGTTAGAGTTCGGTTCTTTCTTTCAGCCACTCCATTTGACTGAGGCGAGTAGGGAGGCGTCCTCTCATGTATTATACCATGTTCCGCACAAAACGAATCAAATTCATTGGAAAAATATTCTCCACCACGATCAGACCTTAGCCTTTTAATCTTTCGATCAAGTTGGTTCTCTGCTTCAGCTTTATAGTTTTTGAAGTAGTTTAAAGCCTCATCTTTTGTTTTCAGAAAATACACATAACAATATCTAGTGGAGTCATCAATAAGCGTCATGAAATATTTCTTTCCGCCTTTTGTCAACACGCCATTCATCTCACAAAGATCTGAATGTATAAGTTCCAGTGGCGCCAAGTCTCTTGCCTCCGCAGCCGTATGAGACTTGCGAGGTTGCTTAGCTTGCACACACACTTGACACTTGGAACCTTTGACAGTAGTGAATTTCGGAATTAAATCCAAATTAGCTAGCCGCGTCATGCAACCAAAGTTAATATGACAAAGTCGTGAATGCCAAACATTATATTCAAATTCGTGACAAATATGATTAATAACTTTGGTGCAAATATCTGACAAAGATAGGCGGAACAAGCCTCCGCACTCATAGCCTTTACCAACAAATTGTCCATACTTAGATATTACAACTTTATTGGACTCGAAAACCAACTTATAACCATCTCGACACAGAAGAGATCCGCTAACGAGATTTTTATTGATGGAGGGCACATGATGAACGTTCTTCAGGCGCACGGTCTTCCCCGAAGTAAACTTCAGATCGACCGTACCAACACCACGAACAGAAGCATGTGAGTTGTTCCCCATCAGCACGGGAGAAGTCCCTGTGACCTGGTAAGAAGAAAACATGGAAGCATCAGCACAAACATGTACATTGGCACCAGTGTCAATCAACCATTCAGGAGAATGACAAACTGAAAAATGGTAGGAAATATACCGTACCCAGATTCCTTCATCTCAGTGTCGCCGATGACAACATTGGCAGTCTTGCCGTTGTTCTCCGATGTGCGAAGCTCATGGCGGTTAGGACAGCGAGGTGCCCAGTGATTCGGATCACCGCAAACATGGCATGCTCCCTTCCTTGGCTTATTGTTGTTCTTCTTGAAGTTGGTAGACTGTGAAGGCTTGTGCCTATCGTCAGACTTGCCTTTACCCCAGATTTGTTCTTGTTAAACTTGGGCTTGTGGGGCGGCTGGTAATTCTTCTTCTGTACCACATGGGCACTAGAACCAGCTCAGCAACTCGAGCACGTGTATCCTTTGCTCTCGCCTTCTCTTCAACATCAAGCGACCCAATGAGATCCGAAACGGAAAACTCTTGTCTCTTGTGTTTCAGAGAAGTAGCAAAGTTGCTCCACGAAGGTGGAAGCTTGGCGATAATGCCACCGGCAACAAACTTGTCCGGTAAATTACACTTAAAGTGCTCAAGTTCCTTAGCGAGTGACTGTATCTCATGAGCCTGCTGTACAACAGAGCGCTCATCAGTCATCTTGTAGTCATAAATTGCTCCATGACGTACAGCTCGCTGCCAGCATCCGAGGCACCAAACTTGGCCTCGAGCGCATCCCACATGTCCTTGCCGTTATCAAACGACATATACGAGTCCACAATGGAGTCGTCAAGAACACTCAGAAGGGCACCCTTGAAAAGGGTATCGAGCTTCTCAAAAGCTTCCAGTTGTTCAGCATTGAGATCGCCGTCAGGCTTGCCTTTGGTGGCAGCATAGCAGTTACTGTTTTGAAACCAGTAAACTGCTCTCATACGCCACCGTTTATACGGTACCCCTTTGAAGGGAAACGGCCTCATAGACGCGAGAAAGCCAGGCGCAGCAAATTGCCTATTATCAGGTTTTTGGATTGTTGAATATATAAGCAATTTAGAAGTAGATTTAATCCACGAAATTGATAAACAGTTTATGACTAGAATAAACAGAATTAAACTAATCATGCGATCTACTATAACAGTAGAAAAACAGAACGAATCTAGAGCAACTACTACAAGCAGAAACTCTAGCAGCATATCAAACAGGAAGATCAAGAAAACGTACGATGCGGCAGCAGCAGCAGCGGAACCGGCGTCGCCCATGTCGTTGATGAAGAGATTGGCGATGTCGGGGAAGAAGTCGTCGTTGTGGAAGAACTCGAAGCCAGTAGTCGCACGAGTGCGCTCCCCAAAAACCTGATCGCCCCTCTCCCGTACAGGATCACAAGAGGCGGGGTTCCGGAGGCCTACTGTCCCTTCAACCGGTGCACGCCGGAAGACGGGATGGAGAAGATTTGGAATACGGCAACGCAATGTTCTGGAACTAGGGCAGCGAGCGACCATGTGTTGCGTCTATGTGCCAAAATTGGCTTGGTTCGGTTTTATATAGTGCAGGTTGGGAGTCAAAGCAGCCCTCATAAACGCGTCCGTTTATGATTTAGAAACTGCCGTATTAAACACGTCCGTTTATGAATTAAAAATGGTCACAATAAACGTGTTTGTGAATCAGAAACGGCTGTATTAACCGTGTCTGTTAATGAATTAGAAACGGCCGTAATAAACGTGACCGTTACTAATTAATCAATGACTCATTCATTTTCCCAATTAACAAAATATAATAATGTGCCAATGAGAATTTCTGAATTTATCTTGGGCTAGTAAATACTAGTAAATTCCAACACTCTTTGCCGCCACCGCGAAACCCTAGTTGCATGCTGCCGGAAAGCGGAGGGTCGAGCGCAAGAGGGTCTGGAAACGGAGAGGCGCGAGACGGGATGTGCCGACGGGGCGACGGGGAAGAGGGAGCAAAAGCGAGGGCAACAGCGCACATACGATTCGTCTAGGTGGCGGACTCGTGAGGAGAAGGAAAGGTCGTGACGAGAGCAAGCAATTGATGTGCTTGAGATTTTATCCCTTGGTGAACATATGGTGCAAAGCCCAACTAACCACAGTGGGCCAATTTGATACCCAGAGGAGCATCATAGGGATAGCTGGGCCGATACGGGATTGGATGGCCGGAAACGGTTACATGAGATAATCGGACGGCCGAAACATGCAGGTTCGTGAGAGTAGGGTGTGAAGCCTCCTAGATGGATCAGTTTTAATATCCCTAATTGGCATTAATATAAAAAAACAAAAGAAACTATGATGAAGCAAGTTACGGAGTATGTTGTCAAGGTCATCTATACCTATAATAATAAAAAAGTATTAAGGTTTCTTGTCGTACGTCACTTTTTTGTACCGATTTTGCCCTCAACAAATCACATATTTTACCCACCACTGCCACCGGTAAGTCAGAAAAAACGTTTGGTTTCGTACATCTCGTGTGTTTTCCTTCGCTTGGTATGTACCGCCGATTGATCGTTGGGCTTGAGTCGGCCAAGAGCCATCGCTGCGCACGCTACCGTGTCCTACTCAAATTTACTAATCGGCCAACATCCATCGGGCAAGATGCATTGCACTGCTTTTCAAATATGGGAGAGATCGACTGCCCCGCATCAAATCGACACAAAACTTTCGATCGAATCGAGCGAGCAGCCAGGGACCGTCCTGGCCGACCCGACGACTCGCAACACACAAAATCCCTCCCAGCTAGGGATGATCCCAACGCTGGATCTGACGGGCATCAAGGCTGCTGCGACGAGCACCAAGAAGCCGCCTGCAGAGTCATTGGGAATCTGGTGCAAGTGCGGGTACGACACGTACATGGTTCCGGCCTCCCGGAGCTCGACCAGCGCACGGAGTTTGCCGTCGACCGTGCCGCGGCGAGGGCCGTCGAGAGCGAGGCGTTCATGGAGGCTACCAGGAACAAGCCACATACAGGGCTTGGGTGAGGAGCTTCCTCGCCGGCGGCGGCTGGTCCGCCTGACGTTCCAGGACGAGAATAGATGGCCTCCGGTGTTGCCTCCGGACAACGTTGATTTAGGCCACGACTTCAGGCGACATGGAGGGAGCCAAATCCGGTAGAGGTCGGTGCCGCTTATCTCTCTTCTGGCGCCGGCCATCTGGCCATCCTTCCCCAAGGTACGACGCTCGAGCTCGACAGAGAAGATAAGAGAAGACGTAGGGTGGGAGGTGGCGTGATGTCCATCGCTCCCTGGATGTATATATTACTTTCTTAATCTGCAAAATATTTCCATCACACTGATCACCGATGGACCTTCAGCGTGTATTCAGTTCGCTGCCTTCGATCTAGAGTGCTTGCAGTGTTCAGATCTCAAAAAATAGCTGTATACGGAGTAGTACATTAGTACAGAAAAATAGCTGTATACGGATTAGTACATTAGTACATCGTGGATGTATCCTGCAAAATCCCTGGATGTATTACATACAATCTAGATACTGTATGTGTGTGCTAGAAAAGAATGGTACAAATCCAATGAAGCCCAATTGCTCATTGATGAAATCTGACAAATTTATTTATTCAGCCCGGATGCTTTGCATAGGACCATAACTGCATCCTAAAAATTGCCTGAAAACTATATAAGAAAACGTGGTCACAAATAGCATATGGAAGAAATACAAGGTACATCTTTTAATATAAAATGGGACAGCTTCATAAGAAATCAACATAGTTGGGGTTGTTTTTCAAAAATGTAACTCATGGTGTATCTCCTTGGTAATTACAAGAAATCAATAAATAAAGATCGATGAAATTTGGAGGACGAGGATTGGAGATTCCATTGTAATGGCTGTGCCTTCGTTGGCGAGGGTAATTTTGGGCAAATTTTGGACCACGCCAGTTTTTCACCCAAAAGTTTACTTCTTTTTCCGTTGCAACGCACGGGCATGTTTTGCTAGTTAATTTTAAGGTCTAATGTTTAGACCTGCCTTCAACAAATAATCCAGTGCTCACGTCATCAAGATTTTTTCTCTTCAACGTACTTATTATCAAGCTTTACCTGTAGCTTTTGGAGCGTCCTCTTGCAGCAGAAACTTCATTTGTGTTATCCTCTTTGACTTCTAGCAGAAGTGAATCACATTATGACATCAGCACAAACCAGAGTCAAATTTACATCACTTAGTTGCATTGATATGGTGTGAGAAGTCTTATAAAAGAAAAGGAACTTTACTATCAGGATGGGCGGCTTTATATCATGAGTTAACTGTAGTCAGTGGATCTATTGTTTAGCACTTGGGAATATCATAACTGCACGGGATTTTCGCCGTTCTTCAGATCTGGCGATCGAGATCAGTTTCTCGTTGTGTCGCTGGCGTTCGTGGTTATCCGCGAGGACGCTGGCGGTCTGGGCGTGGTGGTTCTTCTGGAGCGAGGATGTTGGTCCGGAGGTGGTGGATCTGTCGTTCTTCTCCGACTTCGTCGATAAGAGGCGACAAATCTTGGTCCAAAACAGCACGGGGACGTCCCCCGGTCGACGTGCCTCAGCGACATGTGCCTCGCTGCGTGCAGCAGGCCTGTTCATCGACTCACAAAGCCTCGTTGGTGATGGTGCTTTCTCGGATCTTGCAATGGTGGAGGCTCGGCGTCTCTTCCGGCGTTCGTCTCGGCGGCGCTGGAGTTGAGCGGCGGCCACTCGCTACGGTGGTTGTAGGAAATCCTAGCCATCGTTTTGTATTTCTCGATCTCTCAGGATTTTATCTGCAACTTCAGGATAATCATTTTATCCCAGTCTGTCTTTTAGTTTCCGCATGTGTTGCATATTGTAACTTGATTTTCAATTAATGAAATATGTGGTTCCTCTCAAAAAAAAACTGAACGGGAGGAGGCAACCCTCCACATTCTCTTGTATGTAAGGTTATTACCAGTGGATATCTTTAAATAGCAGGAATTATTTATCTATTATAGTTTGAACAAAGTAATACACTGCAGTTATGTATCCCTTCCTACGGCCACTCTTATAACAGAAACAGTATTCCTTTATGTACAGGACGCAGTCTACTGCCTGAGGCAAGTATTATACTGATTAAGACTTTGAGTTGTTGTTGCAAGATTATAGGAAAAGTTTTTTCCAGAGAAGATTAAGGGGGGAAATCAGAGAAGATTAAAGGAAAAGTTGACCAGATAGATTGCACCAGGAAGGCATCATAAATTTGCAACCAAATATGTTGAATACAAAGTTCTAGCAGGGATGGTTCAGGAGATTGGTATTACGAGGCAATTTGCAATGCTATGGATGTCCCTGATTTTTCATCGACGCTAATCAGAATTGATAATAGTAATCAACATGGACTATTTTATTACCCCTATATTCTAAGCTAATTCGAGTGGAACAAAAGGGGATAACCTCTGTTTTCCCGTTGTGACAGACATCAACAGGGCAGCAGTTTCAGCCTTTCTTGCTGCAGAGAAGACGTGAGACAGCAACAGAAGAGTAGTTTTAGTTATTGTGGCATGCAGGTACCCGGAGTACGGTGTCACGGAGGGGATAGCTAATCGGCGTGTTTTAGGCAGGGAGACGGCGGCACCTGAGTGGCATGGTGATGGGGGTTAGGTCCCGATCTTCACGGATTTGGGGCGGATGAACGATGAACACAAAGAACACAAGAGGGGAAAACTCACAAATTGGATAACTAGCAAAGCAACACGGACGAAATCAACCGGTAACAAGTCCCCAAGGGCAGCCCCGATTCTCAATCTCCAAGCAACCTTACTCTTAGGATTGTTCCTCTTACGGTCAATCCAACCGATCCAATCTAGTCACTGAAAGATGAATGATTGGCAAGTAGCTGAAGGGGATCGTAGACAGAAAACAAAAAAATTCCTACCGACGATAACCAGAAACTAGCCAAGATCTATAACTATGCAGATATACTATACGGAGGAGAACGGAGTACATACCCTTATAGATCGAAAACGGGATTACGTTCCCACACAAACGTTGTCGATGAAATCGACCGACCTCAAGGTCGTGTAGAGAAAGAAGACAACTTCCAGTGCCAGCCGTGTAGCACCTCGTAGTTCCACACACGTATGGTGTAGGTGACGACCTCCGGGCTCCAGATCCAGCAGAGCAGCGGAAGCGGAAGATTGGATCTAGTAGCACGGCGGTGTGCGTATAGTGGAGAGACTTCCCTCCTCGTACGCAGCTCCGGAAACGGAACCACGCTCAAGGTAGGAGAGAAGAAGAAAGAGATGGGATGGATTTCCAAAGGCAAAGGGATCCCCTGTTTAAAGGAGGAGGGCTGCCCACCCCGCTGGCTAAGCCATGTGGGACTATTCCCACATGGCTCGGCCAGCCATGGGGGGTGCGCCGGCCCTGGTTGGGCCCCATTCGGCCCAGCCAGGCCGGCTGGCCCTCCCCTCTTTTTTTTCTTTTTCCCTTTTGGAGTTTTTCTCTAATGGGTCTCTAAGGCCCATTTAGGTTTAATGCCTTTAAAAATTCAAAATTAATTAAATAAAATATATTTAATCATTAATAACACTTATTAATATTAAATACATATTATTTAATTTATTTAAGCTTCGAAACATATTTCGTAGCCCTCCGATCAACATTGGACATGTCCCGGAACGCTTCCGGAGTTTTCCGGTTTCTTTCTGTCATATCCAATCTAATTAAAACGTCACCTACCCTTAAGTGTGTTACCCTATGGTTCGGGATCACTCCAGACATGATCGAGACACACGTTCTCCGATCAATGACTAACAGCGGGATCTGGATACCCATGATAGCCCCTGTGTGTCCACGAATGTCTTTTTATCGTTTGAACCTTTAGACGTCCAGTCTCATCCTTTTGCCTAGCGATACTTAGATTGTCCGAGCATCATTCTCTGGTATCACGATTACCGAGCATGATCTCGTCATTGACAAATCTATCTTTACTCGTCTGTGATATTACATCCCCGCGACCTAGTCACATGCTTGCATGCTCATTGATGTAATCTCATCGAGTGGGCCCAGAGTATCTATCCTGCTAGGCGGATTGGCAAATCCCGCTCTTGATCACTCGCCTCTACCGCTTCCTTCGGATACCCGAAAGTGCCACCTTTATTGTCACGCTATATAAGACATGCCGTTTGATGCGATCAAAGCACCTTCCAGAAGCAGCGATTTGATATGATCTCACAGTCGAAGGTATGAGCACTATGTTTCTATATCTTTTGGGTATGTCCACCATGTCATTCACCCAATGACATGACTCCGTTGTCGACTGACGTAATTGTCCATGATCAGGAAACCTTGATCATCTGTTACCCAACGGACTAGTTAAAAAGAGGTACTAGGGACCTTGTTGTTTACATACCACACGTGTATTAATGTTTCCGCTTAATACAGTTATAGCATGGTACAAAAACATATTATGAACAATTGAGATATGATAAATAAAATATCTTTATTAATTGCCTCGAGGGCATATCTCCTTCAGTCTCCCACTTGCACTAAAGTACAATTTAATCTAGTTTACAACTTGGTAAAAGCTTAACACCTATAGCAGTATGGTGAATGCTTGTCTCGTGGAAGAGGAATTCAATCAACAAATCTCCCACATTGAGATATGTATGTGCTTTGCAACACTTCTATGTCACCTAGTTTGACATCATCCCGTATCTTATGATAACGGTGAAATACATGTTTGTCGATGGAGTGAGACTCGAAACTTCGCGTAGCATGGGCCTTAAAAGTCTAAGAGATCTATTAAGGGAAACCACGCACGCTCAGGAAAACCGCTCAGTCCAATCACACTGGCTACTTCTGAAGTAGACATATATTCCTATACCTATGTAGATTATGCGACAGTGCATTCATATGCAACTTCACAAACTAACCATGTCATTCTTCAAAACAAAGGACTTCTCCTGTATGAGATTTCTAGTCGTATGGGGTAGTGTCATAACTTGCATCATCGTAACCTTTTACGGCAAGTTGTCTTTTCACTTTCATCCCATATAGAAAACATATCTTCAGTTCTCTTTAGACACTGGAGGATATCCTTAACGTTTGTTCATTGATCCATCCAGGGATCACTCTAGAACCCGTTCTTCAACCAAGAACTTGGGTGACACCAAGTCGAGCTTTCAGTATGATAGAATCTATGGCTGAGACATAGAAGATGTCGGACATCCATTTCTTCCAATAACTATCGCTGAAACGCCAAGATAAACTTAATATTTTACCTAGTCATACAAGTAAAAACCTTTTCTTCGCTTGTTCTATTCTGAAACATTTTAGAATCTTAACCTAGGAAAATATTTCAACCTAATGTTATTAAGCCCCTTTTGATCTATACAAATTATAAATCTAAAGCCTAATACTTTTAACTTCATCCATAGAAAATTTAATCACTTAAATAATCATTTATACTTTACTAGAGGATTTGTATCATTCTTAATATGTCACTACATATAAAATCAGGAATGACACCTAGGTCCCACTTAAATACGCCATCCGTATATAAGACCAGGGAATTTCTTTTATCTCCCACTCAAATATGTCATTCACATATAAGATCAAGAAAAGCTACTTAGCTCCCACTCATTTCTTTGTAAATGCAGGTTTCTTCAACTATTTTGGACGACTCCAAAATCCTTTGATCACATTATCAAAGTGAAGATTTCAGCTCCGATATGCTTGCTTCAGCCCATGAATGGAAAGCTGAAGTTTGCATACATGTCTAGCATCCTTAGGACCAACAAAACCTACTTGTTGTACCAATTACAACTATTCCTTAATGTTGCCATTAGGGAACACGGTTTATTTATCCATCCATCAATTTCTTAATTGAAAATAATTGCTAGAACAATCCTAAATAGACTTAGGCATCGCCACTTGAGACAAAATCTCGTTGTGGTCAACTTTTGAATTTGTCAAAACTGTTTTGGGACAAATCGATCCTTATAGACGGTTGCCTTTCCGTCAGCGTCTATTTTGTATAAAATCCATTTACTCTCAACGGCCTGGAGGCCATCAAGAAGATTTACCCAAGTCATTACTTAGCCTTTGTACATGGATTTTATCTCGGATTATATATGGCTCATAGCCAATTTTCTCGGACTTAGGTCTACCATCGCTTCTTTGTAGTTCGTAGGTTTGTCATGTTCCATTAACATGATGTTCATAACAAGATTGTTCTACCACATAGTGCAGAACGCATTCTCGTACGCATATGATCTTAGTATGAGCTTAGAGCATCATGATCATTATCATCAGCTCCCTCCCAGTTGTGTAGGTCGATACCGGAACCGTTTCCGTTGTGCCACTCTGATGTTCGGAGAGAAAGTTCATTAACTTCGTCTTGCTCTACTCTCTTTCCCACTTATGCTCTTTTGACAAGAAACTATTTCTTGAGTAAGGTATATTCCAGCAACAATTTTGTCTTTATTGTGAGACATGTACCCAACTAATTCTTTAGGTACACTACAAAGATTTATCCATTTTAGGTTTGATCATATCAAAACACTAAAATATCAAAACGACAATCTAGGCTAAAAGCCATGCCATCACTCATATGGTATTGCCTCCACGGATTTAGATGGTTTCCCTATTATCTAACATGAATGTTTTGTTTCTGCCATATGACTTCAATGATCACAATAATTCGATAAGAGATTTTATTCACCACACACTATTCAATAGAGTGTGATTATGACGTCTTAACACACCATAACATTGTGGTGTTCCATGCGGCGTAATTTGTGGAACTCTTTTCACAAGTCTTCCAATGATATGCCAAACTCATAACTCAAATCCTTGTTTCCTCGATCTGTATCGCAGGAATTTGATTTTCTTGTTAAGTTTATATTTCTTTCTTCACTCTAAACTTGTTTGATCTTATCAAACTTTTCAGACCAGCATTTCATTAAGTGGGTATCCATATATCTACTCAAATCATTGGTGAAGTTTACGAAATAATGATTTCCACTACACGTTAACGTACTTCATTGATCCACACACATCATTATGTATGATTATCAATAAGTTAAATGCATGTTTCCAGAAAACGGTGTCTTAGTTATTTTGCAAGTGTCAAAAGATCAAAATCTAAGGACTTGGAGGTCCATCTAAATGGAGCTTCTTAATGCATATAACATTGACATGACTTAAAACGTTAGTGCCACAATAATGTGGTGTCATTATTAAGTTTGTATCCTTTGGCATTAATGTTATAAATGTGGGAGCTACTATCATCTGGATTCATATATGAACACTTCATTCATAATCGGTGTATGATCATTAAAGATATCACTCATAAATGTAGGACAACAATTTTTTCACTGACAAATATGAATAATTGTCTCGCTAGAGGCAAGACACACTTATAATGATCATGCTAACAAGCGATCAGATTGAATTCGTTCAGATCCAAATTAATCAAAAATGGTAGATGCAGAGAGAGTGTCTATGGCCATTACAACATATTGTCTGCCATCATCAACACACATTGTCTCCTCATCCTTCCAAGCTACTCAAGCAGAAAATCTCGTTTTCATAAAACATGACTAGTATCAAAACTTAGTCACTGCTGCAAGTACTTGTTTAGGAAAAACATTCATAACTCGTATATCATATATACACTATCATCATTGATGACTTCCCGGTGATTCATTTCATCTCCATGGTTTTTCCAACACAACCAAGAATTCATGAAGGTGAACGATTCCCCTTGCATGACATAGTCTATGACAAAACATTTGCATCTGGCAATGTTGTCTGTCATCCAGTGATCGAGCTAAGCGAGGCGTCTCAATGTCATCAAGTATGACCAATGTTATCAAGTATGACTAATATCATCAAGTATGACCAACATCATCAAGTATGACTGCCACGTGCTCCTTTAATGCGAATGTTCTCTTCCATCTTGGTTGAGAACAAAACCTGATTTACGGTGGATACAGATCATCAATCTCAGCGACCATTCCAAATGTTCGCGATCTGTCAACACGCACCCACAGTTCATTCTCTATGGGAGAGATCATAGCATACACTGGACTATGATGAAATTATCCGCACAAAACTTGATAATCCAAATTATTCTTTTGTTAGCGGAATTTCTGGTTTTATCTCCTAGCGGGTTTTGTATCATGTAGAGCTAAAAGGTTTGAAACAAGGAGTATCCTCAAGCTATTGTATAAAACTATGAAGTTTGGACCCAACCTTTTAAGTTTCTCAATCGCAGGAATGCACCTAAGTTTAAAAGGTCTATCAAACATGTTATTATCTAAAAGGTTTTGCAAAACATAAAGACTTTGTTCATAATAAAATATGGGTTCAAGTTTTAATAAAATAAAACTACCAGAACTCCCACTCAAAACGAATATCCCTCTCTTCGTTTTAGTGATTACACGATCCTCATCCGATATACTATCCCCGATCGTCACGGCCTATAGCATACCTTCAAAGGTAGACATCGTTTATGTCAATCACAACAACTATGTGACTCGTGCTTAACCTTTCGATCACTATGTTCCGAGGCCATATCTGTACATGCTAGGCTCGCCAAAATAACCTATAGCGTATTGCTTGTGCAACGTGGCTGTCGTGTCTCGGGTGACGGACATCGGGAGTAGATGGTACCCCCTTTTTAGGTTCGGCACGGGGCACGAAGGAGGCTGGAAGACGCCTTACCCAGGAACAAGGTCATCAAGTTCTTCGTCGGGAGGCGAGGGCAAACAACACAGAAAGACACACGGAGTTACCCAGGTTCAGGCCGCCCGGAGGCTAAAAGCCCTACTCCTGCATGTCTGAATTGAGATGTTCATCATGGTGCAGTGTACAAGGGTGTTCTGGGGTGAACCCGGCAGAGTTTCGGCCGGAGGTAGACGAAGAGCAGATCCTGCCCTGGGGAGATCACCTCTCTCTCTACCCTCCGAACCCTAGTCTAGTCTTGCCTGAGCTCTGTCCTTCTTCCCTTCTTCTTTTTTTCCTCTCCTCCGGTGCCATGGTCCTCCTTTTATAGGCTAAGGGGATCCGACATGGGCACGCGAGTGGCGTGAAAGGTTTTGGCGGGAAAACCCCTCGGCGGTCTTTGGAGGAGACGTGGCGCCCTCTCCTCCAAGCATTCTCTGGAGGGTGGCGTGGTCGTCCACCCTTGGAAAAGGTGGGACGGACAAAGCCTGTCCGCCCCACCAACTACGCTCGTGGCAACGTCACCAGGGCGCGGCCTTCATCTTGGCGCCCAAGTCTTCCACCAGCTTCCAGCGAGCTGGCGATCTTATCCTCTCAGCGGTACGGATGGAGGACCCGGGGGCGCGCCTGACCTCCTGCCGGGCGCACGGACCCGCGGGTATCCCGCCTTGTTCTCCGGGCGAGGGGGTGACTGGTGGCTCTAGGTTAGTAGTGCCAGAAACAATTGCTTGTACGTCACACGTCAGTTGGGAACCCCAAGAGGAAGGTATGATGAGTTCAGCAGTAAGTTTTCCCTCAGTATGAAACCAAGGTTTAATCGGACCAGTAGGAAAACGAGGTTTGCTTCGAAGGTGTTGGTGGAGGAGTGTAGTGCGGCGCAACACCAGGGATTCCAGTGCCAACGTGGAACCTGCACAACACAATCAAACTACTTTGCCCCAACTTAACAGTGAGGTTGTCAATCTCACCGGCTTGCTGAAAACAAAGGGTTAAACGTATCGAATGGAAGATGATGTTTGTTTGCATAAAACAATAGAGAACAATGATTGCAGTAGATTGTATTTCAGATGTAAAAGAATGGACCGGGGTCCACAGTTCACTAGTGGTGTCTCTCCAATAAGATAACTAACATGCTGGGTAAACAAATTACAGCTGGGCAATTGACAATTGATAAGTGCATATAACATGCATGTGTGAGCTGTGGTGTCTACTATGAGATTCATTTGGGCATTACGACAAAGTACATAGACCGCTATCCAGCATGCATCTATGCCTAAATAGTCCACTTTCCGGT
Source organism: Poa pratensis (assembly GCA_947311845.1). Lineage (NCBI taxonomy): Eukaryota > Viridiplantae > Streptophyta > Magnoliopsida > Poales > Poaceae > Poa > Poa pratensis. The sequence continues at coordinate 61,918,672 of CAMZMU010000054.1, forward strand.
TAACATCCGTACCCCTTCCAGTATTAAGTTGCAAGCAACAGACAATTGCATTAAGTAATGTGCGTAATGTAAACAATACATTCATCCTTGAATAAAGCATTGCTGTTTTACCCCTAGTGGCAACAACACATCTACAACCTTAGAACTTGCTGTCACTATCCCAGGTTAAATAGAGGTTGAACCCAACTATCATGCATAAATACCCCCTCTTGGAGTTACAAGTATTCACGTGGCCAAGGCTTCAACAAGTAACGGAGAGCATGCAAGATCACAAATGACATAGACATGATAATATAATATTCAGCTCCACATAGGTATCAATATAAGTCAGATCCCAGCAAACACAACATGTAGCATTACAATAAGATGATCTTGATCATGATAGGCAGCTCACAAGATCTAAACATGATGGCACAAGTGGAGAAGACAACCATCTAGCTACTGCTATGGACCCATAGTCCAAGGATGAACTACTCACGCATCACTCCGGAGGCGGGCATGGCGATGTAGAGCCCTCCGGTGATGATTCCCCTCTCCAGCAGGGTGCCGGGAAGAGCTTCAGGAACCCCCCGAGTTAGGGTTGACGACGGCGGCGGCAGCGAATATGTTCTGGATGAAAGGCTCGGTGTTTTAGGGTTTTCGCGACTCGGGGAATAAATAGGCGAAGTTGCGATGTCGGCGGACCCCCGAGGGGCCCAAACCACACCCAGGCGCGGCTGTGGGCCCAGCCGCGCCACCTGGTGGTTCGGCCACCTCCTGGCACTTCTTCGTCTCTCCTTCGGACTCCGTGATGGTTCTGGAAAAATAGGGACCTGGCCTTTTGTTTCGTGCAATTCCGAGAATATTTCCAGAAGTAACTTTCTGAAACCAAAAACAGCAGAAAACAGGGAACTGGCACTGTGGCATCTTGTTAATAGGTTAGTCCCAGAAAATGCATAAAAGTGATACGAAGTGTATATAAAACATGTAGCAAATGGTATAATATAAGCATGGAACAGCAGAAATTATGGATACGTTGGAGACGTATCAGTGACCCCGGAAGGTCGCCTGGTCCTTAGCCGCAGAGCCTTGCTGTCGAAATTGTCGGGTTTCCTTGGGGTAGATGGGCTAACCCATCTGCTGTACTTGACTCCTTGCCTTGTCCATCTTCTTGGTGGGCCCCAGTGGAGGACCCACTTTGGCAGCATCAGGGGAACCCCATGTTCCACTGCTGCGACAGTAGCCCCCGGGATGGTCCCGGCGGCTCTTGCTCCAGCTACTGCCGGGGCTATGGCCAAAGAGTTGGCCAAAGTGGGTACCCGGCGCCTTGCCTGCTTTGCCTGAGGCTCGCCAGGGCAAAGTAGAGACGAGCCCTAGAGCTTTCTTGGACTTGGTCGCAGCGAACGTTGCGGTTCACATGGACGGGCAACGTCTATCTTGAATCCAACGGGAGGGAGCGCTTGAAGCGGAACGTCCCCTCGATCCCCGCGTCAGTCAGAGTAATGGGGCCGCGACGTGACGCGTGGGATGACTTATAAGCCACGCCTCGCAGTACTGTGGCCGTTGCTTCCCCAAATCTTCCGAAATCCCCAAATCGCCGCCACCGGAATCCGACTCTTCTTCTTCGCCGAGCGCCGCCCTCCTCCTCCGGCCGCCCGGACTTCACTTCGGAAAGTCCACTCTTCTGCCGCTCATGGCGCCTAGGCGCGAGAGGGGAGGAGTGCGGAAGGTGAAGCAATCCGTAGCAGATAAAGCGGCGATTGAAGCCTCCCGCGCCGCCGCCGCACTTCCCCCGAAGAGGGTGATACAAGATGTGTTCTCTCCAAGCGCGTATGCTGATGAGAAGAAGGTGGATCCTGCTCGCCGCGCAGTAGCCTTGGAATTTCGTGGCGCTGAAGAAGTGGAAATCCGTCCTGGAGAAGGTCTTCAGAGAGAAAGTGAAGTGGTCACCTTCCACAACTTTTCGGTGATGGGACTATTGCCCCCTTTTTCGTCGTTTTTCCTCGCCATCCTGGAGGCGTTCGGACTGCATATGCTTCATCTGCATCCAAATGCGGTGTTGATTTTGGCCTCCTTTGCCTATCTGTGCGAGGCATTCATTGGGGTAATGCCCTCGGTGGCCTTGTTCCGTCACTTCTTTGTTCCCCACCTGGGAAGGTCAAAGTGGATAGCCGGCGGGGTTACCTTTCGCCTCAGGAAGTCGTCGGCGCACCAATACCCAGCTGTGAAGCTTAACCCGGACTGGGGAGAGTGGAGGCACAATTGGTACTTCATTTCAGTGGGAGGCTTCAATCCCCACCTCCTGACGCCAACCTTCCCTGCCGAGCGTCTGGCCAACTCCATAGATAGAAGCTCCCAAGGTCCGGCTCTTGCCCCAATCATTGAAAGACTAGCCGAGCTCCGCAACCAAAGGCTGACATGCTCCGCCATTGTGGGTGACTTCATCCGAAGAGGAATCGCCCCGCTGCAGTACAGGTCACAGCCGCTGTGGAAGGTTCAGCCGAGGATTGGACTCCTCTTGCAGTGGAAAGAATGGTCGAGCAAGATGCTCTTTCTGCTCCCGGGTGTTCCTTTTCATCTTCCGCCAGAAGTTCTTCCCCTCTTTGAAGGCTCAGGTGCTGCGGTTGCCCGGATCCTCATGCCGGAATGCAACGCATTTGGGATTGCTGGCACCGAATTCCTGGATCCCCTTCCGGTTCCAGCGCAGAAAGTCGCACTGGGTCAAGGGTCTTCTATAGCTGCTGACTTGCTCGGCGGGGACGTTTCCCCGGAAGGTCCTGATCTGTCCGACAATGAAGCTGAGGAAGAACTTGCCCCGGACGAGCCTGCCGGGTGCGCGGATCTTGCATCTCCCCGAGAGGTGACGGAGGTTCAGACGAGGGTCGAGGGTGCAGCGATGGAACTGCTCCCAGAGCAGTCAGCGCACCCAATCCCACTTGACGAGCCAGAGTCGGAAGGTGACTCCGAAGCTCTCCCTCCTCCGCTCCTAGCTGCAGATGACGGTGCCGAGGAGAGCCTGTCGTTGCCGATCCTTTCCGATGCTTTGGAGGAAAGGAGCTGGAGCGTCCCCGGAGCCAAGCGGACTGATGACCCACAAGTATAGGGGATCGCAACAGTCTTCGAGGGAAGTAAAACCCAAATTTATTGATTCGACACAAGGGGAGACAAAGAATACTTATAAGCCTTAACAGCTGAGTTGTCAATTCAGCTGCACTTGGAAAAGCACTAGTAACAGGGGTGATGTGAAAGCAGCAGTAATATGAGAGCAATAGTAACAGTAACACAGAAGCAATGGTACCAGAAAATAGTTGCATGCGTGGAATTGACGGTAAAGCAATGATGATTACAGATGGACCGGGGTTCCCAGCTATCTACACTAGTGGTAACTCTCCAAGAACAAGTGTTGGGTGAACAAATTACAGCTGGGCAATTGACAGAATTATTATAGCATTAAGACAGAACATCCAGTCTATTAATCATACGTAGGCATGTTTTCCATATATAGTCATACGTGCTCGCAATGAGAAACTTGCACAACATCTTTTGTCCTACCAGCCCGTTTGCAGCGGAGCCTCAAGGGAAACTACTGGTAATTAAGGTACTCCTTTTAATAGAGCACCGGAGCAAAGCATTAGCACTTAGTGAAAACATGTGATCCTCATGTCAAAACCACCCCCTCCAGTTATCCCAGTTGCTGTCACTCTGGTGCCTCGGGTTCCGGACAAGGACATGTGCAAACAACTTGTTGATACAATCTAAGCAATAATTATAGAGCTTAAATCTAAGATCATACTACTCGTGCACTAGTGACAAGCATTAAACACAACAAGATTGCAGCAACAATAACTTCACAAACTTTAATAGATAGACTGATCATAATGTAACAATTCATCGGATCCCAACAAACACAACACCGATTACATCAGATGGATCTCAATCATGTAAGACAGCTCATGAGATCATTGTATTGAAGTACATGGGAGAGAGAGTATCAACTAGCTACAGCTAGGACCCGTAGTCCATGGGGGAACTACTCACAAACCATCATGGAGTCGAAGTGGAGGCGGTGTGGTCGATGGAGATGGCTCCGGGGGTCAATCTCCGTCCGGCAGGGTGCCGAAACCGGAACTTCTGACCCCCGAAACTTGGTTTTTGGTGGCGGCGGAGCTACGGAACTCTTCTGGAGAAATCGTCGATTCTCTTAGGGTTTTCACCGCGGAGGCAATATATAGGCGAAAGGGCGACGGCTGGAGCGACCCGAGGGGCCCACACCCCACCACGGCGCGGTTGGAGGGGGGGCGCGCCGCCCTAGGGTGTGGCGCCCTCCTCGGTCGCCTTCGTCTCTCCTTCGAACTTCGTGTACGTGTTGGAAAAATAGAAGGTCCTGTCCAGGTTTCGTCCAATTCCGAGAATATTTCCATAACAACTTTTCTTAAATACAAAAACAACAGAAAACAGGAACTGACACTGTGGCATCTTGTTAATAGGTTAGTCCCAGAAAATGCATAAAATGCTATGAAGTGTATGTAAAACATGTAACAATTGGTATAATATCAACATGGAACATCAGATTTTATAGATATGTTTGAGACGTATCAAGCATCCCCAAGTTTAGTTCTACTCGTCCTCGAGTAGGTAAAACGATAAAAACAAAATAATTTCTGAGGTGACATGCTACAATCATAATCTTGATCAAATAGTATTGTAAAGCACATGTTATGAATGAAGTGATCCAGGTCAATGGTCTATAGTTTGCTAGGAAGTAGATAATGAGCAAACAACTAAATCATATAAGCAAAAACTTTTCATGAATAGTACTTTCGAGACAAGTATCAAAGAGTTTTGCATAAGAGTTAACTCATAAAGCAATAGATTCTAAGTAAAAGGTATTTAACCAACACAAAGGAAGATTTAAGCTTCAGCAATTGCTTTCAACTTTCAACATATATATCTCATGGATATTTGTCAACACAAAGCAATATAATAAGTGCAATATACAAGCATATAAAAATTGTTGCACCAAAGTTGACACTAGTGTTTGCTTCTGAGATAGAAAGAAGTAGGAAAACTGACTCAACATAAAAGTAAAAGAAAGGCCCTTCGCAGAGGGAAGCAGGGATTAAATCATGTGCTAGAGCTTTTTAAGTTTTTGAAATCATAAAGAGAGTAAAAATAAGTTTTGGGAGGTGTTTGTTAATTGTCAACGAATCAGAAAATGGAAAAGTACAATATGACCCCTGCCAACCAGACTTTTAAGAGCGGCTCCCATGAAGGACGTTATTTCTACCAGCAAGGCAGATCATCCCTCTTCTCTTTTGTTTACACATGCAGATATTTCACTGTTTGTCATTGCTTGACTGATAAATCAGGGCAAAAATGTGAAGAGAATTAAGCTGTTAAAGTTGTAATTAATTGGGACTGGGCACCCCATTTGCCAGCTCTTTTTGCAAAATTAATGGATAAGCGGATGTATATGCCGCTAGTTCGGTGGTAAAGTCTGTTTGACAAGTGACATAACGACATCCACCCCATCCTCATGAGCTTCGTAAACATTGACACAAAATGGGAGTAATAATTTTTGAATAGTTTAAAGGTAGCACATGAAAAATTTACTTGGAGTGGCAAAAAAATACCACATATAGGTAGTTATGGTGGACATAGATGGCATGGATTTTGGCTCAAGGTTTTGGATGCATGAGAAGCATTCCCTCTCAGTACAGAGTTTAGGCTAGCAAGGTTATTTGAAGCAAACACATGATATCAACCGACACAGCAAGACTTATATGAAAACATATTGCAAGCATTATAAGACTCTACACTGTCTTCCTTATTAACCAAACCCTTTTACTAGAAAATATCTAGACCTTAGAGATACCAAACATGCAAACCAAATTTCAACGAGCTTTACGGTAGTTCTTCATTAATAGGTTTTAACTACATGATACAAAAGCTTAAACATGAACTACTTGATAACTCAAAACAATTGACAAGTATCAAATTATCCAATACAGTGATCTACAAGAATATGTAAGCTTTTTCCATTATACCATCTACCACATGCAACATTTTCTGTTCCAACCAAACACCAATCAATTTATTTCAACATAAACTCTCCAAACAATTATAAGTGAAGCAAGAGAGTACTTTCTTTAAAAGAACTAACAGCTCTGAATAAGAGATGCATGCAAAACAGGAGCTAAAAGCATAGCAATAGCTAGATAAGAATACTCAACAAGTATAAGTGAAGAATAGGAGTATTCATATGAAAAAGCGGAGCGTGCCTCTCTCCCAATCAAGAATGCTAGGGTTACAAGCATCTACTTGGCCAAAGCATCTACTAGTAACGGAAAGCATGCAAGATCATAAATAACATATAAGATAGATTGATAATCAACTTGACATAGTATTCAATATTCATCGGATCCCAGCAAACACAACATGTTGCATTACAATAAGATGATCTTGATCATGATAGGCAGCTCACAAGATCTAAACATGGTAGCATAAAGTGGAGAGACAACCATCTAGCTACTGCTATGGACCCGTAGTACAAAGATGAACTACTCACGCATCACTCCGGAGGCAGGCATGGTGATGTAGAGCCCTCCAGTGATGATTCCCCTCTCCGGCAGGGTGCCGGGAAGAGCTTATGAACCCTCCCGAGCTAGGGTTGACGGCAGCGGCGTCTCTGGAACTTTTCGTGGATAATGGCTTGGGTATTTAGGGTTTTCGCGTCGGGAAGATTATATAGGCGAAAGGGCGGCGGATGGAGACGCCCGTGGGGCCCACACCACCCCACGGCGTGGCAGGGGGTGGGGCTGCGCCACCCCATGGTGTGGCTGGCTCGCGGCCCCCCTCCGTCTCTCCATTTGACTCCGTGTACGTGTTGGAAAAATAGGAGGTCATGTCCAAGTTTCGTCCAATTCCGAGAATATTTCTAGACTAGCTTTTCTGAAATACAAAAACAGCAGAAAACAGGAACTGGCACTGTGGCATCTTGTTAATAGGTTAGTCCCAGAAAATGCATAAAAATGCTATGAAGTGTATATAAAACATGTAACAATTGGTATAATATCAACATGGAACATCAGAAATTATAGATACGGTTGAGACGAATCAAGCATCCCCAAGCTTAGTTCTACTCGTCCTCGAGTAGGTAAAACGATAAAAACAAAATAATTTCTGAGGTGACATGCTACAATCATAATCTTGATCAAATAGTATTGTAAAGCACATGTTATGAATGAAGTGATCCAGGTCAATGGTCTATAGTTTGCTAGCAAGTAGATAATGAGCAAACAACTGAATCATATAAGCAAAAACTTTTCATGAATAGTACTTTCGAGACAAGCATCAAAGAGTTTTGCATAAGAGTTAACTCATAAAGCAATAGATTCTAAGTAAAAGGTATTTAACCAACACAAAGGAAGATTTAAGCTTCAGCAATTGCTTTCAACTTTCAACATATATATCTCATGGATATTTTCAACACAAAGCAATATAATAAGTGCAATATACAAGCATATAAAAATTGTTGCACCAAAGTTGACACTAGTGTTTGCTTCTGAGATAGAAAGAAGTAGGAAAACTGACTCAACATAAAAGTAAAAGAAAGGCCCTTCGCAGAGGGAAGCAGGGATTAAATCATGTGCTAGAGCTTTTTAAGTTTTTGAAATCATAAAGAGAGTAAAAATAAGTTTTGGGAGGTGTTTGTTAATTGTCAACGAATCAGAAAATGGAAAGTACAATATGACCCCTGCCAACCAGACTTTTAAGAGCGGCTCCCATGAAGGACGTTATTTCTACCAGCAAGGCAGATCATCCCTCTTCTCTTTTGTTTACACATGCAGATATTTCACTGTTTGTCATTGCTTGACTGATAAATCAGGGCAAAAATGTGAAGAGAATTAAGCGGTTAAAGTTGTAATTAATTGGGACTGGGCACCCCATTTGCCAGCTCTTTTTGCAAAATTAATGGATAAGCGGATGTATATGCCGCTAGTCCGGTGGTAAAGTCTGTTTGACAGTTGACATAAAGACATCCACCCCGTCCTCATGAGCTTGGTAAACATTGACACAAAAAGGAGTAATAATTTTTGAATAGTTTAAAGGTAGCACATGAAAAATTTACTTGGAGTGGCAAGGAAATACCACATATAGGTAGTTATGGTGGACACAGATGGCATGGATTTTGGCTCAAGGTTTTGGATGCACGAGAAGCATTCCCTCTCAGTACAGAGTTTAGGCTAGCAAGGTTATTTGAAGCAAACACAGGATATCAACCGACACAACAAGACTTATATGAAAACATATTGCAAGCATTATAAGACTCTACACTGTCTTCCTTGTTAACCAAACCCTTTTACTAGAAAATATCTAGACCTTAGAGATACCAATCATGCAAACCAAATTTCAACGAGCTTTACGGTAGTTCTTCATTAATAGGTTTTAACTACATGATACAAAAGCTTAAACATGAACTACTTGATAACTCAAAACAATTGACAAGTATCAAATTATCCAATACAGTGATCTACAAGAATATGTAAGCTTTTTCCATTATACCATCTACCACATGCAACATTTTCTGTTCCAACCAAACACCAATCAACTTATTTCAACATAAACTCTCCAAACAATTATAAGTGAAGCAAGAGAGTACTTTCTTTAAAAGAACTAACAACTCTGAATAAGAGATATATGAAAACCAAGAGCTAGAAGCTAAACAGTGCGAAAACTGAATACTCAATAGATATAAGTGAAGAACAAGAGTATTCTATGAAAAAACGGAGCGTGTCTCTCTCCCAAACAAGATAGATAGGATCCGACATTGATATGATCAGAGAATAAAAATAACATACTGAAAATAAAAGCACACAGACGCTCCAAGAACAGCACATATGATGTGAAAGAATTAAAATATAGTTTCACTAGAGATGACCTGATAATTTTGCGATGAAGAAGGGGATGCCTTGGGCATCCCCAAGCTTAGACGCTTGAGTCTTCTTGAAATATGGTGGGGAGATCCATGGGAGCCTCCCCAAGCTTAACTCTTCACTCTTCTTCATCCTATTATATCACTCTCTCTCTTGACCCTTGAAAACTTCCGCCACACCAAACTTCTCATAAACTTCATTAGAGGGGTTAGTACTCAAAAACTTTAATCCACTTTGGTTCTGTTGTGACACATTGCAAGAACTCAATAAAACATTAGCTACAACCCTCCACGTCTAGAGAGCCTTGCTTAAAGCCCACAAGAGACAATGCAAAAAACAGAGACATAATCTGTCAAAACAGAACAGCCAGTAAAGATGAATTTTTCCGAGGCACTTCCGTTGCTCAAATCAGAAAACTCGAAACTAATGAAAGATGCGTATGTATCTGAGGATCACGCACAAAATTTGCAGATTTAAAAGATTTTCTGGTGATTTTAGAAAAGTGAAACGGTGAACAGCAGAAATCTGTTCCTGCGCAGAAATCCAAATCTAGCATCATCTAATCATTAGAGACTCTTCTTGGCACAACAATGCGAAAAATAAAGGATACAAAGGGATTGTTACAGAAGTAAACAAAACCTTGACTCAAATAAAGAAAAATTGCAGAAATAAAACAATGGGTTGTCTCCCATAAGCGCTTTTCTTTAATGCCTTTTAGCTAGGCTTGATAGTTTTAATGATGCTCACAAGAGAATAAAAAATGAAGCAAAAGGAGCATCAAGAAGCAAATTCGAAACACATTTAAGTCTAACCCACTTCCTATGCATAGGAATCTTGTACCCAAATAAATTCATAAAGAACAAAGTGACAAGCATAGGAAGATAAAACAAGAGTAACTTCAAAACTTTCAGCATATAGAGAGGTGTTTTAGTACCATGAAAATTTCTACAACCATATTTTCCTCTCTCATAATAATTTTCAGTAGCATCATGAACAAACTCAACAATATAATTATCGCATAAAGCATGCTTTTCATGATCTACAAACACATAATTTTTATCAAGCTAAAAAATAATGGGATTAAAACTTTCAAACCCACTTTTAACCATTTTATAACAAGATGATTGATCATTCTCAAGAGGTATGGGACTCCACCTAGATAAAGTCAAGACCTCTCCAATCCCATTTTCATTAGTAGAATACATAATATTATCAAGCAATATAGGACCATCATCTAGAGCTTTATCATAAACATTTTCTAAACAAACTTTCTCATTACCATGCATTTCGAAATTACGCACAAATAAAGGATTATCATAAGATTTATCAAAATAGCATGGATTATCATAAGTAACAGTAGCATAATCATTTCCACAAGTTTCATTTATAGGGAATACTTCAAGAGAATCCACAGGAACATAACATTCATTCTCCTTTGGTAAGCATGGAGGGCAATCAAATAGTGTAAGAGATGAAGAGTTACTCTCATTAGAAGGTAGGCATGGGTAGCTAATCCATTCTTCCTTCTTTTGTTCATCACTCTCCTCCTCTTTTTCATCCAATGAGCTTTCAGCTTCAGCAGTTTCTTCTTCCACAGGTTCCTGCAAATTGTGAGTACATTCTTGTGCATGAATGAGTCTCCCTTTATAATCAATGATATAACAATTATTGCTGAAATTTTCTAGGCAATAATCAAGGATAAAAGAGACCGTTTCTTTAAGTTTATTACAAGCAACACAAGTTTCATAATTTTTAGCCATGAATGAATCTATTTCAGAAGCTCCCATAAGTAAAACAAATTGTTCTACTTCTTCAAATCCAAGATGAATATAGTTATTCCAATGATAGTTCATAATTAAAACTTCTTTACTGAAGCCACATTGAAATTTAAGATGTTTAGTATCCTGTTCAGAGCAACAATTTATATCATGGCGTTCAAGCAAAATTTCAGCAATTTGATTTAACTTTTTTAACATGCCTCTTATGATTTTACCCTCTCTTGATTCTCTATACTTTATATATGATTCTTTAGCTTTCATAAACATAGAGGTTCTAGCATGTTCTTCCATAGCAACAGTTTTTTTTTTAGATTTTCGGTTTTTAAATTTTTATGGATTTTGGGTATATAAGAAAAATAAAACTAAACAGAAATAAACTAGACAGAAATAAACTAAACAAAAGTAAACTAAGCACAATAAAACTAGACAAAAGTAAACTAGACAAAACAAAATAAAATAAAAACAGAGAGACAGGTAGAGTGTACTCCCCAGGTGAACTTATGAGTAGAGCTATGCTCCCCGGCAACGGCGCCAGAAAATAGTCTTGATGACCCACAAGTATAGGGGATCGCAACAGTCTTCGAGGGAAGTAAAACCCAAATTTATTGATTCGACACAAGGGGAGACAAAGAATACTTATAAGCCTTAACAGCTGAGTTGTCAATTCAGCTGCACCTGGAAAAGCACTAGTAACAGGGGTGATGTGAAAGCAGCAGTAATATGAGAGCAATAGTAACAGTAACACAGAAGCAATGGTACCAGAAAATAGTTGCATGCGTGGAGTTGACGGTAAAGCAATGATGATTACAGATGGACCAGGGTCCCAGCTATCTACACTAGTGGTAACTCTCCAAGAACAAGTGTTGGGTGAACAAATTACAGTTGGGCAATTGACAGAATTATTATAGCATTAAGACAGAACATCCAGTCTATTAATCATAGGTAGGCATGTTTTCCATATATAGTCATATGTGCTCGCAATGAGAAACTTGCACAACATTTTTTGTCCTACCGGCCCGTTTGCAGCGGGGCCTCAAGGGAAACTACTGGTAATTAAGGTACTCCTTTTAATAGAGCACCGGAGCAAAGCATTAGCACTTAGTGAAAACATGTGATCCTCATGTCAAAACCACCCCTCCAGTTATCCCAGTTGCTGTCACTCTGGGGCCTCGGGTTCCGGACAAGGACATGTGCAAACAACTTGTTGATCCAATCTAAGCAATAATTATAGAGCTTAAATCTAAGATCATGCCACTCGTGCACTAGTGACAAGCATTAAACACAACAAGATTGCAGCAACAATAACTTCACAAACTTTAATAGATAGACTGATCATAATGTAACAATTCATCGGATCCCAACAAACACAACACCGATTACAACAGATGGATCTCAATCATGTAAGGCAGCTCATGAGATCATTGTATTGAAGTACATGGGAGAGAGAGTACCAACTAGCTACATCTAGAACCCGTAGTCCATGGGGGAACTACTCACAAACCATCATGGAGTCGAAGTGGAGGCGGCGTGGTCGATGGAGATGGCTCCGGGGTCAATCCCCGTCCGGCAGGGTGCCGGAACAGGAACTTCTGACACCCGAAACTTGGTTTTTGGTGGCGGCGGAGCTACGGAACTCTTCTGGAGAAATCGTCGATTCTCTTAGGGTTTTCACCGCGGAGGCAATATATAGGCGAAACGGCGGCGGCTGGAGCGACCCGAGGGGCCCACACCCCACCACGGCACGGTTGGAGGGGGGCGCGCCGCCCTAGGGTGTGGCGCCCTCCTCGGTCGCCTCCGTCTCTCCTTCGGACTTCGTGTACGTGTTGGAAAAATAGGAGGTCCTGTCCAGGTTTCGTCCAATTCCGAGAATATTTTCAGAACACTTTTCTGAAATACAAAAACAGCAGAAAACAGGAACTGGCACTGTGGCATCTTGTTAATAGGTTAGTCCCAGAAAATGCATAAAAATGCTATGAAGTGTATGTAAAACATGTAACAATTGGTATAATATCAACATGGAACATCAGAAATTATAGATACGTTTGAGACGTATCACGGACTCGAGGGTAAGTTAGAGTCCTTCTGACCCCGAGCGATGAATCTTTGCCTGACACTTTAATGACGTAACGCCTTGTTTTCCTCGTAGGTCCCCGGAACTTGGAAGTTCCAGGAAATGCCGCCGGGTCGGAGACGACGTTGAAGCTGGAGAGACCGTAGAGAGCTCTGCCATGGATGTGGAGGAGCCCCCGGCTCCTGTCGAAGCTCCGTCTTTGCAGCGTGGCATCCAGGAAACGGGGGCGATGGTGGTGTGGACCCTCCTTCCCCGAATTCGAGAGACGACTTCCCCGGCGGGACCGCCAGCGAGCTCCTCGTTGCTTCCGGGTATGTCCTCCCGAAGTTCTGGACATTGTCTTTTCGCGGCCGTGGTGCGGCCCTTGAAGACTTACTTGCCGCTTGTTGGCGCAGATCCTGAGGTGGCGGGTTCTCCCGGGAGCAGGCTCGACGTGGAGCCCCCGGAATCCCGTCAAGAACGCAGGATTGAGACCGGTCAGTCCTCGCGTGGTACCATCGTGACGAAGCCCGCGGATACTTCCCTCCCCCAAAGGGGAGGTACACGGGAAGCCGGATTCTCGAGGGCGTTCCCCAGCGCTGGGGAGTTCCTCGTCTTTGCTCGCGCCGAGATTGAGAAGCGAACGGAGGCTGTTCCTGGTGACGGGGAAGACTCGCGTGCTCGGGAGGTGAGGCTAGCTGCAGACGAGGAGATGCTCAACGCCCGTGAGCTTAGAATAGCTCGCGAAGAGTGGGAGCTACAGCGTCTTGGCGACTTCGAGGAGCAGGAACAAGCCCATTTTGAAGCCTTGGAACAGTTACAACTGAGAGCTTTCCAAAACGAGGTCCGCCTAGAACAAGGGACGGAGAACGCGGCAGGGTGGACCCGACAGGAAGTTGAGCTGGAGAACGCGGAGGCCTTGCGAGCAAGGACAAGATTATCGATTCCCAAGACAGGCGTCTCAGGAGGCTGGCTGGAGATCTTGAGTACGAGCGAAAGCGTCTTCGGCAAGCAAAACAGGAATCCCAGAGAATCCGTGACGAGAGGGATGATCTAAGGCGGCAGGTAAAATCCAGCGCCCACACCATAGCTGTGCAGCGGGAGGCCTTTGCTCGCGCTGGGGAAGACCAAAGAAGTGCGCTTGCTGGTCGTGGAGAGCTGGAGAAGCAGATCCAGCACCTCAAAGAGGCGGTGGCATTCAGGGACGAAGCCGCAGCTCAAGCGAGCGCTACCCGGAAGGCTGAGGCTGAAGAGCTGGCTGCAGGCCGCGAGGCAATGGAAGCATCCAAGTCACAGGCACAAATTGCCTGGGATCAGCACGAGGAGAAGTCCATCCAGCTTAAGGCGGTTCAAGCCGAGCTGGAGGAGACTAAGGCGGCGATGGAGAAGGAAAAACACCAGTTCCAGCTTCATCGGCGCGAGGATCACAACATCTTGCTCAAGATGTACACGTGGTCCTCGAAGATTGTAAAGGAGTTCACAGATCTGGGGGTGTCTTCTCCGCCCACCCTCAAGGCTGACCATTCTCGCACTTTTGTGCACTATCCCGCATTCTTGGAGTATGTGGCGACGCTGATTAGGGGCATCCGGGAGCGGGCAAGCAGAGCCCCTTGCCCGGAAGGAGAGCAGGCGATCCGGCAGGCCATCACCCGTGTCGTCGTGGCCCTCCATCAGCGGCACCCGCAGCTTTCGCTGCTGTCCGAGCTGGAGATGCTGGAACCCGGGATGCCGACTCCCCCAAACGCTGCTTGTCAGGTGGACGAGATCCTGGGGCACCTTTCCTGTGAGGACAACCCGTGAGCCTGCGAGGTCCTGCAAGGGACAGGACAATACCAAAGGCCATGAACCAAGCTTTTGCAATTGTATCGCCGAAAGGCTTATGAACTTTGTACTTTGAATGTAAATAACCTTTTCCCGAATTACATGAGTTTTATTGCATTCGTGGGGGCTTAACGCTCTCGGGAAGGATCCAAGGGCGCGAGCGCTAACCAGCCGTGAGCAATCAGACTGATCTGAAGTGCTGACACAGGGCGCAACCCCCCAGGGACCCACCGGTCTTGACCGTACGGACCTCAGCCTACGACTCCACTGCCAGAGGGAAACTGACAGTATTGTCGCGGAGGCGCTACCCCAAGATTACGCCCGCTTTTGCTTTAGCCAAAGTGTATAAAACCGATGCGACCAGGAAAAAGCCCGCGCGAGCGCGTTTATACTTAGCTCGCAATTAGCCTCCTTTCGGTATATTCCGGCAATTACTTCGTCGCGCTGCCGCCGTAGCGGGTCTTCTATGCCGTTTTTCAGGCATAATTCTGCCCTGCCCCACAATTCTTGGCGGGAACAGGGCTTCCGTGCCGAAATATACCCAAGGGCCCAGTGCACCCTCGCGGGGACTGGTCCTTGCATGCCGCTTGAAGGCACAACTGGCTGGCTGACGCCGGTCCGGAGACCCCAGAGGCCACCTTCTTGGAAATGTCGGTCCGGAGACCCTCGTGCTGCGAAACCCGGAGGCCACCGTTTTGGTGATCCGGCAATTGGCTGGCATGGTGTTGATGCCGGTCCGGAGACCCTGATGCTGCTCACTTCTGAGGGCTGGAGGCCAACCACTTCGCGATCCAGTACTTCTTGGGAGGTCCACTCGGTCCCGGGTGTATTGTCACTATATGACCCGGGAGTTCCCATTCTCCTTCGTCAGAATTGCTGCAGACGAAAGTTTGGTCCAAACTGGCAGCAGTTAATCTTTGACAATCTTGTGTCCGTTGGGCTGGGCTTGGTTCTTCACGCCCTTCAGTCTGAGTAGAGGCATTAGCGAAAGTCCGAAAAGATTTCCCTTTCTGTGGAGCTCCGGGATTGGCCTTGGTTTTCTTCGATTTCTTGGTGAAGGGGCAATCTCTGCAGATATGTCCTGGTTTGCCGCAGGCGTAGCACTCCCCATTCTTCTGCCTTAACTGAATATCGTTGAACTGGCGGCACTCTTCCAGACTGTGTCTATCAGATATGTGATACATGCACCACACTCCAGGCTGGCCATCCTTGCGCAGAGGAATCTTGAGCTCTTGGGGCACGTAAATGAGAGGATCTTCTAGGTGAGGATCATCTTCCGTGCTCTGATCTGGGCCCTCGTCTTTCAGAGGTTGTGCTGCAGGTGGTACGTCAGAGCAGAGTTCCTCCCTTTCCTCGTGCGTCCACGAGGGGGAAGGTACATCAATGCTCGTGGCGTTTTCCTGAGGCCTTTCCTCGCTGATTAAAGGATTGACATACGCCGCTGGTCGTATGAACTGTGCTCCAAAGTCCCGACCCTTGGTGGCGGATGTCGACGAGGACTCCTCTAGGACGAAACCGAGCCCTGGATACCGCAGAAACTCCATGGCTGCCTTAGCCTTTCTCTTCTTTGTCATCTTGGCCGGCGGATCCGGCGCCTCTCTCGTGAGAGTCGAAACCAGTGTCGCCCTGGAGGCGTCGGAGGACTTGAAACGGATCTTGTCACGGACGAAAAGCTCGACGCAGAACTTGACGATGAACTTGACGCAGAACTTGAGGTTGATGAAGAAGAAGACGAATCCAGCGCTTGCACCCCCTACCTGGCGCGCCAGATGTCGTGTCTCGGGTGACGGACACCGGGAGTAGATGGTACCCCTTTTTAGGTTCGGCACGGGGCGCGAAGGAGGCTGGAAGACGCCTTACCCGGGAGCAAGGTCGTCAAGTTCTTCGTCGGGAGGCGAGGGCAAACAACACAGAAAGACACATGGAGTTACCCAGGTTCAGGCCGCCCGGAGGCTAAAAGCCCTACTCCTGCATGTCTGGATTGAGATGTTCATCATGGTGTAGTGTACAAGGGTGTTCTGGGGTGAACCCGGAAGAGTTTCGGCCGGAGGTAGACGAAGAGCAGATCCTGCCCTGGGGAGATCACCTCTCTCTCTACCCTCTGAACCCTAGTCTAGTCTTGCCTGAGCTCTGTCCTTCTTCCCTTCCTTCTTTTTTTCCTCTCCTCCGGTGCCATGGTCCTCCTTTTATAGGCTAAGGAGATCCGACATGGGCACGCGAGGGGCGTGAAGGGTTTTGGCGGGAAAACCCCTCGGCGGTCTTTGGAGGAGACGTGGCGTCCTCTCCTCCAAGCATTCTCTGGAGGGCGGCGTGGTCGTCCGCCCTTGGAAAAGGTGGTACGAACAAAGCTTGTCCGCCCCACCAACTACGCTCGTGGCAACGTCACCAGGGCGCGGCCTTCATCTTGGCGCCCAAGTCTTCCACCAGCTTCCAGCGAGCTGGCGATCTTATCCTCTCAGCGGTACAGATGGAGGACCCGGGGGCGCGCCTGACCTCCTGCCGGGCGCACGGACCCGCGGGTATCCCGCCTTGTTCTCCGGGCGAGGGGCTGACCCCGGAAGGTCGCCTGGTCCTTAGCCGCAGAACCTTGCTGTCGAACTTGTCGGGTTTCCTTGGGGCAGATGGGCTAACCCATCTTCTGTACTTGACTCCTTGCCTTGTCCATCTTCTTGGTGGGCCCCAGTGGAGGACCCACTTTGGCAGCATCAGGGGAACCCCATGTTCCACTGCTGCGACAGTGGCTTACACCCACGTTATGCGAACGCAGATACGTCTGACACCCGATTGTCACGGCCTGCCTCGTAACGGAGAACTTTCGGTGGTGCACGCTATAGGGAGAACACTATATGGTATTTTAGGAGGGATCATCTTATATTACTACCGCCGTGTAACTAATATATATAGACATATATATATACACAATATAAGATGCACTCAATCTACATAACATCTAAAATAAAATGTAATGCGACATGATATGGTCTTGCGCCGATAGTCTCCTTCGCGCCCACAGTTTATAAACAATTTAACAAACCTATCTTGACCATATCACATTGCCCCTGCAAAATAAAGTTAGATGCTTTCTACTTTATCTTTTGCATGTTTTACGTGGCTGCTAGGTCTTTCGCACAAGAACTGTTTCTTACCTACGAATACAACCACAACAGCGATAAGACAATTGTCTCTATTACACCCCTTTCGGGGCCCTCCATTGCAAATGCTATATCAACTATTGTAGGAGAGACAGACACCCGCTAGCCACATATACGGTACAAGCCGCATGTCAAGTGTGGAACCAGTCTTGCGTAAGAGTACGCGTAAAGTCGGTCCAGGCCGCTTCATCGAACAATGCCGCGATATGAACAAGTACACGCGAGAGGGTAACAAATGTAGAATCGATGCCCACATTCAACATGTGTTCTAACTGTACAACTATATCTACGCATATACCGGCTCTGATACCACCGAAGGGGATCGTATACAGAAAAAAAATTCCTACCGACGATAACCAGAAACTAGCCAAGATGTATAACTATGCAGATATACTATACGGAGGAGAACGGAGTACATACCCTTGTAGACCGAAAACGGGATTACGTTCCCGCACAAACGTTGTCGATGAAGCCGACAAAGCCGACCTCAAGGTCGTGTAGAGGAAGAAGACAACTTCCAGTGCCACCCGTGTAGCACCTCGTAGTTCTACACACGTACGGTGTAGGTGACGACCTCCGGGCTCCAGATCCAGCAGAGCAGTGGAAGCGGAAGATTGGATATAGTAGCACAGTGGTGTGCGTATAGTGGAGAGACTTCCCTCCTCGTACGCAGCTCCGAAAACGGAACCACACTCAAGGTAGGAGAGAAGAAGAAGGAGATGGGATGGATTTCCAAAGGCAAAGGGGATCCCCTATTTAAAGGAGGAGGAGGGCTGCCCACCCGCAGGCTAAGCCATTTGGGACTATTCCCACATGGCTCGGCCAGCCATGGGGGGTGCGCCGGCCCTGGTTGGGCCCCATTCGGCCCAGCCAGGCCGGCTGGCCCTCCCTCTATTTTTTTCCCTTTTGGGGTTTTTCCCTAATGGGCCTTAGGCCCATTTAGGTTTAATGCCTTTAAAAATTCGAAATTAATTAAATAAAAATATATTTAATCATTAATAACACTTATTAATATTAAATACATATTATTTAATTCATTTAAGCTTCGAAACATATTTCGTAGCCCTCCGATCAACATCGGACATGTCCCGGAATGCTTCCTGAGTTCTCCGGTTTCTTTCTCTCATATCCAATCTAATTAAAACGTCACCAACCCTTAAGTGTGTTACCCTACGGTTCGGGATCACTCCAGACATGATCGAGACACGTTCTCCGATCAATGACTAACAGCGGGATCTGGATACCCATGATAGCCCCTGTGTCCACGAATGTCTTTTTATCATTTGAACCTTTAGACGTCCAGTCTCATCCTGTTGCCTAGCGATACTTAGATTGTCCGAGCATCGTTCTCTGGTATCACGATTACCGAGCATGATCTCGTCATTGACAAATCTATCTTTACTCGTCTGTGATATTACATCCCCGTGACCTAGTCACATGCTTGCAACCTCATTGATGTAATCTCACCGAGTGGGCCCAGAGTATCTATACTGCTATGCGGATTGGCAAATCCTGCTCTTGATCACTCGCCTCCACCGCTTCCTTTGGATACCCGAAAGTGTCACATTTATTATCACGCTATATAAGACATGCCGTTTGATGCGATCAAAGCACCTTCCAGAAGCAGCGATTTGATATGATCTCACAGTTGAAGGTATGAGCACTACGTTTCTATATTTTTTGGGTATGTCCACCACGTCATTCACCCAATGACATGACTCCGTTGTCAACTGACGTAATTGTCCATGATCAGGAAATCTTGATCATCTGTTACCCAATGGAGTAGTTAAAAAGATGCTACTACGGAGCTGGTTGTTTACATACCACATGTGTATTTTCCTTAAGTGCAGAGGTTTGTAGGACAGCAGCAAATTTCCTTAAGTGAGTAACCTAAGGTTTATCGAACTCAGGAGATAGAGGTCAAAGATATCCCTCTCAAGCAACCCTGCAATTATGATACAAGAAGTCTCTTGTGTCCCCAACACACCCAATTCAATTGTCAGGTGTATAGGTGCACTAGTTCGGTGAAGAAATAGTAAAATACAGGTGATATGGATGATTACAAGTGGTAATTGCAATCTGTAGTAAAAATGGCAGCGAGCGAACATGCAGCAGAACTGGAAATAAACGGTGTTTCAGTGATTGGAAACAAGGCATAGGGATCATACTTTCGCTAGTGGTTACTCTCAACAATAATAATATAACTGAACACATATAAATACTTCATCTTCAATATGCAACTTAGATGCTATTCTGAATTATTCTCCTGTTGGATAACGAACACCATTACCATTGCATAGGGCTATAAAAGCACACCTTAAAGTTTGTATTCCACATCTAGGGCACCCCACGATGTCACTATGAGCACACTAAAATAGTACTAAACAAACACCAAAATTTTATAGAGACATCCAACACAAGAACACTCATGGTAAGTATCCCTCTAATCTTTAATCCAAAGAGTCACACACGCCACCCGCACTGTCACCATGGTATTGTGTTGTTAACGGTGACTCCGGAGATTATACTAGATAAAACCAATTGAATATCATATCCATAACATAATGAAGTGAAAACATGTATGAATTCAACTAGATTACAATGCTCATGATCATATAAAATCACACCAAGCTATGTGGAGATGCAAAGGAAGAAGCTACAAATAGAAGAGGACCGGATCAAGAATGAGGCGGACCGCATCAGGCTTGCGATGATGGCCGAGGAGAACCGGATCATGATGGCCGACTTGAGCATCATGGACCGGAGCAAAGAGCTTGGATACTCAAGAAGCAAAAAATGATACGCGATCGCGACGATGCTTGATGTCCTTCTCTTCTATTTTTATCGTTTTGTTTGAACTAATTTATATTTTGAACTATCTGTCTATTTGAACTATGTGTAATTTTGAACATCATTTTGTATGTCATGCAAGATGTCCTATTTGTATGCCCATTTTATAGTTTGTTTGTAAAATAAATGGGCAAACATGGTGGCCAACTTTTTTTTCCTCCAAAATGGCCATTTTTGCGCTGGGCCGTTGGGGGCACCCCACTCCAAACGGACAGAGGCCTGAAATCGGTCCGCGGTCCGCCCCAAACGGACAGAATCGGTCCGTTCTGGGTGTCTGTACGCGGGCCTCGGTTGGGCATGCCCTAATATGACCTTATTTACACCACAATGCAACTTTATGGGCCGCGCCACGCCGCCACCCGTTTTACAATTTTGTATCTGTTTATGGGTGAAAAACTCTAGGGGTCGTTTGGCTCCCATCATTTCAGACGAATTCATTTCAGATTCCATACCAAACATGTTTGTCTGTCATGAAATTGGTGTGTCATTTTAATTGGAATTCCAGAGAATGCCTTTATTCCATGACAGCCAAACACGTTGGGTATGGAATCTGAAATGAATTTCTCTGAAATGATGGGAGCCAAACGACCTCTTAGATTAACTTAGTCGTACAGCCTCTTCCATTTGTCTCTCGCGCATCCTACACTGTCCTGCACGGCGGCAAACCCCGCAGACTCGTTCGCACGGATAGCGGCCTCGGCCGGCGTCGCTCTTCCATCGATCGCTATGTGCCGGCCGGCAGGCTTAACGCCAATATTGTTGGTATGCCTGCCTACATATGCATCAGCCATCCAACATGAACTCGGATACTCGCTGTCCCTCAATCCGCACAGGCACGAGCAAGCTAACGTCGATCGCGCCATGTCGTCGTCGAGACGGTGGGCCTCCTCCCCCTCATCTGGCACGGACCTGCCAGCAGGCCGGTCTGTTCTCCCTGCGGCGGCGCCCTCACCCTTGCGCCACAGCTCCCGTCGCTCCGTCTCCCGTTCCGACCCGGTCCCTGGAGCCACCACCCACGGACGCAGCATCTGGCCTTCCTCCTCCGACAGCAAGATCAGCAGCAAGAAGTCGTCGTCGCCGTTGCCATTTCCCTGCCCGTCACCGTCACTGTCTCCCTCGGTAGCCACCCTTGCCGACCACCTGACGAACGATGCCATGGACAGCGCCCACGCCGTGGCGCCGCTGCCCCTGTCACTTTCCCGCCAGCGCAGCTGCACCGAGCTCCCGCGCTTCGCGGACGCCGACGCCGAGGAAAGGAAGATCGGCAAGTCTTCCGGTAAGGGCGGGCACGCTTTCGGGCGCTCCATGCGCTTCCCGCCGTCCTCCAAGCCTACCGGCGTCACGCTCACCCCGGGTCGCATCGCACCGTCCGACCTCCGCAGGCTCGCCGGCTCCTCCATGGACTCCCGCGCCGATGTCGCCAGCTCCGGATCGGAGTGCAGCGACGCCTCCAGGGGATCCAGTGCAAGGTCGGCGATCCCCAAGCCGCACTCGCCGTTGATTGCCCGTACGAGCTCGGTCCGGCTGCTCGGGTCGAGCAACACACAGTGGGCTCTCTCGCCTGGGCGGCGAAGCAGCTCACCCGTAAAGACACTAGCGACCATGCAAGAATCGAAGGGGAAGAAGAGCCTGTTGAGCATGGGATGGGGCCATCTTTTTAACCGGCGGAAGTCGATGGACGCAGATCCATCCATTGCCACCACGACCCTGGCCAACGTATTGCCCTCACCGGCGTCACGCAGCAACGGGGGAATAGGGGAGGCCGGACATCAGATGAGGATGGTGCATTGCCGGTTTTTGCAGTGGCGCTTGTTGAACGCCAAGGCGGACAATGCGTCCAAGAACAAGCGGGATATCGCCGAGGTGCTCATATATTAAGAAATTCATCATTGTTCTTCTACGCAATACATGCATTATACACCTGGACTAATTTTTGCATCTCACAGGTTCAGATGATGGGTACATGGGCCAGGATGTCAGAGCTCAGAGGGAAAGTAGCGAGAAAGCGAATGCAGCTTGACAAGGAGAATCTGAAGATTAAACTCAGCAACATACTTTCTTGTCAGGTCCGTTTGTTAATGAGACCTTATAAAGTTTTCATTCAAAATTAGCAAAGTATACGAGAATGTGCACCGATTGTGGACATCATTCTCTACAGATGAAGGGTTTGGACAGTTGGGGGCAGGTGGAGAGCAAGCATGCCTTGGCTCTTGACTCCACACTGGATTGCGCTAAGGCAGCAGTTTGCAGGCTTCCTCTTACCAACGGAGCAAAGGTATGCTTTGCTCTGTGAAATAGCTCAACTTCATGTTCCTAAAAAATCCATATACAAGTGAAAGGTTCCAAAAAATACTTTCTGAAAAACACAACGTCAATGAAGTATATATATGATTGCACCTGATGTCACGGCATATATACTTACTATTTCGTTCAGATGAGCGCCTGATGCAACACGCATGTAACATCACCAAAAAAATCCATATACAGGTGTCTTTGCCGGTGATGGCATCCATACTAGAGCAAATGTTCGAGCTCGCAATGACGGCCAGGATATCAGTTCGCTCGTTTAGTCCCATGGTAAATAATTTCACGAAAAACAAGTTCAAAGTCTCTGTAAATAATTTTACCGATCCAACACCTGAATGGGGATTTCTCCATGCATATGCTAGGCTCAAGATACGGCAGTGCTCATCTCGGAGCTAGTGCGCGTGGCTCGTGAGGAGCAAGCTCTATTACAGGACTGTCTCGACCTGCTTGGACGGGTCTCTGCACTACAGGTAGTTTGAATTTTTCTCTTACAGGAAAATATTTTTGGTCTTGTGCTGCGGTTCTTAATGAAGAACGTCTTGACTTCGGTTGTGGCTAATTAATTGATGCGCAGATTGAAGAACAGAGCTTGCGTTGCCATGTGGTGCAGTCATCATCGTCGCTGAATCTTGTGACAGTGATTTAGGATGGCCATGGACGGGAGCTCAGAGCACACACGTCTTCTACAAGCATAACCGACCCGGAATTACCAGCGGACTATCCCAGTGCTAGATTAAAATCGAACTTGTGGTGCATCTAGAAGGGAGAGAAAAGAGTAGAGGCTGCTCACTCTTACCAGCTGACTATCCTAGTGCAGAGCTTACAATTGCATGTGATGGTATTCAGTGCTCTTATATTAGAGTAACTTTTTTTTGCGGGTATATTAGAGTAACTTAACATGCAAAACAAAGACTTAAACTGCAAACACAAAGTTCTTCAATGTTATTACTGAATTTGAAGATAAAGAATGAGCTTATATCAATGCAGAGGCCGCAGGTTTCCTACCTTTTCGAAAATAGATATGTTGTAAATATTACATTAATATTGTTCGAGTGCGTGATAAATATTCGAAATACATCTTGCAGATTCCGGTGTAAAGTTACCTATTTTGCACAATCGAGTCTTTTTCAAGCAGCGACATTTGATAATAGCATAGGTTATGCGAGTTGCAACATTCGTTCTCTTTTGGTAATAGTGTGGACAATCCACATATGTTTTCAGTTAGTACTTGCATATGCTTTTGTTGATCTCGAATTTGTCGATATATTTCAAGAAAGTTCTGAACATGCTCTCTGCATCTTGATCTGGAGACGGACATGTTTTTCGAGCTTCTCATAATCATTCAAGTGGGCTGTCCCTTCTCTCTCTTACTACACAATCATATTTACAAAATTAAACAAGTCATCACCTCTCACAATGTCTCTGAATCCCACATCATTGCACCTCCACGAACAAGAGCCCAACGAGTTTGGAGCCTTTCAAATGCCCTCTCAACATACTTCTTAGCAGATTCTTGCATAGCTGCAAAGTGACATTGTTTTTTACATTGGGCGCTGGATATAGTCATCACAAATTTCGCACTGAATATAGATGCCATCGGCAAGGTAGTATCCCATGGTATAGTCAGTCCCGTTGACATTGTAGGTCACACCGTTGCATTATTATCACAAAGTCTCTTGAGCACCGGAGAGCGCTAAAACACATGGATGTCGTTGCGAGAACCTGACATATGCCAAAAAAAAGCATGTCAAATCCACAAGTCTTTTTGAAAGGACAAGGATGTCGCCTAGAGAGGGGGTGAATAGGCGATTAAAACTTTTTCGGTGTAGGCTTGATAATAGCGGAATAAAACTAGATGTTTAAATTAACAAGCCAACAACCTAAATATACTAGACTCACCTATGTGCACCAACAACTTATGCTAAACAAGACAAGCAACAAGATGATAGCAATATATAATACTTCAAGCACAAATGCTATCACAATGTAAAGTGCATAAGTAAAAAGCTCGAGTATAGAAATAACCGAGGCACGCGGAGACGAAGATGTATTCCCGAGTTTCTCCTTTTAGGGGAATACGTCTTGTTGGAGAGGTGTGAGACCACCACAACAGGTTGGTCTCAACGCCACAACAGACTCACCTTCTTCTTCGATGAACCGCATCACAAAGGATTGGTTCATCTTCAACTATCGGAATCCTTCGAGGCGAAATCCGGAGCCTTTACAACAAGTTTGGGGCACACATCCACAACTTAATTGGGGGCTCCCAAATGACCACAAAAGGTCTCAATCACCACAATGGCTTCTAGGCTCCAATGACCCAAGAGTAACAAGCTCACAAACTTTCAACTTACACGAATACTCGTGGAGAGCACAAACCGATGCACAATGCAATGGCAAGAGCACAAGTGCTCAAATCCTTCACTCTCAAATCCCACCAAAAGCAACTAATGCTTATGGGGGGAGAAGAGAGGAAGAACAAAGAATAACTCAACAAATGGAACTCCAAGATCTAGATCCAAAGGATTCCCTCACTTAGAAGAGAGATGGATTGGTGGAAATGTAGATCTAGATCTCCTCTTTCTTTTCCCTCAAAGATATGCAATAATCATGTGAGGGATTGAGAGATCGGCAAGCTTTCCAAGGTCAACAATCGCAAGAGAGAGGGGAAAACGTGCTTGGCTGCAGGTTGAAGAAGGGGAGGGGTATTTATAGCCCTCCCACGAAAATAGCCGTTACAGCCACTTGAACCAGAGTATCCGGCCCCCCTTTCAAAATATCCGGGGCACTCCAGAGAGTCGCCGAATGCGAAGCAAATTCGAGCTCAGTCATTTTTCATGGGGGGCCGGATATTCCGGTCTGAACTAGACTGGAATATCCGGTTTCCTGAAAACTGACAGAAACATCAAAACGAAAACTGCAATAACTTTTTCATCCGAACTCCCTTTTTGATGATCTTGGGCTCATTGGAATCGCAACGAAGAGCTATTCAAGATTATGCAGAGACATCCTAGTCCATCATGTGAGGAGGAAGTCACAAGGAGAGAGTTTGACCTCTCTAGAAAAGACAAAGCGATAAAACCTCCAACATAAAAAACGCAACAAGATATGCATATGAAATCTGTTTTTGATGAACTAGAGCTTGGTATAGAGATGAACACAACCTCTAAATTCTCACATGGATAAAAGCTAAATAAGAACCAAGAAAGATGATATGCCAAGTATGCAAAGGTTTGAGCTCTTCACAAAGATGCGATCAAGTTAATCACTTGAGAGCCCCTCCTGATAGTACGCGGTCTATCCTATAACTCGGTCTCCCACTAACACCATGAGACCGGTAAAATAGAAACCCTATCAAAATCATATCTTTGCCTTGCGCATTCCACTTGATCTAGATGATGACGATCTTGATCTTTTCAAGTGGACCACCTTTCTTGATTGCGCTTTTGATGAGGGGATGATACATATTTCTACCATTGCACCAGTGTCCATAATTCCTCCCATCGCACCACCTCCATATATTCTGAAGATTGGACAATTATGCTTTGAGGTTCCTCTCGAGAATGAGGTGAAGCCCAACTTTAGGACACCACCGAGCTAGAAGCGTGACGTGAAGATTGAGACGCACCACATAATCCTTTTATTTTAGGACTGAACTACGGAGCGGCGCCACACATTAGTCTAACCGTGCGACGGCGCTATCCTGCTTACCGCAACCAGACTTGGTGCATGCGCGCTATCGCAAAAAGCAAAAAAGCTGCGCACACGAGCTTCAGTGCACCTATTTAGCAACGATGGATTCATAAAAGACAAACGGAGGCTAGTGCCGCATGCATGGCGTAGTACTAGCAGCTACAGTGCACTCGATTCATGCAAGAGTCACAGAAAGTGGTGGGCCCCTGCATGCCTTTTCTCTATCTAAACAAGTTTTACTTCATAGCATGTGCTCTCTCCATTTCTCATTGGTTCCTTTTGCCCCTGCGTCCATGTCCGGCGGTAATTCTCCTCCGTAGAAGTCGACCTGGGAAAAAAGGGAAAATCGTTGTGTTTCTGTCAGCGACACCTAAAACGAGATTTTTCATGTTCAAATTATACGCCACATCCATTGGGAACAAGGAGTAGAGATTCTCGCTATTATCAACAATACTCCAGCATGTGTTCGTCTCTTTGAAAAATATCGCTAACATTTTTTACAAACAACTATAAATTTTCTGACGCGGTCACTAAAATAGGCACCACATTTTTTAAATTGTAGCAACTTGTTTAACAACTGGCAAGTTGTTTTCCACATTGATTTTTTGAAAGCAGCTACCATTTTGTTTAGAAACAGCTATTGGGTAGATTTTTCACGGTTATCAGATTTTTGTGATTAGAAAGAGCTATCAAGTTATTTTTCACTATTATCAGATTTTTCTGAAAGCAGCTGACAAGTTGTTTAGGAACAACTATCAGATTATTATTTTCACGGTTATTAGATTTTTTTTCAAAATCAGCTACCAAGTTGTTTAGAAAATATCTACCATGTTGTTTTTTCATGGTTATCAGATTGTTTAAAAAAAACAACTACCAAGTTGTTTAGAAACATTTTGTTTTTTCACGGTTATCAGATTTTTTGAGAGCAGCAATCAAGTTGCTTGGAAATAGCTATCAGATTATTATTTTTCATGGTTGTCGAATTCTTTGATATCAGATACCAAGTTTTTTAGTGATAACTATCAAGTTTTTATATAAACTTTCAAATCGTTTTTATATCATCACCAGATTTTTCGGAAACAACTACCAAGTTGTTTATCAATAGCTACCAAAAAATAGCAGCCAAGTTATTTTTTATACTTTTCCCGAGTTATTTACAACAAGGTTTTAGGGTTTATCATTTAGCATTTCACAAGTAGTTGTATAGCTACTTTTTTTAAGGATACGTCTAAGCAGACGTATCGGTTTCAAGAAACAAGAGGCCAAGCGAATGTTTACAACGCATTTAGGCATATGCGCCTAAAACGCCATCCACCAACACAAGAAAATGGATCGCTCGCCAATCCTCCACCTATTTACAGGTCCTAGGCTACCCCTGAACAGCCTATCTGCTCGCCACAGGTCCGCCTCAGCCTATTTCGTACTCCCTCCGTACCATGATGTAAGATGTTTACCAATTCAAGTATGGACTACATACGGAACAAAATGAGTAAGTCTACACAGCAAAATATGTCTATATGCATCTGTATATGGTATGTGTTGAAAACCTAAAACATCTTATATTATGGCACGAAGGGAGTAGGATACATTCAATTAAAATGGGTCTATTTAATTTTGGCATTGTGTAAAAATAATAAACATCAAATGTCTTGCTTAGATTTAGACTAACAATATGGCCGAGATAGTGTATTGTGGCATGCTGCTATAGCACGCATGTGAATCAACGATGGATCCCTTCTTATTTATCGAAGTAGATGCATGCTCACTGTAGCACTAGCTAGCTTGTTATATGCACGTACCCTCGCCAGAAAAAAAATAGCCAAAAAGTAGCCAATCACGTGGGCCGACAAATTACACAGCCTAGGGTGAGACCGACGGACGTGCACCGTACAGAACGATACGGACGGACGTTTTTCGCGAATCTAGACGTGCCGCACGGACGTGACGCTGGTGCGGCGCCTCTGCCTAGATTTTCCCTTTATTTTATTCCGAGTATTTTATTTTAGTTGGTTCGAACCATGTTTGGGTTCAGCCGGTTTGAGTTTGTGTTAGGTTCGGTTTGGTCCTGTCCAACCGAGTTAGGTTTTGAGTCAACCATATAATGGGTTCGGTACCCGCCATGTATCATCAGACTAGAATTTCGAGATTGAGTTATCGTAAGGTTCATCACAAGATGGGTCGCCATATACGTGAGTTTGCTGGTTTTGATTGCTGATCGTTTCGATCTGTTGTTTGCGCATTACGAGGGATTGATTCCATTGACCCAACGTTGATGTTTTTGGTTCGCCGTGAAAGATCGGGCTTTAAAACCCCTTTGGATCACGTCACTAGTAGAAACCACACCATTAGACCAGGGCCGAAAATGCCTCTTGTCCCGGGTGGCTTACAACCCGGGACAATAGGGGGGTACTTGTCCCGGGTCCATTCTTTTGGACTCGTCCCGGGTCGTGAGGGGGCTCTTGTCCCGGGTCGTATTACGACCCGGGACGAGAGGGTCGTGGCAGCCCGGGACTAAAGGCCCGAACAGTTTGCCTCCCGCGCTCCTAATTAATTTTGCTGTAATGGATATCTGAACTATTATTTGTATTATTTGTAATGGATATCTGAACTGTTAATATGCAAAAGTATCACGCAAAAGTATCACGCATATATCTGAACAGTTCGGTCGGTGAGTCGTTGAGTCGGTGAGCTCTTGTCCCGGGTCGTGAATCCGAATGCTCTGTATACCGTTGATCCGACGGCTCACAAGCGCTCGAAAGAAACACACCGCTGATCCAACGGCTCAGAAGCGCATGAAGGAAACACACGATCCGTGTGCTTCTTCCTGATCCAACGGGTCAGCAGCGCTCGAAAGAAACACACCGCTGATCCAACAGCTCAGGAGCGCTCGAAGGAAACACACGATCCGTGTGCTTCTTCCGGATCCAACGGCTCACCAGCGCTCGAAAGAAACACACCGCTGACGACGCCTATAAATTGGCCACTTCTCAGACAGGTTACTCACTCACACAAAATTCCAGCGTCACTCGGAGAGGCATCTTTGGGCAACCAGCGGCAAGACGTCTCTGATGATCTGCGACCGTTCCAAACGGTTGCAGATCATCAGAGATGTTTTACCGGACGGTTGTAGATCATCAGAGACGTCTTACCGCTGCCGGATTGAGCTCGAGGTAGTAGTGGTTCGTGATGGCCGCCCGGCGCGCCAAACCTTGAGGGACAGGAGGGACCGGCACGCCTCCGGAAGCCATGGGAGAGTGATGAGGTTGCAGATATGAGTTTAGATGTGCTATGCCAATGGAGGCCATGACTACATATATATAGTGAGAAATGGCGGGAAGACGGAGGTGGGAAGCGGTGTGTGTTTCTTTTCAGTTCGGTCGGTGAGTCGTTGAGTCGGGAAGTCGTTCGGTCGGTGAGTCGTTGAGTCGGGAAGTCGTTCGGTCGGTGAGTCGTTGAGTCGGGAAATCGTTCAGTCGGTTAGTCGTTGAGTCGGGAAGTCTTTCAGTCGGTGAGTCGTTGAGTCGGGAAGTCGTTCAGTCGGTTAGTCGTTGAGTCGGGAAGTCGTTGAGTCGGGAAGTCGTTCAGTCGGTGAGTCGTTGAGTCGGGAAGTCGTTCAGTCGGTGAGTCGTTGAGTCGGGAAGTCGTTCGGTCGGTGAGTCGTTGAGTCGGGAATTCGTTCAGTCGGTGATCGTCGTTGAGTCAGGAAGTCATTCGGTCGGTGAGTCGTTGAGTCGGGAAGTCGATCAGTCGGTGAGTCGTTGAGTCTGGAAGTCGTTCAGTCGGGAAGTCGTTCAGTCGGGCATATTTAAGCAAACTATACCATGAATGTGGACATATCATTCGTCATTTGGCCCTAAAGCCATGAATCTTCATAGATGATACATCATTTCTGAGAACACTTTCTTAAGAAAATTGCCTTATTCCAAGTTTATGATTTTTGATGGATACTAGGACACATATGATGACACCACGCGAAGGTTTTCCATTTATTTGATTTGTTTTGAATTTCGTATGCCGGTTTCAATATACGCTCAACTCGGGGGACATGACCGTTCTTAGCTAGGGGTTGAATTTTGCAAATCTCTTGGTGTATCTCTGATGAAATAGGTACTTGTGTACCTAAATATGATTTTTTCAAAAAATCATGAGAAAACTACGAGGCACCTATAGTTCAAATTTGACCCCCTTCCAGCTGAATCGGCATGAATTTGTCTTTTTTACGAGAGGTAGACGGAAACTGTTTGACACACAACCATTTGGTTATTTGTAAATACATGTGGTCTAGTATTTTCAAATAATGTAGCGCTCCTATTTTACGACATATTTTTGGTAGTTGCTTCACAAAATAACCCATTTTTTGCATTCGGAAATAGAAAATGATTTTTTCGTGAACAGAAAATAAAAAGTTTCTTCGGCAACATTGTTCACGGTTCCAATATACACGTTTGTGCCCAATACGGGCATATTTAAGCAAACTATACCATGAATGTGGACATATCATTCGTCATTTGGCCCTAAAGCCATGAATCTTCATAGATGATACATCATTTCTGAGAACACTTTCTTAAGAAAATTGCCTTATTCCAAGTTTATGATTTTTGATGGATACTAGGACACATATGATGACACCACGCGAAGGTTTTCCATTTATTTGATTTGTTTTGAATTTCGTATGCCGGTTTCAATATACGCTCAACTCGGGGGACATGACCGTTCTTAGCTAGGGTTGAATTTTGCAAATCTCTTGGTGTATCTCTGATGAAATAGGTACTTGTGTACCTAAATATGATTTTTTCAAAAAATCATGAGAAAACTACGAGGCACCTATAGTTCAAATTTGACCCCCTTCCAGCTGAATCGGCATGAATTTGTCTTTTTTACGAGAGGTAGACGGAAACTGTTTGACACACAACCATTTGGTTATTTGTAAATACATGTGGTCTAGTATTTTCAAATAATGTAGCGCTCCTATTTTACGACATATTTTTGGTAGTTGCTTCACAAAATAACCCATTTTTTCATTCGGAAATAGAAAAATGATTTTTTCGTGAACAGAAAATAAAAAGTTTCTTCGGCAACATTGTTCACGGTTCCAATATACACGTTTGTGCCCAATACGGGCATATTTAAGCAAACTATACCATGAATGTGGACATATCATTCGTCATTTGGCCCTAAAGCCATGAATCTTCATAGATGATACATCATTTCTGAGAACACTTTCTTAGAAAATTGCCTTATTCCAAGTTTATGATTTTTGATGGATACTAGGACACATATGATGACACCACGCGAAGGTTTTCCATTTATTTGATTTGTTTTGAATTTCGTATGCCGGTTTCAATATACGCTCAACTCGGGGGACATGACCGTTCTTAGCTAGGGGTTGAATTTTGCAAATCTCTTGGTGTATCTCTGATGAAATAGGTACTTGTGTACCTAAATATGATTTTTTCAAAAAATCATGAGAAAACTACGAGGCACCTATAGTTCAAATTTGACCCCTTCCAACTGAATCGGCATGAATTTGTCTTTTTTACGAGAGGTAGACGGAAACTGTTTGACACACAACCATTTGGTTATTTGTAAATACATGTGGTCTAGTATTTTCAAATAATGTAGCGCTCCTATTTTACGACATATTTTTGGTAGTTGCTTCACAAAATAACCCATTTTTTCATTCGGAAATAGAAAAATGATTTTTTCGTGAACAGAAAATAAAAAGTTTCTTCGGCAACATTGTTCACGGTTCCAATATACACGTTTGTGCCCAATACGGGCATATTTAAGCAAACTATACCATGAATGTGGACATATCATTCGTCATTTGGCCCTAAAGCCATGAATCTTCATAGATGATACATCATTTCTGAGAACACTTTCTTAAGAAAATTGCCTTATTCCAAGTTTATGATTTTTGATGGATACTAGGACACATATGATGACACCACGCGAAGGTTTTCCATTTATTTGATTTGTTTTGAATTTCGTATGCCGGTTTCAATATACGCTCAACTCGGGGGACATGACCGTTCTTAGCTAGGGGTTGAATTTTGCAAATCTCTTGGTGTATCTCTGATGAAATAGGTACTTGTGTACCTAAATATGATTTTTTCAAAAAATCATGAGAAAACTACGAGGCACCTATAGTTCAAATTTGACCCCCTTCCACTGAATCGGCATGAATTTGTCTTTTTTACGAGAGGTAGACGGAAACTGTTTGACACACAACCATTTGGTTATTTGTAAATACATGTGGTCTAGTATTTTCAAATAATGTAGCGCTCCTATTTTACGACATATTTTTGGTAGTTGCTTCACAAAATAACCCATTTTTTCATTCGGAAATAGAAAAATGATTTTTTCGTGAACAGAAAATAAAAAGTTTCTTCGGCAACATTGTTCACGGTTCCAATATACACGTTTGTGCCCAATACGGGCATATTTAAGCAAACTATACCATGAATGTGGACATATCATTCGTCATTTGGCCCTAAAGCCATGAATCTTCATAGATGATACATCATTTCTGAGAACACTTTCTTAAGAAAATTGCCTTATTCCAAGTTTATGATTTTTGATGGATACTAGGACACATATGATGACACCACGCGAAGGTTTTCCATTTATTTGATTTGTTTTGAATTTCGTATGCCGGTTTCAATATACGCTCAACTCGGGGGACATGACCGTTCTTAGCTAGGGGTTGAATTTTGCAAATCTCTTGGTGTATCTCTGATGAAATAGGTACTTGTGTACCTAAATATGATTTTTTCAAAAAATCATGAGAAAACTACGAGGCACCTATAGTTCAAATTTGACCCCCTTCCAACTGAATCGGCATGAATTTGTCTTTTTTACGAGAGGTAGACGGAAACTGTTTGACACACAACCATTTGGTTATTTGTAAATACATGTGGTCTAGTATTTTCAAATAATGTAGCGCTCCTATTTTACGACATATTTTTGGTAGTTGCTTCACAAAATAACCCATTTTTTCATTCGGAAATAGAAAAATGATTTTTTCGTGAACAGAAAATAAAAAGTTTCTTCGGCAACATTGTTCACGGTTCCAAGATACACGTTTGTGCCCAATACGGGCATATTTAAGCAAACTATACCATGAATGTGGACATATCATTCGTCATTTGGCCCTAAAGCCATGAATCTTCATAGATGATACATCATTTCTGAGAACACTTTCTTAAGAAAATTGCCTTATTCCAAGTTTATGATTTTTGATGGATACTAGGACACATATGATGACACCACGCGAAGGTTTTCCATTTATTTGATTTGTTTTGAATTTCGTATGCCGGTTTCAATATACGCTCAACTCGGGGGACATGACCGTTCTTAGAATAATTATTTTAGCAAACATAAAATTGCTTTGGATTAGTTTTGCAAATTCAAAAACTTTTCATGTTGAATTTTTTGTCAGATTCGAAAGTATGCAGAAGCTATTCAAATTCATATTAAAATGAACTTTCAAAAATTTGGGCGCTAAATTTTAAAATTTTGGGCTTTCGGAAAAAATTACCCTTTGGTCCCGGGTCGTGGCACCACCCGGGACAAGAGCCCTCTTTGTACGCGCTGGGCGAAAACACCTCTGGTCCCGGGTCGTGGCACCACCCGGACAAAGGGTACCCTTTCGTCCCGGGTCGAGCCACCACCCGGGACCAAAGGTCCTTTGTATATAAGCTGTGGGCGTTGACCCGGGTCGAGCAACGACCCGGGAGCACACTCTCCTCCACAGTGCCCCCGCACCGCCGCCTCCATCCCGCACGCCGGCAGGCTGCCCGGCGCTCCGGCGCGCCCTCCGTCGCCGCCGCCCGCGCCCCCTGCCTCCTCCGCCGCCGCCCGCGCCCCCTGCCTCCTCCGCGCCCGCTGCGGCCCGTCGCCGCCGCGCCCCGGCCCCTGCCCCGTCGCCGCCGCCGCGCCCCCTGCTCCGTGCGCCAGCGCCTCCTCCTCCTCCTCCGCGCCCGCTGCAGCGCCCCCTGGCCCGGCCGCGCCGCCGCCGCGCCCCTGGCCCGGCCGTCGCCGCTCGCCGGACCTCCTCCTCCTCCGCCCGGCGTGGGTTCCTCGCCGCCGCGCCCGACCTCCTCCTCCTCCTCGCCGGCGCCGCCCGCACCGACTCGCCCTCCAGCTCCACCGGCCGCCGGCCCTCTCTCCTCCCCGGCCGTGGTAATTTTTTTCCCTAAATATTTTTTGCTAAATTATTTTTGCTCAATTAGTGTAGTAATTTTTGCTAAGTGTAGATTCTTGCTAAGTGTACATTTTTGATAAGTGTAGTAATTTTTGCTAAGTGTAGATTTTGCTAAGTGTAGATTTTGCTAAGTGTAGTAATTTTTGCTAAGTGTAGATTTTGCTAAGAGTCGGGAAGTCGTTCAGTCGGTTAGTCGTTGAGTCGGGAAGTCGTTCGGTCGGTGAGTCGTTGAGTCGGGAATCGTTCGGTCGGTGAGTCGTTGAGTCGGGAAGTCGTTCGGTCGGTGAGTCGTTGAGTCGGGAAGTCGTTCGGTCGGTGAGTCGTTGAGTCGGGAAGTTGTTCGGTCGGATCGTCGTTGAGTCGGGAAGTCGTTCGGTCGGTGAGTCGTTGAGTCGGGAAGTCGTTCAGTCGGTGATCGTCGTTGAGTCGGGAAGTCGTTCGGTCGGTGAGTCTTGAGTTGGGAAGTCGTTCCGTCGGTGATCGTCGTTGAGTCGGGAAGTCGGGAAGTCGTGTAGTCGGGAAGTCGTGTAGTCGGGAAGTCGGGAAGTCGGGAAGTCGGGTAGTCGTGTAGTCAGGAAGTCGGGAAGTCGGGTAGTCGGGAATTCGGGAAGTCGGGTAGTCGGAAAGTCGTGTAGTCGGGTAGTCGGAAAGTCGTGTAGTCGGAAAACCGGGAAGTCGGGTAGTCGTGTAGTCGGGTAGTCGTGTAGTCGGGAAGTCGGGAAGTCGGGTAGTCGTGTAGTCGGGAAAACCGGGAAGTCGGAAAGTTCCCTACGATGAATTATTGTGCTAATGCTATCATTTGTTTTATTTTCTTTTGTAATAGTTAAGCAATGGCCGATGGAGATGTTCCTCTCTTCCAATTCAGAGAAGGGGAAGATGCGATATTGGACTTTATCCGGCAACCCGGTGATGAACACATTGGCGGAGATTTAGATGGCTCCGAGTTCTTGAACGATTCCGGTGAGGGAGTGGAGGTGGAACGAAGCGACCAAGGGCAAACTAGAATAGTTGGTGAACCCCCGCAGTCCGGCGTGGTATATTAATTAAGTCTCTATTTGATCAGATGTAAAAAAATTATTTGTATATATATTAACAAATGTTTCTTCTTTTTAGACCTCCTCCACATCGAAAGAAGAAACTACTAAACGAGGCCATGCCAAAGGGTTGGTATACGGGAAAGATCATTTCAGAATTGAGTTTGTAGATGTAGAAGGCCAACCGATTGGGAACGTCCGCAATAAGTTTGTGCATCAATGCGGAGTTGTTGTTAGGGACAATGTCCCGATCAGCCTTTCGGAATGGAATCAGATAAAAGGCATAGACGGCAATTATTATGTCACCGACAGAAACAAAGATGTATGTTGGGCCAAGCTCATGAGATTTTTCAGTCTGCCGGAGCTGGATACTCCCGAAAGGACAACAGCCATGAGGGACAAAGTCAAGCATTGGGCTCTGAAGAAGATGGCTTCAGCATTCAATAAATGGAAGAACAGAATATACCTTGAGTGGGTCGACAATAATAAAATCCCAGATTTCACTGGAACACTAGAGAGGCAGCGGGCTCACTGGGAGGCATTTCTGGATTACAAGGAGACACAACTAGCCAAGAAAAGATCGGCACAGAATAAGTTGAATGCGTCGAAGAAGATATATAACCGTAAGTTGGGTGGAGGTGGCTACAGAGCTGCCGAGCCTAAGTGGGCAAAGATTGAGGCCAATCTGCGCAAAGAAGGGATCACTCCAGTTACAGATTATTGGCCCCGTAGGGTCAGAAATTGGATGCTTGCTCATGGGGCGGAGTATGACGCATCAGGTGATGTAGTGGTTGATGAAACGAAAGAAACTCCTATACCCCGGCAAACAATTCTGGATGCAATAACAGATGCTCGTGAGGGAAGGTTTTTTCCCGACAGAGAACGCGACGTGCTGTGGAAGGCCCTCGGTACTAAAGAGAAAGGAGGAACTGTTAAAGGCAGGGGAGCTATGACGTGGCTTGAAGGTTTCCCGAGGACCGTGACTCTTCACGACTTTCCGTTCCGACTTCCGATTTCCCGACTATCTCATAAAGCTTGCTCTTACGAACATTTTGATATGCTATATGTTTTTTTCTGATTTACAGATAATTAACCGTATTTTTTGCAAATTATTCGTAATATACAACAATCGGAACGAAAAAAGTCACAGGCCGCCACGTGGAAGCATCTCTAGTCCCGGGTGGTATTACAACCCGGGACTAGAGCTCCTCTCACATGCGCATGCGCTGCCCCCGCGTGGAGGGCTCTTGTCCCGGGTCGTAACCCACCCCGGACAAGAGGGGGAGGCTCTAGTCCGGTTGCCATGTACCGGATGGCAATCCGGTACATTAGGGGTTCCCAACCCGGGACAAGAGGGGGGTTTCCACTAGTGCGTTGATCCTTATCATTTTGGTATCAGATTCGTCGGGTTTCTCACGGCGATTCGTTTCTGAGATTTATCTGCTGCTTTTGATTTGCTGTTGAAAGTATTGCTGCGCGCCAAGCCAATACACCGGTCGTGTTTGATTTGCTGCTACCGTTCGTGGAAGTTCAGCCAGAGAGTAGTGATGCGTTGGATCACGGCGAGATTTGTTGTTGAGATCGGTCTGCTGTTTTTATCTGCTGGAGTTTGCGATTTGCTTGGTGTTGTGATCTGTCTCCGTCTGCTGGAGACGATCGATTTGCTGGAAAGCTGCTTGGGAGATTGTGATCGTGAAGAAGCTACGCCTGCACCGCCAAGGTTCCTTTTTCCATCCGTGGTTTCCGATCAATTCCCGATTGGATTCAGTTTGTTTGTTCCGTCCTTTTCCTTGCGTGAGAAAAGAGAAAGGAAGACGTGATTAGCTTGGAGTCCATTACCTGAGTTTTTCCTTCGTATACCTGACTTCTATATTGAGGAAAGGCTCCCAGATTCGGTTTGGACTTCCTGTTTCCGATCGATATACAAGACTGATCGCCAGACCCCCTGTCGTGATTTGTTCTTGCTGCTGCCGCTGATTGCTGTTTCTGCCGAGGACGTCTACCGCGACAAAGAAAACCTGCTGAAATTGTTGCGCCACGGTGAACTCGGTTAACGGACAAAATTCCGACGCTACTGTGGAGAAATCGGATGAGCTTGTACCGCCTATTTTTTCTGAAGATTTGGCTCCTAATGTTTGGGCTGGTTTTGATAGTATGTGCGACTATATTCGTCTGACGGCACAAATTGCACAGTTTTTTTTTGCGAAACACAGTACAACACAGACACTCACATACACGTATACACACTCACCCCTATGAACGCACGCACGCACACCTACCCCTATGAGCACCTCCGAAAGACTGAGCCGGCAGCTGGTTTTGAGATTGACGAAGTCACCACGGACGCCTCGCTGTCGACGGGAACGTCGCCTCCCACTGAAAAATATTCCGCCTAAATGAGAAACACCAGTGTCAGACCTGGGGTTTGACTCTGGTGGGCTGGAGTTACAACCACCCTCCTAACCATCTTGTCACAGGCAAGTTCTCCACAAATTGCACAGTTGGCTACCCGGATTGATGTCTTGGGCGATGCTCCTGCCCATGCACCCCTGCAGCCTCCTCCTGCTGCACAGCCCTGCGACGTGATGCAACTTCGTGCTGCTGAAAATCAAGATCGTCGACTAGTGGCACCCAATAATGATGAACTTGCAGATGACGCTGGTTATGCACCACCACAACGTCCGTTTGATGCTCGTCCTGCAGGTGCCCGTCAAGCTCAGCCACCAGCTCGTGATCGTGTTGGTCATGTTGTTCATGTTCCCGTTGATGATGGTGGTATCGGACGTATCAAATTGTCCATCCCTCCGTTCTCCGGTGACCGCGGACCTGAAGATTATTTGGAGTGGGAGATGCGTATGGATCAGATTTTTGCTTCTCACCATTATGCTGAGGAGAAGAGACTCCAACTTGCTGCAGTTGAATTCACCGGTTGTGTGTTAATTTGGTGGAGTCAAATTCTGCGTATGCGTACAAGGCCAACGACGTGGACAGGTATGAAAGAGATCATGCGACGTCGTTTTGTTCCTGAGCACTATAAGAGAGATATGCACAATAAATTGCAGCGGCTTACTCAAGGTAATAAATCAGTGGATGAATATTATAAGGAGATGGAGTTGCTCATGATACATACAGGAACACATGAGGACCCGGAGGCCACTATGTCTCGGTTCTTTTGTGGGCTGAATATTGAGGTGCAAGATCGTGTGGAGATGGTTCTCTATTATGATATTCAGAATCTTGTGCACCAAGCTGAGCGTGCGGAGCAACAAATTAAGCGACGCCAAGTTACAGCTCCGACACCTACATGGCGCCGTTCTCATACCGAGGTTGCTAGTTATTGTAAGGTTGCGCCCTCGATACGCTCTAACTATGTTTCTAATACTGAGGCGTCAAAATCTGGAGTGTCCAAGGCAGCATCTACTCAGTCCACAGCGCACATTGAGTGTTTTACTTGTGGAGGCCGAGGACACATGAGGCGGGAGTGCCCTAATGCTAAGAGGGTGATGCTCACACAGGATGGCTATATTTCTGCTAGCGATGAGGAGCAGATTGATGAGGCTTCTAGCGAGAAATCTGATGACAACAAGGTTGATGTGTATCCTGAGGACGCTGCTCCTAACTGCAAAAGTTTGATGGTGCAGCGTGTGCCAGAAGACCGCATAGAGGGACAAGGGCAGCGCTGGAATATTTTTCAAACCCAATGCACTGTCAAGGATACCAGTTGCAAGCTGATTGTGGATGGTGGCAGCTACACCGATATTGTCAGCAAGAACTTGGTTGATTCGTTGTCTTTACCTACATGAAAGCATCCGCAGCCACATTGTGTTGAGTGGTTATATAATTCAGGCAAGCTGAAGGTGACACATAAGGCGCGCCTGAAATTTTCTGTAGGTGATTATGAGGACATGGTGGTCTGTGATGTGCTGCCTATGGATGCATGTCACGTGCTGTTAGGCCGACAGTGGCAGTTTGCTCGACATTCTATTCATAATGGCCGTACCAATGTTTATTCCTTGTGGCATAAAGGGAAGCGTCATGTGTTGCAGCCTATTTGTGACAAGGATATCAAAGTGAATGTCGTGGCTGTGAAGAAGAAGGGTCCAAGTGTCAAGCTGAAACCGATGACGGTTTCCTCTCAGGTTGGGGGGATGATGAGGGGAGGATATCTATTTCTACCATTGCACCAGTGTCCATTATTCCTCCCATCGCACCACCTCCATATTTTCTGAAGATTGGACAATTTTGCTTTGAGGTTCCTCTCGAGGATGAGGTGAAGCCCAACTTCAGGACTCCACCGAGCTAGAGGCGTGACATGGAGATTGAGGCGCACCACATAATCCTTTTATTTTATTCCGAGTGTTTTATTTTAGTTGGTTCGAACCATGTTTGGGTTCAGCCGGTTTGAGTTTGTGTGAGGTTCGGTTTGGGCCTGTCCAACCGAGTTAGGTTTTGAGTCACCCATATAATGGGTTCGGCAGCCGCCATGTATCATCAGACTAGAATTTCGAGATTGAGTTATCGTAAGGTTCGTCCCAAGATGGGTCGCCATATACGTGAGTTTGCTGGTTTTGATTGCTGATCGTTTCGATCTGTTGTTTGCGCATTACGTGGGATTGATTCCATTGATCCAACGTTGTTGTTCTTGGTTCGCCGTGAAAGATCGGGCCTTAAAACCCCTTTGGATCACGTTGATCCTTCTCAGCTTTGCTTGGTGAAGACTCACATATCGCTCCCCCATACACCAATATGGGAGAGCCTCTATTAGGCACATCTTCACTTGACCATTATCTCCAAATGGGTGACAAGCTTCAATTATAGGATTTCTTCGAGATGCTTCTCTTGAACTTGCATTTTATCTTCTTCTCTTAATATATATGATGACTTGGAGATAAACATGAATGTTTCTAGATGACCATTCTTCATATAAACCACTGGATAGAACCTTGGTCATCACTTTATCTTCTAGAGTCCAACATATGAACTCCAATCTTTTCCCATGGACAAGATCTATAAGGATATCTCAATGCAAACATTAGTCCATAAGGATTGTCATTAATTACCAAAAACACACATGGGGAAACATGCACTTTCACTTTTCATGTCACTGCTTCAAGTATGATTGCGGCCTCTTTGGTGTGATCATGGTACTGCCCACACAAACATGTTGGGAAAGTTGTTCATTGTCGATGCATGCAATCGACTGAACCAAGTATATCCAGAAAACTCCTTCTGCTCCGATAGCCATTAACGTTTTGGTGTCAGATATTCTGGTCCAAACCCTTTCATCAGGGCGTATGCAAGTTCCATCGTAACCTCAATGCATGTGCTCTCTCCCCATCCAGATGTACTCTTCCCTTTATTGAATCCTTGAAGTTGTGAACGTACTCTTATTTCTTCTCCATTTTGAGGATGCTTATCATCACCATCATGTCTGCATCTTCGTCGATCTCGCAATCATCCTCATCACGATGAACACTGTGTGCCTGAACTCATCAAAATCCGAGTAATCAAACTCATCATCCGATGAATCCATGCCTACAAATGAGCACAATAATCAAAAACAAACTCCACAATTTGTCAAACACATGACGGATGAGGTGTATGTTCGGCGGAGTAAACATACTAGGGCGCGGTGTACATGGGTTTGGGTCGGTGCACTACGGGTATGGGCGGCGGCAGAGCTAGAGTGGGAACAACAGCGAACGTACAACGTAGTAAGGCTAAAAAAATGGAGGAGAAGGTCGGGCGAGAGTTCCATCCGATTTTAGTGTGATTTTTGGTATGTCTGGCTTGTCGGATTAGATGTGTCGGGTGTCCGGACTCATCCACACAGCCCCCTTTCTCGCCCCCACATATGGGCTGGAGATGAGTGTTGTCAGATAGTCTGTACATTTGGCTAGATTCAGGGGTCGGTTGGGCAGTTTTTTTTCGTCCGATCCATATTCGGGTTGTCCGTTCGCGCGCATAGGGGGGAAATGGAGGTCTGGTTTGAGATCCTCTCAACGCAGCAGATCCAAATGTATGTGCTATGACCGTATGAGGGTTTCTCGTACCCCCCCCCCCCCCCCCCCCCCCCCAACACACACACACACAAAAATACCTAAATAGGTGTTTTTTCTTTGGCTTTTGACTTGTACCATCATGTAACATTATCTAGTCAAAAACCAAAAGCCAAATCCAAAATATACTATATTTAGGTACTTTTTGCTTTACTAGCAAAAGTGCCCGTGCGTTGCAACGGGAGAGATAAATCTACGTCATGTCACACAAACTAATTTAATTATCGATGTGATGGCGCGGCGATGGATTGATGGTGTTGCCCGCGTGATAAAGTGGTGAATTTATCATACATTAACTTTGTGTTTTATCCTTTATACAGGAGTAGGAGTGTTATGCATTATGTCACCGTAAGAGGATATTACTACATATGCCAATGTATATATGCTCAAAATATGGTACATATGTTACATCTCTATGATGAAATTACTCCACGCACGTACGAAAATTGCTAGTCCGATTTTTGTGCGATGCGAATTTGTACGGAGTGCTGCACTTTGATGAAAATGCGACGGATTATGTGGGTGTGTTGGTGAGTATTTCTTACACATGAATAATCAACCAGTGACACCCCTTTTCCTCCAATAAATTAAATCATGACCTCCATTCCATAGCCAAAACTTTAAATACAAAAATGTACCACATCAGCTGGCTGACATTAGAGCGGGTATGTCGTGGCAATGGTAGTAGGCACATAGAACTATCTTATACATGACCAGACCGCGATCGAATCCCTCTAGGGTGTGGCAACTCAACAACATCTTTGCGAAATCAGAAGGGAATATAAAAAATACCTAGTCCAATAGTACTACTCCTTTGGCCAGTCCAATTGGATGCAAACACACATACACCATCATATCCACCGCAGCTTAGTCATATAGGAGAAGCCTCTGCGGATCTTCGGACAATCTCTGCAAGTCGATATGTCAAACATATCGTCTCATACTTTGCACTGTCTATTCATCCGTCCTTGTAGTAACTTAAATATAATACTTGTAGACAAATTCTGTTTTGCCATGGCTGTGGGCAGGTCATCTCTCGAACATGCAGAGAAGGGGTAATATTCCGCTGAGTGAGGCTTCAGATGGATCGTATCAACCAATGTATGATGAATCTACTATATCCAGGCAAGTCCAACCTTGATCGTTAGTTGCTACATGCGGACGGCCCTTGGTTGGAGTAACTGGTATGTCCGCATTCAGTTCCCTGAAAGTCATTTCATGGGTAGCATAGTGAACAGGTGACCATACCAGTTTAGCTACCAAATATCCCTTCAACATCAATTGAGCTGCCCACATCGGACACAATGGGCTGGTGTTCTTCCCACCACAACCAAAAACCATGCCCACGAGAGTGAAATGAGAAAAGACATATAGCTTTGCTGCAGTTCTAGAACTGAAACTATCTTTAACTTGCAGGGGTCGTGGGAGCATGTAGCACTGCCCTTGGCGTCGATGGCAGAGAAACGGCACGAACGTCCCGATGACCTCCGCCGACAATCCATGATCTTAGTATAACCCCGACCCGACGGACGTAGCGCCGCTGCCATCTCCCGCCTGTACTGCGCCA
Source organism: Poa pratensis (assembly GCA_947311845.1). NCBI lineage: Eukaryota > Viridiplantae > Streptophyta > Magnoliopsida > Poales > Poaceae > Poa > Poa pratensis. The sequence continues at coordinate 61,962,104 of CAMZMU010000054.1, forward strand.
GATCTCGGAGAGTGACCTCTTCAGGACGCGGAGGAGCGGCCGCAATGGCTTCATCAAAGGTTGGAGTGGTGTCCCGCCCTTGGATGGGGGCTGTCGGCCCTAGTGGATTTTGCACCGAGCTTCCCTCCCACGCAGAGGCCGCTGGGGAACAGAGCAGGGGCGGCTCGCCGGCGAAGGACCGAGCTAGGGCGGGGCGCGGGGAAGTTCGTGGCAGGGAGGTTGGGAGGCCCTACCGGTGGATCAGGAGGAAGGGGGCGAGGGAGGCGCTCGCCAGTGGGAGCAGGAAGAAGGGGGCGACGGCGCCTGCTGGTGGAGAAAGAAGGAGGCAGGGGCAGGGATTTCTCCATGGAAAGAGTCGGTGGCCTTATTTTTTTTTGAAACAAAGCCCAGATCTATTAAGAAATTTCACCAGTACAGACACCCCTACAATATATGGAAAATACAACACACTCCAGGGAAAGACGACCGCCGCTGCCGTCAACACGCATCGAAGGCACGCCGCCGCCGACATCGCTCCGGGGAGCCTCAAGGCAAGCAGCCGAAGACCTTCAGAAAAGGGGCCCCGAAGGCCCTACGCGCTGAAGAAGAAGACGCCGTCTTCGAAGCTGTCGCAGGCGAAACACCGCAAGAACCGAGCCCGCCTCCTGTACACCAGCCGCGATCCAACCGCCGACAAGGGAGGGAGCGCCGGCAGGACAAGGCAGCAGCCAACCACGAGGGGAGGCTGCGGCCGACCAAAACGACGACGGTGGCCTCCCCGCCTCGGCCACGTCGCCCGTGATCCACCCACGCACCCTATCTACAACGCCGGAGCGCCGATCCGGGGATTCCCCATCCTCCCGCCGCCGGAGGGGGGAAATCCCACGGATCCGAGTCGGTGGCCTGTTGCTCTGATCCTGCCTGTCTAAAACGAAACGCTATGTTGACTTGGCGGTGACAATTCCAGTAAATACGTGAAATCCATAATTCAAAATATACAAAACAAGAAGGGAAATACCAGAAAGTGCAGTTGAGCTATTCCGTTGTCTCGAGCGCTCACGCTAACGGACAAAATTATGGCGATCACTTCTCCTCCGACAGCGCTCACGCCCCGTTTTATTTTCACCAAGCTGCTATGACAGCGCGACCTCGCCGTAGTCCCGCCACCGAGCTCAGGTTTTCTTCCTCCGCCCGCCTCCAGTCTTCCCCTCGCAGGGAGCACGGTCCCGCCGCCCCCGTCAAGCAGCGTCTACCACAATACTCCC